>CM030361.1:264031144-265231144 GCA_017893485.1 Hemerocallis citrina
TTTATAGGAGGAATGAGAGGGTAAGGGTGCAAAATACACATAGAGTTTTTGCAAAAACCCCCTTGGATCAAGGGGTGGCCGGCCAATGCTTGATGAGGTGGAGGAGTGTTCTAGTAGAAATACACCTATTAAACTCTTATCTATTTCCATTTACCCTGAACTCTAAGTTTAACCCTACAAACAAATCCTAGCCATCCATCTTTGATTAATCATGACCAAATGAGATATTTTTGTCCAAAACACATACTACACGATTTGTACAAACGTACGAAATCGGTACAATATGCATATGTATATATTAATATATATATATACCGATAATTTTTGTTTGTTAAACCGCACAATCCGTATAAAAATAAATTAATTCCGAAAATAATAATAAAAATAAATTTTATTATCAGCTCGGAAGATTCCAGTACCCAAACGATATAACACATATACATATGGACTGGTATACATACAGATGATGATTATTAATTAAACTAAGTAATATCCACCAAAAATATTTCAATTCTTAAAAAATAAAATAAAATAATTCAATAATTCAATAATTCAATAATAATTTTTTTTTATTAATAACTGATCAGGATATTACATGCATATTAATTAATTAAATCAGCTAATATACATAAAATTCATACTCCATTAATAATAAAATATAGATTAAGATCTATAGGCTTTCACAAATTAGTAAATAACAACATATCAATTTTAATAAACAATCAAGAAATAATAATAATAATAATAATAATAATAATAATAATAATAATAATAATAACTATGATATTGATCATAATAATATATATATATCAAAATAGGATTTGAGTTTAACAAAATTATTGAAATCCAAATAGTAATAATATATTTGATTTAGGCTAAAATATAAATAGTCGATCAATTAGGAATAGAAAATAAAGTTAAAATATATCATTATTCGAAATAAATATAATGGTCGATTACAAAAGACTTTAATAGAAGATCCAAAATGAATTTAAAACAAAATGAATTTATAAATAATCAAAATACAGAAAATATTCAGGAATATGTATTTGCAGGAACGGGGGTTACAACAATGCTCCACTGCAAACCACTGAAGCTGTTGTTTGGGAACAACGGCTTCAGGCTTATTACAACCTAAGTCATTGTTTCCAACAATAGCCTAGTTTATAATCTAAGCCGTTGTTGGACTCTAACAATAGCTTCAGTGGTTTGCATACCTGTTTGCATGGACCCGTTTGCAATGGAGCATTGCTCGTGTGTGTGTGTGTGTGTGTGTGTATAATGGAACCCTTCCGTTGTGAACGGGGGTGGGGGTGTGAACGGGTTCGTGGGCCGTCCGATCAAAACTTCAATCACGATCTTGATCCCAAGTCTGTGGTTGCTCCCGCTCTTCTCACTTATCCCCGAGGGTAATATGGTCATTTTGACACCACAACTACCCCCTTTTTGTCTCCTCTCTCAGTTTCTCCCCCCTCTTCTCTATCTTCGAAGCTCCTCCTTACTCCAATCCCCTTCAAAGTACTCGACGAACCCATGCTCCTCCTTCAAATTGCCAAGCTTCAAACCCCGACGAACCTGAGCTCTGCAGCCCTCCTTCTCTCTCAGTTACTCTTCACATCTTCGACATCTCTTCAAATCTCCCGAAACCCTAGAAACCTAAATCCTTCAAATTGCTCCTCCCTCCTCTAAATCACCTTCAAACCACCACGAAACCCTAGCACCGACCTTCTGAATTTCGTCTTCAAAGCTCCCGAAACCCTAGGTCCTCCTTCCTCCACCTTTTCCAGAGTTTCCGACGTCCTCCCGACGCCCCCAACCCTAGCTGCAAAATCTCCCTCTAATCTGATGAAATTTATGAACATGTATAATTTTTTTCTTTTTTTGTTTCTATATTTTTAACTTGATAGGTTATATTTAACTCTTGATAGGTAAATATTTAACTCTTATAGTTGATAGGTAATATTTAACTCTTTTAGTTCAAGTTGAATTAATCTTTGGTCATATTGTTTTTTAAATTTGCTTTTGAGCTTCTCTAAATATCTTTTTATTTGTTTTGTTTAGTGGAGGCATTACACAAGAAGTAAATTCCAACTCTGGAGATAGTTCCTAAGACACTCATGCTTGATATGGTATGAGGGAAGTGTTTGATTTGAACTATTCCTTTGTAAAATTTAGTACCGTGCTTTATTATGTGTTGGTGTAGGCAGCGATGACAAACTACAATTTACAAGCTTATATGAAGTGTGTTGTGTATTGTGTGTTGTGTGCAGGAAATGTTGGTGTAGGCAGTGATAAAAAAACTTTAATTTACAAGCTTTATTTTATGTTGTGTGTTGGTGTAGGCAGTGTTGGTGTAGGTAGTGATGACAAACTATAATTTACAAGCTTTATTGTGTGTTGTGTGTTGGTGTAGGCAATCTGCTTCTTCTGTTTGTGTGTTATGTTCACTGTCTCATGTTTGTGCAATGTATCAGTTTGTAAACATATATTCTGTTTCCATAATGCGAACTTTTTGAGCTCTCTCCATTTCCATGGTTTTTTTTAGCTCTGTTCCCAGCATGTTTGAGCTTTGTTTACTGAGTAAGTTTATGCAATATCTTAAATGCAAGAGTTAACTTTTCAGATTATGGTGGAACTAGTTGGCATGGCATAATAATGCAACCCAAGTTACATCATATTTCTTAAAGATGCTATACAAATGCTTGATTCAATTTATAACTTCATAAATCCTTGTTATATACAACGGTGTTTTGAGCCTACAAGTACTTCAATTATTTTAAGGGAGTTGTGTTACTAGTGTAGAAATCTTGTAGATTTGTGTAATACAAATCATTTTTTTTAGAGAGTTGTGCTAAGCTTCTTTTTTTTTTCAGTTTGTACACAACAGCGGTGATGATCTTCTTTGTGCAATGTATCTTTGTGCAATCAAACAGCTGCTGCTTCTGATTGTGTGTTCTATTCTCTGACTCATGTTTGTGCAGTGTATTAGTTTGTAATTTCCTGAGTTCAATTTTTTATGATTTCGAGCAATGTAACAATTAGTATTTTTTAGCAACTCTCTCCATACCTTACTGAGTTCAAATTTTTTGAGTTCTGATCTGTTCAGTTTCCAGCAATGTAACATTTTTTTGTGAAACAAATTTACACAATTACTTGATAGCTATGTTTCTAGCATTTTGTTAGCTCTGTGTACTAGGATTTGTTATGTTCTAGTTTCCACCATGTTTGAGCACTCTCTGTTTAAGTTTGTGTGAGCTCTGTTTGCTGCATGTTTCAGAAACCTACTGTTACCAGCATGTTTAATTTTTTATTATTGAGCTCTCTATGATTCCATGGTTCTTTGAGCTCTGTTACCAGCATTTTGAATTCTTTGTAGAGAGACAACAATTCATAGCTCTCTATGTTTGATGCGATTCTTTGACATTTGTTACAGATATTTTGAGAGCTTGCTTTACAGACAAGTTTTAGCTCTCTCTGTTTCAATGCTGCTGTTTGTGTGTTCTGTTACCAGCATTTTGAGCTCTGTTTATGTTGTTTCTAGGTATTTTCAACTCTGTTTACAGGCAGTTTCTGTTGTTTCCATGCTGTGATTTTGAGCTCTCTTTCCAGCATTTTTTAAGTTCTCTTTGACATTTGTTTGAGCTCTGTTTACAGGCATCTATAAAATGCACACTCAAGATTATGAAGTATGTACACATTTCAGTGAAATGATAAAAGCTCTTTTGGGTGGAGAGTAACTGGAGGAGAATATCAATTTCTTTTTCACCTTCAAAAACAGTTTTGATGAACATATACGAATTTATGTCAGTGAACAAAACCTACTTGAAGACATTTTGAGTATATCTATTAACAAAAACTACTTGAGCATCATTCAGAAAACTACTTGAAGACAACTTTTTCCTCAATAAAATGGAGACAAAATAAAGAAACTTTTCCCTTGATAAAATTGAGATGTGATCAAGGAGACAAGATAAAGAAACTATAGCATCAATACTGAACATGAATTCATTTGAGAACACACTTAAATTGCTTTAAAAGGATAACTTCAATTGAAATTTGCTAGTACATAATTATCAAGCCATTACAACATTCCATTACAAGGGTAACTACAATAAACTTCATTGCTGGAAAATAAAAATTTTACCTATCTAAATTACAAACTGATACAAAAGTTCAAACATGAGATTGTTAACAGAGCACAAAAATAGAAGCAGCAGCTGTATGTTTAAAGCATGCATCCTATCTTTCAGCATCTGTCAACACCTTCAGCCACTATACAAACTGCACACACACCCGCGCACGCGCGCACACACACACACACACACACAAAAGGGCTTAGCAATGATTTGTATTTATTTATGCAAGATTTCAACACTACTAACACAACTCTCTCATAATGTTTGAAGTATTTTTTTGGCTCAGAACACCGTTGTACATAACAAGGATTTAAGAAATTTGCAATTGAATCAAGCATGACTCTCTCAAGCATCAAAATTATGACGTCACTCGAGTTGCATTATTATACCATGCCAACTAGTTCCAACCATAATTTGATAAATTAGGCTTACTCTACGGTTTAAGATATTGCATAAACTAACTCAGTAAATATAGCTCAAACATGCTAGAAACAGAGCTAAAAAAACCATGAAATTATTCTGGCCACAGAACATACGTTTTCTTCAAAAAATATTTGTTGTTGTCTACACAAACACAACATTGATTGTTGTTGTGTACACAAACAGAACACACAAACATGTGTACATACTTCTCAAACTTGAGGGTGTATTTTATAGATGCATGTAAACGAAGCTCAAACAAATGTCAAAGAGAACTCAAAAAATGCAGGAAAGAGAGCTTAAAATTGAAACATGGAAACAACATAAACTGCCTATAAAGCGAGCTCTAAATGTCTGGAAACACAATATACAGAGCTCAAAATGCTGGTAAAATAACGCACAAACAACAGCATGGAAACAGAGAGCTAAAACTTGCCTGTAAAGAAAGCTCTTAATCCCTCGTTATGCATCCTACATTCATGACAAATATCAAGATTCAGACATCCTGGGAGTATTGGCTCTCATCCTAGCTTCTGGAGATCAATCCCACTCCTTCTGGAGAACAATCCCACTCTGCCCATCGATATTGAGCTTAGTACTCACTCGTGAGAGTCGCCCTCGACCCGGAAACACCCCTGCAAAATTGAGTTATGACAATTTTGCTCCACGTGTGTTACACACACGTATTTTGTACCTTTTACGTGTAATATCCGTAACATTATTGTTGCCGCTAAATTTGGTGTGGGGGCAAACAGATAGTATTTGTGGATTCTTAGGAAAACTGAACAGCAAACTTGTATACCTATTCCGTCGGAGTTTGACGCTTGCTCCCACCGTATACCTGCAAAAAATGCGACACACCGGGGTTGTTCCCGGCGACGCACCCTCCGACGCTCAAGTCAGTAATCAGGGATGATTAAGAAAGAGCGCAAAAACTGGAGAAAGATTGATTACCTCTCAATGGAGATGGATGGGGGGTATTTATAGGCACCGCTGGGATCAGATTAGGAATGTAATCCCCCTGTGGTTAGATAAGGAATGTAATCCCTAATCCCCAGTAGAGGGATAGATATGAATCAGGGCCGTTGATTAGGATTTAACCAGAAACCCTAATTCTATCCCTTCTGGACCGGGTTTGCTGCGGGTTGAAACCCGCACCCAGTTGAGGTGGATCCGTTTGCGGGTAAGTGGATCTTCGGGGAAGATAACCAGTACCCGCTTCAGACCCGTTGGTAGGTGAAATTACCGTTTTACCCCTGAGCTTCAAGATTCGTGCCCAATTTGGATGGTACTGATTTAACCCCTATTTTTAGCCATATCACGAGCCCCCCACTCCTAAAGACTGAGTTTGATCAGCCTTTGAGAAGTAGTTTAGCTGTTTTAATGGCTAGTGGAGTTGTATCGGAGTCTAAATAGAGGGTAATCTCGAAGGGGGTAGTGAGGTGATTTTTCAAGCTGTAAGCTGTTCTTAAGCTTCTCTGGATATTTGGTGGTTCCTATCTATTTTTCTCGGATTATTTATTTAATTTTGCGATGTGTTAACTAGTCGTTCGGGGGTCTTAACAACACATTCTAGGTAATAATTGCTCGTTCAGGGGCTCAAAAACATTCCCCTAAATTCGTAATTATTTTCTAGAATTTTTAGTTAATTCTCCCGAATTTTTTAGTAATTTTTCGCAATTTTTAAGTAAATAAAACGAATTAAATAAATAAAAAACTAATTTTTAATACCGATTTATGGCGTGGTGCAATCTGGGCCCTTGATCAGCGCCGAGCACGATTTTCTGGGCGATCAGACGATCCATATTCCTCGGCAGATAGCTTCTTCATATACGAGGGTCGGTTCCTCGTCCCCTCTGCTCGGCTGCTCGGCGCCTGGCTCGGAATCAGCCGAACTACGTGGCGTGATCCTGAGCGTTCATCTCAGCGCGGATCCCCAGAAAATGCTATCTTGTCGTTTAGTGGACGTGGCAAGATCTGAGCCGTTCATCATGACGAGCGCGCTTTTTGACAAGATCCAACGGCCGAGGAGGGTCGGCGGATTTTTTCTCCATATACGAGGGTCGGTTCCTCGTCCCCTCGGCTCGGCTGCTCGGTGCCTAGCTCGGAATCAGCCGAACTACGTGGCGCGATCCTGAGCGTTCATCTCAGCGCGGATCCCCAGAAAATGCTATCTTGTCGTTTAGTGGACGTGGCAAGATCTGAGCCGTCCATCATGACGGGCGTGCTTTTTGACAAGATCCAACGGCTGAGGAGGGTCGGCGGATTTTTTCTCCATATACGAGGGTCGGTTCCTCGTCCCCTCGGCTCAGTAGCTCAGCTGCTTAGCCAAGCTGTTCAGTAGCTCGGCCAGGCGGAACGGTGGTAGGAAGCTCGGAAGGTACAGGTGGTCAGATCTGGAGCGTCCATCATTGCGGGAATCACGAGGACTGGGTTCAGATCACGAGAAAACGTTATTTTGTCGTTTTGTGAGCGTGGCGCGATCTGAACCGTCCATCGTGTCTTGACACGAATTTTGGAGAGATCCGACGGTGATTTCGCCTCGGAAGGATTTTTCTCCATATATGAGGGTCGGTTCCTTGTCCCCTCGGTTCGGAGGCTCGGTGCCTTTAGCCGAGGTATGGAGTTAGATGTTTTGAAGAGTCTTGGCTTTGAAGCGTCGCCACCCTCCGACTCAGTAGCTCGGCTGCTTAGCCAAGATGTTCAGTAGCTCGGCTAGGCAGACCGGTGGCAGGAAGCTCGGAAGGTACACGTGGTCAGATCTGGAGTGTCCATCATTGCGTGAATCACGAGGACTGGGTTCAGATTACGAGAAAACGTTATTTTGTCATTTTGTGAGCGTTGCGCAATCTGAACCGTCCCTCGTGTCTTGACACGAATTTTGGAGAGATCCGACAGTGATTTCGCCTCGGAAGGATTTTTCTCCATATATGAGGGTCGGTTCCTCGTCCCCTCGGTTCGGAGGCTCGGTGCCTTTAGTCGAGGTATGGAGTTGGACGTTTTGAAGCATCCTGGATTTGAAGCGTCGTCGCCCTTCGGCTCGGCAGCTCGGCTGCTTAGCCAGGCTGTTCAGAAGCTCGGCTAGGCGAACCGGTGTCACGCAGGAAGCTCGGAAGGTACACGTGGTCAGATCTGGAGCATCCATCATTGCGTGAATCACAAGGACTGGGTTCAGATCACGAGAAAACGTTATTTTGTCGTTTTGTGAGCGTGGCGCAATCTGAACCGTCCCTCGTGTCTTGACACGAATTTTGGAGAGATCCGATGGTGATTTCGCCTCGGAAGGATTTTTCTCCATATATGAGGGTCGATTCCTCGTCCCCTCAGTAGCTCGGTCTCTTAACCAGACTGTTCGGTAGGTCGGCTAGGCAAACCGGTGGCCGAGTCGTGGACTTGAGCGCTTTGTGGAGTCTTTGTTGTGAAACCGAAACATCGCAACTCTCCACTTTGGCGCTTTGGCTTCTTAGTGGGCTTTTTAGATTCCCAAGGAGGCCCAACATCATACTGGGGTTATAAGCTCTCACTCGCCCACCCCCAAGTTCATTTCACTTTTTACTCCAAACTTTTACTTACACTCTCTGCGCTCTCTGCTAGCGACGATTTTTGCTCCAAGGCGGTGACGTTAGCTGTCGCGTGGGCTAGGCGATTTCCGGTGAGCTTATTCCGACCGTGAACGTCACTTCAAGGGCACGTCACTTCAAGGTCAGTCAACTTATCTTAGCTTTTTTATAGAGATGTCAAGGGTGAACTCGGGGAGTGAGGCCTCGTCCTCGGGCGATAGTGGTGCCGAGGAGAGGAGGCAGACGGAGATCCGAAGGAAGGGGAAGCAAGTAACCGAGCCATCTGTGGCCAAGGTGAGGAAGGAGAAGAAGAAGAGGAGAGTAGTGGCCCAATCTCCTGTGGTCGAGGTGATTGTAGAGAATCCGAGGCAAGCCCTTGAGACGAGCCGATACCCGTGTGTACTGTCCGTGCACGCTGGGGTTAGGCAGTACGAGGGCGACCTCATGAAGAAAGCGATCATCGGCCAGTCGGAGGTTTACGAAGAGAACAACCCAGTTCTGACTACCGAGGCAGATGAAATTGGGTCGGTGCTATCCGAGAGGGACCTGCTCCGAATCAGAAAGGGGTTCGCCATCCCTCCGGAGTACAAGCTAATTCTCCCCGGCCCTGGGATGCGAGCGAACTCCAAGCTGTCGTCGTCGGATATGTGCATGTTCGACTATGACTCTCTGAACACCGGACTGCGGTTTCCCCTGCACCCCTTCATTCGTCTGGTCCTCGGGTGGTACTGCCTCGCGCCGACCCAATTCATGCCGAACACATGGCATCATGTGAACGCCTTCCTGCTCCAGTGTCGCAATGCCGAGGTCGAGCCAGACCTGACGGTCTTCCGAAGTATGTATCAGATAAACCGGATGCACAAGACCGAGTATCGATACTACTTGGCGCCGAGGAAGGGTGTTCGGATTATAGAAAACCCGGACTCGATCAAAGGCTGGAAGGAAAAGTTCTTCATATTGAGGGAGCCATCGATGCTGCAAGTTCCGAGCCGATGGAAAGTAGAGGTGCCCAAGTTTGCGAGGGCCGACCCAGAACTGACTGCGGCCGAGGAGGAAGTGGCGAGGAAGATCGTAGCCCTCCCGATGTTGAGTTGGAGGGAGATGACTGTTGTGCTAATCTAGCTACCTAAATATATAGATAAAACTAGACACAAATTAAAAACCTCGCAAGTGTACGAATCGTTAGAAAAGCGTAGCAATAGCAAGGGTCGATCCCACAGAGATTGTAGACTTTAACTTACTAATCAATAAAAAGAATAAAAATCATTAAGAGTTGTTTGGAAGTCTAAAAGAAATAAAAAGATTAAACTAAGTTAAGAAATGTGAATCACAAATATTTATGAAATAGTTGGGTTTAGATCTCCACCAATAGTTAGTAATGCTAAGTCACCTTCTGAACTTCTTCTTATTACTCATGTTTGTTCACTTTAAGGGCATGGTATCTACTCCTTAAAGTACTGTTTCCCTAGGCCAAGAATTAGGCATGGTATCTACTCTAATTCGTTTCTTTCATTAAGTCCTTAGCATGGTATCTACTAAGTTGTATTTAAGGAAAACATAAGATCAGTGGAAACGAACAAACACTCAAGGCTCTAGAAATTGGTATCAGATCTAGATCCCTTAAGTTGATTGAACCAGGAACCCCTAAAGATTCCTTTGTCACAATTACGGGCACGAGATACGGGTCATCTCAATATGCTCATATAACAGATTCAGATAAATGGTAACACAAACTTGATATTCTCAAGCTCTGTTTGTCAGTCGACTGGCTCTCACCTCAGTCGACTGCTCTCAGGCTTCGAGAACAAATTTGGTTATCACAAACCTATATCAATTCAATCAGATTCAATCAATAAGTAAATAGAAGAATTCAGAAGAACATAGCACTACATAACTACGGCTTCAATCTACCCAACTATGAAATTTAGTTCCACATAATAATACTTTTATTAATCAACAAGTTCAAATACATGATCAACATAAAAGAATAAAAGGAGAAGAAATAAACTAATGAACTCCGGCAATAAGGTCGACTGGCTGTCACACAGTCGGCTGCCTTCGAATACTGGATCTCTTCTTTCCTTCTTCGATGCTGATAAAATGATGCCCCTTGTTGATGACTTGAATGCGCAGAAACTCTTGTGATTAAGTTGCTTCCCCAGAGAAAAAGATAATGATAATCCTAATGATCTCGAATAATGCTTCTCTTCTGATATTTATAGAGCGCAGCTAAAGAATTAGGGTTTCCCCTTTTTTTCAGGAAAATCCTTCTTTTTTTGATTTGATGATTTATTTCTTTCTCTTTTCCTTTTTCCTTCCTTATCTGTTAACCACGTGCTCTTGGAAATCCCCAGTCTCTAGATTTGATTTGCACAAATCTGGATTCAGATAGATTTGGAATTAGATGCAGGTGTATCTTTGAATATCTTATCTGTTTACTCCGCCGCAGACCAGTCGACTTGTCTTCGAACCAGTCGACTGAGTCGAGACTTCTGAAGATTTCATAATTGATCAGACTGGTCGACTGTCCTTGAAAGTAAGTCGACTGTGATGAGACATCTGTGTAAGTTTGAGTTCTCTGTCCAGTCGCCTGTTGTGGAGAACAAGTCGACTGATGCTTCTGTAATCTTCTGAGTTCATCCTTAAGATCCTGAATTTGCTTTGTTTCGCTGTCTTGAGCTGTTTCCTATGAAAAAGAGAAAATAAGAGTTAAATACCACATATAGAGCTTTTAATTGTCTAATTTCATTAAGATTATTGCCTCTAAATGTGAATAATAATGTGTTCATCAATGACCGAGGAGGTGCTGTACGGGTCAGGCCTTAGTCCGATCGACCCGAGTACGCTCCTGACATCTCGTGTTATTTTTATTTTTATTTTTTTCTTTTAAGTCTTTAGCTCGTCTCACTAACTCTTAATTTGCTTGCTGTCCGATGCAGAGGCACCGAAGATGGATTTTTTTGCCATGATGAACGAGAGGGGTAAGGTCGCCGATGGGAGGAAGAGGAAGAGGCCGAGCACAACTGCTTCGTCAGGCCAGCCCACCAAGGTTGCTTCGACCACCACTCCGCCTCCCCCGGTCGCTGAGGCGCCCTCGTCGACGGTGGTTGTTGCTAAAGGGCCCTCGGCCCCTGTCGCCTCTACCCCGGTCGGTGAGGCCTTCAACATCACGGCGGCGTTGTCGCTTGAGGCTTCGCCGTTGACCGCTCCGGCCAAGGTGATCTTGACCGAGCAGCACAAGCAACTGTTCATTCCGAACTGGCGAGTTAAGAATCACGATGGATTCCTCGGAAACTCGCAGATGTCGATGTAGGCCGTCAAACACTTGGCGACCCTGAAGGATCGAGCCGCGCTGCAGGCGGGGACAGGTCGGCGATGACACTTATGAGGTCGCCCGGTCGCTCGTATCGGTAAGTCGCATGTACCTTTTCTATAGAATTCTTTAAGTCTGCCGTTCGACTCTTACCTTGTTCTCACCATCGTTTTGTATTGGCAGGCCACTTGTCACTTCAACCATCTCCTCGAAGCATTCGCCGAACAGGAGAAGGAGTTGAAGGCTGCTAGTGATAAGGACAGGGCGGACAAGGTGAAGGCGGTTCGGCAGCTCGAAGCAGAGTAGAGGCGAGCCGAGGGCTTGGAGGTCCAGGTGGCCGATCTTGTGGCCGACCTGGAGCGAGTCAAGGGGTGGCTCACTGAGGAGGCTGCCAAAGCCGCCAAGGCTGCCGAGGAGCTGGCGGCGTCAGCGAAGGCTCTGGCCGAGGTGAAGGCGGAGAAAGAGGCATTGGCAACGAAGATCAAGGCCGAGGTCGAGGCCGAGGCGAAGAAGCACATGGCCTCAAACATGGAGAAGTCCTACCAGAGGGCGCTCGACCATGTTCAGGACCGCGTCCCTGGCTTCGAACGGGTCGGCTACAGACTGTGGCCCGGATCCCCATCAGACGGCGAGGAGGAGGGAGGCAAAGGTGACGAGGTAGAGGGTGACGACGAGGAGGAGGTGGTCGCCGACGCTTTGGCGACAAACCCCCAGGCCGGGGCGAGAAATGAGGGGCCATCTGGCGAAGCGCCTGTGGTCGAACCGGTGACGCGGGTGGACCCCTGATCTTCTCGTCTTTTTGTAGTCTTTGTTTTCTTTTCCAAAAATGTAACGCCTTTTTGCGGACTGGCCACCGCTCCTTTTTATGAATGAAAATTTTACTTCAAATTTGTCTAAGTGTTTGGGTCGGTGTATAGTTTTCCAATTGCGATGTTCTTGTATTTCAGATCCTCGAACACGCCCAAAATACCGCAGCTGCTCGGCGTCGCGCCGAGCTATTTAAGCAATCTCGCGAGGCTCGCCTCGTGGGTGAAATCGAGCTCACCAGGAGGTTGATGTTCAACGTGGAGAAGAAGAACAGCGAGCTTCTGGCCGAGGTGCACCATCTCCGGATAGTCGAGGAGGAGCTATCGGTGAAAGAGGCAGAGCTAGCTTCGGTGCTGGCCGAGCGAGATGAGCTTGAGAAGAAGGTCGAACAGCTGCAGAGGGTCACGGTTGACAAGAGCATCGAGGTGACTAACTTACGTCGTATTATATCCGACAGCGCTGAGTACCCCGGTTCGGCAAAACTCCCTCGGTTCAAGATAATGGTTAAGGACGACACTCTGAATGATAGGATCGTCGAGCTCGAGGAGGAGGTGGCTCGACTGAAGCCTCAGCCTGTAAGGGCTAATGTCCACAGCACTTCTTGCACTCGCGAGGAGAGAGAACGGGGGATCACCTTTTACGAGCTAGTGACTCGTGGCCAAGTTATTGGTCGGACAGCGGCCGACGCACAAGGCAGAGTAGCTGTTAGCTCGAGCGGGGCCTCGGTCGGATCCACCGTTAGGGTTAGTGGCGAGGCGGTGTCCCAGTTCATCGGCCTAGAGACAAGCTCGTAGGTGAAAAGATGGAAACCGCGATTGTCTCTGAATCGGAACGTCCCTGTTCCGAGGAGGCACTGAACGAGTGGCGTCGAGCCTTTTACTTCTTGCATCGTCTTTGTTGTTGTAATAACATGCCTTGTAAATTTATTTAGTTGCTTTCCCGCTGTAACTGTCTGCCTTGTAAATTTACCAAGTGTCTTAATAAAATCGAAGTTGCTTTGTTCATCGTTGTGCCGTGGTCGCCTTATTCTTGATGCCGAACCATAAGGACCCATAGTTGTCTTCTTTGTAGGTTTTAGCCGCAGAACTGTAGCTTTTCGCTCGGAGTATACCGAGGTGACTGTGCGCTTCCGAGGTGCGATAGCTCGGACATCAGATTCCGCCCACGTGGCAACATCTAGACGGTCGATCATGATCGTGGTACGTATCACGAGGTGGGAGGCACGAGTTCCAAGAAAACACTATCTTGTCGTTTTGTGGACACATGCCACGATCAGATCCTTTCATCACGTTCTAGCACGCATTTTGAGATGATCCAATGGCGAAAATCGGTTAGGCAGAATTTTTCTCCATATACGAGGGTCGGTTCCTCGTCCGCTTGGCTCGGAGTTTTGAGTGAGCGCAGTTGAGCCGAACGATGGATTTCGAACCACCGTCAGAGTTGCTCGCTTACGAATCGGCGACCTACTTCTAGCTCGCTTACGAGCGAACTTGCGAAGTAGGGTCGAGCCGAGTGTTGGACTCCGAACCATTAGTTGAGTTGTTCAATGGTTGTGGGAGCAGTTCCGAATGGCGACCTACTTCTAGCTCGCCGAGGAGCGAGCTGATGAAGTAGAATCGAGCCAAGTGTTGGACTCCGAACTATCGGTTGAGTTGTTCAACGGTTGTGGGAGCAGTTCCGAATGGCGACCTACTTCTAGCTCGCCGAGGAGCGAGCTGGCGAAGTAGAATCGAGCCAAGTGTTGGACTTTGAACCATCGGTAGAGTTGTTCAACGGTTGTGGGAGCAGTTCCGAATGGCGACCTACTTCTAGCTCGCTTACGAGCGATCTTGCGAAGTAGGGCCGAGCCGAGTGTTGGACTCCGAACCATCGGTTGAGTTGTTCAACGGTTGTGGGAGCAGTTCCAAACGGCGACCTACTTCTAGCTCGCTTACGAGCGATCTTGTGAAGTAGGGTCGAGCCGAGTGTTGGACTCCGAACCATCGGTTGAGTTGTTCAACGGTTGTGGGAGCAGTTCCGAATGGCGACCTACTTCTAGCTCGCCGAGGAGCGAGCTGGCAAAGCAGAATCGAGCCAAGTGTTGGACTCCGAACCATCGGTCGAGTTGTTCAACGGTTGTGGGAGCAGTTCCGAACGGCGACCTACTTCTAGCTCGCTTACGAGCGATCTTGCGATGTAGGGTCGAGCCGAGTGTTGGACTCCGAACCATCGGTAGAGTTGTTCAACGGTTGTGGGAGCAGTTCCGAACGGCGACCTACTTCTAGCTCGCTTACGAGCGATCTTGCGAAGTAGGGTCGAGCCGAGTGTTGGACTCCGAACCATCGGTTGAGTTGTTCAACGGTTGTGGGAGCAGTTCCGAATGGCGACCTACTTCTAGCTCGCCGAGGAGCGAGATGGCGAAGTAGAATCGAGCCAAGTGTTGGACTCCGAACCATCGGTAGAGTTGTTCAACGGTTGTGGGAGCAGTTTCGAACGGCGACCTACTTCTAGCTCGCTTACGAGCGATCTTGCGAAGTAAGGTCGAGCCGAGTGTTGGACTCCGAACCATCGGTGGAGTGAAGAGTAAAGGCAGAGAGATGTATGCAATTTTTACAAGTAAAATATGAAAAAACTTTCTTTATTGATGACTAAGTCGGCTGCTTCTAAAGTTGCGAGCCGTTATTACAAGAGAAAAATAAAAGAAAATTATTACAAGTAATAGGAGAGGAACGGTTCGACATCTCAAAGTGCTTAGAGAGGCGTTGGTGCTCTCTCTTGGTACTTTAAGAGATGGTCGGCATTCCATGTCCTAGGGATCTCCCTGCCTTCGAGGTCTTCTAGTCTGTATGTGCCGGGGCAGACTACTTTGGCGATCTTGTAAGGTCCCTCCCAATTTGGGGCCAATTTGCTCTTCTATCCTGGGAATGAGATGGCCAACTTTCTGAGGACCAGGTCCCCTTCTTTGAGGTCCGTGGGGCGGACTCTCTTGTTGTATGCCAACTCGATCCTTCTTCGGTAGCTTTGTTGACAAATGGCAGCTCTTTCTCGGATCTCATCTATCAGGTCTAGACTTGCTCGGATATCTCTGGCATTTTGCTCTTCATCATAAGCTATTAGACGAGGAGAGGGTATTCCGACTTCTAGGGAGATGATGGCCTCTGACCCATAGGTGAGATTAAATGGGCTCTCTCCTGTGGGGGTCCGTTTGGTGGTGCGATAGTTCCACAGCACGTTGGGAAGCTGATCGACCCATAAGCCTTTGGAACACTTATCTAACCTCTTCTTAATGCCGGAGAGGATCTGTCGGTTAGCATTCTCGGCTTGGCCATTCGACTGGGGGTGAGAAACGGAGGAGAACCGGTGTTGGCATGGCAAGGTCTTTGCATAGGGCTCGGAAGGCAGCCCCGGTAAATTGTGTTCCGTTGTCTGTTATTAGGACCCTAGGGATGCCGAATCGGCAGATCACGCTCTTCCAAAAGAACTGAACAACCTTGCTCTCGGTGATCGTGGCCAGGGGCTCAGCCTCTATCCATTTCGAGAAGTATTCGATCACCACGACTAAGAATTTGAACTGTCCGGGAGCTGGCGGAAATGGCCCTAGTAAATCCATCCCCCACATTGCAAAGGGGATCGGACTTGATAGGGAAGTGAATGGAGCTTGTGGGAGGCGTCGGATGTCGGAGTACTTCTGACATGAGCTGCATTACCGAACGTGCCGTTCGGCGTCTTGTAGGATAGTGGGCCAGAAGTATCGGTAATTCAACACTTTGCGGGCCAAGGATCTGGATCCCGAATGTGCCCCGCCGATGCCCTCGTGAAGCTCTTGTAGGGCGTAGTCTGCCTGCTCGGGGGAGAGGCATCTCAGGTAAGGCCGGCCGTCTACCTGTGTGAAGGAGCGTTTGTATAAGATACCTCCGATCAGTGTGTAACGCTCGACTCGGGTTCTCACTCTTCGAGCTTCCTTGGGATCTTCGGGGAGTAGTCCATCTCTTAAGAATTCGACGAGGGGTTTCATCCAGTTGTCTTCGAGCAGGACAGGTAGCGACTCCATAGAGTCGGGAGTTTCGTCCTCAATACTCGGCTTCAGAAGGACCTCTATCAAGACGATCTGCTCGAGACCTTGAAGGGAGGAAGAGGCTAGTTTGGAGAGGGCGTCGGCTTGAGCATTTTCTTCCCGGGGTATGCGTTGGATGAAGGCTTCTTCAAATAGTGCCATGAGGCTCTTCACCTTGGCTAAGTATTTAACCATCCTGTCATCACGTGCTTCATACTCGCCGAGGACCTGATTTACGACTAGCTGAGAGTCGCTAAAAATCCGGAGGCGTTGGGCCCCTGCATTTCGAGCCATTCCAAGGCCGGCTATGAGTGCCTCGTATTCTGCTTCGTTGTTCGAGGCCTTGAAGTTGATACGGAGGGAGTATTGGAGGATGAAGTCATCTGGGCCTGCCAGAATGACCCCTGCCCTGCTTCCCTCATTGCAGGAGGATCCGTCCACATAGACCGGCTAGACGGGTGGTCCCTTCACTGTTTGGCTGGACTCGGGGATGGTACTCTCAACTATGAATTCTGCTAAGGCCTGAGCCTTGATCGCGGTCCGAGGCTGATAAGTTATATCATGCTGGCTCAGCTCGATAGACCATTTCATAAGGCGACCCGAGGTTTCTGGCTTGTGAAGGACCTGCTTCAGCAGTTGGTCGGTTAGAACGACTACCGAATAGGACTGAAAGTATAGGCGAAGTTTTCTCGCGGCCATCACCAGGGCGTAAGCCATCTTTTCTATTTTTGGATAGCAGAGCTCGGCATCCCGAAGCACCTTGCTCACGTAGTAAATGGGCTTTTGAGCCCCGGTCTTCTTCTCTTACCAAAACTGCACTGAGGGTCTGCTCGGAGGCTGCCAGGTAGAGGTAGAGGGGTTCACCGGGAATCGGTTTGCCGAGGAGAGGAGGATTGATGAGGTAAGCCTTGAGCAGGTCGAAGGACTCCTGTTGCTGTTGCCCCCTATTCAAATCCTTTAGCCCCTCTAAGGGCTTTGAAGAAGGGGAGACATTTCTCCCCTGGACTTCGAAAGAAAGCGCCCTATGGCGGCTAGGCAGCCTGTTAACCTCTGAACTTCTTTAACATTCTTGGGAGGGGCCATGTCTAGTATGGCCTTGATTTTCTCAGGGTTTGCTTCAATTCCTCGTTGGCTAACCATGAAGCAGAGGAACTTTCCTGACGAGACTTCGAACGCACATTTGTTCGGATTGAGTCTCATGTTGTGCTTTCTCAGAACATCAAATGCCTCTTGGAGGTCGGTTACATGATCAGGACCTCGGATGCTTTTTACAAGCATGTCATCAACATATACTTCCATATTGCGGCCGATTTGAGCTTGGAAAACCTTGTTGACGAGGCGTTGGTATGTGGCTTCGGCATTCTTCAAACCGAAGGGCATGACCCTGTAGCAATAGAGGCCCTGGTCGGTCACGAATAAGGTCTTCGGGATATCCGGAGGGAACATCCGAATCTGGTTGTAGCCTGAGAAGGCGTCCATGAAGCTGAGGAGCTCATGTCCCGAGGTGGCGTCGATCAGAGTGTCGATACTCGGAAGAGGGAAGGGATCCTTGGGGCAAGCCTTGTTGAGATCGGTAAAATCAATGCAAATCCTCCAAGTCCCATTGGACTTCTTCAAGATTACTACGTTCGACAACCACTCGGGATAGTTCACCTCTTGTATGAACCGAGCCTTCAAGAGCTTGTCCACCTTTTTTTTTATGGCTAGCTGGCACTCGGGGGTGAACTTGCGCCTCTTCTGCTAAACCGGTTTGGACCCCGAAACAACGCTAAGGTGGTGGACTAAGAGCTCTTCGGAAATTCCGGGCATGTCTGCAGTTGACCAAGCGAAGAGGTCTCGGTTCCTTCGGATGCATTGTACAATGTCCGAGCATAGGGCGGACGGGAGGGTCTTGCTAACAAAGAACTTTCGAGTTGGATCCTGCTCAGAGAAGAGCACTTCCTCCAATTCGTCCACCGGCTCGGACGTCGGTCGGGCAGCATCTTGGGGGATTTCAGAGTTTCTAAGGAGAGGACTGGACCGAGGGTAGAGGTCATGTAGCACTTGCGGGCTGTTTCTTGATTGCCTTTTACCTTCCCTATCCCGGCACGAGTTGGAAACTTCATTTTGAGGTGATAGGCAGAGGGGACGGCTTCAAGGGCAGCTAGGCCGAGCCGACCCAGAATGACATTGTAGGCTGCGGGGACATCTACGACCATGAAGTCCATCGACTCGGTTCGGGTAGTAGGAGTTTTGTCAGTAGTTATGTCGAGAGTGATCACCCCTTCAATAGTCACTGGCACTCCCGTGAACCCATGGAGCGTGTAGCCGGCGGGCTTGAGTCTGTCTCGGGAGAGCTTCAGGCCTTTAAAAGCGGCAAGAAAGAGGATGTTGACGGAGCTGCCGTTGTCCACTAGGATCCTCTCTACTTTGAAGTTCGCCATGTGGAGGCTGATGACGAGTGCGTCACAATGAGGGGTGCGGACACCTTCAAGATCTTCGTCTGAGAATGTGACGAGCACTCCGAGGCCTTTGGGAGGAGGGGTGGTGCGAACCGAATTAACTTCTCTTATAAATGCCTTTCGAGAGGAGTTTGAGGAGCCCCCCATTGGGCCCCCATGAATGAGGTGTAGGACACGCTCCTCTTCGAAGTCGGGCATTTCATCGTGCTCTGGACGCTTATTAGCCCCCCGAGGCAGGGGAGGAAGTTCGGCCAAGTCCTTTCTTACGAACCTGGTCAGCTTCCCCCTCTGGATGAAGGCTTCTATCTCATTTTTCAGGGCCCGACAATCGTTGGTGTCGTGGCCGTGGTCCCGATGATAACGGCACCACTTCTCTTTATCCCTTTTCTTGACAGGGGGTTCATCCTCGGAGTAGGAGGTATGATCCCTTCCTTCTCAACTTCCATCAGAATGGTAGAGACATTAGTGGTAAGGGGTGTAAACTTCTCGAATCTGGGAGGAGGTCGGCGCTGGCCGACATTATCCTTCTGGAGCTTCTTGGCTCCTTCCTCTTCTGTTCCCTTTTTCTTAAACCCGGAGGAAGACCCCTCCAGGTTGGGGCGGTGCTCGGCTTCTTCGGCCCGAATGTACTTTTCACTTCGGAGGAGGAGGTCAGAGAAGTTCTGTGGGGGCTTCCTGGCGAGGGAGGAGCGGAGGTTGGAATTGAGGACATTGGACTGAAATGCTGCTACAGCGACTGACTGGTCGAGGGATGCAATGGACCTGGCTTCAGCTGTGAACCTCTTCACATAGTCTCTCAACTTCTCACCCTTCTTCTGGTGGAGGTACAGTAGCGAGATGCTGGTCTTCTCAGTTCTACGGCTACTTACAAAATGGGTGACGAAGAGGGTCTCGAATTGCTCGAAGGAGAATATTGAGGATGGGGCGAGGCGAGAGTACCATTCTCGAGCCGGACCTTTGAGAGTTGCGGAGAAGGTTTTACAGAGCAGAGCATCAGAAGCTTGATGGATGAGCATTAGGGTCTTGAAGCTCTCGATGTGATCGACGGGGTCAGTTTCCACGGAGTAGGTCTCAAATTGAGGAGGCTTGAAGCCGATTGGTACGGGTGTATCCATTATGGTTCGGGAAAAAGGAGGTCTACTAGGACGAAGGTTCTTCTCGATCTAACTGACCCAAGCACCTCTCCATCTCATGGCGACGGCGGTACACAGCATCGTCCCTTCGACGGTAATCAGCTGAGCCTCTAGACTCATCTTCGTACGAAGGAGAGCGGGGGCTACGACGACGGTAGCTCCTGGAGTGGCGAGGACTTTGCACATGCTGGGAGTTGTCGGGAGCTGGAGGAGGAGATGGTGACCGTCGGCGAGGACTTCGGACCGGAGAAGGAGAGGGGATCTTGGGTGCATTGGTGTTGGGACGGAGATTGAGAGCTTGTAGGACGGTCGCTTGGAACTGCTGGAACTCGACACGGGTGATGGGTGCCTCATTGTTCCTAGGCTGTTGCCGACCTGCGGGGGAGTGTGGCCTTCTTCTGTAATGCTCGGGGGACTCTCTCCGCCCCTTTCGGGTGGGGGACCTTCTGTATTCTCGGCGGTGAGGAGATCGCTCATCCGGACGGTGTTGGCGGGAGGTTCCCTCTCGGACCTGTTTTTCATCCAGATGGCGGCGAAGGTCCTCATCCTTCTGCCGATTGAGGACGGTGTGGTGGTGATTGGAAGCTCGGGGATGGTGAGAGGCCATAGAGTCCGAAGAGGCGTTATGGATGGAGACGTGGTCCGGATGGAGAGGCTGCTTCTGCGGATTGGGACCCTTTGGAGGTTGTTGATTCTGCGGAGGAGGTAGGTCCTGTTGAAGAGGGTCCACGGCTTGAGGAGGAAGTTTCCCCTGCTGTTGAGCGGGCTGGGGGGGAACTTCTTGTTGCTGATCAGGATTGGGTCCTCGGTTGGACCCTCTGGATCTGACTTTCCTAGGAGGCATGGCTGGAGAGATCTGTCCAACGGGAAGAGGGGAGGTTGCTATTCGTTAGTTCCCACAGACGGCGCCAATCTGTTGCCGCTAAATTTTGTGTGGGGGCAAACAGATAGTATTTGTGGATTCTTAGGAAAATTGAATAGCAAACCTGTATACCTGTTCCGTCGGAGTTTGACACTGGCTATTTATTTAAATCGTTTTATTTACTTAAAAATTGTGAAAAATTACTAAAATATTCGGGAGAATTAACTAAAAATTCTAGAAAATAATTACGAATTCAGGGGAACGTTTTTGAGCCCCTGAACGAGCAATTATTACCTAGAATGTGTTGTTAAGACCCCCGAACGACTAGTTAACACATCGCAAAATTAAATAAATAATCCGAGAAAAATAGATAGGAACCACCAAATATCCAGAGAAGCTTAAAAACAGCTTACAGCTTGAAAAATGACCTTACTACCCCCTTCGAGATTCAAAACCCTCCATTTAGACTCCGATACAACTCCACTAGCCATTGAAACAGCTAAACTACTCCTCAAAGGCTGATCAAACTCAGTCTTTAGGAGTGAGGAGCTCGTGATATGGCTAAAAATGGGGTTAAATCGGAACCATCCAAATTGGGCACGAATCTTGAAGCTCAGAGGTAAAACGGTAATTTCACCTACCAACGGGTCTGAAGCGGGTACTGGTTATCTTCCCCGAAGACCCACTTACCCGTAAACGGATCCACCTCAACTGGGTGCGGGTTTCAACCCGCAGCAAACCCGGTCCAGAAGGGATAGAATTAGGGTTTCTGGTTAAATCCTAATCAACGGCCCTGATTCATATCTATCCCTCCACTGTGGATTAGGGATTACATTCCTTATCTAACCACAGGGGGATTACATTCCTAATCTGATCCCAGCGGTGCCAATAAATACCCCCCATCCATCTTCATTGAGAGGTAATCAATCTTTCTCCAGTTTTTGCGCTCTTTCTTAATCATCCCTGATTACGGACTTGTGCGTCGGAGGGTGTGTCGCCAGGAACAACCCCGGTGTGTCGCAATTTTTGCAGGTAAATGGCGGGAGCCAGCGTCAAACTCTGACGGAACAGGTATACAGGTTTGCTATTCAGTTTTCCTAAGAATCCACAAATACTATCTGTTTGCCTCCACACCAAATTTAGCGGCAACAATTATCAATAAAAATGTTGTACGTATTTCATATTTTGATTATTTATAATATTTTTCGTTCTCTCGAATTTATTTTGTGTATCAATATTTATTGACACGTGTTTTTCTATTTATGCACGTGTTGATTACGTTGTGAATTGTGCACTAAACTTTTTATTATGATTAATTTAAGCTAGTTTTATTAAATCTACATTAAAATGTGCAACATATGCATTTATATTAAATAAAAACTCCTAATAATTTGTGTGTAGATTATGTGCACACACAACACATTTCAAACCCCGTGCTTTACCCTCTAACCAGCCAATGTGAATGAGAGGGAAAAAGGGAATTTTTGAATGAGTTATGAGTTTTGGGTAGTTTTAGAAACTCCCCATATCTCATTTCCTTTAAGAACCCCACTAGCCGGCCATTGCTTAAGGAAGCTCTCATTTTCCATTTCATTAATCCCATACTCTTGGCTTTTGTGTTCTAGTCTTGGAGGAGGAAACTTGGAGATTTCTAGGAGTTTCTATTGCAAGCTGCACCAAAAAAAAAAAGAAAAAAAAAAGAAAAGAGAGAGGTTGGTGTTTCTTTAGTTTCTAATTTTTTATAAAGCCGTGATATTCTAAGAAGATTTGTTATGTGCAATTTAGAATCTTTTAGGTGGTGAATTAATCATAGAATCAACTGTATGTCAATCTAATTAAACTAGATGAAATTATAGACAGAAAAATTTGATTATTATGTGTTTAGATTGCCAAATTTCATTAATTTATTAATGTGATAGTGTCATGTTTGCTAGCCAAAATTTGTAAATAGAAATGAACACAATATATTTAAAAAAATTATGAGATTGTCTTAGAAGTGCATTGTTGTATTTGTATGATTGAATTATGTGATGTCTCATGTTGATGATTAATTCAAACATGGGTAATTATGGATGTGTGGAATACTGTTTTTTTAAATTCGCTGTAGTGTAGAGTTTTTTATGTCGATGTTGAATTAATGAATTTGGGATAGAGAACAATAGGTATGTTCTCTATTTCCTGAGATAGTTCGATAGATTATGAGGCTAGAGAGCCTGGTTAGTCAGTTTGGTTTTGGGCAGTGTGTACAACGTCCAAGGTTGCGGGGTCGATTCTACCTGAGTGTAGATTGATCTCGGTTTTTATTTTTAAAAACCATTTGGAGTGAGGTTTAGTTCATATTGATTAATTTAAAACAAGTTGATAGAATTACAGGTTTGGAAGATTGGTCTGTGTGTGAGTTTTGGGGAGTAGCTAGTCTCGAGTTCGAGCCATGGGAACTTTATTCTTTTTTTGAAATTATTTTAAACATCTATAATCAGTAAGCAGAAACATATAGTATATTTTTGTGAGGATTCTATGCCAACAGAGAGATTGGTTCTTGGTTGTTGGGTGCGATTTGGAGCGATGCTGTGCTCACGTTCGACGCTGGACGGGGCCATTTTGGGTTATTATTATTTTTGCATATAATTGCATGTATTGTCTTTGAGAAAAAGGGTTTAAATTAATCTAAAATATTAATGGAATATTTTTGAAATAACTATATATACACTTAAGATTTAACTTGTGGTAAAAAAAATGCATTTTGGAAGATGTGTTTCCATTGATTAATTAGATTTATTCCACAATCGTTTCATTTTAAGGCAAAATAAAATCTGGATTACTTTTGAGATAGTTGTGTTAAATTTAGAGATGTATTTTGTATTAAAAATTGTTGTAAATTGTTTAGATGATTTATTAAAAAGTGAAAAGCAGACATATGACGCTTGAAAAGATTTCATCTAATTGAAGTGTTATGGAATAAGAAGTTATATATTTTGTCTATGATTGATGAATTAAAAGAGAATGAAGGAGAGAATCGATGATTTATAATGAATGAGAAATGTTTTAATAGAGTGTGATAATAGCCTAGAAGATCTCTGATTTGAGATGTGTGGTTTCTAGGAGTTGAGCAAGACCCGTAGTTACCAGCAAATTATGACAAATGAAATTTTGAGAAATGGCCAATATGGGCCTGAGTTCTCGGTGAGTGAGTTTAAGTCCGGCAGGGTAAGGTAGCTCTAGGCCATGAAAACTAAAATTGAATTAAGGACAGGCACTTGATAAGGAGACGTGATGAGATATGGGCAAACATAAGTGGGGCGTCTCTATATAGTCGGGCGGGAAATTCCGGGACTATAGATTCAGTCAGGCGGTGGATTCCGGGACTGTGATTGCTTGCGGAGCGAGACGAGCCTTAATTAAATCTGGGATTATGAATGGTCGGGCGGTGGATTCTGGGACCACAAATAGTCGGGCGGAAAGGAGGCGGATCTCTAATATATTTCGGACTAGAGCGGCACGTGCGGGATGTTTGCACGATTTGGATTCTGTATAGTTGGGGGTGGATTCTGGAATTGGAATACGTACTCGTGGGACACCTAAACCCTATTTTTGTCACCATAGTAGGATTTTCATAACGAGGGAATGAACCCTATAATGAGAAGTACGTTAAGGGCTTGTCCTCGGACCTATGTTGTATGTGATGCATAGAATCCGAAGAAGTGCGCATTAGTGTTGCATCGTAAGTATGAATGTTTGCATTAGTCATTAAGTTCACATCACACACTAACATATTTAGGATAGTCACATTTCACATTTTATTTTGCATTAAAGTTTGTGATTGTTAAATTGAGGAATTACTGTATTATAGCATTGCGTCAGTTGTATGCAACTGACGTTCCTGCAAATTTCAAGTTGCAGGACTTGGATAAGCAAGCGACGTGGATATGAGTTTGGTGTTGATGACTGTTGCAGAATTGAAGATGTTTAATGTTATAAATTGTATTTATTTTATGTAATTTTCTGCTGTGTGTTGTAAAGATTGACATTGTAAAGTAAAAGATTAAATTCCTTGTATTTTTATACGAAGTTAAAGTAAAGATCTTGGTCGTGCTACGAATTACCTGTGTTTAAAATTCGGGGCATTACAATTATATCGCCCCGTAACATCATTTTGGAGCCATCATCGCACGAACATCCCGTAAGCATCGCTCAAGTTCCAAAATTTTGGAGTGTCATCTCACTCCGCCCGACTATTTTTAGTCCCAGAATACTGAAGACTCGTCCCAACTCTGCCCGACCATTTAGAGCCCCCTACTCACTGTTGCTCTTGTTTCGTCACAACTCCCTTCTAGTGTCATTCCAGAGATAAAAAAGAATCAAACCCCATCTATAGCTAGCGTAACTCTACCGGACTTGTAACACCCCGCAAAATTGGAAATGACAATTTTACCCCTCGTGTGTTACGTACGTGTATTTTGTAACGTACTTCAATAAATATTTTGGATTCCAACTATTTATGCATTTCCCATCTTCTTTTATCCTATTTGAGTCAACTCAAATATAAAATTCTAATCCCTGTGTTTTTTACGTACTTTATACGTGTTATCGATGCACGTATCGATTACGTATTTTTCACCGCTATGTGTAATATTCTCTATGTGTTGCAATTATTTATTTAATGACGTGTTCGATTTTACAAAGAGAAATTCAATTTTCTCTTATTTTAATTTGAAATATTTTTTATACGTACAGTGCACGTGTTTTCTATGTACGCAAAGATTACGTCGTAGAATATATAAAAATTAATAAATATATTTTTCTTATGTTTTATTTCGATTATCTTTTAAATATTTTTCCGTTGATAAAGTTGATTTCATATTTTTAATATTTTTACGTGAGACGCACGTATCTGCGGTGCACGTATTTAGGCGTATTCTTTTTCAAAATGAAATTTCGGAAGTGTGTGTGTTTATTTTATTTGTGCATGAAAAATATAATTTATAATTAAGCTAAACTAAGTTTAATTAAACATTTCCTATATATTATGAATAATATTTTAATTAAATATATATATGTATATGTATGAATGAAGTGTGTGCAAGTGCGATGCACGTGCACGTGCACACGTGCAAAGTGCCCACCAAAAGAAAGGTGGCCTACTATTTTGCAATGGAGGGAAATGTTTTGAATTAGATTAGTGGCTTGATAAGTGGATTAGTGGGTTGTATTAGTGGGTGGTTAGTTAATATAACTACTCCTAATTACTTATATAATGCCCCCTAAACCACACTCACACTATCCTCCTCTACTTTCTTTCTTTCTCTGTCAGATTCTGAAACCCCCCTCCTGCAAATGCCTTGGTTTTCTTTCTCCACTCACTTCACCATAAAATACAATGTATATATATGTAAGCATCTATATATATACTTATGTAGGTATATACATATATATGTATATGAAATGAGAGATGATAAGTGCTGTCAGTGTGCTTGCCGTAATGGAGTGGGGGTGCTATGCTTTCAGGAATGCCTTGCTGTTGGAATTTTCGGGTGACTTGGTGTTATGCTTTCGGTGGTGATTTTTCGCTCCTCTTTCATGGATTTTTGGAGTTTTATGTGAAGGGATTTACTTCTACTACTCTTCTTTTGGGTGGGTGTTTCTTAAATCCTTTCTAATTTAGGAGTATAATGCATGTTAGTTGATACATGGTTTAATTGTTAAATTTTGATTAGTGTGGTAAATGTAGATTTCATAATCTTACTTTAATTGCGTCATGCTTTTGTGATTCAAATAAATGGCTAGAGCGTGGGTGTTTCTACATGCTTTCTAAATTGTAGTTTAATTGTGTTTAGGAGATTCATATTACAATGGTAGATGTGAATTTCTTAATTTACTCTCTAAAACTTTGATGTGATGCACGTTGTAAGAAAAAGCTAAAAATTTGTGATTGATGGAAAAAATGCATGTTAGATGAAAATTTTATGAAGTAGGTTGTAAGTGAAACTAAAGTATGTGAAATTAGAAATTCAAATTGTGCAAGATAGTAGATAGAATGCCATGAAAAATTCTAATTTTTGTATAAGAAGATTTTTAGGAAAATTGTGAAAAGAAACTAAAATTTCGCTTGATTAAAATTGATTTTGAAATCTTTGGAAAAATTCTCATCATGTTAATTGCTATTAAAAAGAAAAAGAATCCTAAGAATGTGTAGTAGAATAATACTTTACAATTTAGTGAACGTGTATGGCATTTGGAATGTTCTTAATTTTGTTACATATCTTTAAATTGCGAAAAATTTGCGTTGACACATGAACAATCAGTAAATATTTGTTACTGTACTTTTGAAGTGTGGTATGAGTAAATAAAATTGGCATAATGAATCGAAGTGGTTGATTGTAATGTTTTAAATAAATGAATTGGGCCGAGACTGAATACTTAAGGAAATTAAATGAACTTCCTTTCAGTTAGTCACTCTTGGACTTCTGGTCTTCGGGTTGAAGAAAATAATTTTGGGGGAAAATGATTCTTATTCTTCTTATTCTTTATTCTTTACTATATACATCTATATATAAGGATTACATTCTTGAAGGACAAGAAAGGAGATTGAGAGAAGATTGAGGGATAAGAGATTTGGGAAATCTGTTTCCTATAGGTTCGGAAACAGAATATACATATTAGTACTTACTACATTTCAACACTCCCCCTCAAGTTGGTGCGTAGACATTGATCATGCCCCACTTGTCAACAAATTTTAAGAAGAGCCGACTCGAACCTGCATTGGTCAGGATATCTGCGAAGTGATCTTGTCACACCCCGCTTCCCAAAAATACAGAATATGGGTACGTAACAAAAGCCCAGCGAATGATTATTATCATCCTTAAGCTGTTTCAAGAAATCTTTACATGTCACAGTAAAATCAGAGTCGGAAGCCAGAAAAGTCAACCACATGCACATATGAACCAAATACCAACAAGAATACTTGAAATAAAATGCATTAATCTCAAATAGTCATGATCTGAATAACACAAATAATCCTGGGTCACATCGCCCAAATACAAGAAATAATACAAGTCTCAAAATACAATATTGTCCAAAATAAGCAACAAGAATAGTAATAGCAAAATTTTAGCCTCTAGCCCATCATCTTGCCAATACCTTTAGAAACCTGTCCCGCAAAATCTGCAATACAACGAACGCAGGAAAGGGAAAAGAGAAAACACAGGTACCCGTCAATGGCAAGTCCGGGTCACAAATAAAGTAGGATACAAGCACATGGAAATGGGTGAATCTAAACCACAAACCTAGCATGGTATAATCATAATATACTAATAGGTACAGGTAACATGTGTCAAGTGTCAGGTAAACAGGAAAATATGTATCAGATATCAGGTAATCAGGTAAACATGTACACATGGTAGGATAATCAGGTAACAGGTATACAGGTAGACAGGTAATCATGTAACATGTAGCAAGTATCAAACATGCACGTATTAGGTCAAGTATCTTATTCAGGTATCATGTTCAAATGTCAAGTATTAAATATCTTGTATTATTACTATCTAGGTAACACTTCATGTGCCATCCTTTTATCACATGGTTGTTACAGTCAATGCAGTTTCGTTTTAGATTTCATAGTGGACCATAGAGGGCAGTATACTCAGGTACAGGAAAACAGATTCATGAATAAAAGACAGGTACACGAATCATCCGATTCATGCATCAACGGGTTCATGAATCAACAGGTACACGACCAACAGGTACGTGCATCAACAAGTAACAGGTACACGACCAATAGGTACGTGCATCAACAGGTAACAGGTACACGACCAAAAGGTACGTGCATCAACAGGTACATGAACCCAAAGGTATCATGCATCACATGGGAAACACGGGCTCCCTTCCGAGTACACGTTTCTGAATTATCCACTATTCAATCTTTCCCGTAAACCCCAGCTTAGTTACTTTTATTATTAAGATCATCACCAGTCATGAGAGTGTACTAAATAATTTCAAACTAATAGGTTATAATCAGGTTTAGGTTCAGGGAATTAGATCAGCAAGTATAGGTACCAAACATTCACAAATACGAGCAACTTAGCGTATGTTTATAATCAGGACAGCAAGACCAGTCTGTAAAAAAACAGTGATCCAAAGATCTACAGGCATGCAAATCATGATCCGTCAAAGGATCTGGAAACTAGACATCCACACGCTTCTAACAAATATAATAAAGGCCTATACTAGTTCACAACATCTCGGCTTAAAAGTCATTTCAACACAGATTTCCGGTACAGCCAGAAAACAGGGGAATAACTTAAACCACATGAAAACGGCAGGTAAAGTCATCAATTAAATCCACGAAAATTCTGGAGTAATCCCCTATATGTATAATCTCAAAATATAAATTTTCATATTTTTTCCAGAAAGTATAGATATGTTGTCAAAAATGAAAAGTAACACAAAACACGGTTTTGATGGATCTGGAATTCCTCAACACTGCTGTACAAAATTGAACACATCTTGCAAACAGTGCATCGAAATCCACTTCCGCCAAAACGGGGTGAAAGTAGAAAAATTTACCCAACTTTCTTATCTCACATAATATTTCCATACAGTAAATAGAGATAAGGTGAACACGGCATTCAACATACAGCCACACGCAGTTTACAGCAAAAATGATCTCCAGAAAAGAATATAAGACATCACTCAAAACTCGTCTTTAAAATACCACATAAATCTTTGAACTACCTAACATCATGTGGAATCACTGGACAAAATATTCAGGTATGATATTGTGTATAACCTGGATCTTGAAAATAAATAGTCCACAAAAACTACCCCGAACTGAATCTGGAAACTACCAATATACAGTCAGTAAAATAATCATAACTAATTCATAAAAACTCCAAACGGAGTAAAACCAGTGGGGTTAGAAAATAGATTCAGTCCTCTACAAATTACTCAGAAATAGCCATGTTGAGATTCGGAATCTAATTTAGGTAAAAACAGCAATCAATCTAGTACAACCCAAATTTCCAGATTTCTCAACTAAACTTCAAAACGTCATAACTATTACAAAAATGATCCAAACTTATCCAAATTAAAAACGCAGCCTACCCATCATCTAAATATCATATCTAAGGGTTTCTATCATGTCAAAATCTAATATTTCTCGTATGGGTGTTCAACATACATCGGGTATACAATATGTCGCATACGCGATCAAAATCGCGTTTGGGTGAATCCTAAGGCATAAACCTATCAAACTCCATGTCCTAAGTCATCTATGGCCTATTTTGAACAATAGAGACGAAACTCACAAATAAAAATACAATCTTTGGCCGTCTCTAGTCTCAAACAACCCTATGTGTGAACTTTCGACTTGTATCAACCTAATGAAATTATGTACAAGTTACTTGCCTTGTTGACGATGAACACGGCGCTACGAAGCCTAGCAATGAAAACCCACGTGCAAAAGTCCTTCCACGCGTGATTCCAAGCGAACCCACGAACCGAATCTTGCCGACGATCGACTTCTTGATGCACGAACTCAACGGACGCTACCCACAACTCCAAATCAGCAAGGGATGAAGAGGGGGGGCTGTTCTTGAAAGGTGGGTGCTGTTTTGGATAGGTTCGGCCACAAGAAAAGAGAAGGAGAGGAGGTTATATGAAGCGGGGTTGATTAATATGGTGGATGGGGGATTATATGTGGTCGGCAAATGCAAGAATGAGAGGAGAAGAGGGTCGGCCTGGGGGTGTATGGGTGCAGGCCGGGAGTTGATGAGGAAGGGTAGCCGGTTATTGATAGGAGAGGGAAAGAAAGGATTAGGGTTTGTGATTAATTAGATGAGGGGGTATTTATAGGGGATCATATGTGGGTTAATGGGTAGTGGATATCAATAGGAATAAATGGGTATACAATTGGGTACTGGATAATGGGTAGATTTCAAATGGGGATACAAAATGCAATGAATTCTATGGCTCCTAAAAATCTCCTTAAGGGTTAAAAATCTCAAATTGGTAAAAACACTTCTAAAAAAATCACCATGACCCAAAAATAAGTATTAAATATGAACAGGACCAAGAAAATGAGAAAAAGATCTCAAAATGACGAAAAACGGACAAACGGTGCACAATCGGCACAAGGAGGTCAAAAATGCAAGAAAAATAATATAAAATGAAAATAATCCAATAAGAAAATTAAAACAATAATTAATAAATATAATTTATGAAATAATCTAATTTTAACAATAAATAATAATGCAAATAACTATACTAGCAAAATAATACGGATAGTAACAATATTAAAAATCATAAAATGTTTAAAATAATGAAGATAATAATATTAATAATAATAACTGTATTATATACAAAATTATAGAAAAGTAGTTACAGCTAAAATTACGGATCAAAAATAGATTTTAAACAGAAAATCCAATAATACCTTTTGACAAAAGAATTTGAAAACCGAAAAAATAATTCGCGAAAATTTTTAAATACAGAAAATATCGAAAAATATCTTTTTGGAAAAACAGGGGTTACAATCCTACCCACCTTACAACAAAATTTCGTCCTCGAAATTTACGTAGGCGGTACATAGGACAAGGCAAAAACAACTGGGTAAAATGACAGAGAAGAATTGAATCAAACAACAAGTCAACGGGTGAGAACGAATGCAAAAGATAGGGGGAAGTAAACAATACAAGGAAAAGAAGCAACAAGAGGCCTGGGACCCGTGGGTTATGGGCCCACCATGCTTCCGCTGCGCCACTCTGATCGGGAAGACTCTGCCAATAGCATCCAGCGATGCCAACGGACGGACCAAGCAGAAAATGAAAAGAGAATGAATGGCACCAAAATCAGAAGGATATGGGTACGAAAGATTGAATTTACACCCAACAAGAAATCAATCAAAAAAGATGACTGAAAAAGATGGAAGAATCAAGGAATCAAGGAATCGAATAAGAAATGATCAAAAAGAAAGGAATAAGACTAGTATCCAGATCAATGTTGATAGTAATAATTCATTTATGCATGCATGGTTGGAGAAATATTGTGTAGATCCCAGTTCGAGTCAAGCTTGTCTAATATATTAGGTAACAAATATATTAGCCAAACCTGATGCTCTGATACCACTAAAAATTCTGTCACGCCCTGCTTCCCAAAAATACCGAATACGGGTACGTAACAAAAGCCCAGCGAATGATTATTATCATCCTTAAGCTGTTTCAAGAAATCTTTACATGTCACAGTAAAATCAGAGTCGGAAGCCAGAAAAGTCAACCACATGCACATATGAACCAAATACCAACAAGAATACTTGAAATAAAATGCATTAATCTCAAATAGTTATGATCTGAATAACACAAATAATCCTGGGTCACATCGCCCAAATACAAGAAATAATACAAGTCTCAAAATACAATATTGTCCAAAATAAGCAACAAGAATAGTAATAGCAAAATTTTAGCCTCTAGCCCATCATCTTGCCAATACCTTTAGGAACCTGTCCTGCAAAATCTACAATACAATGAACGCAGAAAAAGGAAAAGAGAAAACACAATTACCCGTCAATGGCAAGTCCGGGTCACAAATAGAGTAGGATACAAGCACATGGAAATGGGTGAATCTAAACCACAAACCTAGCATGGTATAATCATAATATACTAACAGGTACAGGTAACATGTGTCAAGTGTCAGGTAAACAGGAAAATATGTATCAGATATCAGGTAATCAGGTAAACATGTACACATGGTAGGATAATCAGGTAACAGGTATACAGGTAGACAGGTAATCATGTAACATGTAGCAAGTATCAAACATACACGTATCAGGTCAAGTATCTTATTCAGGTATCATGTTCAAATGTCAGGTATTAAATATCTTGTATTATTACTATCTAGGTAACACTTCATGTGCCATCCTTTTATCACATGGTTGTTACAGTCAATGCAGTTTCGTTTTAGATTTCATAGTGGACCATAGAGGGCAGTATACTCAGGTACAGGAAAACAGGTTCATGAATAAAAAACAGGAACACGAATCATCCGATTCATGCATCAACGGGTTCATGAATCAACAGGTACACGACCAACAGGTACGTGCATCAACAAGTAACAGGTACATGACCAATAGGTACGTGCATCAACAGGTAACAGGTACACGACCAAAAGGTACGTGCATCAACAGGTACATGAACCCAAAGGTATCATGCATCACATGGGGAACACGGGCTCCTTTCCGAGTACACGTTTCTGAATTATCCACTATTCAATCTTTCCCTTAAACCCCGGCTTAGTTACTTTTATTAATAAGATCATCACCAGGCATGAGAGTGTACTAAATAATGTCAAACTAACGAGTTATAATCAGGTTTAGGTTCAGGAAATTAGATCAGCAAGTATAGGTACCTAACATTCACAAATACGAGCAACTTAGCGTATGTTTATAATCAGGACAGCAAGACCAGTCTGTACAAAAACAGTGATCCAAAGATCTACAGGCATGCAAATCATGATCCGTCAAAGGATCTGGAAACTAGACATCCACACGCTTCTAACGAATATAATAAAGGCCTATACTAGTTCACAACATCTCGGCTTAAAAGTCATTTCAACACAGATTTCCGGTACAGCCAGAAAACAGGAGAATAACTTAAACCACCTGAAAACAGCAGGTAAAGTCATCAATTAAATCCACGAAAATTCTGGCGTAATCCCCTATATGTATAGTCTCAAAATATAAATTTTCATATTTTTTCCAGAAAGTATAGATATGTTGTCAAAAATGAAAAGTAACACAAAACACGGTTTTGATGGATATGGAATTCCTCAACACTGCTGTACAAAATTGAACACATCTTGCAAACAGCGCATCGAAATCCACTTCCGCCAAAACGGGGTGAAAGTAGAAAAATTTACCCAACTTTCTTATCTCACATAATATTTCCATACAGTAAATAGAGATAAGGTGAACACGGCATTCAACATACAGCCACACGCAGTTTACAGCAAAAATGATCTCTAGAAAAGAATATAAGACATCGCTCAAAACTCGTCTTTAAAATACCACATAAATCTTTGAACTACCTAACATCATGTGGAATCACTGGACAAAATATTCAGGTATGATATTGTGTATAACCTGGATCTTGAAAATAAATAGTCCACAAAAACTACCCTGAACTGAATCTGGAAACTACCAATATACAGTCACTAAAATAATCATAACTAATTCATAAAAACTCCAAACGGAGTAAAACCAGTGGGGTTAGAAAATAGATTCAGTCCTCTACAAATTACTCAGAAATAGCCATGTTGAGATTCGGAATCTAATTTAGGTAAAAACAGCAATCAATCCAGTACAACCCAAATTTCCAGATTTCTCAACTAAACTTCAAAACGTCATAACTACTACAAAAATGATCCAAACTTATCCAAATTAAAAACGCAGCCTACCCATCATCTAAATATCATATCTAAGGGTTTCTATCATGTCAAAATCTAATATTTCTCGTATGGGTGTTCAACATACATCGGGTATACAATATGTCGCATACGCGATCAAAATCGCGTTTGGATGAATCCTAAGGCATAAACTTATCAAACTCCATGTCCTAAGTCATCTATGGCCTGTTTTGAACAATAGAGACGAAACCCACAAATAAAAATACAATCTTTGGCCGTCTCTAGTCTCAAACAACTCTATGTGTGAACTTTCGACTTGTATCAACCTAATGAAATTATGTACAAGTTACTTGCCTTGTTGACGATGAACACGGCGCTACGAAGCCTAGCAATGAAAACCCACGTGCAAAAGTCCTTCCACGCGTGATTCCAAGCGAACCCACGAACCGAATCTTGCCTACGATCGACTTCTTGATGCACGAACTCAACGGACGCTACCCACAACTCCAAATCAGCAAGGGATGAAGAGGGGTGGGCTGTTCTTGAAAGGTGGGTGCTGTTTTGGATAGGTTCGGCCACAAGAAAAGAGAAGGAGAGGAGGTTATATGAAGCGGGGTTGATTAATATGGTGGATGGGGGATTATATGTGGTCGGCAAATGCAAGAATGAGAGGAGAAGAGGGTCGGCCTGGGGGTGTATGGGTGCAGGCCGGGAGTTGATGAGGAAGGGTAGCCGGTTATTGATAGGAGAGGGAAAGAAATGATTAGGGTTTGTGATTAATTAGATGAGGGGGTATTTATAGGGGATCATATGTGGGTTAATGGGTAGTGGATATCAATAGGAATAAATGGGTATACAATTGGGTAATGGATGTTGGGTAGATTTTAAATGGGGATACAAAATGCAATGAATCGCTCCTAAAAATCTCCTTAAGGGTCAAAAATCTCAAATTGGTCAAAACACTTCTAAAAAATCACCATGACCCAAAAATAAGTATTAAATATGAACGGGGCCAAGAAAATGAGGAAAAGATCTCAAAATGATGAAAAACGGACAAACGGTACACAATCGGCACAAGGAGGTCAAAAATACAAGAAAAATAATATAAAATGAAAATAATCCAATAAGAAACTTAATACAATAATTAATAAATATAATTTATGAAATAATCTAATTTTAACAATAAAGATAAAATAAAATAATAATGCAAATAACCATACTAGCAAAATAATACGGATAGTAACAATATTAAAAATCATAAAATGTTTAAAATAATGAAGATAATAATATTAATAATAATAACTGTATTATATACAAAATTATAGAAAAGTAGTTACAGCTAAAATTACGGATCAAAAATAGATTTTAAACAGAAAATCCAATAATACCTTTTGACAAAAGAATTTGAAAACCGGAAAAATAATTCGCAAAAATTTTTAAATACAGAAAATATCGAAAAATACCTTTTTGGAAAAACAGGGTTACAGATCTTCTGAGTTCACTTTAGGTATTTCAATGAGTTTCTCATCCAATTTCTCCTTGATGAAGAATCTATCCACCTTTACATGTTTCGTCCTATCATGTTGAACTGAATTGGCGGCAATATCACATGCTGCTTGACTGTCACAATACACCTTCATAGGTTCATTCGGACCACAGCCTAAGTCCTGCAACAAGAATTTCAGCCACAAATCTTCCTCTATATATAGAGCTACTCCGCAATACTCTACCTCTGTACTAGAGCGTGGAACAACATTTTGCTTCTTACTTTTCCATGTAACTAGATTTCCTCCAACAAATGTGAAATATCCTGAAGTAGAGCGCCTATCAATTATAGATCCTGCCCAATCAGCATCAGTATATGCCTCAACCTTCAAGTGACCATATTTCGCAAATAGGACCCCCTTTCCTGGAGCAGACTTAATATATCTCAGAATTCTCATCACTGTATCCATGTGGTGTTCCTGAGGTGTATGCATAAACTAACTTACCACACTTCAAGCATATGATAAATCTGGCCGTGTATGCACAAGATACATCAGTCGCCCAACCAATCTCTGATATCTTTCCTTATCACAAGGCACATGATCAGATTCATTGCAAAGTTTCGGTCCTTCTTCTAACAGTGTACCAATCGGCTGACAAGCAAGCATTCTAGTTTTCTTCAATATTCGAGAGCATACTTTCTTTGAGACAGAAATATACCATTTCTTGAGCGAGAAACTTCAATACCAAGGAAATATCTCAAAGAGCCAAGATCCTTCATTTCGAACTCTTGTGACAAGTAACTCTTCAATGCCATTCTCTCCTCAGGATCATTCCCAGTTACTATCATGTCATCCACATATATAATGAGAGCAGTAATCTTACCTTCTTTCCTTTTCAGGAATAGGGTATGATCTGAATTACTCTGATAATATCTGAATGTCCTCATTGAATTTGTAAACCACCCAAACCAAGCTCTTGGCGACTGTTTGAGACCATATAGTGCCTTCCTCAACCGACACACTTTATTACTGTATTGGACTGGTCTATTTGATCCTGGCGGTAGATCCATATAAACCTCTTCTGCCATTTCCCCATGCAGAAATGCATTCTTCACATCAAATTGCTCCAAAGACCAGTCAAGATTTGCAGCAAGTGACAGTAGAACTCGAACAGTGTTGAACTTTGCCACATGTGCAAATATTTCGTCATAATCAATTTCATATGTTTGAGTGTACCCTTTGGCAACAAACCTTGCCTTGTATTGCTCTATCGAACCATCTGACTTATATTTCACGGTATAAATCCATCTGCATCCTACCGGTTTCTTTCCTGTTGGCAGCTCGACTATCTCCCAAGTCTCATTCTTCTTCAAGGACTTCATCTCCTCATCCATAGCTGCTTTCCACCTGATCGGCTAAAGCTTCCTGCACACTGTTAGGAATAGATACAGTAGATAATTGATTCACAAATAACTTATTTGATTTCGACAAGCAGTGAGTGGATACATAATTACTCATAGAATATTTGACATTACTAATGGGATCAGGTTCATAAGTGGGTTTTGGAATACCTCTATTAGTACGGTGCGGGAGTTCTCTTCTAGGAACTTCGGACAATGATGACGATTGTTTTTGGGGTTCTGACGGTTCACTCTCACTGAAATTCGATACTGATTGCAATTCTTCAAGAGGGTCTTCTTCATGACGGTCTTCTTCATGACGATCTTCTTCGTGTGGGTCTTCTTCATGAGGGTCTTCCTCCCTTGCTAGGTCTTCATTCAAGTGTTTGCCATTATTTATATCCAGTTGTTCGTTCTGACTGGTAATTACTTCATCATACACAAGAGTCTGAACTTCACTAACCCCTTCATCATACCCAAGAGTCTGAACTTCACTTCGGTACTCCCCCTGAAGTTCACTCGTAGAAGAAAAATACATCTCATTTTCTTGGAACACAACATCCATAGTCACAAACATCCTTTGAGTTGGTGGATGATAGCACCAATTCCCTTTTTTATTCTGTGCATATCCTACGAAAACACAGTGTACAGCTCGATGAGTTAACTTATTGCGTTCATGTTGATGAAGATGAACAAATGCAACACACCCAAACACACGAGGTGGCAAGTTCACGACTTTTGGTGCATTCACAGCTTCAGTTAATGCTTGAAAGGGTGTGAGGAAGTTTAGGATACTAGAGGGAACTCGGTTGATTAGGTATGCAGCAGAAGCAAGGGCTTCCCCCTAATAGATGAGTGGCATATTTCCATGGATGAGAGAAGCACGGACCACCTCGAGCAAGTGTCTATTTTTCTTTTCTACAACCCCATTCTGTTGAGGTGTATATGAGCATGTAGTCTGGTGAACAATTCCGTGTTCCTCCAAATATTCTCACAGATTTGAACTCAAGTACTCTCCGCCATTATCACATCTAAGAACTTGAATCTGTGATTTATACTGAATCATAACATGCTTGTGAAATTTCTGAAAACAAGCCACTAACTTCACTTTTCGACTTCATCAAACAAATCCAGGTCATACGGGTACAGTCATCAATAAATGTCACAAATCATTTGGCTCCTCCAAATGTAGTGGTTTTGGATGGACCCCAAATATCAGAATGAATAATCATAAATGGAAGGGAGCTTCTACTTGGACTTGGAGGAAAAGAGACACGGTGACCTTTTGCGAGTTCACACACATCACACCGAAAGGCAGAAATATCCAACTTGAAAAATAAACTTGGAAATAATTTCTTCAAATAACCAAAAGAGGCATGCCCTAGACGTCGATACCATAGCCAAATATCTAATTTCTTCTTCTCATCTTCGGATCCTTTCACACTTAGAGCTTGAGTCAACTTGCTCGAACATTCAGATTCTAAATCCAGATAATAGAGTTTCCTGAGTCTAACCCCATAACCAATCGTCTTAAGAGTCCAAATATCCTTAAACACACAACGTGAAGGCCAAAAGACTACAATACATTGTAAGGTAGTAGTTATTTGAGCAACAGATAATAGGTTAAAATTCAAGGATGGTACAACTAGGGCAGTATCTAAGGTTAGGTTGTTTGTGAGATGTATGGTACCCTCGCCAGTAATAGTGGTAGGATCACCATTGGTGGTGGAAACAATTGATTTAGTGGATGGTTGAAAATTTTGAACTTGTCTAGAATCAAGTCATATGGTCGGTAGCACCCGAATCATTTATCCATGCATTATTCATAACAAAGGCAGAAATATTAAATACCTTACCATTATTACCTGTAGCTGTAACTAATGTAGAAGCGAGTACAATACTCTTCTCAGCTCCATCATTTTGTCCCATGGTAGCGGCACAAGAAAATAACAGATCTAATCTTCAGCAACCAATAGCAAACGACACAACTTGGCCAAGAACAGCTCCAAGTCTTCAACAAACAGCAAAACTGTAACAATCCAACACCGGATCAATCCCTCCCCTTCTTCACAAAACAACAAACACAAACTCTACAGCTCCCTACCCGAACAGCAAACACAAATCCCCTCTTCTCCCGAACACCAAACAGCAAAAGGAAAGAGAGAGACAGCAGTAACAATGGCCAGCAGCTACAGTACCCACAGCAAAAGAGAGGGCAAGGGGACTCAGAGGCGACGTCGCCGGCGATCGACGAGCGGCGCGACAGGGGTGGTCGATGGCGGTGCTGTCGATGGAACAAGGGAGCAAGGAAGGTAGGGTTGGGGTTCGGAGGCTGCGTCGATCAGGAAGAGTAGCAGACAGAAGGTGGGTTAGGCAGCCTGGGTGAGGGCGGTGCTCGGGGTGGCGTCGCCGGATGTCAATGCGATGGGAAGGGAGGAGGATGGGGGTGGCTGGAGCTGATGGTGCGGTGGTGGTCGGTAGAGGGCAAGGGCAGTAGGAAGTGGAGAAGAAAGGAGAAGCAGTGGTGATGGGTTCGTTGGGGTTTTCGGCGACGGGATCTGACGGGATCGGAGTCGATGATCGGTGATGGGATCAACAACGGGATCAGATCAAGATGGAGGTGATCAGCCTCCTCTTCTTCTTCTTCACTTGTCCTAGATCTGATTAGGCTCTGATACCATGAAGAAAACAATTTTGGGGGAAAATGATTCTTATTCTTCTTATTCTTTATTCTTTTCTGTATACATCTATATATAAGGATTACATTCTTGAAGGAGAAGAATGGAGATTGAGAGAAGATTGAGGGATGAGAGATTTGGAGAATCTGTTTCCAATAGATTAGGAAACAGAATATACATATTAGTACTTACTACATTTCAACACGGGTGTGCTTTGGGTCTGTTACTATAGCTGGGCGGAGGCTCTAGTCTTGTGTTCGAGTCTGGAAAGGGCTTTGTTTTTATAAAATTTCTATTTTTAAATCAACTCACCGAAACCATACTAAAAGTATAATTTGAGTTTACCCTATATCAGTTATTCACTCTGGGACTATTGGTCTTCGGGTGCGCTTTGGGTCTGTTACTGTAGCATAGCGGAAGTCTTGGGTTTGAAACCCCCTAGCCTCTTTTAATTCCTTTTTTGAGTATTTAAGAGTTTTTAAGAGAAATAAAAATTGGGAAAAATTCTATTATTCTTCTAAAATTATTTAGACTATATAAAAAATATTTCCACAATATTTTGACATATTTTGTGAGAATAGGAAGTGGATTCCAAACTAAAACTATGGGATGAAAAAATTGATAATTTTTCTTAAAATGTGACTCTTGTATAATTAAAGAGACATGAAGTTGTGGAAAGCAATTAGATTTCTTCAGCTACAGTAACAGATCCAAAGCGCACCCGAAGACTAGAAGTCCAAGAGTGACTAACTGAAAGGAAGTTCATTTAATTTGCTTAAGTATTCAGTCCCGACCCAATTCATTTATTTAAAACATAACAATCAACCGAACTTCGATTCATTACGCCAATTTTATTTACTCATACCACACACTTCAAAAGTACAGTAACAAATATTTACGGATTGTTCGTGTATCAACACAAATTTTCCGCAATTTAAAGATATGTAACAAAATTAAGAACATTCCAAACACCATACGCGTTCACTAAATTGTAAAGTATTATTCTACTACACATTCTTAAGATTCTTTTTCTTTTCAGGGCAATTAACATGATGAGAATTTTCCCCAAGATTTCAATATCAATTCTAATCAAGCGAAATTTTAGCTTCTTTTCACAATTTTCCTAAAAATCTTCTTATACAAAAATTAGAATTTTTCATGGCATTCTATCTACTATCTTGCACAATTTGAATTTTTAATTTCACATACTTTAATTTCACTTACAACCTATTTCATAAAATTTTCATCTAACATGCATTTTTTCCATCAATCACAAATTTTTAGCTTTTTCTTACAACATGCATCACATCAAATTTTTATAGAGTAAATTAAGCAATTCACATCTACCATTGTAATATGAATCTCCTAAACACACAATTAAACTACAATTTAGAAAGCATGTAGAAACACCCATGCTCTAGCCATTAATTTGAATCACAAAATCATGACGCAATTAAAGTAAGATTATGAAATCTACATTTACCACACTAATCAAAATTTAACAATTAAACCATGTATCAACTAGCATGCATCATACTTCTAAATTAGAAAGGATTTAAGAAACACTCATCCAAAAAAAGAGGAGTAGAAGCAAATCCCTTCACATAAAACTCCAAAAATCCATAAAAAAGGAGCCAAAAATCACCACCGAAAGCATAACACCAAGTTACCCGAAAATTCAAACAGCAAGGCATTCCCGAAAGCATAGCACCCTCACTCCATTACGGCAAGCACAGGGACAACACTTATCATCTCTCATTTCATATACATATATATGTATATACCTACATAAGTATATATATATATATATATATATATATATATATATATATATATATATATATATATATATATATATATATATATTGTATTGTATGGTGAAATGAGTGGAGAAAGCAAATCAAGGCATTTGCACGAGGGGGATTTCGGAATCTGACAGAGAAAGAAAGAAAAGAGAGGAGGATAGTGTGAGTGAATGGTTTAGGGGTCATTATATAAGTAATTAGGAGTAGTTATATTAACTAACCACCCACTAATACAACCCACTAATCCACTCATCAAGTCACTAATCTAATTCAAAATATTTCCCTCCATTCCAAAACAGCCGGCCACCTTTCTTTTGGTGTGCACTTTGCACGTGTGCACGTGCACGTGCATCGCACTTGCACACACTTCATTCATACTTATATATATATATATATATATATAATTTAAAATTTAGGTTCATAATATATAGGAAATTTTTAAGTAAAATTAGTTTAGTTTAATTATAAATTAGATTTTTCATGCACAAATAAAATAAACACACACACTTCCGAAATTTTATTTTGAAAAAGAATACGCCTAAATACGTGCACCGCAAATACGTGTGTTGCACGTAAAGATATTAAAATACGAAATCAACTTTATCAATGGAAAAATATTTAAAGATAATCGAAATACAATATAAGAAAAATATATTTATTAATTTTTATATATTCCACGACGTAATCACTATGTACATAGAAAATACGTGCACCGTACGTATAAAAAATATATTAAATTAAAATAAGAGAAAAATTAATTTCTATTCATAAAACGAATTTGAACACGTCATTAAATAAATAATTGCAACACATACAAAATATTACACATTATGGTGAAAAATATGTAATCGATACGTGCATCGATAACACGTATAAAGCACGTAAAAAAACACAGAGATTAGAATTTTATATTTGAGTTGACTCAAATAGGATAAAAGAATATGGGAAATGCATAAATAGTTGGAATCCAAAATACATATTGAAGTACGTTACAAAATACACTTGCGTAACACACGAGAGGCAAATTTGTCATTTCCAATTTTGCGAGGTGTTACGGGACTTTTTTTTTGATGTAATCGGATAGAGTCGACAGACTCCAGCCGAATCAAAAAATATATTAATAAAACATAATACACTGTACAATGCGCAATAAGCAGGGTTTTACAAAAAGTAAAACGGGAAATATCAGGCGAAACAAAGCAGGCCAAAGCAACAAACAGAGACAAGTAAAAGAAATACAATAGAACAATATAGGATGATACAATCTAGCGAGGATGCTCGGAGATCGGGGCCTGAACACACACGCGAGAAGACAATAAGATATCCCTGATAGCTACGAGGTCAGAGGAGAAGCTATCGCGCGGACGACTTCAGAGAGGGCTGGTAACCCGAGTGCACCAAACAGAGCAGATCAGTGAAGACGTGGGGGTAGGAACTTCAGGAAGCGAAACCCTCAGCGGAAAAGGGGAATAGCTGCAGCGAACAACATCGAACACAAATCCCAATCCTGAATAAAAATGAGCAAAGCAGAGACAAAAACACCTACAAGCCCAATTGTACCGAGCACGCCCGGAAAAAACATCCCAATCTGAAAGAAACGGGGAGGAGAAAAAACGCAAGCATACAATCCAGTGGCTAGAAAACCCTGAACACGTCATAGCAATGTTAACAGTTGATAGGGATATATAACAAAAGCATAAAAGGAGCACAGCATACACATAAACAGTGCAGAAAAACCAAAAGAGTCAAAACCAAAACTGGCCACTATTATAAAGAAGAGACGATCGCAGCCAGAGAGAGGACTGACAGATTGAAGAAACACCCATCACTATTAACACAATAACTAAGCATAGCCAGAGAACAACAGGAGACAAACTTCCAACCAGGAACCTAAGACAAGAGATAGAACGCTTATAAGATTTCGCGCTCACCCTCCTAAATACAGATAACCATAATCACAACAGAAGCTAAATACACCGCAAGGGATACGGCTGTAGCTAAAACCCGACCAGCACAAAAGAACAAAACCACATAGCCCAGAGTAGATCCTATCCAAAGCCCAGTAGCGGCTCAAAAAACAAAATGCAAGAGGACCCAGTCGATTAAACCAGGGCACAAAAAGCCATCAGAGATCCTGGGAGGCAAGGCGGACAAATCCAACGATTACACCTGCAAATTAAGATATCAAATTGAGAGTTGAACTATAGAAAAGAAGGAGGAAACAAGATAAGCCACTGCAGGCAAAACGTGCATAGAAAGAAGTAAGTAAACTCCGACCAACAAAACCATAAAACAGGATGATAAAAATCATAATGCGTTAAGATTAGAGAGAACTATAAGGGATTCGTCTAAGCGATGATAGTAGTAGGACTGTCTATCATCTTCTTTAAGTTGAGAAGACCAAAACTTAAAGAGAAAAACAAATTCTTCTATAAGGGAAAAAATAGAGGAGGCTTTGTGCGAGAATAATCTACGGTTTCTTTCCCTCCATATAATCCACATGATGATATGGACGGAAAAATTCCAACCTTTGCTATATTTCGGAGGTACAGAGGGGGAATGCCAGCATGATAAAAGATTAATAGGTAAGGTTGGGTTACCCCAAGCAAGCGCCACAATTTTCCAAAGAGGATAGATGTAAGAGCACGCAACAAGGAGATGATTAATATCTTCCGAAACAAATGAACAAAGGGGACAAAGTTTACCCCACGCTAGGTTCCTTTTGTTGAGAACCTCCACAGTAAGAAGTTTGTTGTTGAGAGCTAACCAAGAATTAATTTTGACCTTGAGAGGGGCACAGGAATCCCAAATAAAGTTGGCCGACGAGGAGGTAATACCGCGGAAATTGAGAAACTTGTAGAAGGATTTCACCGAGAAGGAGCCCGAGGCGTTCCATCTCCAAACGATATCCTCAGATAGTTTCCACTCGAAACGATTGAGGGAGGAAATCAGAAGTTGAAGGTCAGCAATCAAAGGAGGGGATAATGGAGTGGTAAAGGGGATGAGCCAGTAAGAAGATGACGATATCCAAATAACGGACTCTTCAACCGAAGCATACGGACAGATGGCAAGGTTGAAAAGAGAGGGATAGGCCGACGCAAGGGATGTGTTGCCTATCCAAAGATCAGTCCAAAACATGGTCCTGGATCCGTCAGAACAAAGCTTGGAGATGCTTGACTGGAACGCAGGGGCTGTCTTCCAGACCCCTTTCCAGAATGGAGAAGCGAAACGATGGGTAGGGGCGTTGAGTTGCCACCAAGGAGAGGACTTAAAATAATACTCTTTGATGCACTGCACCCAGGATAAATGGGGAGATTTATGGAATCTCCAAAGCCATTTTCCTAAAAGAGCGAGGTTTTGGTCTCTCAGGTTAAGAACACCCAATCCCCCGTTCGCTTTCGCAGAACAAATGATGTCCCAAGCACACAGGTGCGAGCCCAGCTTATATTGAGCACCACCCGACCAACTTAACTAAACAAATATTGGAATACTGGCCCAACCTGACTCATTTCCCAATTTCACAATGGCACCCTAGGTCCCACTCAGCCTCTAGAAATGTAACCAACTAGGGCGTCACACCCCAACCCACTCTAGGGTTATCTACAACTACCCTAATAACTCAATTAATAAATATGAGAAGTTCTTACCTCTGGAGAATTCTAAACCCAAAATAAACTCGAAGGATTCACTTGCCCCCCCACAAGTCTAATCCTATAATCATTACCATACTTTTGCAATTCCTCACACAAATCTTAGACTTACACTCAATAAAGCCCCATCTCCAAATCTCGATTTATTTCTCCAAATAATAATGAACTCTATCATAAGATTTTATTCAATAACAACTCTTGTTTATCAATATTAAAACTTAAGCGAGTTAGTCTACAACTCAAAGACTCCAACCCTAGATTCAAATCCTAATCCAAACAACCCACAAATCTAAATTAATTAAACCCATAATATGAAATTAATCATATCCATAAATCTGAAACCATTCATATCCATAATCTGAAATCATTCAATCCATAATCGAAAAATTATTCAAGCCCATAATCTGAAATTAAACAGTTCTAAACCTGGAATTAATCCACTTTAATTATGAAATTATTTGTACCAAATTCTGAAACTTAATCAAAGCTAAATCTAGATTATTTGCATCTAAATTTGAATCTTAATTACATCAAACTCTGAAACTAATTAACTCTGAAATATGAGACTAATCAACTCTTAATCTAAAATTAATCATATTCAACATTTGTAATTAATTAAGTCTCAATATGGAATTATTCATATCTAAATCAGAAACTAATCAAATATAAATATGGAATTAATCACATCTAAAATATGTAACTAATTAAATTCTAATTCAATTAACCCCTAACCCGAGCCTTCACGAAGCCATACCAGACTCCAGCAGTAACCAGACCTAAATTCATCATGAAGCCAGACCCGAATCTGATCCATCCTGATCCGACTCGAGCTCCACTCCATCACAGACCTGGCCCTGAAGCAATAGGGTCCAGACCTGCACTCAAACCAACCAGACCCACATACAAATCAAAGCACAACCCGATTCCACACAAGTCCAGATCCAAATTCCTCGTTAATGGATCTAAACCCGAAACCAAACAACTGAACCCGACCAAAATCTAGGGTTTTATACCCTACTTAGAACCCTAATTAATCAACCTAATCTCAGCAAATTAACATTAAGAAAATTGCAAACAGACTCTAATAAAACTGAGATATTAATCAACTAAAAATTGATATTTCATGCACATAATAATCTCTAAATCTTCATGACAATATCCAATAACAACTACACCAATCTATAATTGTATAGCACGATATTTAGATTAAAAAAAGAGTTCTTCTGCATGATATGAAATGTCTAATAACAAGGATATACACATATTCATGATCAACACATCACATCATAAAATAAACAATAGTTGCTATGGATCTATTCATGTCATCTTAATGATTAGAAAAAAAAAACCATCCAAGCATGCTTTCTATATTAAAATAATAACAACAATGAAATCAAGAGAAGGGAAGGAACACCCACCTCTTTTTGTCGGATCTTGAACAAATTCTCAAAAGAAATCTCCCTCTCCAAAATCCTATAGCCTCTAAAATAATCATCAACCAAAAAGAAAAAGAGAGGCTTCCCCCTACATATGGCCGGCTAGCTATTAGGGTTAGGGTTTAATTAAACCCCCCAAATCTAGGTATTTCATTATAATTTACCATAACTAAAAATATTTGCTCCTTATCACAATTAAATCCAATCAAATCTCTCTCACCTAACCTGATAATTGTAAAAATCGCAGCAAATCAGAATCGTACGATCCCAACACAGATAATAAAGCTTCTATAGGCAGATTAATTATCACGGACCTCTTTAACAGGTCTGGCCTTCTCCAGGCTTATCTACAAGACGTGGGCCGCTATCAAACCCATTAAAAGTGACTAGACCCACTAGGAGAGACACCGAGCCCATAAGGGCTGTAAGTCAAATCTCTTATCCCCGGACAATAGAGTCTTATTTCTTAAGGGGACGAATCAACAGAAGATAAGGGACTCATATCAATCTAATGGATCCATATCAATCTCCTAAACAGTTTCTCAAACCTATAAATACCCTCCTCCTTCCTCGGTTAGAAAGTAATTGGAAATTTCTCTCTCAAACTCTTTTTCTCTCTCTAGTTCTGACTTAAGCGTTAGAATATCAGCTGCCGGAGCCATCCTGAATTTTTGCAAGTCCATCGACTGCGTTTATAACCATTAGATTCAGATCAGGAGTTCAATGAACAATCCAGATCCAATCTCAGGAGCTCTAACTACTTTTTATGGTGACGATAAAAGGTTAGATATTTAGTAGTTTCCTTCATATATAAACTCACATTTGTTTGCTCCCACAATAAAATAAGCAACAATAAATTGGCACCGCATGTGGGAAACTACACAAATCCACATCAAAGATCAGAACTTGCCATGAGAAATTCCGAATTCTCCCGCCAAGCCACTAAGGCTAAGAGAGAGAGCAATGGCCTCAAGCCGTCGAACCAACTCTTTTCGTCAACCAGCTCCTCCCGTGAAGGACCCTATTCCTCTCCATCAACTAGATTAGCCCCAACAGCCTAATCAAACACCTATAAATAGAGAGGCACTGGCAAGCCCCAGACAAAGCCGTCATGAATAGCGCTCTCTGCACAACCATATCTTAGTCCATAATCCTTCCAGCGATTTAATGGCCTCGCGAGGTCTCCAGTGGTGAAGAGATCTTCGTCAAATCATCAACGTCAGACAACAAGGAACCGATCTACGGATCCGTTTGGATGAGAGGCATACGAGGACTCCCGCTCAGAACATCAAGAGAACCGGAGAAGCAACTCTCCTTAAACGGCAGAGATCATGATACTCCTCTCATAGGGGGGCGCACTGCAGAAAGAAGCTTGACTCGTGCGAGTCAAAAGCATCTTGAGAAAAACAAATAGCAAGAGGCCCCTATCACTAGGCTGAAATTGAAAACTTCAAGCATGACATCCTCCAAGCTATCCGAGGTACTCATGATCAGGGTCAATGCTCATAGAGCTGCCACTCTACTGCATCAAGAGTAGAAGAATCCAGCAACTCATACGATAGTGAATCAGATCCGACTGACCATATTGAGAGTTTTAGAACTCTCATGATGGTCTACAATACCACTGATGCGCTCATGTGTCGAACATTCCACGTTTTGAAAGAATTGGCACGGGAATGGTATCCCCGCCACACTCCAGAGTCAATATTCTAATTCGACCAGCTCAATGAGCTTTTCATAGCGCACTTCGTTACTAGCCGCAAGGATGAAAAATAAGTGCTTCCCTATCGGAATTGAAACAAAAGGACGGAAAACTGTTGAAGGACTTTGTCAAGTGCTTCACAGCCGAAGCAAGGTATATTTCTTCCTTAGACTCATCAGTGGCTGCCGCCTTCCTCCATAACGTCACTCACAAAAAACTGAAGGCATTCCTCCCCAAGAAGTCTCATAAAGATTTCACCGAGCTCTTGGAAATGATAACAAGTATATCAAAGCCGAGGAAGCCTTTTATCCTCAAGGTCAGGAGGATTCATCTTCCGGGAAGAAACAAAAGAGTACAAGCAAGGAAGGACCAAGGAAGTTTCAGAAATACGGCGTAGGTCAATGCTGTCCACCTCCAGCACTAAGCTTTGACACGTTCACTCCTCTCAATGCAAGCATATCAGCCATCCTCATGGAAGTTGAGAATGATGGAAGAATCCACCCTCCCCCAAGATGACCACAACTAGAAAGAGAAGAGACAGGAACAAGTATAGCGCATTTCATAGAGACCATGGACACACTACCGACAACTGTCGACCCCTCAAAGAAGAACTTGAAAGCCTGATTTACTAGGGCTATCTCTCTCAATTGTCCAACAAAACAACAATGCTGAAACCCCTCCAAAACGGGGGGCTAATAAGCGTCGAGAGAGGCCACCCGAATCGCAAGACTTAGAACACATGGTCATTCTCCACTCCATTCACGGGAGCTCCGATTGAGAGGGGCGATTCCAACTCCTCCCGCAAAGTATTTGTTAGGAAAGTCAACTGGTACATAACATCGCGCCTGCCAAGAGCATCGAGGTCCCAATATCTTTCTCTAACAAGGACTTATAAAGTGTCTGAACACCTCACTACGACGCTTTGGTCATAAAATTTTGTATGGTGAATCACGAGGTATGCCTCATCTTGGTGGACAACAGCAGTTCAGTACACATCCTTTTCATGAACACTTTCAACGACCGCAAGCTCTCCAGAGACCAATTCAAGCCCACAACCTATACACTCCACGAATTCTTCGATGTCCCCGTTCAAATATATGGAACCGTCACACTCGATGTAACAGCAGGAAAAGCCACCGCTATTCAAACGAAAGCAGTGGACTTTATGGTAGTTGATGTCAAAGCCACATGCAATGCAATATTTGGCCGTCCAGGCATGACAGCCTTTCTTGTAGTTGCTTCCACCAACCACATAAAAATAAAGTTCCCAACAACTGCATGCATAGGCCAAGTTATAGGGAGCCAACAGGCAGCACGGGCATGCTAAACTGCTACAGTGGGAGCTCGGTTTTCCCCCTTGACACCATCGAGCTACAACCAGAAAGCAGTCACAGTAAGTCCAAGACCGTAAACAAGCTTGAAGCCATTGCCACAGACAATCTAGCCGAGAGCCCCCAAACCTGCCAAGTCATCTCTGACCAGGTCCAAATTCGTACTAATCAGAATACAATAATAGAGCTTAAACCCTTACCTGAAGTCACTCTGCTCATTCAATGAAAAGTAACAGTCATGCCTAAACACTTTGGCAAACTTGAAGATCCCCCCTTCTTTCTGCAAAATAAGGGGAGGCCTGCTCTAAAATAGGCAAGTCCAGGCAAGGTCTACCAAGTTGTTCGCCTAACGGCTCATCAACTTGAAAACCCAGAGGGCAGGGAGAGAAAACCAGAGACTTGGAATGAGGAAAGCCTCATGAATTTCAACAAGGGCGCTTAACGCCCTCTTCCTTTATATAGTTTCAATAAAGACCATTTTTTCTACCAGTCATTGCATGTAATAAAGGCCAGCCACTAGAGCAGATGCTTGGTTTTATTTTTCAATTTAAATTTAGTATTAATTTTTACAAAGATATTGTACAGCTCTATGGATGCATATAATGAGTTAAATGCCAAACATATTCCTGAAAATGGCACCAAAAAACTCACTAGAAGCTCCTTATAAAATGAGTTTGGAGTCTGTACCCGTGGCTCGGAGTTTCTAGCAATTCACTACGAAGCAAGTTCAGAGCTCAACTTGCCATTCGATATGCTCCTGCAACTCGTTATATACCTCAATGACATGTTCGAAGTCCATACCCATGGATCGGAGTTACTCCAGCAATCTGTAACGAAGTAAGTTCAGAGTTCAACTTGCCATTTGATCCGCTTCTGCAACCTGTCAAATCCCTAAATAATAAGTTCAGAATCCATACCCATGGCTCGGAGTTGCTTTAGTAACCTGCAATCAAGCAGGTTCAAAGTTGAACTTGCCATTCAACCTGTTCCTGAAACTTGTTAAATTTTCTTAAAGACATTAAAGGTACAAAATCGTGGATTGCAGTTACTCCAACAAACATGCAAAAAAGCAAGCTTTAGAGTTCAACTCCCCACTTGATGTGACTCTCACAATTCGTTGGAGGATCCATACAACAAGTTTGGAGTCCAACTCCCTCCTAGAGTTGCTCCTACAACTACCTAAGTACAAAATAGAAAGTCTCAAGTCCAACTCTCTCCAACAGCAGCTCCTACGACCAGCCAACCCCCAAGACAACGAATCACAAGACAAGGACATGCATGTAAGATATTTCTTATTTCACAAACAACAAGTCTCATTACAACTGCATAATTACAATGAGTCTACGTCTCTGATGCTGCTGTTTTAGGGTGTGGGAGCAACAGATAGTGAGTTCAATTTATGAGGGGGAAGGACAAATCTCAGCCGTAGATCTGGATCTGATGTGAGGTTGGAGAAGCGGATCTGCTGGTGGTCACCCGTGTTGTTGGCCATCGGACTCCTACACAAAGTCCAGAAACACCGGGAGTTTTCCCGGTGACGGACCCTCCAATAATCAAGTCAGTGTCTGAGAAAATGAGATTTAGGGTGATGGAGGATGAAAGTTCATTACCTTATAACTGTGGAGGAGGTCTGGTATTTATAGGCAGAGAGAGGGGGCCTTTGGTGGAATGGGTTGTAACCCCCATTCCCGATAATAAGTATTTTCTTTGTATTTTCTATAATTTGATTTTTATAAATTTATTTTTTGCTAAATTCATTTTGGATATTTTATTACAGTGTTTTCTAATCGAAAATTTTATTTATTTCAAATAATGGTGTATTTTAATCTTACTCTCCATTTATTAAGTAATCGATTATTTATATTTGTGCCAAGATCAAATATATTATTATTATTGGATTATTTTAATCTTATTATTATTATTATTGTTATTACTTTGATTGTTGTTATATTATTGTTGTTACTAGTAATATTGTTATTATTATTGTTTTTACTATTACTACTTTTGATTGTTTATTAAAAATCTATTTCTATTTATTAATTGTATATGTAGTTATTTAAAATTATTTATATATTTTAATACAAATTATATTTCCTTATATGATCCTATTTTTATTTGGTTATTATTTCCCTTTTCTTATTGGATCTAAAACCCTTTATTGATTTATTATCCAAACCCTACAACTCATTCCCCTATTGGAATCTAACCCAATATCCAAACCCATTACCCAAACCCAATATCTCAACTAAACCCTATAAATACCCTATTAAACCCTATAACCTAAAACCCTAACCTATACTACTCTAACCCTAGCCCCCTCCACTATGCAGCCGCCAACCCCCCTCCCCTATACTGTTGAACCTCCGAAACCCCCATCTTCTTCCTCTGATCTGTTTTCCCGAGACCCATCCTCCCGCTCAGCCATCCCTCTCCACCATTGCCACTCATCCCCTTCCCCGCTCGTCGACAGTGCCCTTCCTCCCGGCTCGACCCATCCCCACTCCGCCTTCATCCCTGTGCACCTCCGCAACCATCCTCCCCCCATTCGCCACTGCTCTCCACCGTTTACCTCGTCGCTCCACCTTCAACTCATCATCTTCCTCATCGTCTCCTTCAACCTCCATCGCCTCACCCCCAAGCTCGTCTCCTCATCTGCAATCATCGAAGCCACCGCCCCTTCCTCTGTTTTGCTCCTGAAACAGAGCACCGCATTCACCTCCAGCCTCGCCATCCTCCTCCGCCTCTAGTAGCAACATCGTCAACCCACTGAAGCACCCTCTCGTCATCTTCCTCATCCAATGTCGCCGCCTACCTCCATCGTGGTGCCCCCTCGACCGAAGCAACCCACCCTCGACTGCTGCTCCTCTGTTTTTCATGTTCTCCTCGACAACAGCACAATGCTGCCCCTCGACGCCGTCGATGCCTCACCGCTTCCCGCCTACGACGCCGCTAGACCCCCCTTGCTGCCTGCCCTCGCCAATTGTCGTTGCTATCTTTGGCTGTTTGGTGTTATGTGAGAAGGGGATTGGTTGGGTGTTTACTGTTTTGGAAGAAGTGGAGGATCCATTTTGGTGTTTGCTATTTTGTGTTTCTGGGATCCGTGTTTGTCGTTGTGGTTGCTAGTCTCTCTCTCTTGTTGTTGCTTTGGCTCTTTTGCACGTATATTGCACGTGTTATTTGTGGATTGTGTTAGTTCATGGGTTCGTTGCTTCAGGATCCTTATCCCGTTATTCTTGGAATACGATGTGAATGCATTCCACAAGTAACCCTCGGGGTTGCGAACAGTGCAACGATACAATACAATTTGTGTGTGTGCCCCCACAGCGGGCACTAGGGAATGCACAAGATGGCGCATATGATGCTGGTTCGAAAAGAGCTCATAGAGGAATTGGTACCACAAGGACAACCTAAGAATACTGTGAACCTGAGGAATACTGGGTTCTTCTCCGGAGCTCGATGTTCACATAAGTCTTATACCAACCCTATCGCTCTGGATCCACTGAGATCCAGAAACAGTGACTCTATTCATTTTCACCATCTATAAGGCAAGTCACTGTCCTCTTGAATTGTTAATTGTATCAAATTCAAGTTTTGTTGAAACTCTTGCAAGTAGATCCCTTGTTTATCGTATATTATACATTGTTCATCTCTATTGTTGGGTACATTGAGGGTTTACACGAGCTAACCCCAATTTACTTGACATCGTGCCACTTTTGACTCCAAATATTGAATCTTTCATGTGTGCATATAGAATTGATAATAGGGTTGTTTTTATAATTATCACACCAACAAATTAGTGTAGAGAGAATTGCTAGGTTGTAGTTTGATTGACCGATTGTTGTTTGATTAATGTTAAATTAGTGTATGTATGTGATTTTATTTTTTTTCTTCTTGTTATTGCACTCATCATGTTGATTATATATTTTCACCGACTAATAGAATTGATACCCATCATGTTAATTAATTTATTTCATGAAAACTACCCTAAAAATTGTATCTTGCTTGCTGGTCTGTATGTTGACTGCTATTTTGAACTAGTAAATGATCTTAAAATGAATTACTTTTTGAATGAGAATTATAGCATTATCTTTCTAGTTTCCAGAACGTCTTGAATTTTTGAATTCCGAGTTGCGTAGCAAAAGTTATACTCGTTTTACTACAACTGTGTTTTCAATTCCAGATTCTCAGATTTTTGTACGTTTCATGTTTAAACAGTAAAAAGGCTGATCAAATGTTAAAATTTTGCTCAGATAATTTTCAGATTTTTAGTAATCATGTTTAGGAGTCTAGAAAATATTTTTAATGAATTTATTATTGAGTTTTTACTGATTCTAAAAATAAAATAACATAATGTCGAAATTCTGCCTAGACATGAAATCTGTAAAGAATGATCTGTTTGACTTAGCTACTGTTGTCAGATTTTGAACTTTAAATATTCATTGGAACTGTGTGAAAAGTCTAGTTTCTAGAATTTCTGACGGATTTAGTTTTCAATTTCTGAAACAGCGGGAAACTGTATTTTTGTACAGACTACTCTTACTGTCTAGAATTTTATATTCCAGATTTTAACTGATTAATTATTCCTATATAGTAGTATTGCACGAATTAAAGTGTGTATGTTGCATTGCATGATCCTAGTATCCTATTTTCATCATTTTCATTGTCCTATTCAAGTTATCATCTCATTATTTCTCTATTGTAACAATCGTTCATCGAAATGTCCCTTAATTGCATATTGTATTGTTGTATCGATAAAATAGTTAACAAGCCTAGACAATATAGGGACTAGACTCGATGGAGGGGCCTGTGATTCCCTAAATAATGTTCCGGCTATTGTTATATCGTGTGATTGTGGATTATGACCGTAACCGAACCTATCGTGTATTGTATCGTTGCCGAAGACCGTATCGTGCATTGAATATTGATTATCGTTGCCGAGTACATAAACTATAAAATCCACCACTAAGTCTAAATGTAACTTGTTTGTATGTAGAAACCATATGGTAAATAAATGGGACGCATGAAGTGCTACATTAGTTAGTATTAAAATGATTAACAGACTTAAGAATTGACACGGCATAGACACTACATATTGTTCATCATTATTCCTATTGATATCAAATCTTGGCAAAGTGTTATTGATATTGTTCATTGAATAAAGTTATTGAATATTGAATCATTGTTTATACCAATTGCATCAATTACCGTGATATTGATTATTGATTATTGTTCCATGTTATTGATTCTTATTGGTCCATTGAATTCATTGTTATACCGTTATTCTATTGTTTTTTGTTTTCTCTACTTGCTGTCCACGACTTGCTCTAAGGACAATTTTTTCTCCTCTTTTAGATGAAGTGTTTATAAGTGTTGATGGAGAATTGCCTGCTGGATTGGGAGAACAACATCGGTGAAGGAATTGATAGCATCGCCGCTTAATAAATTATTGTTTTGTCATGGAGACTTAATTATTTAACTATTGTTATCTCATTATATTGTTGGCTTTCGACCCGAATATTGATGTTATTTGTTTCAGATGTTAGATTATTATTATATTTGGTTATCTCATATTGTTTATTCCAAGTATTATTGTTCATGAGATTATTATTATTTCCTACGCAATTGTTCTGTATTGATTATATTGTTGAGTTGATCGGATAAACAGCTTATGGGTGACATTAGTCATTCGCTGGGCCAATGTCATGTACTCGTATTCCGTACTTTAGGGAAGCAGGGCGTGACATGGGTTGACCCTCTTCTGCAGGACTCGATTACTGTGGTGGACCTACCAGTGGCCCATAAGAAGCAAGGGCCTATTTTTAGAGATTTTCAGATCTATTAGGATCAGACGGTTCAGGTAGGCTAGATCAATCCCTGATTCAGGGAGGTTTGACTAACAGTTGTGATTAGCTGAAAATCCCCATTTCTTAGGCTGCAAGGGAGCCCTGGTTGCTGATCTGGGTGAGCTGATGGGCCTGGAGGAGGCCCATATTCTTCTAGCAGGCCTGCAACCAATGTGAAATTACTGTACTACCCTTGGCAGCTTTGAGATGCATGCTGAGATTGTATGGCCCCAATTTGCCGTAACTTTTACCCACATCATGAGCCCCAAACTCCTAGAGGTTGGGCATAACAGCCTTCAAGGAATATTTCGCTCTTCTCTAGGCAATTAAGAGAGTGTAGACAATTTCTTGGGACGCTTGAAATCTTATAAGGAGCTTCTGAGGGTAGTGATTGTCTTTTAGAGCTTCAAAATATTTTTTCCAATTTTTTTGATTAATTTTCCAAAATTCTAATTATTTTTCAAAATTTTTAATTAATTTTTCTGAATTTATAATTATTTATTGAATTTTTAATTAAAATTTCTAAATTAATAATTAATTTTCAAAATTTTAGATTAAATTTCCGAATTTATAATTATTTTAGAAATATTTAATCAATTATTTCAAAATTTAATTAATTTTCAGAAGTTTTAATTAATCATTTCTGAATTTATAATTATTTTTATCAAGAATTAAATGATGACACGATTCTTGAGGAGATCTGGTGGTTGCTATTATACCTCACCCATGGCTGGCTCGAAGTCCACGATCTGAGCCGACCTTGGAGCTTTTCAGCTTAGTTTTGGCTTGGATCGGCTCGGGCATGGCTTTTCAAAGAAATCGGGCGGTTGGGCTTGCTCCAAGTGTTAGGGGTCGGGCTCGAACCCTGCGACCTCGACTCAGTAACCGAACCATTAAACCACTGGGCCATATGCTTGGCTTGATTTAAGAATACTGAAGATCCTTTTATTGAGTTCGGACTCAGAGGATTAGATGTCTTCGCATCAGAAAAATAAAATTGCAACAATTATTGGGGTTTAGCCCATATGAAGACCAAAGGACTTAACCAATAGGCTATTCGAATTGTTTGATATGGAAATACCGAAGGATCTTTTATTGAGTTCGGGCTCTAGATTAGATAGCCTTCTGTTTTGGGAAAACAAAATTCTTTGAAGTGTGGGGAATCGGATTTGAACCGCAAACCTTTAACTTAGCTGACTGAACAGGGCTAGCCAAAGAGCTGCATAAACTTGTTAGGTTTCAGACTGTTCATTTCTAATTTGTAGTTTATCGAACTGATGTGGTGCTTCTTCAACGCGCTGAACGCCGAACCGGGGGGGGGGAGGGGAAGGGGGGGGCTCATCTTGGCTTACCCCGGGGTGGTTGGGCTTGGCCGAGCCCTTCAGGGTTTAGTTTATCCGACCCCCATGGGGTTTGCTTAATTAGGAGATTCAACGAGCGATCGATGGTGCGCAATTTTGGAGGAGATCCTGTGGTCAGCATCATGCATTGCTTGTGGCTAGCTCGAAATCCACGCCGAGCGCTGACCCTGTATGCCTCGGCTAAATGAGGTAGTAAGGGGGTGAGGCAGCGAGGAGGCAAAGTTGATATCTGTTCATGTGTGGCTCGAGGTCCAACCCGAGCCTCGAGCCTTAGTGATTTTTATGCTTCTTGTAAGGGGCTCAACGACAAGCCGAGCACCGAGATAGGGGGTTCGGTTTTGGCCAAGCACCGAGACTTAGAAATTTTGAAAAACTTTTCACGAGTAGCTTGAACGACAAGCCGAGCACCGAGATAAGGGGTTCAGTTTTGGCCGAGCATCAAGACTTAGAAATTTTGAAGAACTTTTCAAGAGTAGCTCGAACGACAAGCCCAGAACCGAACTAGGGGGTTTCCGTTGGTGGAACCTAGGCACTTGTTGTGCTTCTTTTGTGAACGGCTCGAACGACAAGCAAAGCAAATAACCATAGGGGGATTCGGTTTGGACAAACCTTGGCACTTATTGTGCCTCTTCTGTGAGGGCCTGGAATGCCAAGCTGCTATGGGACGAATCATGTGAAATTTGGGTGTTTTTTTTGCGAGTGGCTCGAAGTCCATGCCGAGGGACGAGCCAAGCTAAATTTGGGAGTTTTTCGCAGGTGGCTCGATGTCCATGCAAAGCAACAAGCCAATCAAAATTTGGGAGCTTTCCGCGAGTAGATGAACGAACATCCGAACTTGAAAAATCATCCATGCTTGGTCTTCCTTTGTCACGCCCCGCTTCCCATTATACGAGAACATAGGCACGTAACTGAGTCCCAGCGAATGATACAAGTATGCTGACTCATATCATCCATAAGCTATACAATGCTAGTAAGCTCAAAAGTACAATAATAATCACATAAACAAGAATATAATTCAATAATCAATTCTGGGATACAATAACTTATAGAATAGCTGGAGAATATGCCATGCAATAATAGTATGTTAAGAATCTTTAGCATTTTATCGCTGTACCTGTAGAACATTAACTCCAAAGAAAGATAGATGGTACCCATTAGAGCAAGTTACGAGCCACAAGTAGTACAAGCAAAACGGGAACAAGAATAAGGATATAACAGGGAACAAGGAATTATGTAACAGGAACATGTCGTGTAAACAGGAATCATGTAAACTTGTAACAGGTAACATGTAATCTTGTAAACATGTATCAGGTAACTGGAATCATGAATCATGCATGTGTTCAGTGATAATCTCCAATCTAGGATTCTTTTATCAGTAATATCTAATGCACACAATCATGCATCCTATACCACAGGTTACACATACAAGCATGTTAACGTTTAGACTCTAGTGACGAATTATATAAGGTCAAGTACTCGGGAATCATGTACTCATGTAATGAAGTCTAGAGGTTGCCCCCGTCAGCCACGACGTGGCACTTAGTTCCATGTAACAAGTGAATGTATAACCAGGTAATCATATAATCATGTAATGGAGTCTAGAATTGGCCCACGTAGAGTCTAGAGGTGGCCCCCGTCACCCATGATGTGGCACTTAGTTTCATATAACTTGTAATCATGTATCATAATCAGGGGAAACACGCCCTCCCTGCCGAGTACAATCTCCTATATCGTCCACTACTAGGTCTTTCCCCTAATACCTCAGCTTGTGATTCTTTTATAATAATTAAACATGATGCAACAATGAAAATAGTGTCGGGACATGATCAGGGAGACATTAAGGGCTATGCAATGCATGTAATGTGTTTTAGGTCATAAATGCAAAGAACAACATATTTATGTATAAACAAATACGAAGTTGCAAGTTTGGGCAGTCAGACATCACTGCACAAAATCAACTTTCCCGGCTGTCACAGGAAAGCAAATCTGGTTACGTCAAGGATTCTAGAAACCAGAATCTTTGCCGGTTCCAGCACAAATTTACACGACACATTATGAATAAGATAGATAGGTCAACCAGACAGTTCTTATTGGGTTTACTGCGCAGACAACAACCAAGCACGAGTTCACACTATGTGAAATTCAACTAGAAACTTTATTAAAATATCCCAAAAATTTATGTTTGACTCCTGAGACCATCTAACAACAAATTCAATAACTTCCAGGTTAAAATTCTTGGGTACGTATACTGATCAAATTATTTAAACATAATGATGTGTAATTAAGCAGTGAATTTGGAATTATGATAGTGCAATGGTGAAATTAGAATAACTTGCAATCCGTAAGTCGGATTACAAATCCGTCAAGTGTTATGAATTCCTAACACAGAGGTCTATGACTTCTATTTAGATGTCTCTAGCTGGTTTTAATATATTTTGGGTCGAAACTTGGGTTCTCTACTGGTTTAGTGTACGGACAGCAGCCTGGAGTCAAGTTCACATCGATAAAATGGTTTGACAAAACCTATTCAAAAATCTCATAAAAATCATATTATGACTCCTAATCAAGTCTAGAAGTGTGCTGATAAATATCAAGTCTTAATTCATTTATTAACATGGCATTTTAAATTGTGAAACATGATGATACACTATACGTGACAATCTGGAAAGTGCAGACCTAGAAGTACGAAAAACATCATAACTCATTATCTATAACTCCGAATCCGAATCCGTTGAATGTTCTGGAGACTAGACTCATAGAGCTATGACATTCATTTATAAAGTTTTAATCGATTCAAACTACAACTAGGTCAGAATCTAGCTACAAGTTACAGAAGACGTCAGGGTAGCAACTTGCCGGTTCAATTTAAAGTGATTCTTACTTGTAAGCATATAACTTTTAACACTAGAATTTAACATGCATTTGTGTATCGAAATCAGTAAGGGGTTTCTTTTTGTTCACATGATGAAGCTCATATTTAACTTCGAACACAACTATCCAGTTACATACAAATCTCAATTCATTCAATCACCTATTCACCTACGTAGCATCCGAATATATGTTTCAATTTTTGTGCTTGTGTAATGAATGCGGGAACGAAAAAACTGTGCTTTTGACTACGTCGCATCCTAGAGGCAAAAGGAATGAATTTGACTAACTAGGTATCAAATATCACGAAGCATGGTTGTTACAAAATGACAGGTTTCAACACGATGAACAAATTACTAAATGCGGGTATTCAAATGAAATGCTTGTACGGAACGATAAATATGTACAAGGTACTTGCCTTAGAGATGACGATGAATCCGATAATAAAAGAATAACGGGATGAGCATCCCGAAGACAACACACACGGCGAAACATGCAAAACACAGAACTACAACACATGCAGACGACAGAAATAATGACAAGTGCACACAACGGCATGACAACGCAAGCCAGAACAACAGCGAGCAGCAACAGTAAGAGGCACAACAACAACAGCGAGCAGCAACAGCAAGAGGCACAGCAACAACAACAAGTGCGAGAGTAACACGGCGAGGGATGGCAAAAGCAATGCAGTAAGGGGACAGCAAAGGGGTGCTCGCTACGATAGATTACAACGACGAGACGTCAGCACACTGCAAGAGACAGCAACAACCACCAGCGGCAACGCCGTCGGCCCGGCAACCAAGAGTTGGTGCTCGTTGTTGGCTGCGGCGGGAGGCAACAGCAGTGGCTGGCAATGGCAGCTGGTGCGGAGGTGGCCGCGAAGGTGGAAGAGCCGGTGCTCTCGTTCGGTGGCCAATAGGGGCTTAGGAGGAGCAGCAAGGAGGAGCGACAAGGACGATGGAGGAGACAGGGTATGGTGGTTTGCGGTGGAGGCAGGCGTTGAGGCAATGTAGCTCGGGATGAGGAGATGGTGGTCGAGGATGGAGGTGGCAACATTCACAGCGGGGGGCAGTGGCGAGGAGGAAGGGAAGCGATCGACGAGGCTGTCGAGGGTGGGGCTCCACGGCGGTGCTCAGGGTGGAAGGAGGTAGGTGGTTGCGGAGATGCGGTCGGAGAGAGCAGGAGGTCGACTGTAAGGTGGTAGTAGTGGGGGAGAGCTCGAGTGCAGTGGTGGATGGCAATGGAGGGCTGGCAGTGGGGGCTCAAGCGGTTGATGTGATGAGGATGACGGTGGCAGGGCTGTGTCGGTGGCAGAGACAGGGTGATGGAGACAAGGGGTTGGCAATGCAGGGCATCGGTGGTCGAGTGAGGGCAGGAGCGATAGGGATGATGGCGACACTGGCGATGGTGGACAGCGATGGTCGAAGTGGTGATGCAAAGGCGGATGGCGGCACAGGAGGCAACTGGGATGGCAGTTTGGAGGTTGCACGAGGTTGGAGTGGTGCAAGGAGCTGGTCGCTATGTTCTGTTTCGAAACAGGGGAAGAGAGAGAGAGAGAGAGAGAGAGGAGAGAAACAAGGGGGGTTTATAATAATAATATTATATATTAATTAATAGGGTAATTAGTGGGGTTATGGGTAGTTAAAGAGATAATGGGTAATTAGTGGGGTTATGGGTCGTTAAAGAGATAATGGGTAATTAGTGGAGAAGTGTATGCAGTTAGTACAAGGAGTGGGTTAGGGTTAGTATGGGTTGGGTTTGTATTAGAGTATGGGCTTGAGTTGGGCTTCACAAAAGAATCAAATCAATTTATAGGATGGATTAAAATTGTGCTTTTAGAATAATAATAATAATAATAATAATAATATCAAATTGGTTTGGGCTTCCAATAAGTAATACAAATATAAAGGATATAAGATTGGCTTCAAAATGAATAACATTGGGCTTCAATAAAACAATAAATAACATTGGACTTTAAAAAATTAATAAGATAAAATAATTATAGTATGGATTGAATATCTGTTTAGGGCTTGGGTTTAAATCGTGGGCTAAAGAATTGGGCTTGGATTAATAAATCAAAAATAAAAGCACAGTTAGTTTGAGCTTCATAAATAAATTCAATACTACTTGTTGGGCTTAAATAATCAAAAATAGACATGAAACAAGATTGTAACCCCTGTTTCCGTTATTGTATTTTCTTCAGTGTATTTAGTCATTGTACTCTTCTTTGTTCAATTCTGAACTTTGTATTTGATTTTTTTTCTCTCTTAATGAAATTCATTATTTGCCTTCGACTCAGTTCTTGCCTCCAATTTATTCAATTTAAATTTGTTTTGTTAATCCAAATTATTGTTCCTCTTGATCAATCCATTTCTTATGGTTAATCCCAATTTATCTAATTTCTAAAGCATATTTTATTCAATTTTTTCCTATTGGACCCTATACTTACTTCCTGTTGGATACTACCCAATACCCCCAAATCCAATTACATTATATATAAACCCTATATAACCGAACCCTAGCCTAACCCTAACCCCCTACTACTGTGCTACCCAGCCGCTACCCCCTTCCCCTATTCCCTCATCTCTCCCGATCTCTCCCTCTCTTCCGTCTGCATTCCGTCGCAACCCATCCTCTGCCAGCCTTCGACTTCACAGCACCCAAACTCCCCAGTCTTCACCACCAATCCTCCACCTCATCGCCTCCCTCGAACCTCCCCTTGCCTCCCTCATTGCCACCACCAGCATCACCGCAAACCGCCCGAACCCATCACCGCATTAGCATCTCGGTCATCCCCACAGCAGCCTCCGACCACCTCAACTCTTCTTCATCCTCGTCAAGTCCCGACCTTCGACCTCATCACCTTCAACCCATCATTGCACCCTGTCTTTGCCATCCCTGATTGTCAGCAACACATGCCGTCGAGACCCAGCCCCTGTCGACAGCCACAAGTCGGCGTCAATCCACGCCGACAGATCGTCACTGCATCGCTGTCCCGAGCTGCCGTCAAGGTCGCTGTCCCTGCTGTCCCTGTTCTACATGCGTCGCACGTAGGGTTTCTCGCATGTAACGTGCACGTGTTCCTGCTCATCGCCGTTCGTCTCATAATCCAATCAAGGTAAATATCTTCTTGTACAACTCGTTGTTCTAGTACAAGCTTTCCTTTGAAAAATACCATATGTAGATTCTTGTTGTGACTTGCCTCTTGTTTGTCGTTGCTACATCTAGTTCCTATTCGTTGTTGTCTCTATCAATTTCCATAACCGTAAGGGTCACAACCATTCATTAATACTCTCATTTCACAACAACTAGTTAGATCTAATTATTTATCTCATTATTTGGCTACATGAAATTATGAACCACCATGACTTGAAGATGTTTTGTTGTATGATGCATGTGTTGATATTGCTTTCCATTTGCTATGAGTTGAGAATAGACATGGGTGCTGTTGAGTGATTATAAATCCCTAATTTGTATCACATATTAACTTAAATTCATGGTAGGTAATAATCATGTTACATTTTATGCAAAAGAAATCACTTATGTTGCTGTTCTGGTCATGCTTGATAATTTCGACACTGATAATGACAGAATTTTGAATTAGTTTCTGAATATGAATTGTATCCCCATGTGTCTAGTTTTCAGAACATTTGAAGGAATCGAATTCTGAGTTATATTTTGTGAGATATTGCTATTTTAGTACTGCTGTGTCTGGATTTTTAGTTTCACAATTTTACTGCATCACCCTGCCTTGCAATTTAATTTGAACATGTTATCAGTAATATGCCTATATGAAATTTATCTTGCTGAGACTAGAAATGCTAGGGAATCATCCATAATTTTCCTGGATTTATTTAATGAGTTTTCAGACCTGATTCATGCATGTAAACACAATTTTAAGAATTTTGGCTAAACACAAAATCTGTGTAGAATGTTGATTTGAGCCCATTTGCTGTAACTTTTATATATCATGTGTATATGTGCTGGAACCGGCAGAGAGTGTACTTTATAGAAACTTCTGACAGATCCAGGTTTGCATTCCTGTAGTAATGGAAATTTCAATTTTGGTGCAGCAACGTCCTGCTGCCCAGAATTGAAATTCTCGTTGTTTCTAATAATTATAAGTTGTTTTGATCTCCGAACATGTTTTCTACCCAATCCAAACTTGTTTCCTATTTTCTATCATGTTTACTTGCCTTATTTGTGCACTTTCATGCCTGTTTTGATAATAATAATAAGTAATCAAGCCGGAGTTTAAGGAAAATGTTTAGTGGTGGACAATATAGAAAAGTGTACTCGGATGGGGGTCCGTGTTTTCCATCTATTTTGCATGAATACATAATTACATAATTTATAAGTCTGTTTATCCGATCGGTTTATCTGTTTTGCCTGACTGTATTCTTCCCTATAGGAAGGTGTACTCGGAAGGGGACCCATAGGTCCCATCAGTTTATCCGATTCGGTTTATCTGTTTATCTATTTATCCGTTTTGCCTGAGTACACTGCCCTATAGAACCCACTATTAAGTCTAAATGTAACTTGATTGTATGCATTAAACATGTGGTATATATATGGGACGCATGATTGCTGCATTAGTTAGGATTAAACAAAGACTTGAGAACAATATGTTTCACCTGCACTTCCCTGTTATCTGTTCCATATGTTATCTGATATCTGTAATAAGTTTATCTCTTAAAATCGGTTACTTAATTCCGTTACCTGATTATGTTTACTTGTTTACTAGCTATTTGTCTCTACTTATCTGTCACACCCTTGCCATGTTATGTTTTGCACTCTCGTTCCTTGTTTCCTATTCCGTATTCTATTTACTTTGTTCCGCAACCTTTTTGCTTGTACTACTTGCGGCCCATAACTTGCACTAACGGGCATACTGTTTCCATGTTTCTCTAATTTTGTCACTTAATAAATACACATGTTTTGGAGATCAGCTACCTGAATGAGTGAGTGACAAAGTATTTTGAGCTTGGGCTGGAATCTTTATGCTTTAGTTACTTTTGTTTTGAGTTTATAATTTCTTGTTGCTACTTGAACTTGTATTGGACATGTTGTCCCAAAGTTTTTTTTTTGTTCCAGATCCTATATTTATTTGAGGATTATGTATTGTTTTCAAATAATTCTGTTGATTATGACTTTTGCTTCATGCATGTGTGGTTTTATATTTCTTTTATATTTCCTCTTATGCTGTTGAGTCGATCCTTAGAGCTTATGAATGGTGAAAATCATTCGCTGGGCTTTGTCACGTACTCGTATTCTATGTTCCATTGGGAAGCGGGACGTGACAGGTTTTTAGAGGTATCAGAGCCAGGTTTGGCTTATGTATTTGTTTGATTAATATGTTAGCCAGACTTGACTTAGCCTGGATAAATTCAACAATAAAAGACCATGCAATTACATGAACAATTGATAATCAACTTGATCTGGATACTAATTGTTTTAGGTTTTGTACAGACCATGGCCCGCAGAAATGCTTCTACTTCAGGCTCCCTAAGATGAACAGCCTGAGTTGGCAGCTATTACATAGGTGCTGCGACAGATAGTCTAAATGCAGCAAGAGCACAGTGAACTGGTGAAGACTGCATTGGAGGCTGCTAACCTGGAACCCTGTTGTGCCAACTCCCGCTGTGCCCGCTCAGGAAGCTCTCCCCCCTCATCCTGGTATCGTTGTAGACTTTATGAGGCTACATCCCGACAAGTTCTCAGGTATCAAGATGCCACTGGAGGTTGAATAATGGTTGATCTGGATAGAGCAGCTACTGCAAGCAGTGAGAGTTGCCGAAGTGGAACATGTGGATGTGGTGAGCATCTAATTGATGGACCTTGCCCACATCTGGTGCAGGGCTGAGTCCGAGAGGCTTGAGCGACCTATTGCTTGGGCCACCTTCACCCGGAGCTTTTTGGAGAAGTTTTTTCCCAACATCACCAGGGTGGAAATGGAGCAACAATTTCTTGCCTTGAGACAGGTTGGTCGATTAGTGCCGGTGTTTTGAATTTTGTTACATATTATATATGTGGTATTGTAACATAAAAAATTTCTTGGCACAGGGCACTAAATCCGTAGATGAGTACGCTGTGGAATTCACCAAACTCAGTCATTTTGCTACCGCCTTGATGGCGAATGAGGAGGACCAGGCACGGAGGTTTCTTTTGGGGCTTGATCATGGGATCCAGATGCACTTGGCAGCCCACCGTCTCCATACCTGTGCTGATGCCTTGGAGGCAGTTGGAGCGATGGAGCAGACTCGAGCTCGGGGGACTCCTCCTCTGCAGGTTGCTTAGAACCCTGCCGCTGCTGTTAGGCCCACTGGAGGGCCGATTCGGAGGCCAGCCCCGGCCCCTGTTGTAGGGTAGCTCCCTACTCGCCTACTACTCTGTGAAGGGACTTGGTCTGTGACTACTGCCAGGTAGCTGGACATGAGCGTAGGAACTGCCGAAGGGCCAATCGCCAATGCTTCATGTGTGTTGCTAGGGACCACTCAATTCGGGATTGCCCCCAGAGGAGGCATGACCAGCTCGTAGGTGCCCCAGTTCGTGGTCAGATCAGGCCACCGCTTCCTCCTCAACAGCAGATCGTTGGTCAGAGAACCGCGACTCCGAGGAGATGTCAGGCCTACAACCTGACAGCAGAGGAAGCTGAGGCTGCAGAAGAAGTCGGTGCATGTATTTTGTGCCTTATTGTTCTATTATTTTCCTTACTTTATTTATTTCTCTTGCATTATTTATTCATGTAGTCTTCCTCACATCATTATTCTTTATTCATCATTCATTATTCATCTTCCCCTTGTTTTTGACTATATCATAGGTATCATCCTAGTTCATTCTTATCCTTCCCATGTCTTATTTGATTCTGGGGTGACCTATTCTTTCGTCTCTTCCCGCTTCGTGGATCAGCATCAGATGGAGTGTAGTATTATGCCGGGGGCTTGGAATATTACTACAGGTGATGGTGTTGTCGTTTGTTCTAGGGAGTGCAAGCAGAGCCCTATGGTAATTGGTGGTGCAGACTTCAAGGCAGATCTGATTGTGATTGGGAATTCTGGGTTTGATGATATTCTTGGGATGGATTGGTTTGGTGAGTCCCATGCTATTGTCGATTGTCGAGTGTCGAGCGAAGAAGGTTGTGTTTAGGATCCCAGGCCGTTCAGAATTTGAGTTTTATCCTGGGGAGCCACCCCTTAGGCGTGCTAAAAAGGTGGTTGATGAGGAAACTTGTGCAATGGAGTTGCACGCAGGCTGTGAGGCTGTGCCTCTAGTGGTGCGGGAATTCCTAGATATGTTTCCAGAGGAGTAGCTCGGGTTACCTCCGGATCGAGAAGTGGAGGTTGGCATTGAAGTTCAGCTGGGTACGGTGCCGATATCGAAGAGTCCCTACAGGATGGCACCTGTCGAGCCAGCAGAGCTGAAAGTACAGATTCAGGGGTTGTTAGATTTTGGTTTCATCAGGCCCAGTGTTTTACCATGGGGAGCTCCGGTCTTGTTCGTCACTAAGAAAGATGGAAGTCGCAGACTATGCATTGATTACCGAGAGCTGAACAATGTTACAATGAACAATCGGTACCCACTACCCAGGATTGATGACTTATTTGATCTGTTGGCCGGTGCTGCAGTCTTTTCGAAATTGGACCTTATCTCGGGGTACCATCAGATTAAGGTGAAAGTGGCAGATGTGTAGAAGACTGCTTTCAGGACAAGGTACGGGCATTATGAGTTCTTGGTGATGCCCTTTGGAGTCACGAATGCACCAGCAATGTTCATGAGCTTGATGAACAGAGTATTCTCTCCATTCCTGTACAAATTTGTTGTGGTCTTTATTGATGATTTCTTGGTGTATTCTCGAAATCGCGAGAAGCATGCTGAACATCTGAGATTGGTCTTGCAGACTCTGAGGGTGAATCAGCTCTATGGAAAACTCAGCAAGTGCGAGTTCTGGCTTGACCGAGTTACATTTTTGGGACATATTATATCGGGAGAGAGATTTCTGTTGATCCGTCCAAGATTGCTACAGTGAAGGATTGGTCGGTGCCAAAGTCAGTTTCAGCGGTGAGGAGTTTTCTCAGGCTAGCAGGGTATCATCAGAAATTTGTCGAAGATTTCTCGAAGATTGCTGGGACATTGACTAAGTTAACTGGGAAGGATAAAAAATTTGTTTGGGAGGGGGCCTGTAGTGAAGCTTTTGCAGAGCTGAAGAGCATACTGACATTAGCGCCAGTGTTGACTATTCTGGATGGTTCAGGTGGTTTTGTGATTCACTGCGATGATTCTAGTAGAGGTTTGTGAGCAGTGTTGATGCAGAAGGGTCGAGTTGTTGCCTATGTATCTAGGCAGTTGAGGCTGCATGAGAAAAACTGTCCTACACATGACTTGGAGCTTGCCGCCGTAATCTTTGCCCTGAAGTTATGAAGGGCATTACCTGCTTGGAAATAGAGTGGAGATATTCACTAACCACAAGAGCCTCAAGTACGTGTTCACGCAGATGGAGCTGAACATGAGATAGAGGCGATGGCTAGAGTTGATGGCCGACTTTGATATCAACCTACAGTATCACCGTGGTAAGGTGAAATTGGTGCCTGATGCTCTGAGTAGGAGGCCTGCTGCCATGATTCTTACTCGACAGCGAAAGCTATGGGAAAATATGAGGAGATTGGATTTGAATGTGGTTTTGCCCGGGCCAAGCGGTAGTGTATGATGCTTCAGTTACAGTCTTCTTTGGTTGAGCAGATCAAGGAGGCCCAATCGAGCGATGAGCAGCTACAGAGGTTTCGAGCTGAAGTAGAAGCAGGTACAAGGACTGATATGGTTGTTCACTCTGATGGATAACTTCGCCGTGGGGCTAGGTTGTGTGTCCTAAAGGGTGAAGTCTGGCAGAAGTTACTTGAAGAAGTCCACCGGTCATCATATTCTATTCATCCTGGTGGTACTAAGATGTATCAGGATCTGAAGCTGCACTTTTGGTGGCATGGTATGAAGAGAGTCATAGGAAGATTTGTAGTGCTTGATCTGCCAGCAGGTGAAGGTAGAACATCAGAGGACTGTCGGGATTCTTCAACCTCTTCCCATTCCTGAGTGGAAGTGGGAAAACATCACAATGGATTTTGTGACTGCCTTGCTAAGGAGTCCCGAGGGTCACAATATCATTTGGGTGATTGTGGATAAGCTGACGAAGAGTGCCAACTTCATTGCCTTCAGAGTTGGTTAGTCTATTGAGAGCCTCACAGAGAAGTACATGCAGGAGATTGTGCACCTTCATGGAGTTTCGGTCAGCTATGTATCCGATAGGGATACAAGATTCAGGTCTCAGTTCTGGGAGAGTCTTCAAGGCAGTCTTCGAAGCAAGTTGAACTACAGCGCAACTTTTCATCCTCAGACAGATGGGCAGTCAGAAAAGACCGTTCAGACATTGGAGAACATGTTGAGGTCCTGTGTTCTGCAGTTTGGTGGATCTTAGGAAGATCACTTATATTTGGTAGGGTTCTCGTACAACAACAGCTATCAAGCAAGTCTTAAAGTTGCACCGTACGAGGCACTTTATGGTCGGAAGTGTAGAACGCTAGTGTGCTGGGATGACATTGGTGAGAGGATGCTGATGGGGCCAGAGTTTATCAAAAGGACTATCGATGCAGTGGCTCAGATCAGGAAGCATCTATAGATAGCATAGGACAGGCAAAGGAAATGGGCAGATGTTCATAGGTGGCCTTTGGAATTCGCAGTGAGGGATCATGTGTTCCTTAAGGTATCACCGTGTAGAGGTGTTATCCGGTTTGGAGGTAGGGGGCAAGCTAAGCCCCAGGTTCATTAAGCTTTGACATTGTGGAGCAAGTAGGCAAGGTGGCCTATAGGCACGCGTTGCCGCCGGCTCTATCTGGGGTGCATGATGTCTTTCATGTCTCCCAACTCAGGAGGTACAACTGAGACGAGAGCCATATGGTTAACTATTCAGAGTTATCCGTGCAGCCGGATCTGTCTTGTAAGATCCCACCAGTTGCCATCTTGGACAGGTGGGAGAAAGTTTTGAAGAACAAGGTTATCATGTTGGTTCGGGGTTCTTGGAATCTTCACTCGCCGGGTGAGTCGACTTGGGACTGGAGGAGGAGATCCAGAAAAAGTTCCCCCATCTGTTCGAGTAGTCCCTTTGTTTTTTATCTATTTTTAGGGTTGCCCTATGTACTGCTTGTCTGAATTCCGAGGACAAAATTCTGCTTATTAGGTGGGTAGGATTGTAACCCCTGTTTCTGTTATTGTATTTAGTCATTGTACTTTTCTTTGTTCAATTATGAACCTTGTATTTGAATTTTTTTTTTCTCTTAATGAAATTCATTATTTGCCTTCGACTCAGTTCTTGCCTCCAATTTATTTAATTTAAATTTCTTTTGTTAACCCAAATTATTGTTCCTCTTGATCAATCCATTTCTCATGGTTAATCCCAATTTATCTAATTTTTAAAGCCTATTTTATTCAACATTTCCCTATTGGACCCTATACCCACTTCCTGTTGGATACTACCCAATAGCCCCTCACCTAATTACACTATATATAAACCCTATATAACCTAACCCTAGCCTAACCCTAACCCCCTACTCTTGTGCTACCCTGGCGGTACCCCCTTCCCCTGTTCCCTCATCTCTCCCAATCTCTTGCTCTCTTCCATCAGCCTTCCGTTGCAACCCATCCTTCGCCAGCCTTCGACTCCACAGCACCCAACCGCCCCTGTCTTCACCACTGATCCTCCACCTCATCGCCACCTTCGAACCACCCCCTCGCCTCCCTTATTGCCACTCCAGCATCACCGCAAACCACCCGAACCAATCACCGCATCATCATCTCCCGCATCCCCATAGCAGGCTCCGATCACCTCGACTCTTCTCCATCCTCGTCGAGTCCCGACCTTCGACATCATCACCTTCATCCCATCACTGCACCCTGTCCTCGCCTTCCCCAATTGTAAGCACCACCAGTCGTCGAGACCCAGCCCCTATCGATAGCCAATAGTCGGCGTCAATCCACGCAGGCAAACCATCGCTGCATCACTGTCCCGAGCTGCCATCAAGGCTGCTGTTGCTACTGTCCCTGTTTCTATGTGCACGTAGGGTTGCTCGCACGTAATGTGCATGTGTTCCGCTCTTCGTCGTTCGTCTCATAATTCAATCAAGGCATGTATCTTCTTGTACAACTCGTTGTTCTAGTACAAGCTTTCCTTTGAAAAATACCGCATGTAGATTCTTGCTGTGACTTGCCTCTTGTTTATCGTTGTTACATCTAATTCCTATTCGTTGTTGGCTCTATCAATTTCCATAATTGTAAGGGTCACAACCATTCGTTAATACTCTCATTTCACAACAACTAGTTAGATCTAATTATTTATCACAATATTTGGCTACATGAATTTATGAACCACCATGACTTGTAGATGTTTGGTAGTATGATGCATGTGTTGATATTGCTTTAATTTTTCTATGAGTTGAGAATAGACATGGGTGCTGTTGAGTGATTATAAATCCCTGATTTGTATCACACATTAACTTAAATTCATGGTAGTTAATAATCATGTTACATTTCATTTAAAAGAAATCACTTATGCTGCTATCCTGGTCTTGCTTGATAATTTCGATCCTGATAATGACAGAATTTTGAATTAATTTCTGAATATGAATTGTAGCCTCATGTGTCTAGTTTTTAAAACATCTGACGGAATCAAATTCCGAGTTATATTCTGTGAGATATTGCTGTTTTAGTACTGCTGGGTCTGGATTATCAGATTCATATTTTCACTATATCACCCTACATTGCAATTTAATTTGAACATGTTATCAGTAATATAAAAATGAAATTTATCTTGCTGAGACTACAAATGCTAGGGAGTCACCCTTAAATTTCCTGGATTTATTTGATCAGTTTTCAGACCTGATTTATGCATGTAAACACAATTTTAAGAATTCTGGCTGAACACTAAATCTGTGTAGAATGTTGATTTGAGCCCATTTGCTGTAACTTTTATATATCATGTGTATATGTGCTGCAACCGGCAGAAGGTCTAGTTTCTAGAACTTCTGATGGATCCAAGTTTTTATTTCTGTAGCAACGGGAATTTTAGTTTTGGTGCAGCAACGTCGTGCTGTCCGGAATTAAAATTCTCGTTGTTTCTAATATTTATAAGTTGTTTTAACCTCCGAACATGTTTTCTACCCAGTCCGAACTAGTTTCCTATTTCCTATCATATTTACTTGCCCTGTTTGTGCACTTTCATGCCTGTTTTGATAATAATAATAAGTAATCAAGCTGGGGTTTAAAGGAAATGTTAAGTAGTGGACAATATAGAAAAGTGTACTCGAAAGGGGGCCCGTGTTTCCTAACTGTTTTGCATGAGTATATAATTACATAATTTATAAGTCTGTTTGTCCGATCGGTTTATCTGTTTTGCCTGACTGCATTCTTCCCTATAGGAAGGTGTACTCGGAAGGGGACCCATAGGTCCCATCTGTTTATCCGATTCGGTTTATCTGTTTATTTGTTTATCCATTTTCTCTGAGTACACGGCCCTATAGAATCCACCACTAAGTCTAAACGTAACTTGATTGTATGCATCAAACATGTGGTATATATGTGGGACGCATGATTGCTGCATTAGTTAGAATTAAACAAAGACTTATGAACAATATGTTTCACTTGCACTTCCCTGTTATCTATTCCATATGTTATCTGATATCTGTCATAAGTTTATCTGTTATCTAGTTACTTGATTCTGTTACCTGATTCTGTTTACTTGTTTACTAGCTATTTGTCTCTACTTATCTGTCACACCCTTGCCATGTTATTATCTGCACTTTTGTTCCTTGTTTCCTATTCTGTATTCTATTTACTTTGTTCCGCACCCTTTTTGCATGTACTACTTGCGGCCCGTAACTTGCACTAACAGGCATACTATTTCCCTGTTTCTATGTTTTTGTCACTTAATAAATACACAGGTTTTGGAGATCAGCTACCGACAGAGTGAGTGACCAAGTATTTTGAGCTTGGGCTGGAATCTTTATGCTTTAGTTACTTTTGTTTTGAGTTTATAATTCCTTGTTGCTACATGAACATGTATTGGACATGTTGTCCCAAAGTGTTGTTTTTTTTCTTTTCAGATCTTATATTTATTTTAGGATTATGTATTGTTTTCAAATAATTCTGTTGATTATAAGTTTTGTTATATTCATGAGTAGTTGTATATTTCTTTTATATTTCCTGTTATGTTGTTGAGTCGATCCTTACAGCTTATGAATTGTGAAAATCATTCGCTGGGTTTTGTCACATGCTCGTATTCCGTGTTCCTTTGAGAAGTGGGGTGTGAATGATTGTAAAACGAAATATGATTCTCGTTAAAAATATATAATTGTTAGAAAGCAAAATAATTGGTGTTTAGCTTTAATAGAATATCCAAAAATGCATTAAGTACAAGGGATATATTTAGGGGGAATGGAAGTAATTTATAAACAACGAAAATACAAAGATATATTGAGAATTTGCACAATCGGAAAATAAAATTGGGGATGAGTTTGGAGTCTGAGTTCGAACAAAATATTCGGATATTTAAATGAATGCAAATTCGGGTTCAAAAGAATAGAATAATTTATAGGAAAAGTTGAAATAAAAGAATACGAGAAAAGAAAAGAGAAATCCCTATACTCGGGGACGGGGGTTACATCCTTAGTGTAGTGACCCATCTTTTATAGTCGACGAGTTGTGAGACCACCTCTAGAGACTAGTCGAATCCCGAACATTGATGATATTGGAATAGTGAGTTGTGGAAGCAGCTCTAGGGACGTGTTGGGCTCCGAACTTACTCTATGAGAGATAGCAAGTTGCAGGAACAGCTCGAGTGACAAGTCGAACTTCGATGTGGGAGTAGCTTGAGTCACGAGTTGCACACTGAACTTGCTGTTTGAGAATTAGCGAGTTATGGGAGTAGCTCAAGTGACAAGCCAAATTCCAAAGTGGGAGTAGCTTAAGTCACGAGTTGGACTCCAAACCTACTATTCGAGAGTTAGCGAGTTGCGGGAGTAGCTCGAGTGACAAGCCAAACTCCGAAGTGAGTGTAGCTTGAGTCACGAGTTAGACTCCGAACCTGTTGTTTGAGAGTTAGCGAGTTGCGGTAGCAGCTCGAGTGACAAGCCGATCTCCGAAGTGGGAGTATCTTGAGTCACGAGTTGGACTCCAAACCTATTATTTGAGAGTTACGAGTTGCAGGAGTAGCTCGAGTGACATGCTGAACTCCGAAGTGATAGTAGCTTTAGTCATGAGTTCGACTTTGAACCTGTTGTTTAAGAGTTAGTGAGTTGCGGGAGCAGCTCGAGTGACAAGCCGAACTCCGAAGTCGAAGTAGCTTGAGTCACAAGTTTGACTCCGAACCTACTATTCGAGAGTTAATTAGTTGTTGGTGTAACTCAAAAGAGGAGCTGAGCACCGAACTCATTGTATGAACCTAAAGAGTTATTTGTGTAGCTTGGAATAGGAGCTTAGCATCAAACTCGTTGTTTACATCCGAAGAGTGGTACAAGAATTTTTGAAAGGAATGCTGTCTTTTTTGAAAAATCAAACTAGGTAGCTGCCTTGGTAGCTAGATTTTATTACATGCATTAACCATTATACGGGTTGGTCTTATTACAAATTTCAATAATTTAGTAGAGGGCTTTATGCACCCTTGTTAAACTTTATCAAGCACTTGACGTCTCATGTCCTTAATATCTCCTTGCCCACTAAGCCACCAAGTAGGTAAACTCCCCGGGAGGATAGATTTTGCGGCCTTGAAGGGTTCTTTCCCGTTAGGAGCAAGCTTTTCCTTCTCGCGTTACTCAGAAATATTAAGGAACCCAAAAGGTATTTCTTCTAACTTATCAACGGGTTTCGACTCGAGTTGATTGTTCTCTTGTGGGAGCTCTAAGGTTTTATGTGGGAGGACCGAGCACCCCATTGTAGTTGTGTATCATGCTCGAGCCACTTTTGACTTCCCTTGGCTTCACCTACCCCAGCATGCATGGGGAACTTCATCTTCATGTGGAACACCGAAGCTACAATGTTGAAAGCTGCTAAGCCATGGCAACCAAGAATAGCATTATAGGCAGCCTTCACATTAACAACCATGAAGTCCATTGCTTCGGTTCGGAGGGTGGGGGCTTTGCCTGCTATTACATCAAGGGTGACACTTCCTTCAACTTGGACTGGAGCCCCCAAGAACCCATGGAGCGTGTATTCTACGGGTTTTAGGCAGTCCATGGGCATCTTAAGGCCTTCAAAATCTTTGAGAAAGATGACGTTAACCGAGCTACCATTGTCTACCAAGATGCAGCGCACTTCGTGGTTAACTAGGGACAGGATGACCACTAGAGCATCGCAGTAGGGGGGTTCAAATGCCTTCAAGATCTCAGTTCGAAAAAGTTACTAGGACTCCCCAACTCTTGGTGGGGGGGGGGGAGGGGCATTGTGCATAGTGTGGACTTCTCGGGCGAACACCTTTTGGGAGGAGTTGGACTCCCCTCCCATAGGGCCTCCATGAATGGAATGAAGAATGGCCTGTGGCTTGGAGTTTTGGTCCTCGGGAACTTTCTATGTGTGCTGATTGGCTCCTCGAGCCGGCGGAGGTTTGACAATGTTCTTCACAGTGTACTTAGTGAGGTGTCTACGGTGGATGAGAGCTTCAATTTTGTCTTTGAGGGCTCGACACTTATATGTGTCATGTCTGTGCTCCCTGTGAAACCGACACCATCGACTCTTGTCTCTTCTTTTGTTTGTTGTGTTCATCATAGGAGGGGGTGGAATATTCCATCTTCAATTTCCATAAGGACCGTCGAGAGGCTAGAATTAAGAAGGGTGAACTTGTCGAAGCGAGGGACCGAAAGAGGGCGGCGTTGTCCAAACTCGTCCCTCGGGGACTTCCTAGCCCCATCCTCATCCACACTTCTTCGTTTATATCCAGATGACGACTCACTTTGGTCTCGAGGAAGAAGAGCTTCTTCGGCTCGGATGTATTTCTCACTTCGCAGAAGAAGTTCAGAGAAATTCGAAGGTGCCTTTTGGGCAAGGGAGGACTTGAGGAGATTGCGACGAACATTGTATCTGAAGGCGGCCGCTGCGACCCCATAATCAAGAGAGGGGATGGACCGGGCCTCTGCCATAAATCTTTGGACGAAGTCACGCAGCGACTCTCCATCCTTCTGCTTGAGGTCTAGCAGGGAATTACTTGTCTTCTTAGCCTTACAGCTAGTCACGAAGTGAGTAAGGAAACTCACTTCAAGCAGATCGAAGGAGAAGATCGAGTTGGGGGAGCTTTGAATACCATTCTTGTGCAGGCCTGTGAAGTGTGGTCGGGAAGGCGTGACAGAGGAAGGGATACGAGGTGCTTTGAATCATCATGAGGGTTTGGAACCCCTTTATGTGATCAGCAGGATCCGACTCTCTGTCATACGTCTTAAATAACAGAGACTTGAAGATCCTCATAATGCGGGCTTCGAGAATGTAGGATGAGAAGGTCGTTCGGACTAGTTTGTACCCTCAGTTAGACTGCCTTCTATGTTTGCCAATCTGGGCGAGGTGGTCTTTCATGTCTTGCAATCGCTTGAGGACCGCATTTTTACGTCCCTCGGATCTGGTTGACCTGTGGGACTCTTCATTTTTTACCCTTCCGGAATGGTGGTCGTTCGGACGGTGCTCGTTCGGGGTTCCGCCTCAGATTTCCTAGAGGACCTCGTTATTGAATTCGTGGAACTCGGCCCTTGCACGTGGCCTCCTTCTCCAGGTCCACTTTGGGCCTGACAGTGCCTCGGGGAGCAGTTGCGCTCCCTCTCTCGGCCGTGGGAGGAATGAAAGCTTCGGCTCTGATGATTGTTAGATGGTACCTCGTTTCTAGAGCGGTTGATGCAGTTTCAAAGGTCGTCTCAATTCAGCCAGGTGTTTATGACGTTACGAAGGTCAGGAACTGTCGAGGCTCATTTCTGCGTGCAACCGAGCGAATTGTGCTCGAAGCTAGGTCTTGTAGGCGTTCGACCTAATTCTGTTGCGAACCCTGAGAAGGGGCTCAGCTACACGATGGGCGCAGAAGTGGAAGGTATGCCAGGCGGCTCATAGTGAAGGTTTTCCTAACTTTTGGGGCCATTGGAGAAGAGGTTCATGTGAGAAGGATTTGAAGACGATGTTGTATCTACACTCTTTCCCACAGACGAAACCAATTGTATCTTTTTGTTTTTAGGGTGTGGAGCAATAGATAGTGAGTTCGATTTATGAAGGGGAATGACATATCTCAGCCGTAGATCTAGATCTGATGTGAGGTTGGAGAAGCAGATCTGCAGGTGGTCACCCTTGTTGTTGGCCGCCGGACTCCTACACAATGTCCAGAAACACCTGGAATTTTCTAGTGGCAGACCCTCCGACGAACAAGTCAGTGACTGAGAAAATGAGATTTAGGGTTTTGGAGGCTTAAAGTTCATTACCTTGTAACTGTGGACCCTCTCCTGCAGACTCGATTGTTGTGGTGGGCCAACCAGTGGCCCATAGGGAGCATGGGCCTGTTTTTAGAGATTTCTGGATCCATTGGGATCATATGGTTTAGGTGGGTTGGATCAATCCTTGATTTGGGGGGGGATTTTACTGACAACTACGGTTAGCTGGAAATCCCCCTTTGTTAGGCTGCAAGGGAGCCCCTATTGCTGATATGAGTGAGTTGATGGGCCTAAAGGAGGCCCATGTTCTTCTAGCAGGCCTGCAACCAATGTGAAGTTATTATACTGCCCTTGGAAGCTTTGAGATGCGTGTTGAGATTGTACGGCCCAGATTAGGGATAATTTTCACCCACATCAGTCCCACACCTAAGCATCGCCATAAAAGTCTTGCAAATACTAGTACAAGTTGTCTTTCCGGCTACACGATAGAGGGATGGTCTATAGGCCTCTTGCCAGCTAATAGCTCCCCAGGGCCGCATCAACTCTTGACGATGAAATTCTAGACAAACCTTCTTTAGACAGGCAAGCGCAAAATCTTTCACACCACCTTCACCTGAACAAGCTCCAACTTCGTCCTGCATGACGCGCCACTCAAACGGACAGGTCTTAACTCCGTCAAGCACAGCGCATTGCAAAGGAGAACAAGCTTAGCATCTTGAAGACCTTATACAGTCTACACGACTGCTTGTCAGCAAAGAGAGGAATGGAATTACGTCAATGCTAAACCAACATAAAAATAACTTTACTTCAATATCAATAAAATTCGGAACAAGTTTTTCCAACAACTCGTTGACTCCATACAACGAGTTCCATGCCCTGTTCTTGGCCAAAGCTCCGTCAACAACTCGTTAGCTCCATACAACAAGTTTAATACATTGCTCTTCATATAGGCTCAGTCAACAACTCGCTGACTCCAAACAATGAGTTTGACGCCTTGCTCTTCACCCGAGCTCCGCTAACAGCTTGTTAACTCCATACAACGAGTTTAATATCTAGCTCTCTGCTCGAGCTCCGCCAATAGCTCGTTAACTCCAAACAATGAGTTCAATAGCTTGCTCTCCGCTCGAGCTCCGTCAACAACTCATTAGCTCCATACAGCGAGTTCAATGCCCTACTCTTCGCTCGAGCTCCATCATCAACTCGTTGACTCCAAACAATGAGTTCGACGTCTTGCCTCATCGCTTGAGCTCCATCAGCAACTCGTTGACGACAAACAACGAGTTCAACGCTCCGCTCTTCGCATGAACTTCGTCAGAATCTCGTTAGTTGTATACAACGAGTACAATGCCCTGTTCTCCGCTCGAGCTCCATCAGCAATTAGTTGGCTCCAAACAACGAGTTCGATGCCTTACTCTCCACTCGAGCTCCATCAACAACTCATTGACTTCAAACAACGAGTTCAACGCTTTGCTCTCCTCTTAAGCCCCATCAATAACTCGTTGACTCAAATAACGAGTTAATTGCTCTGCTCTCCACTCAGGTTCCATCAACTGTAATACCCCGTATTACCTTAAGATATATATAGAATAATATTAATTAGGTGGGATGATAGAGAGTAGTATGGGCTTTAGTGTGTATAAGATTATATGGGCCAAGAATAAGAAGAATGAAGTGGTTGTGTGTGTGCGCTTGGGTTGAGTGGGCCCAAGAATGACATGAAAGAAATGTGAGCATGTCTTGCTCACGTGAAGTGGAGCTTGTAGTAAGTGAATGGTGGGCTAGGAATGTCCCACATCGGCCATTACGTGAGAAATATGAGTGTGTATATTAGGTGTAATATCCCGGTTGGATATTATATTTGTATTATAATTATTTTTAAAATTAAAATATTTCCTATGGAAATTACTTAGTTTTAATAAATAATCGTTATCTGTATATATATACTAGTAAGTATATATATGTATTATATCGGTTTTGTGCACTTGTACAAAATCCTGTAAAATATGTTTTTGAGAAAATATCTATAATATCCCTGGCTGATATTAAAAATTATTATTTTATGTTTATTTTCAGAATTTAAATGTTTTTGGTGGATAATACCCTGTTTTATTAATAAACATAATTGAAATGTTTTTGGTGGATAATACCCTGTTTTATTAATAAACATTATATATATATATATATATATATATATACTTGTTTGTATATAACTGTATTGTATCAAATTGGTACTGAAATTTTCTGAGCCGGTAATAAAATTATTTTATTTTTATTTTACTTTTATTCTCGTAATCAAATTATTTTTGTACAGATTGACTGAGTTTGATGAATAAAAGATCTGTATATATAGATGTATGTACGTATATGTACTATATCGATTTCGTACGTTCATACGAAATCATGTAGTATGTGATTTTAGGAAAATGTCTTTTATTTTTTATCAATTATGATCAAATTGGAGGGCTAGGATTGGATTGGGTGTAGAATGCAATTTAAATTTGCAAATGAAACTCAAAATGTTTTGAGCCACAAAGAGAGAGAGACAAGTGGCTCTCTCTCTACCACACCTCTCTCTCTCTCCCTCTCCTATATTAGGCCGACCACATTCCAAGGGGCAAAGACCCATTCATTTTTTGTTTCTCCATCTCCTTCTCATCTCATTCTCTCTTCACACTTCTACTTCTTTTACTTGTCTAATTTTAGGAAAAAAAAATGGAGAAGAGAAGAAAAGAAAAGAGAGATTAAATCAAAGAAAAGAGTGGGTTATTTTGCGTGAGTGTTCTTGAAGAGGAGCAAGAACAAGGAAGGAGAAGGGGGAGCAAAGCAAGTCCTTCCTATAAAGTTTGGGTGGGGGTTTCTCAACTTGATTTTATTGTTGTTTTTATTGTTATTAGTGTTAATTAATTGAAGATCTTGGAATAAATTCATGTACATAATGATGACTATGGACTAGAATAAATGGCATCAAAATTGAAGTGGTAGAACTCAAATAGAACGCTAAAGATTCAATCTTAAACTAGTATGTAGTTTTTATTAATTACTTATACTAAAGTTGGAATTTTGACTCCAAATTAATTTGAGAGGTTCTTATATGTGTTAACACCATGCTCTAATTTTTGTAGATTTTTTTTTGTTAGTTTGATGGGTGCAATAAATTGTTTCCCCAAAATAGCGAGTTTTTCAGCAAAACTGTTGTTTTGGTTAATTTTTGCATGTTTTTAAGGAGCTGGATTTTAAGTTCTATGCGGAATCTGAAAGAGTTTTCCACTAGAAAATTGTAGTAGATGTTCTTAGCTTTCAAAAAAGTCTAATTTTGTTAAATTCCGACAATTATAGCAAAAGTTATGAACTTTACAAGTTTCAGCTATTTGTTGTCTTTGTTGCTCTTTGTATTGTGTTTAAAGAGCTGGATTTTGAGTTCTATACTGAATCTGAGAAATTTGTTAACTAGGAAGTTCTAGTAGATGTTCTTAGCTTTCCAAAAATTCCAATTTTGTTAGATTTCGATAAGTATAGCACCAGTTAGGAGCTTTACAAGTTTCAACAAATCTGCTGTCTATTATTGTTCTTGACTTGTGTTTAAAGAGCAGGATTTTGAGTTCCATACGGAATTTGAGAAATTTGTTAACTAGGAAGTTATAGTAGATATTCTGAGCTTTCCAAAAAGTTGAATTTTGTTATATTCCGACAAGTATAGCAAAAGTTATGAGTTTTACAAGTTTCAGCATTTTGCTGTCTTTGTTGTTCTTTGAATTAAAGAGCTGGATTTTGAGTTCCATACAGAATCTGAGAAAGTTGTTAACTAGGAAGTTGTAGTAGATGTTCTGAGCTTTCCAAAAAGTCCAATTTTGTTAGACTCCGATAAGTATAGTACTGGCTGTTACCTTTACAAGTTTCAGCCTTTTGCTGTCTTTCGTCGTTCTTTGAATTGTGTTTAAGGAGCTGGATTTTGAGTTCCATAAGGAATCTGAGAAAGTTGTCAACTATAGAGTTGTAGTAGATGTTCTTAGGTTTCCAAAAAGTTTGATTTTGTTAGATTCCGATAAGTATAGCACTGGCTATGACCTTTACAAGTTTCAACCTTTTGTTGTCTTTTGTCGTTCTTTGAATTGTGTTCAAGGAGCTGGATTTTGAGTTCCATAAGGAATCTGAGAAATTTGTCAACTAGATAGTTTTAGTATATGTTCCCACCTTTTCAAAAGTCCTATTTTGTTATATTTCGATGAGTGTAGCACTGGTTATGACTTTTACATGTTACAGCAGCTAGCCCTTTTGGCTGAGGCTTTGCTGTTTAGATGGTTCGAAGTTTTTATACCTCTTATTGACTAAATCTGAGAAGGTTGTCAACTAGAGAGTTGTAGTAGAGGCTCTCACCTTTCCAAAATATCTTATTTTGTTAGATTCCAATAAGCGGAGTATGAGTTATGACCTTTACAAGTTACAACAGCTAGCCTGTTGGCTGAAGCTTCGCTGTTTAGAGTGTTCGAAGTTTTTCTACCTCTTATTGACTGAATCTGAGAAGGTTGTTAACTAGTTGTATTAGATGTTCTCACCTTTCTAAAAAGTATAATTTTGTTGAATTCCGATAAGAGTAGCATGTTTAATTGCTTCTAGGTTGTTAGAAGGTTTTTTATGTTGCTTTTGTGTATAAAATATCAAGTTTTTGTTAGTAAGCTTATACACGAAATTCTAGTTCATGATAACTAGAGTTGTCGTGAATTGTTAGTAGTTTGAATCATGCACTTGATTATGAATAATAAGTATTTCTTGTGCTCATAAGTCATGTAATAAGTATTTGTCTGTCTCATACGTAGCTCACCTGGCTCGTATGTAGTTGTTTGTTCATGCGTAGCTCATTGGGCTCGTATATAGTAATTATCTTGAATAAATAGGCGATGAGTGGATCCGAGGAGATCTTGTAAAGCCTAGGTTGAGACTTGGTACATTGTGTCAACAATTGTTACAATTTCTTGAAAAGGGACACGTGTGGTGCTTTTTCATGATAAGTTGGAAGCACAGTGACATATCTCACTTGTTTGAATCTTTTGGTGCCGTCTCATGGTAAGTTGAGAGTACGACTCTAGGTTAAGATTACCTTGTAGCTCATAAGGCCCCATTTGATTGGTTAGGGTTAGTGACATCGTTAGGGTAGTAACTGTTACTTAACTATTTTTATCTATGAATTGCCGAAGGGTGAGAGTTGGTGTTAGGGGTGATACCTTATAATCCGACTTCTCCTATAGGCCAACACTAGGTGGTGTTATTGGGAAGTATCCCCCTATCAAAGGGATATGGGCGGTGCTTTTTCATGATTGTTGGGAGCACGGAATTCGTATCTCGGCAGTTAATTCCTAAAGTGTCATGATAAGAACGGGAGGTTTTCCTAGGGAAATAGACCCTACAATTCCGTCAGGTTCTATGCCTTCTCATGACGAGTTGAAGGCACGGCTCAAGGTTGGCTAGTATCTTGTGGTTCGTGTTGGCTTTTGAGTGAGGTCTGGTTCGCCAGGTAAATAGTGGCAAATATAGACACCACTATTATACCGCAGTAGCGGAACTAGACCATATCTGCAACCTCACTAGTCATGTAGTATTGTGTCAGGAACAGGATTGGTACAAGAGTAGAATTTATGATGCGGATTCAAATCCCCAAATATGGAGAAACGGCTTGATATGGACGTATGTAGTATGAGCTGCACACTGTTCCAGAGCCTTGCTTGCATTAGGATAAGTGCACCATTGCATTAGTTAATCATGCATTAGAGTCTAAGTCATACCATACACTGACACATCAATTATATATACACATTTCTCTTTTCATCAATCTGGTTGTTTAAAGTTGAGATTCGCTGCTAGTCATCAACCTTCAAGCGCCAGTATATGTACTGACGTTCCCACTTAAATAGGTACTAGATTGTAGGACTACAATTTCAGGGTTCAAAAGGACTCCAGACTAGGGGAGTGTTCAAGTGGAGCACTGTGTTGATTATTGTTCCTATTGTTATATGTTTATTGTTGAGAAGCATCCAAGTGAAGTACCAAATGTTATTAATTAATTGTTGTACTCTGATGTAAATTTATTGAAGGTTTGTAACATTTGGGCTTGTAAGGTACTATTGTAACACTGATATAATATATTGCAGTTTTATAACATTCGGACTTGTAATACATTGGAGTTAAATAAAAAAGTTTTAAATTTTCCTGTTTTTCTGTGTATTGTGGCTAATTGAAGGAAAAGATTCTGGCTGATGTCACGATTTCCCGGTGTAGGAAATCGGGGCGTTACATTAGGAAGTCTATGATCAAAGAGGTACCACAAAGCCATGACACCTTTTGTGAGGCATGCCTGTGGTGGGCCGTGGTTAGGATTTATTTTTCCTATATTACCTTAAGATATATATAGAATAATATTAATTAGGTGAGCTTATAGATAGTATTATGAGCTTTAGTGTGTATAAGATTATATGGGCCAAGAAAGTGAAGAATGGAGTGGTTGTGTGTGTGTGCGCTTGGGTTGAGTGGGCCCGGGAATGACATGAAAGAAATGTGAGCACGTCTTGCTCACGTGAAGTGGAGCTTGTAGTAAGTGAATGGTTGGATAGGAATGTCCCACATCGGCCATTAAGTGAGAAATATTAGTGTGTATATTAGGAAGACTATGATCAATAGGTACGAAATAGCCATGCCACCTTTTGTGAAGCATGCCTGTGGTGGGTCATGGTTAGGATTTATTTTTCGCGTGCACAGATGAGCCGGGCTCGGGGCGCAACAATGTGGTATCGGCCATTAAGTAAGAAATATGAGTCTGTACATTAGGAAGCCTATGATCAGGAGGTACCAAATAGCCATCACACCTTTTGTGAGGCATGTCTGTGGTGGGCCATGGTTAGGATTTGTTAATTGCGTGCGCAGCTGAGCCAAGCTCGGGGCGCTGCAAAGTGGTATCAGAGCCGACTTTCGACACCGATAGCGTGCAAGATGTACACCTGATATGGAGCTAGAGATGTACACTGGTAGAGAGTCCAATGATGTACACTAGAAGAATCAGGGAACTCCATTCCACATATGCTAGAAAGGCGATCCTATGCTAGATTGCATGTCCCGAGCTTAGCGATGACGCTAAGATCTCAAGGTGGGGTGTATGTAATATCCCGTATTACCTTAAGATATATATAAAATAATATTAATTAGGTGGGCTTATAGAGTGTAGTATGGGCTTTAGTGTGTATAAGATTATATGGACCAAGAAAGTGAAGAATAAAGTGGATGTGTGTGTGCTTGGGTTGAGTGGGCCCGAGAATGACATGAAAGAAATGTGAGCATATCTTGCTCACATGAAGTGGAGATTGTAGTAAGTGAATGGTCGGCTACGAATGTCCCACATCGGACATTAAGTGAGAAATATGAGTGTGTATATTAGGAAGCCAATGATCAAGAGGTACCAAATAGCCATGGCACCTTTTGTGAGGCATGTATGTGGTGGGCCGTGGTTAGGATTTATTTCTCGCGTGCGCAGCTGAGCTGGGCTCAAGGCGTTACATCAACAGCTCGTTAGCTCCAAATAATGAGTTCAATGCCCTACTCTTCGCTCGAGCTTCATCAACGACTCGTTGACTCCAAACAACGAGTTTGACGCCTTCTTCACCGCTTGAGCTCCTTCAACAACTTGTTAACCTCATACAACGAGTCTAGCTATTCGCATGAGCTCCTTCAATAGCTCGTTAAGCTCCAAACAATGAGTTCAATGCTCTGCGCTTCTCTCAGGCTCCATCAACAACTCATTGACTCCAAACAATGAGTTCAACACTATGCCCACAACCGAGCTCTGTCAACAACTCGTTGACTCCAAACAATGAGTTTGATGCCTTGTCCACCGTTCGAGCTCCACTCGTTGACTCTAAACAATGAGTTCAACAATCTGCTCTCCATTCAGACTCCATCAACAGCTCGTTCACTCCAAACAACGAGTTCAATGCCCTGCTCTCTGCTTAATAACTGTTAAAAGCTCGTTAGCTCCAAAAATACGTTCAATGCCTTGCTCTTTGCCCGAGCCCCGTCAGTAACTCATTCACGCCAAACAACGAGTTCAAAGCGCTACTCTTCGCATGAGCTCCATCATCAACTCATTAACTCCAAATAGTAATTTCGGTGCCTCGTTCTTATTTCAAGTCCTTTTAATAAGCCCTTAACTTCATGCAATATGTTCGTCGTCCAACGCCGGCCTAGAGTTGCCTCTACAAATCTTGCTAGGTGCAAATGGCATGTTCAATTTCAAGTCCGTCTCAGAGTTGTCTCTCCAAACTTGATGGGATTAAACAACAAGCTCAACATCAACTTCTTCCTGGAGTTGCCTCGACTCACTTGTTGGGCGCAAATGGCAAGTTCAAACGTCAGCTCCATCATAAGGTTGTCTCTACAAAACATGTTGGTCATAAACAGCAAGTTCAACGTTCAACTTCAACTTAGAGTTGTCTCCACAAACTTTCCAAAATAGACAACATGCCCTACATCCAACTCTGACTTAGAGTTGCCTCTCAAAACTTGCTGGGATCAAACAGCAAGTTCTACATTCAACTTCATCACAGTTGTCACTCTAAACTTGCTGGGATCAAACAGCAAGCTCTACATTCAACTTTGTCTCAGGGCTGCATCTACAAAACTTATTGGGCACAAATGGTAAGTTCAAACATTTGATTCTGTCTCAAAGTTGTCTCTGCAAAACTTGTTGTGCACAAATAGCAAGCTCAAATGCTTAACTCCGCCCAAGAGTTATCTCTATAAACTTGTTGGGTGCAAATAACAAGCTCTACATCAACTCCGTCGTGAAGTTGCCTCTACAAACTTGCTGGGAGAAAACGACAAGTTTCAAACGTTCAACTTCGTCCTAGAGTTTTCTCTCCAAACTTGCTGGGATCAAACGACAAGCTCTACGTCCAAGTCCGTCTCAGAGTTGTCTCCACAAACTTGCTGGGATCAAACAACAAGCTCAACGTTCAAATCCATCCTAGAGTTGCCTCTCCAAACTTGTCGGGATCAAACGGCAAGTTCAACGTTCCACTACGTCGAAGAAATGTCTCTTTAAGCTTGTTGGGATCAAACATGAAGCTCTACATCAACTCCATCTCAGAGTTGTTTCTACAAGCTTCCTAAGATCAAATGGCAAGTTCCAAATCCAGCTTTGTCTGAGATTTGCCTCTTCAAACATTCAACTATGTCTCACAGTTTTCCCAATGAACTTTTGGGATCAATTAGTAAGTTCGTAATCCGACCGCCTTTCAAAGTGTGTCTTTACAGCAGCTATTTTATGTCAGCCACATGCACCAGATCCAATAGAACACTCGTTTAGAAACGAAACTCTAGATCGACAAAATAAGCGTACAACACAATGCTTGGTCGATCAAAAAGCAATTCGACGAGGTAGATTGGGCGACGAGATGTTTGGTCGATAAAATAAGCAAACAACACCATGTTTGGTCGACAAAAGAGCAATTCGAAGAGGTAAACCACTCAACAAATATTTGGTGGGCAAAAACTCAAGAAATCTCCATTCCAAAGTAGACAGAACGAGTTAACAAGCATAAGAAACAACTCCAACTAAACCAAGCTTCGGACTCGGCCAAACTCGAGCTTCGCAAAAGAGCCAGGAGATGTTCAAGACCAAAGCTTTCTACATTCGACAAACCTTAGCTCCATCTCCACCTCCAACTTGAGACCAGCAAGGTTCATCGCTTCAATTTTGCCACAAACTCAAGCCAACTCCGACCATCATCCACTTCAGAGAAGAACAATGCTCGACCACAACTCCAACACCTGACAAAAATCCAAGAACAACATCAACTCCAACCAAACACAACCAGTTTCACTGAAGCTCAAGTTTGAACATACACAATGCTACCAAAGCCTTCAAAGGTGCTCAAATCCAAACCCGGACTCCGAAGGTGACTTAAACTAAGCTGATGCACGTCGAAACCCAACTTCAAGCACCCCAATACTTAGCTCAAACGAGAGCTCAAATCGGGCTAAAACCCAACTTCAAACTTAGGTTAAAACCCGACTCATGAAGATCATCTACAATCTGAACTTAAACACAACGGCAACTTCAATCCCGATTCGATGATGCTTCTAAGATTGGCCAAAACTCAACTCAAACGAGAACCCGAAGTTGGCCTGGCTCCAACCCAACTACAAAGGGAAACCCAACACTGCCTGGTGATGAACAAGGGCTCCCGACTACAAGGGAGAAACCCAAAACATAGCAGATATAATCACCTTCAAGGGACCAAAATTGGGAAAAGTTGAATCTCTGAAAATCTGCCTACTCTGAGCCTCACTTAATCTCTTCCGGATTAACTGGATCTTCTCTGAAGTCTGCTGCACAATTTCTGGTCCAAACATCTGTCTTTCTCCTACCTCATAACAACCAACAAGCAGGTTTCCAACATTTTCTCCCATACAATGCCTCATATGGTGCCATGCCAATACTAGCCTGGTAGATGTTGTTGTAGGCAAACTATACTAACGCTAATTACCCTTCCTAGCTTCCTCCAAAATCTGTAACACAAGATCTCAATATATCTTCTAGTACTTGATTCACCCTCTCAGTTTGCCCATCTGTTTGACGGTGGAAAGCGGTACAGATTTCAGTATTAGTTCCCATAGCAGCATGTAGACTTTTTGAAAAATGCGAAGTGAACCGTACATCATTATCTGAAACAATTGATACGGGTACTCCATGAAGTCTTACTACTACTTCGATGTACAATTCTGCCAATTTTTCCAGCGACCAAGTGATCTTCATCGCTAAAAAATGAGTCGATTTGGTCAATCGATCCACTAATATCCATATCAAATCATTCCCTTACAGACTTCTAGGCAAACCCATGACGAAATCCATGTTGATATTCTTCCACTGCCATTCTGGAATAGGCAACAGCTACAATAGACCTCAGGGCCTCTGATTCTCTGCCTTGATTTGCTGACAAGTGATGCACTTTGCTACAAAATCTACTACATCCCTTATGATGCCTGACCACCAAAAGTGTTGCTTGATGTCCTTATACATCTTGGTATTTCAAGGATGTAATGATAGCAAGGTAGTGTGTGCTTCCTACAGAATACTCTCCTTTAAGTCTATTCTTATCGGTACACACAACCTTTCTTCGAACCAAAGTACTCCATCTCGCACTTAAAATTCTGATAATTTGCCTGTTAGAACCTGTTCCTTCAGCTTCCGTATCTCTGGATCAAACTTATGACCTTCGATAATCTACTCTCTCAACATCGGCTAAAGTCTCAACTGTGCCAACGTTGCCCCCAGCCCCTGCACTACGACTTTGATTCGTGCTCGATCCAATTTGTTCTGCTAGTTCCTTCTGCATCGTAATCAATCTGGAAAAACTGCTCTTCAGACTAAGCGCATCAGCCACCACATTCGCCTTCTCCAGGTGATACTTGATTTCACGGCGAATGTCTTCCAGCACCTCTAACCACCATCTCTGCCATAGATTCAGATCCTTTTGCTAATAAATGTACTTCAGACTCTTGTGGTCGGTGTACATGTTGACCTTCTCTCCATATACATAATGCCTCCACTGCTTCAAAGCAAATATAATTGCTGCCAATTCTAAATTATGAATTGGGTAATTCTTCTCGTACAATCGTATCTGCCTAGATCCATAAGCTATTACCATTCCTTCTTGCATTAGCACACAACTTAAACCTCTAAATGAACCATCACTGTAAATGTCATAGTCCTTGCATGCCTGTGGTAATACCAATAATTGAGTCATCATCAACTTCTCCTTCAACTCTTGGAAACTTGCTTCACACTTGTCAGCCAAAGTAAAGCTTCTATTCTTTTTAGTGAGTCCCGTCAAAGGAACTGCTATAGGTGCATATTCTTGGATAAACTGCCAATAGTATCCCATCAATCCCAAGAAACTCCTCACTTCCTTTACAGTCGTGGGTAGAGACCATCCTTTCACTGCCTCGATCTTCTGCAGATCAGTGACTACTCCCTCCTTAGAAAGGTGTGACATAGAAATGTAACTTCCGACTTCCAAAATTCGCACTTAGATAACTTTGTGTACAATCTCTACTCTTGCAGCTTCTTCAACACCTCTACTAAGTGCTTGGCATGCTGCTCTTCCGTCTTCGAGTACACCAGAATATTGTCGATGAAAACCATGACAAAAGAATCAATGAAAGGCCGTACAATTCGGTTCATCATGTCCATGAATATTGTTGGCACATTAGTTACTCCAAATGGAATGACCAAAAATTCATAATGCCTATGCTGAGTCCTGAAAGTTATCTTGTGTACATCCTCCTTCTTAACCCAAACCTAGTGATAACCTGACTGTAGATCGATCTTGGAGAAAATTGAAGCTCCTTGAAGTCGATCAAACAAATCGTCGATTCAAGAAATTAGATACTTGTTTTAAATCCTCACCTTGTTCAGCTCACGGTAATTGATGCACATCCTCATCGATCCATCCCTCTTCTTCACTAGCAATACTGGTGCTCCCCATGGCGAAGCACTAGGCCTAATGAAACCTTTGTGTAGCAGATCTTCAATCTGCTTCTTGACCTCGTCTAGTTCTACCGGTGCCATCCTGTAAGATACCTTAGACACTGGGGCACTACCTGGGTGTATGTCGATTCTAAACTCGACATCACGGTGTTGTGGTAATCCCGGTAACTCATCCAAAAATAGCATCAAAAAAATCACGAACCACTAAAATCTTCTTTACTTCCTCTGAAATTTTCCTTTTCGGTAGAGCTGCTGCTACCCCTTTGTGTTCCTTCATTCCTAGGAACGCCACTTCTGGTCCTCCCGAAGCTCTGTGGGTTATGGGCTCACCATGCTTCTGCTATGCCACTCTGATCTTCCAACCGTTGTTCCTCAAGCTTTCTCATTCTAAAGTGGTACCTGATCAGCTAACGTCGAAATGTGGCCATCTTGTGCTGATCTCTGCATAGGGTTAAAGAAAAACATTGGAATCATCTGAAGAACTCACTCAAGATTCACCTCCTCAGGTGTAACATCCCGCAAAATAGTATATAACTATTTTGTACATTAGTCCGTGCACAATTAAGATTTGCACGTATTAATGGATCTTTCTTAATTATTTTAATTGGGTAATTATTCGGTCATATTACTTAATATGTTCAAGCCTGACAATGGTACAATTTTTGAACCAGAGTTGGGATAATTCCTCAATTAAATTGTACATTTGTCTCAACTATAATCGGGACAGAACCTATAGTATTTCTATACTGATAAAATTATTTTTATTCAAATATACAAATATTTTTCTTTGAGATGTGTATGCATTTGTCATGAAAGTATGTATGAATACATGAATGTGTGCATGTACTCATGTGTATATTGTATGTATATGAGTATGAGTATGCATGTATTATTACCCATTTTAATCCATAACCTAAAACCAAAACCCTAAAACCATAAACCAAAATCCTAATCCACCTTTCTAAAACTATGTGCTAGTTTGGAATATGGTCACCACCCCCTATCCCCTCACCCTATCCTCACCTTGGCCGGAAATCCAAACATCTCTCTCCCTATTTAAACACCATCACAACACATCTCATTATCTTTCTCTCCATTTTCTTTAAAAACCCTAACTTTCACCCTTCCTTCTTCTAACAAATTTTACACATTTCTACCACTTCAAAGAGTAATTTATCCATTCTAAAGCTTAGGAGGTGAAGAGGTGAAGAAGAGCCATCAAGTGGAGAAGCATGGAGGAGGAGTTTTCAAGCAAGGAAAGAAAATGGAGGAAAAGTCTCAACTTTCATAGTGGGTGACTTCTAAAACTCTATGCAATGTTTAAAAAATTGTGTTTTTATGATGGAAATGCCATTTGATTGAGTTGCATGACGGTGTGAATAAAGAATGGTTGTGTGATTACAATTCTAAGTGTTAGAAGCATAATAGTGGAAGAAAGATCAAATCTTGGAAGGTTTTAACGTAAGAAGATTTAAAAATTTATAACTTTATGCCATGTTGGGTTTCAGTCTTTAAAATTTAATAGGAGCATCTTGATTTTGTCTCCAATGTCTCCACTAAATTTCGTTAATTTTGGTTAAGGATTGATATTTTTTAAAATGCAAAGTTGCTGCTGTGCTGTGTATGTTGTTGCCTGCGAATGAAATTATCATGCACAACTTAAAACAATTGTACCTCCATGATTAATAGAATTTTAGAGCTAAAATTCTTACTGAAGTTTCATATGCATGTCTACTACAACTCTAATAAATTTTGTAATTTTTGAAGATGAATTGCTATCTTAATAAAATCACTTTTGCTTCCTGGTCAGGGATGAAAATTCTGTTATGCAATTGTAGCATGCACAACTTAGAAAAATCATAACTTGTTATCCATATGGAATTTTGCCTTGAAAATTTTACAATCGGTGTGGGAAATTTCCACCAAAATTTGTAATTTTTGGAAGAGAATCTCTTTTATTTTAAAATGCAACTTGTGGACATGGTTGAGAGGCAGTGCTGAGTGCAGTATGAAAATTTGTACTCCATTCAAAATATCATAACTCCTTTTGTACTTGAAATTTTTTGGAGAATTTTGGATATGTGGTTACTCTATGTGTGTGGAACATTACAACCAAATTTTATGAACTTGTAAGATCGTTTACTATTTTTAAAGAGTTTTATCACTTGACTGGGTGACAGTTTTTGTCATTGCTAGAAATTTTTATGCACATATGTTTTTGGCCATTTTCGCATTCAAAATGGAGTAATTTGAGAAAACTTTTAACTGAGAAGTTAGAGTAGACACAATGATCTTTTTAAAGAATCCAAAAACATGAAATTTCATTGAGCAATTGAATTATAATGATTTTTTTCAAAACATCGCAGCTACATGTGGTATTGACTTTTCGCTATTTCGATCAAATTGTGTCTTCATCATATTTGGACCTTAGATTGAGCTTAATTGAGGTCTATCTAGCTTTTGAACCTGGGTGTACATGTTTGTGCGTACTTGTGTGCATCTTGTGCTTAAATTAGAGCGACTTGAATCTTAGTTGGCTATTGGCACACTTGTTTGTTTCTTTCAAGTTGATTTTTGAGGATAAGGACTTAGGGTAGTGAGCCGCATCCTATGTCCTTAGTATTGCTTGATTTTGGATTATTAAGTAGTTGTTTTGCTTGAATGTATGTGTTTCATCGTACTAGGTCTTGGGAATGGGCCTTAAAATGGTGTTTATTCCAATCCTGGGATCGTGATGACTCGGTTGGAGTTGTGTTTCCATGCATTTAGTGTGTTTCACAAACTGAATAGCTATTTTTGTCTCGTGGTTGCTTGGGATAATTTGCTTGTTGTTCTAACTTAATATCTTGCTTAAAGTTAGAATAATTTATAGTGTGTTGTTGTTCGGGGTGGCACTTCCTACCCTGGTGTGTGTATTGCTTGTTGTTTCTTAGGGTAATGGACTTTTTCCCTAGGGGGGATATCGTTATTACTCAATCTTTTGGGTAGTTAGTAGCCCATGTCACCTCGAACGTGTTAAAGGAGACGATTCGTATGCCGGCGTGCTCGCCATACACGGAGGAATGTCCGTTGTTATTAGTGCTACCACTTGGACAAGAGACCATGGAGCAAAATTATTTAATAGGAGCAACATGTTGGTCGGACCGAGTTCATAATCAACTCCAAGTGTGGAAGGCGGGGTGACGATTGATGGTGGTCAGTTCGTCGCTTAGTTTGGTTAGCGTTGGTACCCTTGTGCATGGTAGCGTCCTAGGGTTAGGTCGAGCTATTGTCACATGATTGTTAGAACAGGCACTAGTCGGGTGGTTGTACTCGCCTGTCAAAGGGACACGTGCGGTGCCTTCTCATAGGTTGGGATCACGGGATGCATGATCTTGTCTGTTGATTCACTAGTAGAAAATCTTGCAATAATAATGGATTATTTGCATGCACCAAAAATTCGTTGTAGTTGCTACTATTAACAACAAATTAATAACAACAAACCCATTCATTGCAAATATTTTGACATCCGCAAGAGATTTTATTCAACCGTTGCAAGTGTTGACAATTACGAGGGAACAATTGCAACAAACAATACTCCATTACCAAAGTAGTAATAAAATATTTATTCTTAAAAATAAATTAGATATAAACACGTGCATTACATAGATAATTTTGCCACTCAACAATTTCATGTTAAAAAATTATTCTCAGTTCTCAAATACTGAGCGGGTAAAAAGAAAAAAAAATCAATAAACAGAATTCTTTCCCCGGGCCAAAATCGAAAAGCGAAAAAAAAAAGAACCAAAACCCCCTGATCCCCCCCCAGCATCCCACCCAAAATCGCAACTTTCCTCTCTTGCGATCTCCCCCCACTCGTCGACGCCGGTTCATGGCCACCATAGTTGTGCCCACGTCGTTGTGCCCACGTCGCCGTCCACGCGCTCTCTATCCCGCTTATTTCTCTCTCTCTCCTCTAGAAACCCCCACCGCTGATCCCACCTTTGCCATTGCCATCCCTGCTCCCTCTCTATCCCGGTCACTTCTGTCGCCCCCGTGGTCCAGCACCACCCCCCACGACGACACACGGCTAAGTCTTCAGAGGTATGAAAACCAATTCTTGAGTGGAATTAGGGTTGTAATAATAGATTAGTAATTTTAGGGTTGTATGAATGGAGTTAATTTTGTTGTAAGTTATTTGTTTTAGAGTAAATTTTGTTGAGAGTTATTTGTATCTACTTCTGGTGGGAGATTGGGTTCAGTGGAAGCAATTGCTGGGGAGATTAGTAATCTATCTGTTTCTTCAGCTTAATTGTAGTGAGAAGTTAGGAGTTAAGAGTTATCTTATAATTGAACATAACTTTAGGTTGTTTGGAGCATTTAGATAACTCTAGTCATTTTCATCTGAAAGTTGAATGAATAGGAGTTATCTAAACTCCATCCCAGCATAATTTATCACCCAACTTCTTGTTCCCTCTCTCTTTATATCTTGTTGTACTCACATAAAAGATAAACTTATACAAATGAAATTAGTGTTATGCTCTTACAGAAGTGATCTTTCATCCACCTCCACTTAAGACATGACTTAACTCATGTTATCATAACTCATGTTATTGATGCATATATATCTTGTATTATTCTTATTGATGCGTATATATTTTGTATGGATGAACGAAGGTATGATAATGGGAGCATCGGCATCGTCAGTATGGTACAACTTGCAGGTTCAACATCCAATGAAAGAGGTTTCGATTATCGACTACGACTTGGCATTGCTTTTTCAGCCCATGCTTATGTTGGGTATCACCATTGGAGTTTCTCTTAGTGTTGTGTTTCCCTACTGGCTAATCATTATCCTCATCATAGTCCTTTTTATGGGTAATTAATTATGTTAATGTTAACATCTCTTTTGAAAAGTTAGCTTTTGGTACTTGTATGAATATCATCTTTTTGGGGGGTTTTAGGTACTTCATCAAGGTCCTTTTTCATAGGTATTTAGATGTGGAAGCAGGAAACAATACTAAAGGTATTTACGTTAGATTGTTTGTTCATGGATTAAGTGGCTAAGAAATTAATTAATTTGTACTCATATATATATATTATCTTTGTCATACAGTTGGAAATGGAGATAAGAGAGGAAAAGAAAGGAAGGTAACACGCATGCTGAGTCACTTTAGCTTATCATATACTATAGGATTATATATGTATTATATATATGAATTGTTAATATTATTTATCAAATCTGTAATTCTGACTCATGTAGGACTATTTGATGAGCACTATGTGCTTCTACTTCCTAATGGGGAGAAATCAGGCCTTGTAAGTAGGGAGTTTGTTATTTGAGATAAGGAATAAATTATATTAGTTCTCTAATCTCTAACAGGTGCATATATATACATATATATATTTATATGTGTACAAAGAATGTTTACAAAGAAACGTATGTATATCTTAATTATAACTAAACTTTGTAATATGGTCAGTTTTCACAAATGTGTAGTGTAATGGTGAATATATATAATAAGAGAATCAAGATTGAGCTCTAAATCTCTATCACATATGTATAAGTTAAACAAATCCTGCCTACCCTGAACAAAATTCCTAGATCTGCCACTAATTTCGGGGGCATGTTTTTGGAAATAAATTTAGGGATTTAATATAATTATAAGAGAATTAAGGTATAGAATTTCTGTTTTGACCTAATTCATGAACTTTGAAACTTGTGAAGATCAAAAGAGAAGCACTTAAGGGGCATTCTATTCTTTTGCAAGCCATAGAACTTTCTTTTGCTTTAGATTTGAAGCAACTGATTCATATCTCTTGAGTAGATTCAGGAATGTGAAGGTCTTGATATGAATCCAAGGACATGTACAAGAGTTGTTAATATGGTGGAATTTCCATGACAAAGAACTGTGGGGAGTCGAGTAGGTCAGGGGACCGACCAGTATATATCGTTCTTACCTGTGTTTGCTTTCTCTAACCCTTAACTCTTATTTTTTGCATTATTTATTGCTCGAGTCTTGTTTATTTGTGTTTGCTTTCTCTAACCCTGAACTCTTATTTTTTGCAGCAATTGATAGCTTGAGTCCGTGTATATTCAACAATAACATCAAAATCTTCTCTGGTTACTTCTCTCAATTTTCTTCTCTGTTGTGTTAGTAATTCAGCATTAAGGCTACTTTCACTCTTTTATGAAAAATGATGAATCAGTGTTGAGATGTTTAGAACATTTGGTTTTCTTTACCTTGTTAGAGTAGATGAATCCTTAGTTTCTGGGTGTGGCATAGCTTCATTTGGGGTAACATTGTCACCAATATTAGCTACGCCTTTTGCTTCACTTCTAACTACCGCATCAACCCAGTTATGGTGTGGTTCACGTCTTTCATTGCCATCTTCGATGTGTTCATCAAGTTTATAGTTTTGCAAGGTAGCATGAACCATCTGAAAAACATAGAGAAACTAAAAAGTGTTCACTCCGAAATATATATCATTTAACCAAGATATTATTTAGGGAAAAAAGAGAAGCTTACAGGAAAACAAACACTCACACAATTACAAATCATACTAATAAGTGTACGAAAGTAATTTTACACTGCTATTAACCCATGTTGCAGTATTAACTGAGTAGTATTTCCCATTTTGTAACTTCATCAGAATCCTGGACGTCCATAAGAAGATCATCAGTTGCCTCACTTATTGGTGATTGTAGGTGGAGAAATGGCTGTCCAGAACCGATCAAGTTTTGGTATGATCCCTGGCTTTTGATTTTCCACTCAATTCTTTTTACTCCGATCAAAAGGATGATAGGATAGTTTCTTTTCTATCATTGAGCAAAATGGGAAATGGAGCATTTTGCTACTTTCATCTCTATTCTTCCTAATACAGTGGTTTCCTTTATCATTGAAAACCCTTCTAATCTTGATATTCGGTAAAAAGATGAATTGCTTTAAGTTTTCTAATGTTGATACTAGCTAATTTTTCGAGGGGTTTATTACTTATATATATTCAGGTGGATATGATTCTCAACCTATTCAAGTGTTTCAAATAACTGGTAAACTCTGGATCACTCCCACATTCAGCTTTCTCTCACTATCTCCCGCTTTCTCTCACCATCTCCTGATTCTGTGGAAGAGAAGAATGAAATATACTTTGCAAATTAAACTGCTACTGAAAATGAAATAGTTTCTTGAACAGAGAAATGGAGTTGGTTTAATTGCAATTTCTTTATTAATGACAGATAACTCTAAATCTGGATAAGTGCAGGAAAATTTCTTTATATAACGGGCTTTGGCCTCTTCATTTTCTTTTTTTGTGAATATTTTTCAAAGAAATGCCATCCTGTTTAAATTATCAAATCAACATCCATCCCATATATGGCATGAATACTTTGTGCATTGCGCAAATGAAATGTATTTTAGTTTCCTCTTTCAATGTCCTGGAAGAATTACACCTCAATCTCAAAATGGCCTTCTACTAATGGCTGGTGAGATTCTTTTTAAGCTTTAAATAGTTATGTTAATTTATTCTTTTTTAAGTTGTACATATGTTTTCCACTCCTTTGCTTATTACTAATACTAGTTCATTTCTTTGTTGCAATACCCTGACAATGAATTTTTTAAATTTTTCAGGAGATATTGTTGGTGGATTTGAACTCTCTGCATGGATTGCTAAGTCAGGAGTTTGAATTTGGAACTTCACTCTTAAAGATATACTGCTCATGAACTAAGAGCAGCATCTGATCTCTGGAAAAAATCAATCTATAGCAAGTATGAATGCACAAATCGTACATCTAAGACAATTTGAGAGTATTGTCGTTGATTATATATTTTCTTTACTGCTTGTTTCCTTTAAACAAGCAAGTTTCATTAATTTGTAATTTAAGATTTGATTAAGATCTGGTATGAATCCCCAACTATAGATTGTAGAAGCCGAACTGGATCTTAACCTAGAAGAAGACCAGGCTTTTTCAGTATCTGCATTCTATAGTCAAATACGACAAGAGGTAGCCATATATTTAATTGCCTCAATTGGATAATATATTATTATCTATATATATTGAAAAACGAGTTCTAATTTTGTATTGTTTCTTTTTCATGTAGTCTATATGTAGTGGCGATGACTATGAGACTGTGGGTAATGAGGAACATGCAGAAGACCTTACGTGAAAAGTGAAGTTGGGGATACATGGAAGCAGTAGCGGGTTAAAAGTTATTTTGAAAACATTTTATTTTGTTTCTTGGAGTTTCACAACTTATCTTTTCTTCTACAATGTATTGTTGTTTTGGCACTATGAAACAAACAAAAAAAATTGTAATGAGAAGGTTCTGAATTATATAATATTCAAACTTATTTTGCATTATTGTGTTTTCTTTATATAATTGTGTGAATCAATATGTGAAATAATTGTATGTTCTTCATTGTAAAAATACATTGTTTTAATTTGTAAATTTGGTTAAGCCATTCAAATATAATCAGTAATGAAGAAAAAATGTGTGCAATTGCATTCGCGAGGTAGCAATTGCAAGGGAATCAGTATCATGCATATCTCTGTAGCAATAGTTCATCAGCAACGGAAAAAATCCTTTTAAAACACACTTGCAAGAGACGAATTTGTTGTAGATATTCTCTTGTATATGGAGATAGCAAGGTACAACTTCCATTGCAGATATTCTATGGTGGCTAATATTCGCAAGGGATAGTTAAAATTCCGTTGCGAATGTGTACATTAACCAGGAGAGATTTCGCAACAGCGCAATTACAAGGGAATAAAGAAAAATTCCTTACAAATGTACACTAACCATGGAATTGTACTCTTCTACAAGGGAAATTTCTATTGTGACTGTAGCATTTTCTACTAGTGATCCCTGAAGTACTGTGATAAGAACGGGAGGGGCTCCTGTCAGATGTAAGGAATGGACCCTACGAGTCTGTCAAATTCTATGTTGTTAGTATGGGCAGGGAGCTAGAGTAAGACTCTCTAAGGGGAAGTAAGACATCTATGTGTCTCGGTGAGCTTGCGGGCTACCTTTATGGTGGTAGCAACTTTTGGGTGAGGTCCGAAGAAGTGGGTCTGCTGGGAGTCGGGTGTAGTGGAAAACAGGGGACACCACTACTGACTACAATGGCGGAAGTAGACCGACTATATGCAACCTCATTAGTCACAAGTTAACTGTCAGGAACTGGAATAAGTACAAGAGTCGGATGCATCGCGAGGGATCGAACCCTACAATCAGAAGAAAGTGAACTCCTTAGGAAGTATGTATGGGATGCATATGTTTCCATTGAAGTTGTATTTTGAAAAGTATGTAGTATATGATGCATATGTTTCCTAATAAATCGCATTAGAGTAAGTGCATCCTGTGCATTTGAATTGTACATTTTGAATTATGCATTAGACTCTAGGGGGCATGGCTTACACTAACACTTGTGACTTGTCTACACTTTTTTCTTTTTGCATCAAATCCTGGTTGTTGAGTTTTGGGGAGCCGCTGGTTTTAGCAGCATTGCGTCAGTTGTATTCAACTGATGTGCCCACGGTCTGTTTAGTGCAGGAATGCTGATCTTGGAGCAGGAGACTTGAGCTGTGCGGAGCGATCAGTGGAAGTTGTTGTCCAGTGTGTTGCAGAGTTTCCTGATAACTGTACCTGTGTGATTATAAGTGTTGTACAGTATATTTTGGGGAGGTAATTCATGATGTAATTCTTGGTTGTACAATTTGTACTTGTAATAACATTTTTTGTGGCAATAAAAGTTTTAAAATTTCTGTGATTTTACTATGTTTGGACTCATTTGAAGGAATGATTTTAGCTTGTGTCTCGAGTTTCCTGTGTTGGGAATTCGGGGCATTACATCTGGATCCTAATCTTCCTCAGATTCCTCCCCTCCAAGTATGTAACATCCTAGAAAAATTTAATTTTTAAATATTATGCACGTGCATTGCACATAAAATTTTATGCACTTTGGCTCCTAAAATTTTCTAGTCATGAACATTTTTTTTCTTCTCATTTTTTTGTCACAATTGTATGATTTATTTTAATAAACTCATTATGCCTAAATCCACTTTTAGGCTGACTAAAAATAAATTACAAATTGAGGCCCATAATTATTTCTACACTTAAATGAACATTTTGAAATCTAGTATACTTGTTATGCGTAACATACACCTACTTCTAATTTAATAACAATTAATAATAGAATTTATATGAGAAGTAGTGTGCACATAGGGTGCACGTGCACGTGTTTGTGCACTAGAGAGAAGTGGCTAGCCTAGATTAGAGTGGAGAGAGTGGGGAAGAGTTGTGTGAGAGTGGGGAGTTATTCTGGATAGTGGGATTTATCTCAATCACTCATTATTCCTATAAATAGCTCCCTCTTTTAACATGAACAACACACACAAAAAAAAAGAAAAAAAAAGAAAAAAAAAGAACAGGATTTCGGTTTTCATTGCTAGAGGAGGAGAAGGCCATTTTTGAGGGAGCTTGGAGCCTTGTAGCATTTTTCTAGAGTTCTACTTACTAATTGCATCAAAAAAGAGGTGGGTGTTTCTTTTACTTTCTAAATTGTTGTAGAATGCATGTCTATGTAGATTATGCTTGAAATGGACAATTGGTATGAGTTCTTTAGTTTCTAAACTTTGTGATGCATATTGTATTGTCATCTAAAGTTTTTAGTAGTAATGAAATATAAGATATTAATGCATGCTAGTTGAAATTTTCAATATAGAATTGTTATGTTGTCAAATGAAAATTCTATTTAGAGCGTGTTGTAGTGATGTTAAGCGTATAGTAGTATGCCATGATTAAATCATGTATACAAATTGTATGTGTGTAAAAAGTTGCTAAGTTTAATGTGCATTTAGGGGTGAACTATAAGTTAATGGAGATGTGAGATTTTTCATAAACTAAGAATAATGGCTAAAATATATATATATACTAGGTTTGCCCGTTGACACATGCCTATGGCACGTCTTCGGAACGGTGCACCTTGTTTGATCATATAAAATAGTTTTGGAGGTCCAGCAAATTAATTAAAGTAGTAAACATACAGCAAAAAACATATTATATGATTTTTTTGAATTATTTTAAAAGTTTTTAAAATTTTAATTTGTTTAATTTTTTAATATTTTAAAATATTTTAAAATTTTTATTTTCTTAATTTTTTAATAGAAGAGGGAGGGAGAGAGAGAAAAAAAATTAAATAAATATAGGAGTTGTTTTGGGTGGGAGATTTGAATTTGAGTTTTGGAGGGAACTTTTGGGAGGAAAATATGTTTTGTAAGGTTAGATCTGGGCCTTTGATTTTTGGAGGGATTGAAGGAAAGCCACTTGATAGCTTTCTTTGTGTTTTATTATATATATATATATATATATATATATATATATATATATATATATATTCATGCTAGTTTGTTATAAAGAGGAGTCAATTTTACAAAATTAAGCATATGAGTGTAAGATTTCTATTAGTGACTATTTAAGTTGATTTGTGAACAACTTCATGCTACTATTGATAAAATTAGGGGAAAAGCATTTCTGGAAGTTTAGAAATGTAATTTAGTAGAATTAATTATGATGGAAAATGATAGAAATCAAAATAGAGGAACAAATTAAAAGGGGATGAAAAGAGTTGAGTTAAAAGGTTTTGAACCCGTATACTATCATATTAGAGCTTAGGCTTTGTGCTTAGCGTGCTGCGCTTGAGGAGTTTCTTGGTCACGGGTACGAGCCTGGGGAGGCGCTGCCTTTTTGTGATTTTTTTTGAAATAAATTGATTGGCGGTTCTGGGTTACGAAAGAAACTCAAAGGGCTATTTATCACAAAAGTGAGTTGGCTCACTGGTTGGGCTTGTGGTTGGTTGGCTACTGACCTTGGGTTCGAACCTGGCCTTGCACAGAATTGTGCTTTTTATTTTTGGTTTAGAGATTTTTCAAGTTTTAAAATTCGGAAAATTTTATTAAAATATTTTAGAATGTTATTGGAACCCTTGGAAATAATTTCACACTATTCTAAGACATATCTTGGGAATTAAAAGTCATATTCGTATTAAAGAATGTATTATATGAGTTGTGAATTAAAATTTAAAAGGAAAATGCACATGATTAAAAATATTTAAGAGTTGGTGGTAGAATACAAATTTAGAACAGTCTTTTGTGAAAATTTCATGGATATTAATCCATAGAATTAAGGAAATGGTTGAGGTGGTCGACATTAAAATCAAAGCATAATTATGAGGAGGAAATAAGGAATTTCTAGAGATTAATCCTAAAGAAACATTGTATTAAGAAATGGTGATTTAATCTTAAAGAACTTTTGTATTAAGAATTACACTTAAAGTATAGAAAAGCATGAAAAGGGGTCTAGTAATTGAAAGAGCGTTGAATATTTTTAAAGTGAATAGTTTGGTTTGTTGACCAAGAAATTGTCTACAAGAATTTGATTTGATAAATTGTTATCGAATGTTGCTATAAGAAGTTGAATACTTCATAATCTATAAACATAAGGAAAGTGGATAAAGAAGAAATGATGAATCATGAATGAGATGTTTATGTTGAGGTTAGATGTAACCTAATTGATCTCTATATTGAGATGGTTGTCGGGATCTAAAGGCTGAGTGAGACCCGTAGTGGCCGGCAATTTATGAATAAAAAATTTTGAGAAGTAGCCTGTGTGGGCTAATGTTCTCGTGTATTGATTTAAGTCTGATAGGGTAAGCTAGCTCTAAGTTGTGATGATTATAATTAAACCTAAGGATAGGCACTAGGAGAAGATGTGATGAAACTTGGGCAAACGTAAGTGGGGCGCCTCTATATAGTTTGGCGGTGGACTCCATGACTATAGACCCAGTTTGACGGTGGACTCCGGGACTGTGGTTGTTTGTGATGTGAGACGGACCTTAATTAAATCCGAGACTACGATTGATTTGACGGTGGACTCCAGAATCATGAATTGTGCATTCAAGTTTATGTTTTCTAAAGTAAGAGAACCGCTGTATTATAGCATTGCGTAATTGTATGCAACAGACGTGCCCACAGTTTTCCAGTGTAGGACTTGGATTAGTAAAAGGCATAAAGATGAGTTAATACTGATGATTACTTCCAGTTTAAAGTTGTTGAATGTTAAAGTTGTATATTTTGTTGTAAGTTTCGCTGTGTATTTTGTAACAGACAATGTATAATGAAAAAGTTTTAAATTTTCTTGTAAATTTGTACGAAGTTGAAGTAAAAGATCCTGTATACCATACGAATTGCCTATGTTTGGAATTCGGGGCGTTACAAAGTCTTCTACAGGATTTTTGCCACACACCATCCCACGGAAAGAGAAAAAGGAAAACTATCACAAATGCAGGTTCAAACCAATCATACATTTGTGACTCTGAAACCAACTCACACTCATCTAGTGTCCACCTAGGTTTTCATTTCCCTTACTGTGTTAGTACGACTATTTGAAGTTAGTTCTTATACCACTCTGTAACACCCTGATTTATGTACATAAAAAATTCGTGACTCATCCAGAATCTTTTACTTCAAATTCATACAACACAACACAAAAACACAGAGAAATTTAAAACTATTATTGCATCATCATTCTTTACAATACACGGCAGAACTTTACAGAATAATACAACTTGTTACACCATCAAATTTTCATTCTCCCTTCTAAATCCATCACAAACTCGCGTCCACGCCACCCACTGGCAAGAGTCCGGCAAAACTTATAAATTGTAGGCACGTCAGTTGAATACAACCCGATGCAATGTTAACAACAATAGGATCCTCCAAAACTCAACAGCCACAAACTTGAATGCAAAATAATATGAAAAGTGTGACTATCCTAAGTATGTCGATGTATGCCATGATCCTAAAGGCTAATGCATAACAATATGCACATGATGCACTCTCTAATACGCACTTGTTCGGAATCTATACCACCCATACAACATATTTCTGAGGGCAAGCCCTTAGCGTTCTCCTCTTTACAGGGTTTAATCCCTCAGTATGCATCCTACATCAATGACAAATATCAAGATTTAGACATCCCGAAAGTAGTGTCTCTCTTCCCAGCTTCTAGAGATCAATCCCACTCCACCGGTCGATATTGAGCTCTCTACTCACTTGTGAGTGCTGCACTCGACCCAGAATTCTAGGGATCATCTCGTCTATAAGATCATTCTATAGCCCTCATCGCCGAACATTCCATAAGCGCCGCTCTAGTCCAAGAAATCTGGAGACTCGTCTCACTCCGGCCAACTATTTTTAGTCCCAGAATACTGGCGACTCGTTTCACTCCGCCCGACTATTTAAAGCCCTATACTCATGTTTGCTCTTGCTTCGTCACAATTTCCTTCTAGTGCATAGATCAGAATGAATCAAACCCCATCGAGAGCTAGCATAACCCTATCGTACTTAACTCAACAAAGATTGGAATACTAGCCCAACCTAGCTTATTCCCAATTCCACAATCTTGTTGGCACCCTGGGTCCTACTCAGCCTTTAGAACTCTAATCAACACGGACATCGCACCCCACCCACTCTAGGGTTATCTACGACCACCATAATAACTCAATTAATAAATATCAGAAGTTCTCACCTCTCGGAGAATTCTAAACCCAAACATAAACTCAAACATATTCACTCGCCTCTCACAAGTCTAATCCTATAATCATTACCATCCTCTTGCAATTCCTCACATAAATCAGTCTTACACTGAATAAAGCCCCATCTCAAAATCTAAATCTCGATTTATTTCTCCAAATAATAATAAACTCTATCATCAAATTTTATTCAATAACAGCTCTTGTTTATCATTATTAAAAGTTAAGCGAGTTAGTTTATAACTCAAAGACTCCAACCCCTAATCGAAACAAGCCAAAAATCTAACTTAATTAGACTGATAATCTGAAATTAATCATATCCATAAATTTGTAAACCAATCATATCCATAATCTGAAATTAAACAATTCTAAACCTGGAATTAATCCACTTTAATTCTGAAATTATTTATACCTAAATCGAAAACTTAATCAAATCTAATTCTGGATATATACATCTCAATCTGAATCTTAATTAAATCAAAATCCGAGACTAATCAACTCTTGACCTAAAATTAATCATATTCAAAATCTATAATTAATTAAGTATAAATCTGGAATTATTCATATCTAAATCTGAAACTAATCAAATATAAATCTGGAATTAATCACATCTAAAATCTGAAACTAATCAAATCCTAATTCAATTAACCCCTAACTCGAGCCTTCATGAAGCCAGACCCGACTCCAACAGTAACCAGACCCGACTTCAACATGTAGCCAAACCCGAATCTGATCCATCTAGACCTGACTCAAGCTCCACTCCATTATAGACCTGACCCTCAAGCAACAGTGTCCAGACCTGCACTAAAAACCAACCAAACCCACATACAAATCAAAGCACAACCTGATTCCACACAAGTCTAAACCCGAATTCCTCCTTAATGGATCTAAATCCGAAATCAAACGACTAAACCCGATTAAAAGCTAGGGTTTTAAACCCTACTTAAAAACCTAATTAATCAATGCTAATCTCAGTAAATTAACATTAAGAAAATAGCAAACAAACTCTAATAAAACTGATATTTTAATAACCTAAAAAATCATATTTCATTCACATAATAATCCCTAAATCTTCATGACAATATCCAATACAACCACCAATCTACAATTGTATAGCATGATATTTAGATTTTAAAAAAATAGTTCTTTTGCATGATATGAATCTCTAATAACAAGGATATACATATATTCATGATTAACACATCACAACATCAAACAAACAATAGTTGCTATGGATCTATTCATGTCATCTTAATGATTAGAACAAAAACAATCCTAGCATGCTTTTTATATTAAAATAATAACATGAATGAAATCAAGGGAATGGAAGGAACACCCAGCACTCTTTGTCGGATATTGAACAAATGTCTCAAAAGAAATCTCCGTCTCCAAAATCCTATAGCCTCCAAAATAACAATCAACCAAAAAGAAAAATAGAGGCTCTCCCCCTATATATGGTCGTTAGGGTTTGGGTTTGGGTTTTTTCAATTAAATCCCCCAAATCAAGGTTTTTAGTTACAATTTACCATAACTAAAAATATTTGCTCCATTCACAATTAAATCCAATCAGATTTCTCCCACCAAACCCTAGTTTGACGACCAAATCCCCACTCTCTAGGGTTTGGGTTGGACCAGGCTTCATTGTCCTAAATAATAATATTCTATTATTGTTAAATACAAATTATCATTAATAATAACCCACAAACAAAATATTCTTCATCCACAATAATAAAAATAAATAATAAAATAATAATAAATAAATAATACAAGTACAACAATCACATTATCATGCATGTGTGTTGCACGTACAATTGCAGGCAAAAATAACAATAATAAAAATGTTATTTTATTTTTGTGGGGTGTTACTGTAACCCCCATTTCTGATTATACGGATCTGTATTTTTTATTTTTTTTTGTATTTTATTTTCCATTTGATTTTTCCAACATTTCTTCTTTCATAATTACCTTGGTTATAAGCCCAAATGAAATTCTTAGTCTTTTCTAGAATTCCTCATTCTAACTTCTAGCCCAATCTATTTTATTGCTACTATGTTTTTTTTTCTCCTAGCCCATTTCACAATTTGATTATGAAGCCCAACTCAATTACTTACTCTATTTCTTTTTATGTAACCCAAAACTCCCAAGCCCACTTCAACCCATCAAATTCATGACAACCCCCTCAAAGCTCTTCATTTTCTAACATGCACAAACCCCCCCTTTAAATACAACCAATTATAGCCTATTAAAAATAAATCATAACCTACCCATACTAACCCTAAATCAATTACTTATTAAATACCCATTACAATATTATTAATAAATTCTAATATTATATTATATCCCTCCAGCGTATCTCTCTCCCGACCACCTCTTCCCCCTCCTTTGTTTTCGCAAAAACCCAACACCCGCCCCTGAAACTGCCCCGCCGTCGCTCGATCACCTCCGCAACCACCGAGCCTCATCCCTTCTTCCCGTCCAATCCCTCTTCCCCGTGCATCCCCGAAACCCATCTCTTGAACTCCACCTCCAACCGACTGCCCTCCGTCTTCTTCCTCACCGTCGACTCCTCCATCGACCACTCTCCTCACATCCCAAAGTGCCCCGACCACTGTTGTTCCTCTCCCCTGCCTTGCCGCCGTTCACTGCCTCGCCACCACCAGCCTGCAGCAACACCCCTGCTGCTGTTGCGGCCCTGTCCCCTCGACTACCTCGAACACCCTGTAGCTGTCGTCCCTTGCTGCGGTGCTCGACTACAGTTACCCTCTGGACCCCCCCTCTCGCTGCTATGCTTCCGTTGTGTGCACAAGATTGCAGAATACGTTGCTTCCACGTGTGGTGTTGTTACGCAGTTGCACGTGCTCTCATTTTTCGTTGTTGCATGCGTTGTGGTTTCCGCCGTCCGCACGTACTACCGTAGTCGCTTATCCGTCTCACCGTAACATCAAAGGCAAGCGTCTCTTGCAAAATTTTATTTATTCGTGTGCAAGCACTTTGATTGAACTTTGCAGGTAGTCTTCCCCATTTTATATCCATGTTAATATCTATCATATCCGTCGAATATCATTGAATCCTCAATTGACATCGTTCACCGTCTAACTGAATTCCATCTACCTAATAAGTCATAGAAAACCATGAGAATTCGTTCGTATATGCATCCATCACATAAATACAACTAGAAACACGAAATTACACAAGAATGAATAATTAAGTGAATTGTATGTGCATATATGACCATGTGATTGTGTTGTAGTCAATACCGTTAATGTGCTAATGCTTGTTATGTCAATATTAGAAACCATGCTAATGCCTAGACGTAATTGTATGCTCAATTCTAATCATAAAAGCTATATACTTGCAAAGAAAACCCGTTAAAACCAACTCAATATGTTCTGGACTGTCGTCTTCTCCAAGTTGGAGTGAAAATTCGACATAGTTACTGATGTTATTATCTAAAACTTATTTAACAAAAATTGTAGCACATTGTGTATAGTTTTTAGAACATCTGACAGATCCTCGATCCGACTTATAGATTATAAAATATTCACGTTTTTCTACTGTACTGTCGTAGTTTCAGATTACTGCTTTATAGTTGACATACCATGTTTCGACTGATCAAAACAGTAGGTTAATATAAGAATTAAAATCCGAAATTTACAGGAATGTCAGTAAACAATGTAAGGAACTCAATAATAATTTTTGTAAGAATTTTATTTAAGTTTTAATTGAATTTTTCATATTATAACTCGATGTTGGGCTGCTGCCAGAACAACAGACTCATAAAGAACCAACTGGTAGACATAGTTACTGTTATCGAAATGCATCGTATGAATATGCGTTAGAACCAGCAGATAGTCTAGTTTCTAGAATCTCTGATGGATTCTGATTTGCTTTTCTATAGCAACAGGAAAGTTAGTTTTTGTACAACAAGGTACTGTTGTCCAGAATTGTGTTTTCAAGCTTTAAATATAAATGTGTTAGATTTTGCATCCATGAATTGCTTTGAATACCGATCATTGCAAAACTATTGTCACGCCTCGCTTCCCAAAAATACGAAATACGAGTACATGATATTGGCCCAGCGAGTGACTAACGTCACTCATAAGCTGTTTATCCGATCAACTCAACAATATAATCAACACAGAACAATTGCATAGGCAATAATAATAATCTCATAAACAATAATACTTGGAATGAAGCAATATGAAATATCCAAATATAATAATAATAAAACATCTGGAAACAAATAATAAAATTTGAGACATAATACAATAATAATCAAACATATGGAAACAAATAATAAAATTCGGGACATAAGCCCAATACTATAATAAATCTCAAACACAATAGCAATAAGTCTCAATACATTAGTTTAATGGAATAATATTCAATTATAAAGCAATAGTTCTTTAGAAAGTTTGCTCTCCAATCCTAGCAGGCAATTCTCCTTCATTACCTGTGAACACTTTATCTAAAAAGAGAAGAAAAATTATCCTTAGAGCAAGTCATGGACAACAAGTAGAGAAAGCAGGGAACAATAGAATAACGGTATAACAATAAAGTAAATGGATCAATAGGAATCAATAACATGGGACAATAGCAATAATCAATATCATGATAATCGATGCAATGGCTATAAACGATGATTCAATATTCGGTAACAATATTCAATGATCAATAACACTAACACTTAGCCAATATTCGATATCAGTAAGAACAATGATGAACAATATGCAATGTCGGTAATGTATCAATCCTTATGTCTATTAATCATTTTAAATCCTAACTAATGCACGTAATACTATGTCCCATATGTTCCATACCACAGGTTCAATGCATACAATCAATTTTGTTTAGACTATAGTGGTAGATTTTATAGTTCATGTACTAGATATGATGACGATAACAATATAACACGGGCCATTGAAACAATTTCTTGCACAATGACGATAATGATAATAACACGGGCCATAGTATAATTTCTTACACGATGACGATAACGGTAATAATGTGGGCCATCATCCGAGAACATTCTCTATATCATCAACTACTCTATTCAATCCCTTAAAACCCGGCTTATTAATTATTTATCAATGCAACAACACAATATGCAATTTAAGGCATGAGATGAACAATTGTATCAATAGGAGAACAATAGGATGGTAATATGAAATAGGACAATTAGAATGATGACAACAACTCATTAGGATCATTCAAAGCATCATACATACACTAATTCATGCAATAGTATGATATAGGAATAATTAAACTATTAAAATCTGGATTATAAAATTCTGGACAGCAAGAGTAGTCTATACAAAAATCAAGTTTCCTGCGGTTTCAGAAATCGAAAACTGAATTCGTTAGAAATTCTAGAAACTAGAATTTCGCACGGTTCCAACGCATATTTAAAGTTCAAAATCCGACAACAGTAGCTAGGTCAAACAGATCATTCTTTACAGATTTTTTGTTCAGGCAGAAATTCGACATCATGTTATTTTACTTTTTTGAATCAGTAAGAACTCAATAATAAATTTAGTAAAAATATTTATTAGACTCCTAAACATGATTAATAACAATCTGGAAATTCTCATAGTAAAATTTTAACATTTGATTAGCCTTTTAATAGTTTAAACATGAAAAGTACAAGAATCTGGAAATATGAAAGTAAAAACACAGCTGTAGTAAAACGGGCATAACTTTTGCTACACAACTTGAAATTCAAAAATTCGAGATGTTCCGAAATCTGAAAAGATAAGGCTAAAATTCTCATTCAGTAAGTAATTTGTTTTGAGATCATTGACTAGGTCAAAAATAGCAGACAACATACAGCCAACAAGCAAGATACAGGTTTTATGGTAGTTTTCATGAAATAAATTAATCAAATATGATGGGTATCAATTCTACTAGTCGATAAACTTCTCAATAAGCATGAAGGGTATAAGAACATGGTAAATAAGATTAAGAACACATACATACATTAGTTTATCATCAATCAACCATCAATCGATCAAACAACATACAACCTAGCAATTCTCTCTACAATAATTTATCTGTGTGGTAATTATATGAACAACCCTATTATCAATTCTATATGCACACATGAAAGTTTCAATCTTTGGATTCAAAAGTGGCACGATGTCAAGAATATCGGGGTTAGCTCGTGTAAACCCTCAATAGACCCAATGAAAGAGATGAACAGTTTATAGTACGATGAACAAGGAATCTACTTGCAAGAGTTTCAATTAAACTTGAATTTGATACAATTAACAATTCAAGAGGAAAATTGACTTGCCTTTTAGACGACAAAATTGAATACCAAGAATTACGGGATAAGGATCCCGGAGCAACAAACCCATGAACACACAAATAACATTGTATAATACATGCAATAGAGATCTAAAGCAAAGATAGCACAAAAAGACAGTAGTGGCAGCAGCAATAATAACCCACAGCAAAAGGGGAAGGGCAGGGGTTGTTGGCATCACAGGTGGGGCATGACGGCGACGGTGGTCGGCGTCGCAGGCGGCGACACGATGGAGACAAGAACAAGGGGGCGTCGGGGGTGTGCTGTTGTCGTCAAGGAACAGGAAGGGATGTCGGGGTTGGGGTTTTTGGGTATTTGGGCATCGAGGGAAGGTGGGGCGGTGCTCAGGAGACATCGATGGGGGAGCAGGTGGCCGGAGTTGGCCAGGGAAGAAGACAGAAAGGGTGTTTGGCTGTTTGGGCGAGAATACATGGTCGGGGAGAGAGAACGGGAGGAGAGAGGAAAAGGAGAGAGAATAAGCGGCTCTGGGATTTCAATTTGTGCAATTTTTAGGGTTTGCAATATAGTTGAATTTATAAGGTGCAATTAGGATATTGGGTTAAGAGTTTAGGATCCAATAATAGCGGTTTTGGGTCAAGAACAATAGAAATTGGATTTTAGGGTTAGATAAGAGATAATTTTAAATAATAGGGTTCAAATAAAAATACCCACAATTAACAAAAGGAAAATAGAATCAATAAGAACAGCTCAACAAGAAGAACGGAGAATTTCATGAACAAGATTTAATTAAAATAATCAAGAAACAAAAATAGATTTTATTCAATTACAAATAAAATACTATAAAAAGGGAAAAAATGAAAATAGCAGAATGGGTAGTTACAACCATTGATACCTAATTGTTACTGTTCCTTGACCACATTCCATCGACTGCATGTGCATGATTCATTGTAATAAAATGAGGAAAAGCCAGGGTTAAAAGGGAACGACTAAGTAGTGGGCACTATAGGAGACTGTACTCGAAGGGGGCCCATGTTTCCCGTACTGATTACTGTTATTACTACTACTGTTTACGGTTTACTGATGGGTTACGGATTACTGACTGCAGTATCCCAAACTATCGGGTACTATACCGTTACCAATTACTATTACTGATTACTGTTTACCATTACTGCTACCGAGTACATGAACCTATAGGATTCACCATTATAGTCTAAACGCTCACTTGATTGTATGCACCCGAACCTGTGGTCTGGAACATAAGAGTGCATACATTAGATAGGTTAATAGAAGACTAATAGACATGAGAATAACACCGAGCATTGACACTACATTTCTATTACTGTTCATTATTACCTGCCATTGTGATATTGTCCATTGCTTATCAATTGATTAAATTCACGGTCTTACTTGCATTTTATTGTCCTGCTCTGTATCGTACATATCACATCGTTCTAGTCCATTGTTATTTCATTATCATGTTTATTTTTTCCCTACTTTCACTACTTGCTATCCGAGCTTGCTCTAACGGACATCCCTGCCCCCCCAACCCTACATGTCGAGATTGCAGGTGTCACGAAAGACTTAGCTGAAGGACTTGAAGAACAGACGTTCTAGAGCATGAAGTCGAATAATCATCCTTCAATAAATGTTTCATTCAAGTTATTTTACTTTTTAGTATTGTTGTTACCGTACATTGTATCGGGCTTTGGTGACCCGAAGTTTTTTTTTCCAGATGTTGGTTATGTATAAGACAGTTCATGGATTGTTCATGTTATGTAATTATCTTATTGCATGCGTGATTGTTATTACATATCATATTTTTGAGTTAAATTGTTACAGCATATGGGTGATGTGTACACCATCCGCTGGGCCTTGGTCACGTGGCTGTATTTCTGTATTTTAGGAAGCAGGGCATGACAGAATTTTTTAGTGGTATCAAAGCCAGGTTTGGCTCTAGCCAGTTTAACTCGACGATATGTGATCATGTTAATCACATGGATATCCAATAAACAATTTATGATCTGGACACTAACCGGATTTGAGTATGATGCAGATCATGGCTCATGGAGGATCTTCTACTTCCCGACCTAGGAATGAGCTGTCAGAAAATACAGCCATCCTCCAAGCGATGCAACAAATGATGGAGATTCAACATGAACACAATGAACTGATGAGGGCTACCTTGGAGATCGCTAACCGAGCTGCTGCTGGACAAGCACTAGGGCTATTGCTGCCAAGACTCGGTACGGTGACCGATTTCATGCGGTTTCATCCAGAGAAGTTCTCAGGCACCGAAACCCCACTAGAGGCCAAGCAATGGTTGATCCGTAAGGAACTGTTGTAGCAGGCAGCACGGATCTCTAACGTAGACCGTCTGGATGTGGTCAACATCCAACTAGCTGACATTTCCCACATCTCGTGGAGGGCTGAGATTGAGAGGCTAGAGAGACCCATTACTTGGGCCACCCTCACTAAGTTCTTTTCGGCAAAATTCTTCCCCAGCTTCACCAGAATCGAGATGGTGAGACAGTTCCTCTCCTTGACGCATATTGGTCAGATGATGCATTTAATATTAAATTGTTGGCTATTTCTCATGTAACAATATTAATCAAAGCATCATCTTAATCCGTGGGAAACGGTCCGGGGACGAGTAGCCTCTGAGTTCACTCGGCTTAGTCGCTTTGCAGCCGCCTTGGTGGCTCATGAGGAAGATAGGGCCCACAGGTTCTTGATGGGTCTGGATTTTGACATTCAGGACCGTCTGGTTGCCCATAAGCACCGCACTTATGCTACAGTTCTTGATGTAGCTAGAATCCAAGAATAGACCCAAAAGAGAAGGAGTGCTGCTCAGCGAACAGTATCATACCCCCACTGCCTTTTGACCTACTAGAGGGCCGATTCGGAGGCCAATCCTGACCCCTCCGGTTAGAGCACTACCCTATACACCTATTGCCCCAAGGGAGAATTTGTTTTGTGACTTCTGCCGCAAGCCCGGGCATCTACACAAGGACTGCTAGGTAACCAACCATCAATGCCTTGGGTGTGGAAGAAGTGATCATATGGTCCGAGACTACCCAAAGAAGTTCAATGCACCAATCGGAGGCCCAACACAGTAGGAGCACCTACTCGTGGTCAGGGAGGACCACTGCTTCCACCACAGAGGCAGATTTTCGAGCATAAGAGAATGGCTCCTAGAGAAGGCCACACTGGGGGTCGTGGTCAGGCTTACAACCTGACTGCAAAAGAAGCTGAGGTTGCTGAAGGTGTTGTTGTAGGTATTACAGTGTTGTGTTCAATTATCTTGTCTTATCTGTTTCATTCTTGCATCACCTATTTCTTTTTCCCTCACCTTGCATGTAGTTCACTCTTCCCTTGGCTTATCACTAGGTATCATATTAACACATTCTTTTCCCACTCGTGTTCTGTTCAACTCCGGTGCTACACATTCCTTCATTTCTTCCCGCTTTGTTGCTCAACATCAACTGCCAAGTGACGACATGCCAGCAGCTTGGAACATCACAACTAGTGGAGGCGTCGTCGTATGTTCTAAATTATGCAAGCAGAGTCCATAGTTGATTAGTGGCCGGAGCTTAAGAGCAGACCTCATTGTTGTAACATCTTGGATTTTCAAATCTTATTTAAATTAGAGTTGTTTGATTTTACGTGTTGTGCACGTGCAAATTTATGCACTATTTCTCTAAAAATATTTCATAAACTAGTAATCCTAATTCTTCTATTTTTTTATTTTAGAAAGCCTAATTTAATTCTAGGCTGATTTGTCTCTTTGTAGCCCACATCAATTAATTAATTAATTAAATTAATAGAGCCCATGGTCTTTTGGCCCATTAGTAAGCCCATTTAATTTGATTCCCTTTTTATTTAGCCTAACTTGTAGTGTAGACTCAATTAATAGACAATTAATTAATTTAACATGAACAACTTGTAAATGGGGGACACTAGGGTGGCACGTGCATGCACTAGCACATGCATTGCACACCTTTTTGAGGTGTGGTCGGGTGGTATTCAAGAGGAGAGGGAGAGTGGATGTGGAGGGGTGGTTACTCCATCATGGAAGTTATGGCAACTCCCCAATTCATCTAGGCCCTTGATCCTTAACCATTTGATCTAATCCTAGCCTTCTATTCTCACTAAAAATTTGTATAAATATCCCCCCCCTACATTAGTTATCCTTGCACCTAATCTATATCAAAAGAGAAAGAGAAAGAAATACAACTAGTGAGTAAAAGATTGAGGGAATAGTGAGTTCAAAAGATTGAGGGTTGCAAATTTGTGTGTTCTTTCCCCTATATTGGCCGGCCTACATCCCAAGGATCAAGAAGGACATGCACCAACAAGCAAGGAGGAGACGACAAATTGGTGGCTCAAACTAGGAGAAGAATGCCTCTTTTGATCATTCTAGGAGTTCTTAGGAGTTTCTTTTGTTTTCTCTCCAATAAGGTGGGCAATTTTCTCCAACTTCTAAATAGATACCATGCTAGGTTTGTGTTTTGATCATGCTAGAATAAACAAGAGAAAATATTTCTTTATGTTAGTGCCATGATTAAGGAGAAAAAAATGGATCCTTGTGAAATTGCATGAAATGACTAGTAAAAATTGAATTGAATGATGTGATTAGAAATATTGTTGCGGTAATTTGATATTACACTAGCATGTTAATTAAGAAAGAATCAAATCTCTTTATTGAAATGTTCATGTATGTGGGAAAATGCAATATGAAGAAATGCGTTTATGTGAAAAGTGTGAATTATGAGAAATATCCATGCTATGAAGTTAGAATGATTAAATAATTATGTATGTTGTTGTTAGTAAGATTGATATTAAAGAACCCTAAAGTTGCATGCTATTTTGTTGGAGAAATGAACATTTTTGTATTTAGGGCTAAGTTAAGAGAAAGATTGGATTTTTATTGATAAAAGAAGAAAAATAGGAAATTATTAGTTTAATAAAGAGTAACCCATTTGAGAATTGCCAAATTAGAATTTTCTCTTTGAAAAGAGACAAATTAACAGGACATAAAGCTTTGTGACCATTTTCATACAATAAAAGAACAGTCTTTTATATGAAAAATGAGAGTTAAATGTTTTTAAAACCTTGAGTTACTCTATAAATTCCAAATTTCGGATTTTAGTCGCAGAACAGTCGACCGAATATGCGTTAACAGTCAACTACCCTGACTATTTATTTTCGAGTTTAAATCCCCGCAGAACAGTCGACCGAATATGTGTTAACAGTCGACTGCCCTGACTGTTTATTTTCGAGTTTAAATGCTCGCAGAACAGTCGACCAAATATGCATTAACAGTCGACTGCCCTGACTGTTTATTTTCGAGTTTAAATCCTTGCAAAACAATCGACCGACTATGCATTAACAGTCGACTGCCCTGACTGTTGGGTTCAAATTTTAAATGTCTTTAAATATAGAAAAAAAAATGTGTTGTTTAAAAGAATTTTGAAAAGAGATTTTGATAATGGGAAAATTGAAAGTGTGAGTTTCAGATTTAGTATTGATAAAATGAGAATAAGAGAATTATGTGGAAAGAATGAATTATGAATGTGACGATGAAATTTATTTTATGCATGAAATTGTACATGAAAGTGAAATCAAATATCATGATGAATTATGAAAGGTCATATGAATATGAATACACAAATGCTATGAACATAAAATGGAATTGAAAGCTAGAGGGTAGCTAAGCCTTATACCGGAATTGAAAGATATTTTTGAGATGAGATATTGAATAAAAAAGACCAAGTTTGGTCATATTGCTGATTGATGTTTAAGACCGGTATAGAGGAAAGAGATAACTCTAGGGGTTGATTTTATTCATGATTCAATTAATTAAGGACTAGAAATATAGTGTTGATGTGACGAAAGTAAGAGAAAAACACGAGTATGAGGGCCATCGGATTGGCGGTGTGAGAGTGATTCACAGATTGCCTGCTTGATGCGTCATGACACGGCGTGAGCACTACTCCAGAATTATCGTCCCGGTTGCGACGCTTGTGGGGTGTTTGGTGACTACGAGTGGTGCCATCGTTCAATGACGGGGGCTGAATTATCCATAGATTACCTACATGATGTGTCATGTTAGTGCATGGGATTCCCCTCTAGATTGTCTGGACATGGGCTCGTAATTCATATTACATCTAGGATACTACCGTAGTTACCGTAGTAGTTTAAGTCGTGGCGAGTGACTGAACCCTACAAGATGAAGTACGATTAAGGGCTTGCCCTCGGACCTATGTAGTATAGGATGCATAGAATCATAACAAGTGCGCATTAGTGTCATACAATTTAAACAACTGCATTAAGGACTAAGTGCACAACACAGCATGACATCTATAGGATAGTCCCCGTAGTTTTGCTTGTGACAAGTGTGTGCTTTCTAAGTAGGAGAAAATTGATGTATTATATCCTTACGTCAGTTGAATGAACTGACGAACCCACAGTTTCTATGCAGGATAAAGAGATTGACAAGATTAAAGTATGCATGATGCTTAAAGAATGTTTCAAGTGTTGTACATTTTATTCATGTAATTATTGTAAATTGCTTCCGCTGTTTAAATGTAACTCAAGATGTAACTCCGATGTAATAAAAGTTTTAATTTCCTTGTAAAATTGCACGAAGAGAAGTGTAAAGATCCTGTGGAACTTCAAATTCAGTCTGTATTGGAATTCGGGGTGTTACAATTGTAATCAATAACTCAGGGTTTGATGTTATTCTTGGAATGGACTAGCTAGGATCTACTCATGCTATGATTAATTGTCGAGGAAAGAAGGTGGTCAGGATTCTAGGGTGCCAACAATTCGAATTTCATGCTGGTGAGACACTGTTTGGACGTGTCAAGAATCCAGTGAACCCGGAGGCTGGTCCACTAGACTTGGCGTGCACTAATGGCAAAGTTGCACCCATGATCGTGTAGGATTTGCTATATGTATTCCCTGAGGAATTGCCTGGACTACCGCTGGATCGAGATGTGGAGTTCAGTATCGAAGTCCAACCAAGTGCCGCACCGATATCGAAGAGTCCCTACAGAATGGTGCCAGTTGAGTTGGCAAAATTGAAAGTGCAGGTTCAAGAATTGTTGAATAAGGGGTTTATCAGACCAAGTGTTTCACCCTGGGGAACTCCAGTTCTGTTCGTGAATAAGAAGGATGGTTGTCGCAGACTCTATATTGACTATCAGGAGCTAAATAGTGTTACTATGAAGAACCGATACCCGCTGTCGATGATTGACGATCTGTTCGATCAGCTTGGGGGTGTCTCAGTTTTCTCAAAGTTGGACATTCGTTCGGGCTATCATCGAGTTAAGGTGAAGGCTGAGGATATTCAGAATACGGCTTTTCGCATGAGGTATGGGCATTACAAATTCCTGGTGATGCCATTTGGAGTTACCAATGCACTAGCCGTATTCTCGCCGTTTTTGGACAAATTCATCATTGTGTTCATCGACAACATTTTGGTATATTCTCGGAACAGAGAGAACCATGCAAAGCACTTGAAGATGGTCTTGCAGACTCTAAGGAAGAACCAGTTATATAGGAAACTCAGCAAGTGTGAATTCTGGCTAGACCGTGTTGCATTCTTGGGCCACATCATCTCAGGCGAAGAAGTTTTTGTCGATCCGTCAAAGGTTGATGCAGTTAAAGATTGGCCGACACCAAAGTCAGCATCTGAAGTGCAGAGTTTTCTTGGATTAGCAGGTTATTATCGGAAGTTTGTTCAAGACTTCTCAAAATTTTCGGGACCTCTGACAAACTTAACGAAGAAAGAGCAGAAGCTTGTTTGGGATGAAGCTTGTGAAGAAGCTTTTGTGAAGCTGAAAGATTGGTTGACCTCAGCGCCCTATACTCACTATACCTGACAGTTTAGGAGGCTTTGTTATTCACTGTGACACTTCTGGCAAGGGATTAGGTGCGGTTCTGATGCAGCAAGGTGGAGTTTTCGCTTATGCATCCAGGCAATTGAGGCAACATGAGAAGAACTATCCCACGCATGATCTTGAGCTCGCAGCCGTCATCTTCGCCTTGAAGCTATGGAGGTACTATTTACTTGGGGATAGAGTTGAAATTTTCACTGATCACAAAAGTCTCAAGTATGTATTCACTTGGAATGAACTGAATATGAGGCAGAGCAGATGGTTGGAATTCATTGCAGAATATGATATTAATCTACAGTACCACCCGGGTGAGGAGAACTTGGTACCTGATGCTTTGAACAGGAAACCTGCAGTCATGTTCCTTACTAAGCAGAATGAACTATTGGAGGATATGAGGCGACTGGAATTGGATGTGGTTCTCCCCAGTACAGCGCAACAGTGTATGATGTTACAATTGTAGTTTTCATTAGTAGAGAAGATTTGTAATATCACGGACGGATATTATATTGTATAAATTATTATTTTTAAATTAAAATATTTTAATTGGGAATTTCTTGGTTTTACTCATAAAAAGACACCTGGACATATATACTAGTAAATATATACAGGTATTGTATCAGTTTTGTGCACTTGTACAAAATCTTGAAAATGCATTTTTGAGAAAATGTCCGAAAAATCCCAGGCAGGTATTTAAAATTATTATTTTATTATTATTTTATTTTTATTTGTAGAATTGAAATATTTTTTGTGGATATCACCCGGTTTTGTTAATAAAAGTTATCCGTATATATATACCAGTCTGTATATATATCTGTATTGTATCAAATTGGTATTGGAATCTTCCAGGCGGATAATAAAATTTATTTTACTACTATTTTCTTAATTAATTTATTTTTGTACAGATTAAGCGGTTTTACAAACGGAAATTATCGGTATATAGATATATACATATGTATGCATATTGTACCGATTTTGTGCGTTTGTACAAATCATGTAGTATGTGTTTTGGACAAAAATATTTTATTTTTGTCATGATAAATCAAATTTGGATTGCTAGGATTTGTTTGGAAGCTTAAACATAGGGTTAGGATTAATTAAAGATACATAAGGGTTTAAATTGTATCTTCTCCTAGAAGTTTTCACCTACACCTCACCATGCCACCTCACCCCCTCCATCTTCTTACTGTTCTAGGCTAGAAATTAACCCCAAGTGGGTATGTGCAATTATGTAGGTATATTTTGCACTTTCCACCCTTCATTTGTCTTATAAATACCCCTCCCCTTCACCTTTTGCATCATTTACAAGAAGAAAAAAAAAGAGAGAGAGAAAAAAAAGAGAAGAAACCCTAAGTGTTCATCATTTGGGGTTTTTCATAAGAGTTCTTCATTGGAGATTTTGTAGTAGAAGCTAAGGATGAAGGAGAAGGTAAGCTAGTTAGTCCTTCCTACATAAGTCACAAGATGGGGGTTCTCTACTTCTAATTTTACCTTGTTTGTTCTCTTTTATTTTTTTTTATGTAGAAAAGAACCCATCTTTAAGGTTGTTATTGGTTCTATGTGAGTAAAGAACCCATCATTGATGGTTGTTTGTTGTAGGATAAAAAACTTGGACTATTTTTCTAGATTAAAAGGAACTCATCTTTATGATGTGTTGTTGTGTATTTATTTTCCTAAATAACTTGGACTAATTCCTAAGCATAAGCATGTTTGTAGGGATCAAAATGATCCCATGAAAAAGATGGATTGGTAGAACTCAACAAAATCACATACAGATAGAGTATTGAACCTTGCTATGGTTATCGTTGTTATGATAATTATTTTGGACTAATTGGACTAAGATTTGTGCATAACAACGGTGAGAAATCAAGATGAAGTTCTTTTTTTTTATTTGTGTGGATTCTTGTCCACTTTTGTTGTCTATGTGTTCTAAAAATGACTTGGACTAAGCATTAAGCATAAGGTGGTTGTAGGGATCAGAAGGATCCCATGAAAAAGATGGGTGGTGGAACTTAAATAAAACACATAAAGGTTGTTTTTTAACCTTGTTATGACTATTGTTGTTATTATGGTTATTTTGTTAACACAAATGACCACTTGGACTATAGCTATGTGCATATAAAGATTAGTGTAGTAAGAATGATTACTTACCCATTCTAGGGTTGTAGAACTCATCTACCTTTTTAAAGATAAGTTTTTGTTGTATGTTATTCTCTACTTCGTTAAGAAATACTTTCTAACTAACCCTTGTTCATAAAAGGTTGCTTTTATTGTATGTAGGAACTTGTAGGATTGAAGAAAAAGTGGGTTGTAGTATGTACTAATTTGTAGACTAATAAATGTAGTCTTTGTAATATATAGGACTTGTAACTTCCTAAAAGAGTAGTCTGGTAATAATTTATTGTTAGTCTTTTAGTAGCATGTTCTAAACTTTTATAGGTTGCTAGAAACTCATTCAAGCTTGTGATATTTAGTTGTTCTTAGTAAAGAACCTACCATGCTTGAGTTGTAGCAAAGAACCCATCCATGCTTATGTGAACCCATGAACCTACCATATTTGTGTTCTATGTCAAAAAGAGAACCTATTCATGCTTGTGAACCCATCTATGCTTAAGTTGTGTAGCATGAAAACCCATTCATGCTTATGAACACATTCATACTTATGAACCTATTCATGCTTGTGGAACCCATGATGAACATTATGCTTGAGTTACCAACTATTGTAGTAAAAAAACCTACCATGCTTGAGTTTTATGTTCTATGTCAAAAAGAGAACCTATTCATACTTGTGAAACCCATGAGCCCATTCATGCGTATGAACCTATTCATGTTTATGAACCATGAACCCATCATGCTTAAGTTATTGTAGTAAGAAACCCATCATGCTTAAGTTGTTGTAGATTGATTATAATGAGAAACCCATGCTTGAGTTGATTATAGTAGTATATCAAGCTTGAGTTGTCGTAGGTTGATGTAGTAGTGGAATCCATGCTTAAGTTGTTGTAGGTTGATGTAGTAGTGAAACCCATGCTTAAGTTATACACCATGCTTGAGTTGTTTTAGTAAGAAACTCATGCTTGAGTTGATTATAGTAAGTATACATGCTTAAGTTGATTATAGTAAGTATACCATGCTTGAGTTGTTGTAGGTTGATTATAGTAAAGAAACCCATCATGCTTGAGATGTAGTAAAGATACCATGCTTAAGTTGATTATAGTAAGTATACCATGTTTGAGTTGTTGTAGGTTGATGTAGTAGTGGAACCCATATTTAAGTTGTATACCATGCTTGAGTTGTTGCAGGTTGATTATAGTGAGAAACCCATGCTTGAGTTGATTATAGTAAGGATACGATGCTTGAGTTGTTGTAGAAGGAAACCCATGCTTAAATTGTATTTATGCTTGAGTTGTAGAAAGATACCATGCTTGAGTTGTTGTAGTAAGAAACCGATGCTTAGGTTGTACACCATGCTTGAGTTGTTATAGGTTGATTATAGTAAGAAACCCATGCTTGAGTTATTGTAGTCGTTCTAACTAAAGAACCCATGCTTATGTTATTGTAGTAGTTCTAGTAAAGAACCTATGTTGAGATGTGTAGTTGTTTTTGATTCAAAAGAGTCCCTGCATGTTTAAGTTATATGATTGTAGTGGTTTCGGTTAAATTCTAAAAGAAACCCATGAGTTTAGTTTGCATGCTAATCCAATAGAATTATTGAAATGAGCCCATGTTCCGTAGTTGTTCTAGTTCGATTTTTTTAAGAAGAAACCCATGAAACTAGGTCCATGATAGTTCTAGCTCGAATTAGCGAGGAACCCATGCAATTAGGTTCTAGGTGATTCTAGCTCAACTTTGAGAAAGAACACATGAACCTAGTCGCATATTGTCCTAATTCAAATTTGGTAAAAGAACCCATGAGTTCTAGTTGTATGCGTTTAAAATTGAAATTGGACCATATGATGTGCACATGCTTCATCTTCAATATATGGAAAATAATGGTTGGAAAAGTCACGAGTATTGTTAGCTAGATAACAGCTAGCCCAGGGGTCATCGAACATCAAGAATCGCATCTTACCACCTTAGAAACTGTGGATAAATCACACCTCGAGCACCGACGGATCTTAACTGATGTGGGTTGATCGTGGGCCGAGAATGTTGACGAGATCCGAGTTAGGGGTAATGATGAGTGAGAGATTTCCTTCATCGGTGTCTTGGATCGATAGGCCATGAGTTGGATCGGGATATTCATAAGAAAGTTATTGAAAATCCTGTGAGATTGTTTGGGTTTAGTGACATCGTTAGGGTAGTAACTTATGGCTATTACTATTAACCTTTACTTATTATCATTTTTGCCGAAGGGAAAGAGTTGGTGTTAAGGGTGATTCCTTATGATCTGATCTGTCCTATAGGCCGACACTAGGTGGTGTTATTGGGTTGTACCTTACCGTCAAAGGGATACGTACCATGCCTTCTCACGAGTTGGGAGCATGGGTTGCATATGTCATTTGTTAATTCCTGAAATACCGTTGCTTAGGGTGCTACAGGATGCAACGTGCAGTCCTGCGCTTGCGAGACCCCAGGGGTGCCACAGGGTAGGCTTCGCGCTATCCTGCGCATGCGAGACCCTATGTTCTTTTGATTTTCGAATGAGGCCCGAAACGCTGGGCAATAGTGGCAAATATGGACACCACTATATGACTGCAGTAACGAAACTAAACCGTACCTGCAACCTTGTTTTTTAGTGAGGTCCGGCATGCCGGGTAGTAGTGACAAACAGAGACACCATAATCGTACTGCATTGGTGGGACTTGACCCACCTGCAACCTCACAGTCACATTGTATTATCAGGAATAGGATTGTGTACAAAGTAGAATTCTTAATGAGGGTTCAAATCCCTATATTTGCAGAAACGGCTTGAGATGGGATGTATGTAGTATGGGCTGCATACTGTTCCGAAGACTTGATTGCATGAGAATAAGAACATCTTTTGCGTAGTCAATCTTGTATTAAAGTCTAAGGCATAGCATACACTGACACATCAATTATATATACACGTTTCTCTTTTCATCAATCTGTTTGCTTAAGTGGAGAATCGCTGCTAGTCATTAGCCTCAAAAACGTCAGTATATGTACTGACGTGCCCATTTCAATAGGTACCGGATTGCAGAAGTACAAGTACAGGATTCAGGAGGACTCAAGGCGAGAGGAGCAAGAGTCGTTTTTATTTCCGCTGCATTATATGTTGTTTACTATTGTTCCATTGTAACAATTTTGTAATCTATTTATTTGTTGGAAAGCATCCAAGTAAAATACCAAGTGTTGTTCTTTATTCATTGTACTCTGATGTAATATGTTGAAAGTTGTAACACTTGGGATTGTAAAGGTATTATTATAACATTGTTGTAATGTATTGCAATTTTGTAACATTCGGATTTGTAATACATTTGTGTTGAATAAAAAGTTTTAAATTTTCCTGTCTTTTCTGTGTATTGTGGCTAATTGAAGAAAAGATTCTGGCTTATGTCACGGTTTCCCAGTTACCGGAAATCAGGGCGTTACAGAGTGGTATCAGAGCCGACTTCAATTTACAGTTCAACACAGTAGGAAAATTAAACTTGGATGCCTTTTTAGGAGACGGGCTTTAGCTAGCTGTAGACAATTATAATTCATATTGTAGTTTCTTTCAACTTATGTTTTATAATTTTCCTATATCTGGACTAATTCCAGTGTGTATGTTTTTCAAGGATAGGATGGAGTTAGAGGATATCCTAACCGAGGATGTGTTGATGGAAGAGAGTGAGCCAATTTCAAGGGATAATCCGATGATCTCGAGTGAGGAGCCAAAGGAGATTTCACTATAAGTTAACCTCGAGACGGACTCGCCTTCACCACCGCAAGGACTATGTGTGGATCAACACACAGCGGCGGCAGCCTGCATACATTGGGAAATAAAGAAGCTAAGGAGGTGCGTGACCGAGAAAGTTCGTCAAGCTACGCAACTGAGAGATGCTTGCAGAGCTGCATTAGCAGGCCTAGCAGAGGAGCAGGAATACTTTAATTCCAGATTGGTACAACTGCAACATGAATGGGGGCAAATCCCGGAAACCACCGAGGTTGTAGTATACCGGTTCTGTAAGAGGATTGGGCACAAGAAATCATTCTGTCCACGACGACAAGGAAAAAGATCTGCACCAGCATCAAGGTTCGAGAACCAAGGTCAGAAACAGAAGACTCAGAAAAAGAGGGGCAAACTTGGAGATGCTAAACCAAGAAATTGTTTTCAATGTGATGAACAGGGTCATTTCATGAACCAGTTTCGAGGAAGAAACCTCATGTGGAGATCCGTACATGTTACAATTGTGGGAGGATTGGTCATGTTCGACCAGATTGTCCCCAGTTTTAGAAGAGTAGCAACGGATCGACCCCGAAGATGAACAACAAAGGAAAGGAGCCTGTTAACAAAGGGTGAGAGTTCGCACTTACTAAGGGCAAACTGAAGAAGGCATGAGGGCCATTACCAGTGTGTGCATATGGTTCTGCAACTAAGTCTAAAAGTTGCATCTTTTGAAATTTATTTTTTGGACTGAAGAAGTTATATATGATGTAACATTTTTTGTAATTAGTTGGATTTATATATATATGAAATCTATGCAACTGTTTTGTTCAATTGTGGTTCATCACATTCTTTGTCTGAATTATTTTTCAAGAAGTGAGATGTGTGCGAGAGGCAACTCTAGATGTATTTTGTTGATTACACCATCTGGAGCATCAGCTTCGAGCAAGTCATAGGAGAGAATCCTGGAAGTCTGAAGTAGCATTCGTAGACCATGTCCTATTCTAAGGAGGGAGTGGCTACCAAGTGCTAAAAGATCGAGGTAGTGAAAGATCGGCCTCAGCCAAGGACCGTGAAGGAAGTAAGAAGCAGGATGATGAGATCAGACAAAGCCAGTATTAGAGTGATTACTGAAGATTGGAGCACAGTTTTAGCACGATTAAAGCCACAACCGAGTCTAAGGGAGCAAGTTAGAAGGCTTAGGCTGGAAATGTCGGGAATGAAGCACTGAAGAGGCAAGATGATGAAGGAAAATATCTGAATATCGGTATGGACATCATTACAGGAGTACCCAGAAGTTCGAAAATGTATGACTCAATTTGGGTTATTAGGGATCCGATTGACAAAGTCTGCAAATTTTTCCAATAAAAATGACTTAAGACGCTAGAGAAATTAGTGGAAGCCCACATTAAAGGAATAAGGAAGCAGAATGGAGTACTAGTATCAACGATTCTGACCAAGATTCGAGAATTACATCTCGAATTTGGTAGAGTTTGCGGGTAGCTTTGGGATCGAGGTCGGGTTCTTTGGAGAACCTGTTCGCGGATGAGTCACTTGGGAGCCATAGAGCCATATAAGCTTTCTCCCCGAGTTATTTAGTGTATAAATGTTTGTTTGTTTTCCTGACTTAACGTAGTTCTGAGGACAGAACTATTCTAAGAAGGGAGTATTGTAATATTCCGGACGGATATTATATTGTATAAATTATTATTTTTAAATTAAAATAATTTAATTGGGAATTTCTTGGTTTTACTCATAAAAAGTCACCTGGACATATATACTAATAAATATATACAGGTATTGTATCAATTTTGTGCACTTGCACAAAATCTTGAAAAACGCATTTTTGAGAAAATGTTCGAAAAATCCCGGGCAGGTATTTTAAATTATTATTTTATTATTATTTTATTTTTATTTCCAGAATTGAAATATTTTTGGTGGATATCACCTGGTTTTGTTAATAAACGTTATTCGTATATATATACCAGTCTGTATATATCTGTATTGTATCAAATTGGTACTGGAATCTTCCGAGTGGATAATAAAATTTATTTTATTACTATTTTCATAACTAATTTATTTTTGTATGGATTGCGCGGTTTTACAAACGGAAATTATAGGTATATAGATATATACATATGTATGCGTATTGTACCGATTTCGTACGTTTGTACAAATCATGTAGTATGTGTTTTGGACAAAAAAAATTTATTTTTCTCATGATAAATCAAATTTGAATGGCTAGGATTTTTCTGAAGGCTTAAACATAGGGTTAGAATTAATTAAAGATACATAAGGGTTTAAATTGTATCTTCTACTAGAAGTTTCGACCTCCACCTCACCATGCCACCTCACCCCCTCCACCTCCTTACTATTCTAGGCCGGAAATTAACCCCAAGGGGGTATGTGCAATTATGTAGGTGTATTTTGCACTTTCCACCCTTCATTTGTCCTATAAATACCCCTCCCCTTCACCTTTTGCCTCATTTAAAAGAAGAAAAAAAAAAACAGAGAAAAAGAAAGAGAAAAAACCCTAAGTGTTCTTCATTTGGGGTTTTTCATAAGAGTTCTTCAATGGAGATTTTTGTAGTAGAAGCCAAGGAGGAATGAGAAGGAAAGTTAGCTAGTCCTTCCTACATAAATCACAATGTGGGGGTTCTCTACTTCTAATTTTATCTTGTTTGTTCTCTTTTATTTTTTTTTATATAGAAAAGAACCCATCTTTAGGGTTATCATTGGTTCTACGTGAGTAAAGAACCCATATTTGATGGTTGTTTGTTGTAGGATAAAAAGAACACATTTTTTTATGGTGGATGTTGTAAGTGTATGTTCTAAATAACTTGGACTATTTTTCTAAGTATATAAGTGGTTGTAGATTGAAAGGAACTCATCTTTATGATGTGTTGTTGTGCGTTTATGTTCCTAAATAACTTGGACTAATTCCTTAGCATAAGCATGTTTGTAGGGATCAAAATGATCCCATGAAAAATATGGATTGGTAGAACTCAACAAAATCACAGAAAGATAGAGTATTGAACCTTGCTATAGGTTATCGTAGTTATTATGATTATTTTGGACTAATTGGACTAAGACTTGTGCATAAGAACGGTTGGAAATCAAGATGAAATTCTCTATTTTTATTTGTGTGGATTCTTGTCCACTTTTATTGTATGTGTGTTCTAAAAATGACTTGGACTAAGTATTAAGCATAAGATGGTTGTAGGGATCAAAAGGATCTCATGAAAAAGATGGGTGGTAGAACATAAATAAAACACATAAAGGTTGTTTTTTAACCTTGTTATGACTATTGTTGTTATTATGGTTATTTTGTTAACACAAATGACCACATGGACTTAGCGATGTGCATATAAAGATTAGTGTAGTAAGAATGTTTACTTACCCATTCTAGTGTTGTAGAACTCATATAGCTTTTTAAAGATAAGGTTTTTGCTGTTTGTTGTTCTCTACTTCGTTAAGAAATCATTTCTTACTAACACTTGTTCATAAAAGGTTGCTCTTATTGTATGCAGGCACTTATAGGATTGAAGAAAAAGTGGGTTGTAGTATGTACTAATTTGTAGACTAATAAATGTAGTCTTTGTAATATATAGGACTTGTAATTTCCTAAAGAGTAGTCTTGTAATAATTTATTGTTAGTCTTTTAGTAGCATGTTCTAAACTTTTACAGGTTGCTAGAAACCCATTCATGCTTGTAATATTTAGTTGTTCTTAGTAAAGAATCTACCATGCTTGAGTTGTAGCAAAGAACCCATCCATGCTTATGTGAACCGATGAACCTACCATGTTTGTGTTCTATGTCAAAAAGTGAACCTATTCATGCTTGTGAACCCATCCATGCTTAAGTTGTGTAGCAAGGCAACCCATTCATGCTTATGAACCCATTCATGCTTATGAACCTATTCATGCTTGTGGAACCCATGAAGAACATTATGCTTGAGTTACTAACTATTGTAGTAAAGAAATCTACCATGCTTGAGTTTTGTGTTCTATGTGAAAAGAGAACCTATTCATACTTGTGAAACCAATGAACCCATTCATGTTTATGAACCTATTCATGTTTATGAACCATGAAACCATCATGCTTAAGTTGTTGTAGTAAGAAACCCATCATGCTTAAGTTGTTGTATGTTGATTATAGTGAGAAACCCATGCTTGAGTTGATTATAGTAGTATATCATGCTTGAGTTGTCGTAGGTTGATGTAGTAGTGGAACCCATGCTTAAGTAGTATACCATGCTTGAGTTGTTGTAGGTTGATGTAGTAGTGAAACCCATGCTTAAGTTATATACCATGCTTGAGTTGTTTTAGTAAGAAACTCATGCTTGAGTTGATTATAGTAAGTATACCATGCTTGAATTGATTACAGTAAGTATACCATGCTTGAGTTGTTGTAGGTTAATTATAGTAAAGAAACCCATCATGCTTGAGATGTAGTAAAGATGCCATGCTTGACTTGATTATTGTAAGTATACCATGTTTGAGTTGTTGTAGGGTGATGTAGTAGTGGAACCCATGTTTAAGTTGTATACCATGCTTTAGTTATTGTAGGTTGATTATAGTGAGAAACCCATGCTTGAGTTGATTATAGTAATGATACCATGCTTGAGTTGTTGTAGAAGGAAATCCATGCTTAAATTGTATTTATGCTTGAGTTGTAGAAAGATACCATGCTTGAGCTGTTGTAGTAAGAAACCCTTGCTTAATTTGTATACCATGCTTGAGTTGTTGTAGGTTGATTATAGTAAGAAACCCATGCTTATGTTATTGTAGTCGTTCTAAGTAAAGAACACATGCTTATGTTATTGTAGTAGTTCTAGTAAAGAACCCATGTTGAGATGTGTAGTTGTTTTTTATTCAAAAGAATCCATGCATGTTTGAGTTATATGATTGTAGTGGTTTCGGTTAAATTCTAAAAGAAACTCATGAGTTTAGCTTGCCTGCTAATCCAATTGAATTATTGAATGAACCCATGTTCCATAGTTGTTCTAGTTCGATTTTTTTAAGACGAAACCCATGAAACTAGCGCCATGATAGTTCTAGCTCGAATTGGCGAGGAACCCATGCAATTAGGTTCTAGGTGATTCTAGCTCAACTTTGAGAAAGAACCCACAACCTAGTCGCATATTGTCATAGTTCAAATTTGGAAAAAGAGCTCATGAATTCTAGGTTGTATGCATTTCTAATTGAAATTGAACCATATGATGTGCACATGCTTCATCTTCAATATATGGCAAATAATGGTTGGAAAAGCCACTAGTATTGTTATCTAGATAACAGCTAGCCTAGGGGTTATCGAACATCAAGAATCGCATCTTACCACCTTGGAAACTGTGGATAAATTACACCTCGAGCACTGACGGATCTTAACTGATGTGGATTGATCGCTGGCCGAGAGTGTTGACGAGATTAGAGTTAGGGGTAGTGATAAGGTCTCATAGTTACCGTAGGGGCCATCGACCATCAAGAATCGCATCTTACCACCTTAGAAACTGTGGATAAATCACACCTCATGCACCGACGGATCTTAACTGATGTGGGTTGATCGTGGGCTGAGAATGTTGACGAGATCCGAGTTATGGGTAATGATGAGTGAGAGAGATTTTCGTCACCGGTGTCTTGGATCGATAGGCCATGAGTTGGCTCGGGATAATCATAAGAAAGTTATTGAAAACCCCGTGAGATTGTTTTGGTTTAGTGACATCGTTAGGGTAGTAACTTATAGCTATTACTACTTAAACTTTACTTATTATCATTTTTGCGGAAGGGAAAGAGTTGGTGTTTATGATCCGGCCTGTCCTATAGGCCGACACTAGGTGGTGTTATTGGGTTGTACCTTCCCGTCAAAGGGATACGTACCGTGCCTTCTCACGAGTTAGGAGCATGGGTTGCGTATCTCGTCTGTTAATTCCTGAAATACCGTGGCTTGGGGTGCCACAGGATGCAACATGCAGTCCTGCGCTTGCAAGACCCCACGGGTCCCTACAGGGTAGGCTTCGCGCTATCCTGTGCATGTGAGACCCTATGTTCTTTTGATTTTCGAATGAGGCCCGATACGCTGGGCAATAGTGGCAAACATGGACACCACTATATGACTGCAGTAACGGAATTAGACCGTACCCGCAACCTTGTTTTTGAGTGAGGTCCGGCATGCCGGGTAGTAGTGGAAAATAGAGACACCATAATCGTACTGCATTGGTGGGACTTGACCCACCTGTAACCTCACAGTCACGTTGTATTAGCAGGAATAGGATTGTGTACAGTGTAGAATTCTTAACGAGGGTTCAAATTCATATATATGCAGAAACGGCTTGATATGGGAAGTATGTAGTATGGGCTGCATACTGTTCCGGAGACTTTCTTGCATTAGAATAAGAACATCTTTTGCATAGTCAATCTTGTATTAAAGTCTAAGGCATAGCATACACTGACACATCAATTATATATACACGTTTCTCTTTTCATCAATCTGTTTGCTTAAGTGAAAAATCGCTGCTAGTCATCAGCCTTAAAAACGTCAGTATATGTACTAACGTCCCTATTTCAATAGGTACCGTACTGCAGAAGTACAGGTACAGGATTCTGGAGGACTCAAGGCGAGAGGAGCAAGAGTCGTTTTTATTTCCGCTGTATTATATATTGTTTACTATTGTTCCATTGTAACAATTTTGTAATCTATTTATTTGTTGGAAAGCATCCAAGTGAAATACCAAGTGTTGTTCTTTATTCATTGTACTCTGATGTAATATGTTGAAAGTTGTAACACTTGGGATTGTAAATGTATTATTGTAACACCGTTGTCATGTGTTGCAATTTTGTAACATTCGGATTTGTAATACATTTGTGTTGAATAAAAAAATTTAAATTTTCCTGTCTTTTCTGTGTTTTGTGGCTAATTGAAGAAAAGATTCTGGCTTATGTCACGGTTTTCCAATTACAGGAAATCGGGGCGTTACAAGATTAAAGAAGCCCAGGCTGTTGATGAGCAACTAGATAAATTCATAGAGGAAGTTGAAGCAGGCTTGAGAACCGACTTGATTATACATAAAGACAGATTGCTTCATTTTGGAGCTAGACTGTGTGTACCCAAGGGAGAAGTCAGACAGAAACTACTGGAAGAAGCTCACCGCTCGCCCTACTCCATTCATCCTGGTGGCACAAAGATGTACAGAGATCTGAAACAACACTTTTGGTGGCATGGTATGAAGAGGGCAGTGGTGAGGTTTGTATCATAGTGCCTAATTTGTCAGCAAGTAAAGACAGAGCATCAGAGGACCGCTGGACTTTTGCAACCTCTTCCAATCCCACAGTGGAAATGGGAGAATATTACCATGGATTTTGTGACGGAGTTGCCGAGAAGTCCCAAAGGTCATAATGCTATTTGGGTAATTGTGGATCGCTTGAGGAAAAGTTCCCATTTCATGCCTTACAGGGTGGGCCAATCCACGGAGAGCTTGGCTGAAAAGTACATGCAGGAGATTGTTCGGCTACATGGAGTTCATGTCAGCATTGTATCAGGCAGAGATACGAGATTCATATCTTAATTTTAGGAGTCTTCAAGGGAGTCTGGGATGCAAGTTAAACTACTGTACTGCATTCCATGCACAAACAGATGGACAGTCCGAAAGGACGATTCAGATTCTAGAGAACATGTTGAGATCCTGTGTTCTTTAGTTTGGGGGTTCTTGAGAAGACCATATGCACTTGGTAGAGTCCTCGTATAACAACAGCTATCAGGCGAGCATACAGGCAGCACCGTTCGAAGCACTCTACGGTTGCAAGTGTAGAACACCAGTCTGCTGGGATGATATCGGTGAAAGGAAACTTCTAGGGCCGGAATTGATCACGAAGACAGTAGACGCAATGGCTCAGGTCCGGAAGCACTTACAGTCAGCTCAAGACAGACAGAGAAAGTGGGTAGATATTCATTTAAAGGCCGTTAGAATTTGGGGCAGGGGACCATGTATTTCTTAAAGTGTCGCCATGGAGAGGTGTTATCCATTTTGGAGGTGGGGGGAAGCTAAGTCCCCGATTCATCGGTCCGTTTGATATTGTGGAGCGAGTGGACAAGGTAGCCTACAGACTCGCATTGCCGCCAGCATTATCAAGAGTTCATGATGTGTTCCACGTCTCTCAGCTCAGGAAGTACATCAGGGATGACAGCCATGTGATCAACTACGTGGAGTTATCCATACAGCCATATTTATCATATGATATCCGACTAGTTGCTATCCTGGACAGACGAGAAAAGGTGTTGAAGAATAAAGTCATCAAGCTCGTTCGGGTTTTGTGGAATCCTCACTCGCCGGGTGAGTCGACTTGAGAGCTCGAAGAGGAAATCCAGAAGAAATTCCCCTATCTCTTTTAGTAGATATTCTCCAGGTCATCCTATGAACCACCTGAATGAATTTCGAGGACGAAATTTTATTGTAAGGTGGGTAGGATTGTAACCCCCATTTCTAACTATACGGATTTGTATTTTATTTTATTTTTTGTATTTTATTTTCCATATGATTTTTCCTACATTTCTTCTTTCATTATTATCGTGGTTATAAGCCCATATGAAATTCTTAGTCTCTTCTAGAATTCCTCATTCTAACTTCTAGCCCAATTTATTTTATTGCTACTATGTTTTCTTTTCCTCCTAGCCTATTTCACAATTTGATTATGAAGCACAACTCAATAATTTACTCTATTTCTTTTTGTGTAGCCCAAATCTCCCAAGCCCACTTCAACCCATCAAATTCCTGACAACCCCCTCAAAGCTCTTCATCTTCTAACCTACACAAACCCCCCTCTAAATGCCACCAATTATAGCCTATTAAAAACAAATCATAACCTACCCCTACTAACCCTAAATCAATTACTTATTAAATACCCATTATAATATTATTAATATATTCTAATATTATATTATAACTCCACTGCGTTTCTATCTCCCCAACCCTCTCTTCTCCCACGTCTGTTTTCGCCAAAACCCAACAGTCGCCCCTGCAGACTGCCCCACCGTCGCTCGATCACCACCGCAACCACCAAGCCCCATCCTCTCTTCCCATACATTCCCTCCTCCCCGTTCATCCCTGAAACCCATCTCCCGAACTCCACCTCCAACTGACTGCCCTCTGTCTTCTTCCTCACCATCGACTCCACCATCGACCACTCTCCTCGCATCCCGAAGCGCCCCAACCACCGTTGTTCCTCTCCCCTGCCTTGCCACCGTTCACCGCCTCGCTGCCGCCAACCCGCAGCAATGCCCCTGCTGCTATTGCGTTGCTGTCCCCTCGGCTGCCTCGAACACCCCGCAGTCGCCGTCCCTCGTTGTGGTGCTTGACCGTAGTCACCCTCTGGACACCCCTCTCGCTACTGGGCTGCCGTTGTGTGCACGAGATTGTGAAATATGTCGCTTGCACGTATGGTGTTGTTACGCAGTTGCACGTGCTCTCGTTTTTCGTTGTTGCATGCGTTGTGGGTTCCGCCATCCGCAAGTATTGCCATCGTCGCCTATCCGTCTCACCGTAACATCAAAGGCAAGCGTCTCTTGCACAATTTTGTTTATTCGTGTGCAAGCAATGTGATTGAACTCCGCAAGTAGTCTACCCCTTTTTATATCCATGTTAATATCCATGATATCCGTTGAATATTGTTGAATCCTCAATTGACACCGTTCACCATCTCACTGAATTCCATCTACCCAATAAGTCATAGAAAACCATGAGAGTTCGTTCGTATATGCATCCATCACATAAACACAACTAGAAACACGAAATTACACAAGAATGAATAATTAAGTGAATTGTATGTGCATATATGACCATGTGATTGTGTTGTAGTTAATACCGTTAATGTGCTACTGCTTGTTATGCCAATATTAGAAATCATGCTGATGCCTAGAAGTAATTGTATGCTCAATTCTAATCAAAAAAGCTATATACTTGCAAAGAAATCCTGTTAAAACCAACTCATTATGTTATGGACTACCGTCTGCTCCAAGTTGGAGTGAGAATTCGACATAGTTAATGATGTTATTATCTAAAACTTATTAAACATAAATTGTAGCACATTGTGTCTAGTTTTCAAAATATCTGACGGATCCTCAATCCGACTTGTAGATTGTAAATATTCAAGTTTTGCCACAGTACTGTCGTAGTTTAAGATTACTGCTTTATAGTTGACATACCATGTTTCGACTGATCAAAACAGTAGGTTAATATAAGAATTAAAATCCCAAATTTACAAGAATGTCAGTAAACAATGTCAGGAACTCAATAATAATTTTTCTAAGAATTTTAGTTAATTTTTTAATTGAAGTTTTTATATTATAACTTGATGATGGGCTGCTGCCAGAACAACAGACTCATAAAGAACCAACTGGTAGACATAGTTACTGCTACCGAAATGTATCGTATGAATATGCGTTGGAACCGGCAGAGAGTTTAGTTTCTAGAATCTCTGACGGATTCTGATTTGCTTTCCTATAGCAATAGGAAAGTTAGTTTTTGTACAGTAAGGTACTGTTGTCCAAAATTGTGTTTTCATCATTTTAAATATAAACGTGTTAGATTTTGCATCCATGAATTACATTGCATACCAATTATTGTACAACCATTGATACCTCATTGTTACTGTTCCTTGATACCATTCCATCGACTTCATGTGCATGATTCATTGTAATAAAATAATGACAAGCTGGGGTTAAAGGGAACGACTTAGTAGTGGGTACTATAGGAGATTGTACTCGAAGGGGACCCGTGTTTCCCGTACTGATTACTGTTACTGTTACTATTACTGTGACTGTTACCGTTACTGTTATTGTTTACGGTTTACGATGGGTTACGAATCACTGACTGCAGTATCCCAAACTATCGGGTACTATACCGTTACTGATTTCTGTTACTGATTACTGTTTACCATTACTGCTGCCGAGTACATGAACCTATAGGATTCACCACTATAGTCAAAATGCTCACTTTGATTGTATGAACCTGAACCGTGGTATGGGACACAGGATTGCATGCATTAGATAGGTTAATAGAAGACTAATAGACATAAGAATAACACCGAGCATTGACACTACATTTCTACTACTGTTCATTGTTACCAGCCATTGTGATATTGACTGTTGCTTATCAATTGATTAAATTCACAGTTTTACTTGCATTTTATTTTCCTAGTCTGTATCGTACATATCACATCGTTCTAGCTCATGTTTATTCCATCAACATGTTTATTGTTTCACTACTTGCCGTCCGAGCTTGCTCTAATGGACATGTCCCCCCCCCCCCCCCCAACCCTAGATGTCGAGACTGTTGGTTTCACGGATGACTTAGCTAAAGGACTTGGAGAGCAGACGTTCTAGAGCATGAAGTCGAATAATTAGCCTTCAATAAATGTTTCATTCAAGTTATTTTACTTTTCAGTACTGTTGTTACCATACATTGTACCTGGCTTTGGTGACCCGAAGTTATTTTATTTCCAGATGTTGGTTATGTATGAGCCAGATAATGAATTGTTCATATTATGTAATTATCTTATTGCATGGTGGTTGTTATTGCATTTCATATTGTTGAGTTGAACTGTTACAACATATTGTGTGATGTGTACATCATCCGATGGGCCTTGGTCACGTGGCCGTATTTCCATATTTTAGGAAGCGGGGCAGGACAGTTACAGTTTATGCATGACCTTCTCCAATGTGAATCACTTTCCATTTAGCATCTCCAACTCTACTGTTCTCTCACCCACCACGTCACAAATCTCACTAATCACGGTTCTTACATAAAGACCTATTGTAGACATGTAAGTAAAAAACATCTTCCTCTCGAAGCAAATATGAGAAGAAATACCTAAATCAAGAAACCGTCCAGAATCCACATTTTAAGAACTTTAAACAAGAAGGCATTATAAGTTATTACCTGATTCAGTGGCACTGAATATGTGTAACGCCCCGAATTCTAAACACAGGTAATTCGTAGCAAATACAGGATCGTTTACTTCAAATTCGTACAAATTTACAAGGAATTTAAAAAAATTATTATAACAATGTTCTTTACAACAACACAGCGGAAATAAATGAATACAATACAACACATGATGAAATGAAACTCTTCAATCTTGTGACATTCCCCATAGTGACTTCAAGTCCAGGTTAAATCCAATCCTACAACTAAAAAAATTGTGGGCACGTCAGTTGCTGCAACTGACGCAATGCTATATTATAACGATTCTTTTACTTTAGCAAACAAAAACTTGAATGCAAAACAAAAGGTGAAAAGTAACTATCATAAACATGTCAGTGTATGATATGACCTAATGCCTAATGCAGACATTCACACTACAATGACTATAATGCATACTTGTTCAGATTATATGCATCCCATACTACATAGGTCCGAGGGCAAGCCTTTATCGTACTCCTCATTCTAGGTTCATTCCCTTGTTATCAAAATTCTACTACAGTAAAAAAAGCAAGGTTTAGACATTCACGAGTACGGATTCTAGTCCTGGAATCCACCGTCAGACTATACAAAATCCTCGTCATGCGAACATCCCGCAAGTGTCACTCTAGCCCCGGTATATACATATATATTAGCGATCTGCCTCTGATCTGCCCGACTATTCATGATCCTGAAATCCACCGTCAGATCAATCATAGTCCCGAATTTAATTGAGGCTCGTCTCACCCCGCAAGCAACTACAGTCCAAGAATCCACCGTCTGACTGGGTCTATAGTCTAGGAATCCACCATCAGACTATATAGAAGTGCCCCACTTACGTTTGCCCAAGTTTTATCACATCCTCTCCTAGTGCTTGTCCTTAGGTTTAAGTATAATCATCACAACCTAGAGAAAATGTTAGCCCACACTGGCTACTTCTCAAATCATAACTTGCCGGTCTCTACGGGTCTCGCTCAACTTCTAGATTCCAACAACCATCTCAAAGAGATATCACATAGGTCACATCTAACCTTTTATAAAAATTTCCATTCATTAAACATCTTTTAACTTCTTTTATCCATTCACTTATTTATCAATCATGAAGTAACCAACTTCTTATAGCAACATTCAATAACACTTGATGAGTTAAAACTCTTATAAACATCACATGTTTAACATTCTAACTTCATCCTTTAATTAGCTCTTAATTTCTCATAAGTTACATCTTACTAACATTCCAATTTTAAATCTAATTTTATACGTTGTAAAAGTTTTAGGACAACTAGATAAAAGACATCAACCCAATGGTATTGTAAAAATCTTATAATTTCCAATAGTAATCCAAAATAGATTTATTAGTTTCATAGGAATCATAAATGAGTCTACTACAACTTTGTAGTTAAGATCATCTAAAATCATTTTCAATTACTTCGTCTAAATTCATTTGCAAAACAATAGGTTCAAAATCCGAAAACTACAGCTCATACTACTTGTAAAAACCATAGAAAATTCTAAATATCATAAAACTTTGTGTTCTTTAGATCAAATTAAAGGTATACAAGTCTACTATAACTTTGTAGTTATAAGTTTCTCCAAATATGGTGTCTATAACCCTGAATTCTTCGAAAACTATAGTAGGGTTGAAATGTCATACAGACTGCCACTGTTCAATCTTATAAAATTCATTAAAAATTCAGTTCTTCATGAAAAATTTGATTTCTTAGATTCTACAAAAAGGTTAATGAGTCTAATTCAAGTTCTTAGTTTTGACTTTTCTCAAAATACTTCATCTAAGATGTTGAAATGATCAAAATCCGAAATGTATACAAATTTCCAACAACTAGCCAACTGCCAACCAGTCCTAAGTTTGGATTGTATTAAAATAGTAAACGACATCCAAATATTATAAAATTGCAAGGGAATGTTCTTGACATATACGAGATGCTCCTATAAAAATTGTAGCTCTAGATTTCATCTAGTTTAATAGTTATGATTTTTTTGAAGTGCAACTAGAACTCAAAACAAAACCTTATGAAAATGCCCCCAAATCAAACATATCATAATTTCACACATTCAATCAACAACAAATAATCTAAACATGAATGTTCAATCTATATAATTTATCAAGCATCTAACAATTCACACATGTCAAGCATTCTACTAATAAAACTATATTAGAAAGTTGAAGAAACACCCACCTAATTGAAGAATTCCTAGCAAATATGAACTCCTAGAAAAGCCCCCAAACCTCCTCGAAATTCGAGCCCGAACGGAAGAATAAAAAAATCAAAATTCGAGCCCCAAAGGAAGAATAAAAAAATCTAGCAAGCACTTCGGCAGAAAAGGTAAGTGAACATTTTTTTCCATTTTTCCGTTTTGTTTTTCTCTTTGTTGTTTAGAAGTGTGACGGGGTGGGGTTTATTTAAACGGATTTAATTAATGGGTATTTAATTAACTAACCCCTAATCCAATTAACTACCTACTAACACATCCCACACACTCAACTCACCCCTCCACTCACATCTCCCAGCCAGTAATCAAAAGAGTGAGAAAAACACGTGCACGTGCATCAAATGTGTGTGTGCACTATTTATTAAGAGTTTTTATTTAAATTAAATGCATATATTATAATATGTAACATGTATTTAATAGAACTAGTTTAATTTAATTATAATTAGAGTTTTCATGCATAAATAAAATTAAACACACACACACACCTCATAAATTTTATTTTGAAAGAGAATACAACCAACACGTGCAATGCAAACACGTGTGTCGCACGTAAAAATAAATATTCAAATACAAAATAGATTTGAGCAACGGATAAATGTTTATAAATATTTGAAATACAACATACGAAAAACATATTTCATTAATTTTATATATACAACAATGTAAGCAACACGTACATAGAAAATACGTGCACCGCCTGTATAAAATATATTTGAATAAAAAAAAGGAGAAAATGAATTTCAATTTATAATACGAATTCGAACAAGTTATAAAAATAAATAATTGAAACATGGAAAAATTTTATAATATTACACGTAACGGTAAAATATACATAATCGACACGTGTATTGAAAGCACGTGCAATGCACGGAAAAACACAAAGATTAAAATAAATGTTTAAGTTGGCCCAAAATAGGATAGAAATGAAATTTTAGAAGATGAAAAATGTATAAATAGTTCAAATACAAAATACGTATGATAGTTATATGAAAATACGTTACAGATATTACCCGTACAATAAAAATACACGTGTGTAACACACGTGGAGCAAAATTGTCATAACTCAATTTTGCAGATTGTTACAATATGTTGGTACCTCTCTAATTCAACCACTTGCGACAGTCCTTCTTGTAATACACAATCTCTATGCAATGGTGACAACGGATCCTACTCGTATGTACACTTTTCCTTCCAATTGAAGTACCACCCACCACCAAACAACTCTTAGAAATCATAGAAGTAGATGCTTATATCTGAGTTTTCTTTCTAAGTTCAGCCTCCTCCAAGTCCTTGATCACCGGCCACCGAAAACTTCTCCCTTGGCAGTTTTTCCATGTAGCATGTTTGTTATCAAATGTTTGTATTAATCTGGCAGTGAATATATCAAGTTGAAAGATTTATTTTCTTCGCATAGATCATCCTCAATTCAAATAACTCCTTTCGAATCTCACATTAAGATCTTGAAGAGATGTACCTTCTTTCATTGAAAACGAAATAGTTTTCTTTTCCAGTACATCTGATTTTGTAACAACGATTTCGAGTAGTCAATTCTTAGACACGCTCATAGACTCGCCAAACTTCTCTTGCACCAGACATCGTTCATCAAAGACAACCGAATTAAACCCACAGCTTTTGAACAAATCTCATCTCACTTCTCCTGCTTCATTAAAGTTGATCATACCGTCGAACTACTTGATCTTCGTGAAACTCTGGTCTGTTATCTTTACCAAGGAACTCCAGCAACTTTTGCTCTGATACCAATTGTTATGAATTTAGCTAGAACGGAAGGGTGGTTGTAGAGTAGCGATAATCGATCAATACAAACAATCAAGCAAATAACTCAAACCAAACTGAGGGAGGAACAACCGAGATACTATTCAATTAGAGAAGATACAAGAGTTACAATCACTCTCACTAAGAACCTATCATTCTCTTAAGCCTCACTAGAAGATACATGTTGTTTACAATGGAAAACTCTGAGATAAAGTACTTGATGCTTTTGGCACACCTCTCAATGAAGGTCATTACATTATATAGAGATCTAGAGAAACTCTAGGTTGTAATCCAGATACAATAACCGTCTGATATACCATGAAGAGAAAGTCACACGATAGGAGACGTACGATTTAACTTGGGGAGGAAGTTGGGTTCAAATAGATCCACCCAGAATCAGCCCAAAATTGTAACAACTGACGTTGTCGCTCGACTACTTAAAATAGCAGTCAACCCATAAAATAGCAGTTGACTGCATCCTGCCAGAAAACCTAAACAGCAACTCTTCTCTGCCCTGATATCCACTTCGAACCTCTTCTCGCTTCACTGTCTTCTCTTTACATTGAACTTACTATGCAAGATAAAAACTCAATAAGCCTTGTGCTACTAGAATATTACAAAATAAAAGGTACGGTAATATTAACTACCTATGTTTTCAACGTTCTTACATGGTGTTAAAGAAAGGATGGGTAAACCTGTGTGCACCAAATGAACTTCTGAGAAAGGATGTGGAGTTGATCTACAACAGGAAGAAAAATGGCTCGAGGCGTGGGTTGCACTTTCTTTAAGAAAATATTTGGCCGATTCTGGAGATGAATCGTTAATCAGCAAACACTTCTCCCGAGATACAACGAGTTTCTGTCTACAGTGCTGCCTAATGTTCCAATAGCAGCACGTACCAACTTGCACCACACTGAGTAAAAGATTGCTCAAGAATTTGGAGAAATATTTTAGAAGAGATGTAGAATTTGTTTTTCTCTTTTCTATCTCATCTATATGACATAACCCATATATTTATATCCAAAATACACATCATTCTGATTTAATGTCATAACAACCAGATCATAAAGTGCCATAAAAATGGTTTTAATGATTTTACTTGTCAAAAAACTAGCCAGTAAGAAATGAAACATTTTTTTATTTAAAACCCAAAAAAATTGTTATGTTTTTTTTTTTCAAGAGACCCCAAGACCCCTAAGGCCCTAAGGCCCTCTGTGTGTGGAATGTAGGAATTGAACCTCCAACCTCATGTGAACTCAAAACTTTAACCGTTGGGCCATAAGACAATTTTGTAAATAAAAGAAATGTTTTGAATGTATACTCAATTCCAACAATCCCCCACTTATATATTTGAAACACTGATTTGAAAAGAAGGCTTTTTTTAGATAAAAGTATAGAACCATGCATAAGTAAGATGTCCGAAGACTTGAACCTTACATAGTGGACAATCCCCAAAATGCAAGAATAATGAGTGATCTTAAGTCTTAAACTCATTACCCATTTTTACATAGTGAAGGAAAACCACACGTGATTCTATCAGGTGCAAGTTCTAAATGCCAGCACATTCCAGCCTTGTGCTTATCCCAGTATAGGTAAATGTTTTAGAGAATCAGCCCCATTCTCATAGAAGCGGCTACACTTCACAATCACCCCGGTGAGTCTATCAAGAGTGCTCTTGTAGCTAGGAACTCCTCTCATTTAGAGATATAGAGCTCATTAAGAGCCAAGCTCATCCTTACTAACGCTACAAGACATCATGCACATACACATCATGATGGACTAAGGAGTGGCAAACTCCTAGGTTGCATGATTCCAATCACGATATGGCTTGTTTTTCCCATTGAACCTATGTCTTGGGATCTCCAATCGTATAGGTTGGGTTCCCACCAATTGTGATCCTAAATGGGCTTTAGTCCCATCCTTAGCGATGTGTTCCAAACTTTGTCTCGAGACAATCCTTTCGTCAAAGGACCTGCAAGGTTATTTTCCAATCTCACAAAATCCATAGTAACAGCACCAGACGTGAGGAGCTCTCTCACCGTACTGTGCTTGTGACGAATCGCTAATCTCTTACCGTTATAGTAAGCATTTTTTACTTTAGCTATGGCAGCAGTACTATCTGAGTGGATTAAGATCGGAGGTATAGGCCTACTCCATGAAGGAATGTAAGACAAGAGGTTCCTTAACTAGCTTGCCTCCTCACTAGCCGCAGCTAGAGCAACTAACTCAGACTCCATAGTAGAGTAAGTTAAAATAGTCTGTTTCTTGGACCTCTAAGAAATAGCACCACCAGCAATACTAAAAATGTATCCACTTGTGGCATTGGAATCATCTGAAAATGAATTCCAATCTACATCGCTGAATCCCTCAAAGGACAACGGGAAACCTCTCATAATGTAGTCCTAAGTTCATGGTCCTTTTCAAGTACCTTATGACTCTGTCAATAGCATTCCAATGCTCAGAACTAGGACAACTCGTAAATCTACATAATACCCCTACAGCATATGCAATGTCAGGTCTAGTGCAGTCAGTAGCGTAGCGAAGGCTACCAATAATACTAGCATATTCTGTAGCGCCCCGTTTTCCAATACTGGGAAAACCGAGACACGAGCCAAGACCTTTTCTTCAATTAGTCACAATACATAGAAAAACAGGAGAATTTAAAACTTTTTATTCGACACCAATGTATTACAAGTCTGAATATTATACAACTGCAATACATTACAATAAAGTTACAATATTACCTTTACATTTCTAAGTGTTACAACCTTCAACAAATTACATCAGAGTACAAGGAATGAAGAACAACACTTGGTAACTCTCACTTGAGTACTTCTCAACTAATAGATAATCAATACATATACTGCAGCGGAACTAAACATAACACTGACTCCTTGCTTTCCTTGCCTTGAGTCCTCCTGAATCTCGCCTTTGCACTTCGGCGATCCAGTACCTATGGAAGTGGGGACGTCAGTATTCACTGACGCTTAAAGGCTGATCATATAGCAGCGAATCTCCCAAACAACATACAAAATATAGCAATAGTGTTGGGTAGTTTAAGTGTTTGTGAGTGCTATGACTAGACTCTAATACGATATTTAAATAGAACTAGGATGCTTCCTATTCTAACGTCAGCAAGTCTCCGAAGCAACATGCAGCCCATACTACATGCGACCCCATCTCAAGCCGTTTCTCCATATATAGGGATTTGAACCCGCATTAAGAACTTCTAATTGTACACAACCTGTTCCTGACACCTACACGTGACTGATGAGGTTGCAGATGTGGTCATGTGCCACTGATGCAGTACGCCAGTGGTGTCTATATTCGTCACTGCTACCCCGCCAACCGGACCTCACTCAAAACTAGACGAACCCAACGTATCGGGCATCATTTCAAAATCCAAATCATAGGGTCTCGCAAGCGCAGGGTAGCACGAAGCCTACCTTGTGGCACCCCCGGGGTCTCACAAGCGCAGGACTGCCCAACGCATCCTGTGGCACCCCAAGCCACGGTACTTCAGGAATTAACAGCGCGAGATACGCAACCCGTGCTCCCAACTTGTGAGACGGCACTGTATGTATCCCTTTGACAGGAAGGCGCAATCCAATAACACCACCTAGTTTGCCTCCAGAGACGAGTGAGTCGTAAGGTGCCCCTACGACCGACTCCTCTCTTTCGGAAAGGGTTTAAGTAATGATCTTTATAAGTCACTATCCTAATGATGTCCCTAACCCTGAACACTCCTAAGGAGGACAATATTATAACCACAACATGCTAGGCCTTAAATTAGGCTTTGCAAGACAACTCTACTAGGCTGCTCAACCTAGACTTACCGGAACCCCTCAGGATCCGGTTCGTGGCTCATCGATCCAAGACCTCGGCAATGCGAATATATGTGCATGCCACTACCCTGAACTTAGATTCTGTCTATACTCCGGTCCTCGATCAACCGACCCTGGTTAAGATTCGACGGCACACAAGGAGTGACTCCTCCACAGTTCCTTAGGGTAAGAAAACATATGTCTTGATGGTCGACAGCCCTTAGGGGAACAATTTCACCCTAGATGAGCACAACAACTGTGTACTAGCTAACAAGCTATGTACGAGTAACTACCACATACGAGCTAATAAGCCACGTATGAAACCATAGCTACCTACAAGCCAGGCAGGCCTCGTAGGAGATAACAACGTACATACCGGCCAAACAAGCTGCGTATGAGACCAACAGCTACGCACGGGCCGGTCGAGCCGCGTACGAGACAACAACCTACATACGAGCCAAATAAACTACGTATGAGACCCACAGCTACATACGGGCCAGTCGAGCCACGTACGAGCACAACCATATGCAAACAACCATACAGGTAATCAATCCTAGAAGCAACCATACGTGCTTACTAGCAAACTTGATCTTCTATTATTAGAAGCAACAGAAGAATCTACTAATAGTCTATGATCGGTATTCTACCAATGAAAACCGAAGGCGACATAACAATCTTTATCAAACTAACTATTACTAGTGGTCTTCCAAATCCTTATTACTTAAACCTATAGTACTTTAAGCATGGCATACAATTGCAAGCATCTTTCTATGATGATCTAAACATGGTAGGTTAATTAAACATCAATCCTACAACATTATAAGCATATATAATGATTCCTACTACAATCCAAGTATAGATAAATGAATCTAGCATGGTATACAACTTTCCTACTAGCATGTAAGCATGGATAAATTAATCTAGCATTATATATCACTTATCTAAACATAGATAAATTAATCTAGCATGGTATACTACTTTCCTACAATTATCTAAGCATAGATAAATTAATCTAGCATGGTATATGCTTTCCTACAATCATCTAAGCATAGGTAAATTAATCTAGCATGGTATATGCTTTCCTACAATCATCTAAGCGTAGATAAATTAATCTAGCATGGTGTATGCTTTCCTACAATCATCTAAGCGTAGATAAATTAATCTAGCATGGTATATTACCTTCCTACTAGCATGAATCTTATTAAGCATGAATAACTACTAGCATGAATATCTTACTAAGCATGGATAACTACTAGTATGAACATACAACATTCCTAAGTATATATATATATATATACTTCTAAACATGGTAGATTAATTAGCATCAATCCTACAACATGTATATCATTCCTACACATGATGGGTAATTTTAGAATAAATCCTACAACATGTATATCACTCCTAAACATGGTAGATAATTTTAGAACAATCCTACAACATTCTAAGCATGAATATCATCCCTAAACGTGATAGGAAATTTTAGAACAAATCCTACAACATTCTAAGCATGAATATCATCCCTAAACATGATAGAAAATTTTAGAACAAATCCTACAACATTCTAGGCATGAATAAATTAATCTAACATGATAGGAAATTTTAGAATGAATCCTACAATATTCTAAGCATATTTATACTAATCTAAACATGATAGGAATTTTAGAATGAATCGTACAACATTCTAAGCATGTTTATACTAATCTAAACATGATAGGAATTTTAGAATGAATCCTACAACATTCTAAGCATGTTTATACTAATCTAAACATGATAGGAATTTTAGAATGAATCCTACAACATGTATATCACTCCTAAGCATGGTAGATAATTTTAGAACAAATCCTACAACATTCTAAGTATGTAGGAAGACTTAGCATGGCATTTACTTTATTTTAATATGAACATAAAATAAACATCTACAACTACTACTACTTCATTTTAACCAAGAACATAACATACAACTATCTACCACTACTACTACTTCATTTTAACCAAGAACATAACATACAACTATCTACTACTACTACTACTTCATTTTAACCAAGAACATAACATACAACTATCTACTACTACTACTACTTCATTTTAACCAGGAACATAACATAAAACATCTACAACTACTTCTTTTAATCATCTACTACTACTACTACTTTATTTTAATATGGACATAAAACATCTACAACTACTTCCTTTAATCATCTACTACTACTTCTTTATTTTAACAACATAGCACTACTACTTTATTTTAACAACATACTACTAATACTTTATTTTAACAACATGCCACTACTACTTTATTTTAACAACATACTACTACTACTTAAATGTCTACTATTCTTTATTAGTATTGATTTATTACTAGTGATCATAAAAAGAGATCTTTTTATTCATTCTACAACTAGTGATTTAAATTAATTTCTTTTTCATAAATTAGAGATAACATCTAATTTAGGTTCTTTTTAAGATAACAACAATAATAAAAATAAGGTGAGAACCTTCATTTGGTTCAACCAACATATGCTTATCTTTTTAGTCAAAGTCCAATACAAGTCTTACAACCAAACATGGTTGTATAAAATGTTCATATGCTTTATGTATAAGTTCACATCAAGTCCTACAACCCCAAACGGTTGTATTGTATAAGTCCATATGCCTTATGTCATTTTAGTCCACAAAACAACCTACTACCACTATAAAGATTCAATCTTTAGGTGTATTTAGCACTACTATTTGTTCTTTTCTTTCATGTGGTTATTACTCTTAACATTTACAAACATACAAATAAGAATCCCATACAACCACATTACTAAAACAACCACACCAAAAAGAAAAATAAAACAAGGAGGGTAAGAAGAAGAACATCAAAACAACCATTCAAACAAACAAACAAACAAACAACCAAACAAAAAGAAACCCCCACCTTAATCTTTTTGTAGGAAGGACTAGCCTATGCTCCTTCTCCTTCCCCTTAGCTTCTAAGAACTCCTAAGAAGACCTACAAAGAGAACTCTCAAGTTAGTCTTTGTTTTCTCTTTCTTTTCCTTTCTTTCTTTCTTTCTTTTTTTGATCTTTCTAAAATGAGACAAAGGTGGAGGAAGGGGGTATTTATAGGTGGAGAGAAGGGTGGAGAGTGCAAATGTGCACACACAATTTTGCAAAAACCTCCCCCCATGAAATGGGGGCCGGCCATACTCCTAGAGTGGTAGGGATGAGGTGGAGGTATGGTGAGGTATGGTGTTATGTGGTGGAGGTGTTATGTGAGGGTTTCTAGAAGGGTTTCCTTAGCCTCCTCATGCACACTTAACCTAGGTTAACCACTTATAAATCCTAACAATCTAATAGGTTTTGTCATAACAAAGACAAGTGTTGTCCAAAAATACACAACACACAATTTGTATAATGTACTAATCGACATACTACACGTATGTGCGCATATATGTCTGTATACCGAAAATCTTCGCATAATCCGTATAAAAATAATTTAATCTCAGAAATAATAATAAAATAAATTTTATTATTAGTTCGGAAGATCACGGTATCAATTTGGTACAATACGGATGTATACTGACTGATATCTGGATACAGATAATGTCTATGAACAAACCGGGCGAAAATCACCAAAATATTTCAATTTAGGAATCAAAACAAAATAATAATAAAAATAATAATAAAATAATAATTTATACACGGTAATATCCGTCCGGGATATTACATATTCTTTTTGTCTAATTGTAGCACCAGAATTTTTCAAAAGTTTAACATGATGGTCACTGGGTGTACATGCAGGTCTACAGTCAAAGTAATTGTATTTCTTCAAGATCTTCTCAATGTAATGAGATTGATCAAGAGTAATACCAGTCTCAGTACGTGTGATTTTTATGCCTAAAATAACATTGGCCACACCTAGGTCCTTCATATCATAATTTTGACTAAGCATAGTTTTAGTCTCTGAAATCAATTCAAGCGAAGAACCACAAATGAGTAAATCATCTACATATAGACAAAGCACAATGCAACTATCATTGGATGCTTTATAATAAAGGCATTTATCAACATTATTAATAGAGAAACCATTTGAGAGTAATAATTGATCAATTCTGTCATGCCACTGTTTAAGAGCTTGCTTAAGACCATATAAAGTCTTATTCAGCTTGCAGACTTTGTGTTCCTGTCCTGGAAATCACAAAACCTTCAGGCTGGTCCATATAAAGTTCTTCTTCAAGTTCTCCATTAAGGAAAGTTGTTTTAACATCCATTTGGTGAATCAAAAAATTATGCACAGCAGAAATAGCTAATAAAACTCTGATGGTAGTCACACGAGTCACAAAAGAGTAAGTGATAAAGAAATCTATATTTTCCTTTTGTACATATCCTTTAGCTACTAGTATAGCTTTAAAATTTTCAATTGTACTGTCTGGTTTTAGCTTTCTTTTAAGAATTCATTTGCATCCTATAGTACGACTACCGCGAGGTAAGTCCACTAACTCCCAAGTACCATTAGAGGTTAGTGAATCCATCTCGTCATTTATGGCTTCTTGCCACAAATCGGCATTGGGTGAGGTTAAGGCCTCATTGATAGAACTAAGGGTCAGATTCTAAAGTATATACAACATAGTCATCACCAAAATCTCTAGCAGTTCTAGTACGTTTACTTCTACGAGGTTCGGAATCTAAATCAACATTAAAATGTGTACTAGTTTGAGGTACACTAGAGGAAGTAGAGGGTTGAGAACCCCCACTACTACCCCCACTGTTCCTCAATAAGTAAGGAAATTTATCCTTATAAAAATCAGCATCTAAAGATTCAACAATCACATTATTATGCAAGTCTAAAAATCTGGAAGCCTTACTGTTATCTGCATAACCAATTGATGTGACATTCTGGAAGTGTACAAAATCGCAACAAGTAGTATAGTTAATTGAAAAAAGTGTCGAACCCACAGGGACTAATTATTTTATTGAGTACCGATATTACTAGATGAACTACTACTTGGAAAATCGAAATTAATAAAGAAACCAACTATATTAAATTAATCTAAAGAAAAAAAAGAAAAAAAAACAAACTAAATTAATTAAGAGAGAGCGAAGTTTGAAATTTTGTAATTTGTTGATTGTAATATTAATTCTAGGGCTTTTGACTTCACCTACTTTATCCCACACAATTTATAATTCTATATGAATAAAGAATTTATTTTTCCAAGTTGTAGACCGAAATCCCCAAATTATTCAATGCTTTCTCTCGAACAACACCTAAAATATCTCCAACTAACTGTTTTGTCATATCTTTATACAAATTTAATTAATCGAAAACTCATTAAGTTCTGTGGATTTCTTAATGGTCACATCAATCGCGGTAAATCATCTCTAATTTCGATCAATCAATGGTGTTTAATTTATAGTTCTAAATCACAAATTACCTCTCGGTCTTTCTATGATCCAATAAATCATACAAATGTCTGTCCACCAATTGTACGCATTAAGAATAAAAATCAAACACACAACCATAGAAAAATAGAAAAATAATATGAAATTAAAATTTTGTTCCCAAAACTAGGATACATCAAAATCCTAGAAAAATAAATTTAGTTCATAATTAATTTGTAACTAACAAATACTGTCTTGGATTGCATAATAAAAATTAGAGGAAAAAAAAGAGTCAAATAGAACTATTTTTGTAAAAGAAATTGCAAACCCAATGCCTAGAAATCAGTGCCAAAACAGTGCCTCTCGTCTTTCTCTCTTCCTCTGTCTCGTTTCTCTCTTTTCGTCCTTTTGTCTCGGTCGCTGAGCCCGCACACAGTCAGCAACGCTACTTTACCGCTCCACAGCCCCAACTTCCTGGTTTCGTCTATTTCTGCCTCTAGTCATCTTGGAGCACGCGCTGACACCTGTCACGTGGGACCCGTTCTCCACAGGAACTGCCTCTCTCCTCTTCTTTGATTCCCATGCCAACAGAGAAGCTCACACTCTTTCGTCCACTCTTTTTTTATTTTTTTTATTTTTATTTTATTTTTTTATATATGTGGAGATCAGTCATCGCTCTCTCTCCTCGTTAAGAGCTCCCCTTTTCTCTCTCTCTTGGTCTTGTATTTATAGGCAGAATTAGGGTTTACTTTTGCAGAAAAACCCCCTCTTCTTCGTTTATTTGCTTCCTTCCATGATTTGCTCTTTATTTCTTTCTTCTTTTTCTTCTCTTTCATTTTCTTGAAAACACGTGCTGCATACACAAAATAAAATCAGAACTTAGGATCTAAAAAAAAAATAATTAGTTTAAAATTAATTAAACCAACTAAAAATCATATTAGCTCATTTAAACCCTTTTAAAATTGTTTATTGTACATTTAGCTCAATTAGCAAATTAAGAGTTATATTTTGGATTTCACACGGTCAAATTATAAATTTTAAATTCAACAAATCAATAAAATTAAATAAATCATTAAGTTTGTTTTGTTTGTTGATTTTTACCAAAAATCTTCACTTTTTGCATCAAAAATTTTATTTCTTGAAAAATAATTAATTACTTGAAATATTATGGAAATAAGATGAATTATAAACAATAAAGACGAATACAAGCAATTTTAATAGGTAAATGAGTACAAATAATTGTATAAAAATTAAACACATCAAATACCCCCAAACTTAATTTTGCTTGTCCTCGAGCAAAAAGTAGAATCATGAATCAAAGAATAATAATCAATAGTAGGGGGCTCAACTCGTCACACTAAGAGATCTTATCATGCAAGCATCAAAATTTCGATTAAAAATATAAACAATAGCAAATAAAGTAAAACCAAGCATACTCACTTTCTCCAGTGCAATTATTTATTCATAATTCCAAACCCAATCATATTTGTCATGCAATTAATGTAATTATAGAATGTAACAACTCCATCTGTGACTATCCCTTCTCACTACTACAAACCGAGTAGCAAACTAGAGTTTTTTTTTGGTCTCTTTTCTAAGTTGTCACTTGCCTTTTTTACGCGAATGTAAACATTTGTGATGAATTCACCTGGTTACTCAACAAGTCACAAACTTAAAGTACTTTGCATACTCATATTTCAAGTTGTCGTTTGACGTAAAAGTAAATATTGGTCATGAATACCCCTAGTTACTAAGCAACTCAAAACATTGGAGTAGATAGACTTTATTTTATTTTATTTTATTTTTTTTCATTATTACTCTATTTAATTAAATTCTGTTTAGGACTAGATCAAAGGGAATAATCACAAGAATAAGCATCACATTTTTTTATGTATAATCACATGCCGGTCATAATTGTGCAAGAAATTTTGAAATTCAATAATCCTAAAGTAAATAAGTATGCTTAATCGTGCTTTATAAGCAATAATCTATCCTAAAAAATTTATTTCAATGCTTAGCACTATAAAGAACTCAAAAGTGTACTGGTAAGCCTAATTGAAATCCCTTATATTTTGTTTTTCTTTTTAAAAATAAATAATAAATTTGTAAACCTTCTCACCTAACTTGAATATCACATTGTTCTCAATGGGAAAGGAAAAAAAAACAAAAAGAATGCAAAAAGTTTAGAATTTCTTCCATGATTCGTCTTAAAAATTCTGCACGCACGACGTTCAGTGTTTTTGCGATATCTGGAGCTGTAGATGTCCAAATGGGCTAATTATTTTTGCTGGAAAGCTAAGACAATTGTCTACAATTTTTCTTTGAATCAGTTTTCCAAATTCTGACTCCATACGTACTCAAAAAGATCCATCAATGCAGGTGTATAAAACAGCTCCAGTTGACTTCAAAATTTATGCAATCCTACAAAATAAAATCCAAAATAAAAATTATAGTAAACTAAAATAAAAAATAAATCTAAATGCAGTAAAAGAAAATATGGGTTGCCTTCCAAGAAGCGCTAAATTTTAAGTCTTCAGCCAGACATGGAGGTGAGATGGTTATGTAATGCCAAGATCCTACAACATCAAAACATCTTTTCTAATTCTTCTCTTCAGGTGTGGATCAGGTTCAAGCTCTTGTTTGAGTCGTTTCTTCCATGATGATGATGTCTTTGATTCCCCCACCTCTTTGAATTTTTCAGAAAGAATGAATGAATCGAGGGTGCAACATCCAAATACATAATACACTCTGAAATTTTTTCTTTTTCAAATTCAAGACTTGCTGAATTTATTGGACATACTTCGGTTAGTAACTTTTCAAATTTAGCTTTATGTTTCTCGCCCACAATTAAATCAGTTTCACTTACTTGAAAACACGACTGTTCTTCGGGAGGAAACTTTATGGAATTAACAACATCATACATTACTTGCTCATGCTAAATTTGTTTCTCCACGATTTGTTCGTACTCTTCTTCCTTTTCAACCAAATTCTGTTCGCCATTTTCTTCTTGTGGTTGCTCAATTGTCCTCCCGCTTCTTGGTGTTATTGCTTCGACATGCTCCTTGGGATTTACAACTGTGTTGTTTGGTAATGTTCCTGCAGTTTTTTCGTTAAGAATATTTAAAATTTGACCAATTTGTACCTCAAGATTGTGAATGGAAGCCGAAGTTGAATTTGCAACATTTTGGATTGCCAAATCTATCTTTTGTATGTATTGTTCTGTCGTTTGCATGTAGTGCATAAACATATCTTTAAGTGTCGGCTTCTTTTCTTGTTGTGAAAAATTTTAAGGTGGTCTAATTGCTCGTCCTTGATCATTGTTCCATGGACAATTGGGGGTGTTTCTCCATCCTTGATGATACGTGTTCAAATAAGGATTGTTTTGATGTTGGAAATTAGACACGTAATTTGCTTGATTGAAATTTGATTGAGAAAAAGGGTTCCCCACTTGGCAATTTGCACTTGAATGATTTCCTGCACAAAGATCACAAATCATATTAGATTGAATAACATTAAAATTCATATTACCTAATTGTTTAGATATAATATCAATTTGTGCAGTTAAAGTAGTAATAGGATCAAGTTCAAAAACTCCAGCCACTTTTCTTGGCATTGTTCTCTCTGAAGACCACTGGTAATTATTTGATGTCATCTCCTCTAAAAGTTCATAGGCTGCTTCTTGAGTTTTGCTCATAAGTGCACCTCCAGCTGCTGCGTCAACCATAGATCGATGTGTAACTCCCAAACCATTATAGAATATTTGAATTTGCAGCCATTTCGATAGTTCATGATGAGGACACTTTCTCAATAACTCTTTGTACCTCTCCCATGCATCATACAAAGACTCGGTCTCAAACTGAAAGAATGTGGCAATATCATTTCTTAGTTTTGCTGTCTTTGCTGGCGGAAAATACTTAGCCAAAAACTTTTGTGCAAGTCCATCCCAAGTAGTAATACTACCGGGTGGTAGATAATGTAGCCAAGCCTTCGCCTTATCTCGTAGTGAAGAAGGAAAGAGTCTTAATCTGATTGCATCATCTGATACTTCGTTGTGCTTGAAAGTGTCACAAATTTCTAGAAAGTTTGCAATATTAACATAAGGATCCTCGTGCGATAGTCTCCAAAATTGAACAGCCTGTTGAATCATTTGAATAATGGTCGGTTTAATCTCAAAATCGTTAGCTTCAACAGCCGGCCTCATTATGCTTGATGTTACTCCATTAATTGAGGGCATAGCATAGTCTCTCAAAGCCTTGTTCTTATAATTTGTCATGATAATTTCCTTGTATGTCCTGAAATGTAAGTATTGAAAAAAAAATAGAAAAACTAAAATAAAATAAAAATAAAATAAAAAGTAAGTCAAAAGAAAATAAAGAGATAGAATAACAATAAAACAAAAGAAATATTAAAAAAAAATCCAAACTAGTAATAATCTAGCAATTTTCAATATCAATAAAAGAATAACTAGTCTCCGACAACGGCGACAAAAACTTGATGTGACTTTTTGCAAGTGTACAAAATCGCAACAAGTAGTATAGTTAAGTGAAAAAATTGTCGAACCCACCGGGACTAATTATTTTATTGAGTACCGATATTACTAGATGAACTACTATTTGGAAAACCGAAATTAATAAAGAAACCGACTATATTAAATTAATCTAAAGAAGAAAAAAAAGAAAAACTAACTAAATTAATTAAGAGGGAGCGAAGTCTGAAATTTTGTAATTTGTTAATGGTAATATTAATTCTAGGACTTTTGACTTCACCTAGTTTATCCCACACAATTTATAATTCCAAATGAATAAAGAACTTATTTTTCCAAGTTTTAGACCGAAATCCCCAAATTATTCAATGCTTTCTCTCGAACAACCCCAAAAATATCTCCAACTAACAGTTTGTCATATCTCTATGTAAATTTAATTAATCGAAGACTCATTAAGTTCTGTGGATTTCTTAATGGTCACATCAATCGCGGTAAATCATCTCTAATTTCGCTCAATCAATGGTGTTTAATTTATAGTTCTAAATCACAAATTACCTCTCGGTCTCTCCATGATCCAATAAATCATACAAAAGTCTGTCCACCAATTGTACGCATTAAGAATAAAAATCAAACACACAACTATGGAAAAATAGAAAAATAATATGGAATTAAAATTGTGTTATCAAAACTAGGCTACATCAAAATCTTAGAAAAATAAATTTAGTTCATAATCAATTTGCAACTAACAAATACTGTCTTGGATTGCATAATAAAAATTAAAGATAGGAAAGAGAGACAAAAAAGAAATTGCAAACCCAACGCCTGGAAATCAGTGCCAAAACAGTGCCTCTCGTCTTTCTCTCTCCCTATGTCACGTTTCTCTCTTTTCGTCCTTTTTGTCTCAGTTGCTGAGCCAGCACACAGTCAGCAACGGTACGTCACCGCTCCACAGCCCCAATTTCCTGGTTTCGTCTATTTCTGCCTCTGGTTGTTTTGGAGCACGCGCCGACATCTGTCACGTGGGACTCGTTCTCCACAGGAGCTGCCTCTCTCCTCTTCTTTGATTCCCATGCCAACAGAGAAGCCCACATTCTTTCGTCCTCTCTTTTTTTATTTTTTTATTTTTATTTTATTTTTTTATATATGTGGAGATCAGCCGTCGCTCTCTCTCCTCGTTAAGCGCTCGCCTTTTCTCTCTCTCTTGGTCTTGTATTTATAGGCAGAATTAGGGTTTACTTTTGCAGAAAAACCCCCTCTTCTTCGTTTATTTGCTTCCTTCCATGATTTGCTCTTTATTTCTGATGTGGCTAAAAATGGGGGTTTAATCGAGACCGTCCAAATTGGACACGAATCCTGAAGCCCAGGGGTAAAATGGTAATTTCACCTACAAACGGGTCTGAAGCGGATACTGGGTCTCCCCCCCCCCAAAGAGCCATTAACCCTCAAACGGATCCACCTCAACTGGGTGCGGGTTTCAACCCGCAACAAACCCGGTCCAGCAGGATAGAATTAGGGTTTCTGATTAATATTAATCAACCGCCCTGATTCATATCTATCCTTTCACTGGGGATTAGGGATTACATTCCTTATCTATACACAGGAATTACATGCCTAATCTGTTCCCTAAGACGCCTATAAATACCCCCCATCCATCTCCATTAAGAGGTAATCACTCTTTCTCCAGTTTTTGCGCTCTTTCATAATCATTTCTGGTTACTGACTTGAGCGTCGGAGGGTGCGTCGTCGGGAATAACCCCGGTGTCTCGCACTTTTTGCAGGTGTACGGCAGGAGTCAGCGTCAAACTCCGACGGAACAGGTATACAGGTTTACTATTTAGTTTCCCTAAGAATCCACAAATACTATCTGTTTGTCCCCACACCAAATTTAGCAGCAACAGATTGGCGCCGTCTGTGGGAAACTAACGAATAGAAACCTCTCCTCTTCCCGGTGAATAGATCTTCTCCAGCCATGCCTCCTAGGAAAGTCAGATTAAGAGGGTCTAACAGAGGACCCAACCCCGATCAGCAGCAAGAAGTTCCCATCCAGCCTATCCAACAGCAGGGACAGCTTCCTCCTCAAGCGGAGGACCCGCTCCAACAGGACCTTCCTCCTCCAAATTAGCCACCTCCAAAGGGTCCTAACCCTCAAAAACATCCTCTTCACCAGGACCACGTCTCCATCCACAACGCCTCTTCGAACTCTATGGCCTCCCATCATCCCTGAGCCTCTGGTCTCCACAATACCGCCCTCAATCGCCAGAAAGATGATGACCTTCGCCGCCATCTGGATGAGAAGCGGGTCTGAGAGGGAACCTCCTGCCGACACCGTCCGGACGAGCGGTCTCCTCGCCACCGAGAATATAGAAGGTCCCCTAACCGAAGGGGTCACAAAGAGTCCCCCGAGCACTACCGAAGAAGGCCGCACTCCCCTGCAGGTCGGCAACAGCCTAGGAACAATGAGGCACCCATCACGCGTGCCGAGTTCCAGCAGTTCCAAGCGACCGTCCTACAAGCTCTCAATCTCCATCCCAACACCAACGCATCCAAGATTCCATCTCCTCCTCCGGTCCAAAGCCCTCGCCGACGATCCCCATCTCCCCGTCCTGCTCCTAGCAACTCCCGGCATACTCTAGGTCCTCGTCGCTCCCGAAGTTACCGTCGCCGCAGCCCTCGCTCTCCCTCGTACGAAGACGAGTTTAGAGGCTCGACTGATTACCGTCGGAGGGACGACACTATGTACCGCCGTCTTCATGAGGTAGAGAGGCGCCTGGGCCAGATAGACCGAGAAGAAGAGCTTAGGGGGAGGACCCTACGTCCTAGCAGACCCCCTTTCTCCCAAACCATAATGGATGCACCTGTGCCGATCAGTTTCAAACCTCCCCAATTTGAGACTTACTCTTGGGAGACCGACCCCGTTGATCACATCGAAAGCATTAAGACCCTGATGCTCCTCCATCAAGCTTCCGATGCCCTACTCTGCAAAACCTTCCCCGCAACTTTCAAGCCCCAGCTCGAGAATGGTACTCTCGCCTTGCCCCCTCCTCAATATTCTCCTTCGAGCAGTTCGAGACCCTTTTCGTCACCCATTTCGTAAGCAGCCGTAGAGCTGAGAAGACCAGCATCTCACTATTGCACCTCCACCAGAAGAAGGGGGAGGAATTGAGAGACTATGTGAAGAGGTTTACAGCTGAAGCCAGGTCCATAGCATCCCTCGACCAGTCGGTCGCTGCGGCAGCATTTCAATCTAATGTCCTCAATTCTAACCTCCGCTCCTCCCTCACCAAGAAGCCTCCACAGAACTTTTCCGACCTCCTCCTTCGCAGTGAAAAGTACATCCGGGCCGAAGAGGCCGAGCATCGACCCAACTGGGAGGGGTCTTCCTCTGGGTTTAAAAGAAAGGGAACAGAAGAGGAAGGAGCCAAGAAGCTCCAGAAGGATAATGCCGGCCAGTGCCGACCTCCCCCCAGATTCGAGAAGTTCACTCCCCTCACCACTAACGTCTCAACCATTCTGATGGAAGTCGAAAAGGAAGGGATCTTACCTCCAGCTCCGAGGATGAACACCCCCGCCAAGAAAAGAGATAAAGAAAAATGGTGCCGTTATCACCGGGACCACGGGCATGACACCAACGATTGTCGCGCCTTAAAGAACGAGATAGAAGCTCTTATCCAGAGGGGGCAGCTGACCAGGTTTGTAAGAAAGGACCGAGCCGAACTTCCTCCCCCGCCTTGGGGGGGCTAACAAGCGCCCGGAACGACAAGAGACGCCTGACTTCGAGGAAAAGCGAGTCCTCCACCTCATTCATGGGGGCCCAATGGGGGGTCCTCAAACTCCTCTCGGAAGGCATTTATAAGAGAAGTCAACTCGGTCCGAACCACCCCTCCTCCCAAAGGCCTCGGAGTGCCTGTCACATTCTCCGACGAAGATCTTGAAGGGGTTCGCACCCCACATTGTGACGCACTCGTCATTAACCTCCACATGGCGAATTTCAAAGTAGAGAGGATCCTAGTGGATAATGGCAGCTCCGTAAACATCCTCTTCCTCGCCGCTTTCAAAGGCCTAAAGCCCTCCCGAGATAGACTCAAGCCCGCCGGTTACACGCTCCATGGGTTCACGAGAGTGCCAGTGACTATTGAAGGGGTGATTACCCTCGACGTAACTGCTGGCAAAACTCCTGCCACCCGAACGGAGTCGATGGACTTCATGGTCGTAGATGTCCCAGCAGCCTACAATGTCATTCTGGGCCGGCCCGGCCTAGCCGTCCCTTCTGCCTACCATCTCAAAATGAAGTTTTCCACTCGGGCCGAAGTAAGGGAAGTAAGGGGCAATCAGGAAACGGCCAGGAAGTGCTACATGACCTCTACCCTCGGACCTGTCCTCTCCTTAGAAACTCTGGAAATCCCCCAAGACAGTGCTCGGCCGACCTCCGAGCCGGTGGACGAATTGGAGGAAGTGCTCTTCTCTGAGCAGGACCCGACCCACAAATTCTTTGTTAGCAAGACCCTTCCGTCCGCCCTATGCTCAGACATTGTACAATGCATCCGAAGGAACGAAGACCTCTTCGCTTGGTCAGCTGCAGATATGCCCGGGATCTCCGAAGAGCTCCTGGTCCACCACCTCAGCGTAGTTCCGGGGTCCAAACCGGTTCAGTAGAAGAGGCGCAAGTTCGCCCCCGAGCATCAGCTCGCTATTAAAGAGGAGGTGGACAAGCTCTTGAAGGCTCGGTTCATACAGGAGGTGAACTATCCTGAGTGGTTGTCGAATGTAGTGATGGTGAAGAAGTCCAATGGGACTTGGAGGATTTACATTGATTTTACCGACCTCAACATGGCTTGCCCCAAGGACCCATTCCCTCTTCCGAGCATTGACACCCTGATCGATGCAACCTCGGGACATGAGCTCCTCAGCTTCATGGACGCCTTTTCTGGCTACAATCAGATCCGGATGTTCCCCTCGGATATCCCGAAGACTTCGTTTGTGACCGACCAAGGCCTCTACTGCTACAGAGTCATGCCGTTCGGTCTAAAGAATGAAGGTGCAACATACCAACGCCTCGTCAACAAGGTTTTCCAGGCTAAGATCGGCCGGAACATGGAGGTGTATGTGGACGACATGCTTGTGAAAAGCATCCGAGGCATTGATCATGTGACCGACCTCCAAGAGGCGTTTGACGTTTTGAGAAAGCACAATATGAGACTCAACCCGAACAAGTGTGCGTTCGGCGTCTCATCAGGGAAGTTCCTCGGCTTCATGGTTAGCCAACGAGGAATTGAAGCAAACCCGAAGAAAATCAAGGCCATATTAGACATGGCCCCTCCCAAAAATGTAAAAGAAGTTCAGAGATTAACAGGCCGCTTAGCCGCCATCGGGCGCTTTCTCTCCAAGTCCGGGGAGAAATGTCTCCCCTTCTTCAAGGCCCTCAGAGGGGCTAAAGGTTTCGAGTGGGGGCAGCAGCAACAGGAGTCCTTCGACCAGCTCAAGGCTTACCTCGTCAGTCCCCCTCTCCTCAGCAAACCGATCCCTGGCGAACCCCTCTACCTCTACCTGGCAGCCTCCGAGCAGACCCTCAGTGCAGTCTTAGTGAGGGAAGAAGACCAGGCTCAGAAGCCCATCTACTATGTCAGCAAAGTACTTCGGAACGCCGAGCTCCGATACCCGAAGATAGAAAAGATGGCTTATGCCCTGGTAATGGCCGCGAGAAAGCTTCGCCCGTACTTTCAGTCCCATTCGGTGGTCATTCTTACCGATCAGCCGCTGAAGCAGGTCCTCCATAAGCCTGAGACTTCGGGTCGCCTTATGAAATGGTCTATCGAGCTGAGCCAACACGATATAACTTATTAGCCTCGGACCGCGATCAAGGCTCAGGCGTTAGCCGAATTCATAGTTGAGAGTACTATCCCCGAGTCTAGCCAAACAGTGAAGGGACCACCCGTCTGGTTAGTTTATGTTGACTGATCCTCTTGCAATGAGGGAAGCGGGGCAGGAGTCATTCTGGCAGGCCCAGACGACTTCATCCTTCAATACTCCCTCCGTATAAACTTCAAAGCCTCGAACAATGAAGCTGAATACGAGGCGCTAATAGCCGGTCTTGGAATGGCCCGAAATGCTGGGGCACAACGCCTGCGGATCTTCAGCGACTCTCAGTTGGTTGTCAATCAGGTCCTTAGCGAGTATGAAGCCCGCGATGACAGAATGGTTAAATACTTGGCCAAAGTTAAGAGCCTCATGGCACTGTTTGAAGAGGCCCTCATCCAAAGAATCCCCCGAGAAGAAAATTCTCAGGCCGATGCCCTATCCAAATTAGCCTCCTCTTTCCTTCAAGGTCTCGAGCAGACCGTACTGATAGAAGTCCTCCTGAAGCCGAGCATAGAGGACGAAACACTGGACTCCGTAGAAACACTGCATGTCCTCCTCGAAGACAATTGGATGAAACCCCTCGTCGAATTCCTAAGGGACGGACTCCTCCCCGAGGATCACAAGGAAGCACGAAGAGTAAGAACCCGAGCCGAGCGTTACACACTAATCGGAGGCATCCTATATAAACGCTCCTTCACCCAGGTGGACGGCCGGCCCTACCTGAGGTGCCTCTCCCCCGGGCAAGCCGACTACGCCCTGCAAGAACTTCATGAGGGCATCGGCGGGGCCCATTCTGGTTCCAGAGCCCTGGTGCGCAAAGTGTTGAACTACGGGTATTTCTGGCCCACTCTCCTATGGGACGCCGAATGACACGTTCGGCAATGCAGCTCCTGTCATAAGTACTCCGACATCCGATGCCTTCCACAAGCACCACTCACTTCCCTATCAAGTCCGATCCCCTTCGCAATGTGGGGGATGGATTTACTAGGACCGTTTTCGCCAGCCCCCGGACAGCTTAAGTTCCTAGTCGTGGCAGTCGACTATTTCTCGAAATGGATAGAGGCCGAGCCCCTGGCCACGATCACCGAAAACAAGGTCGTTCAATTCTTCTGGAAAAGCGTGATCTGCCGATTCGGCGTCCCCAGGGTCCTAATTACGGACAACGGAATGCAATTCACGGGGGTGGCCTTCCGAGCTTTATGTGAAGACCTCGCCATACAACACCGGTTCTCCTCCGTCTCTCATCCTCAGTCGAATGGCTAGGCCGAAAATGCCAACCGACAGATCCTCTCAGGCATTAAGAAGAGGTTAGACAAGTGTTCCAAAGACTTGTGGGTCGATCAGCTGCCCAACGTGCTCTGGAACTACCGCACCACGAAGCGAACCCCAACAGGCGAGAGCCCATTCAATCTCACCTACGGGTCCGAGGCCATCATCCCCCTAGAAGTCAGGTTACCCTCTCCTCGTCCGATAGCTTATGAAGAAGAGCAGAACGCTAGGGAGCTCAGAGAAAGTCTAGATCTGATAGACGAAATCCGAGAGAGAGCTGCCATACGCCAGCAAACTTACCGAAGAAGGATCGAGCTAGCATACAACAAAAGAGTCTGCCCAACGGACCTCAAAGAAGGGGACCTAGTCCTCCGAAAGTTGGACATCTCGTTCCCTAGTTAGAAAAGCAAATTTGCCCCGAACTGGGAGGGACCTTACAAGATTTCTAAAGAAATCCGCCCCGGCACATACAGACTAGAAGATCTCGAAGGCAGGGAGATTCCCAGGACTTGGAATGCCGACCATCTCTTAAAATACCAAGAGAGAACAGCAACGCCTCTCTAAGTACTTCGAGATGGCGAACCGTTCCTTTCCTGTTACTTGTAGTGATTTTCTTTCATTTTTCCTTGTAATAACGGCTAGCAACTTTAGAAGCGGCCGATCATTGGATATTAATAAATAAAGTTTTTTCATATTTTTGCTACTGTTTACATCTCTCTGCTTTTAACTCTTCAATCTAACGATGGTTCGGAGTCCAACACTTGGCTCGATTCTACTTCGCAAGTTCGCTTCTAAGCGAGCCAGAAGTAGTTCGCCATTCGGAATTGCTCCCACAGCCGTTGAACTAATCTAACGATGGTTCGGAGTCCAACACTTGGCTCGATTCTACTTCGCAAGTTCGCTTCTAAGCGAGCCAGAAGTAGTTCGCCATTCGGAATTGCTCCCACAGCCGTTGAACTAATCTAACGATGGTTCGGAGTCCAACACTTGGCTCGATTCTACTTCAGAAGTTCGCTTCAAAGCGAGCTAGAAGTAGTTCGCCATTCGGAATTGCTCCCACAGCCGTTGAACTAATCTAACGATGGTTCGGAGTCCAACACTTGGCTCGATTCTACTTTGCAAGTTCGCTTCTAAGCGAGCTAGAAGTAGTTCGCCATTCGGAATTGCTCCCACAGCCGTTGAACTAATCTAATGATGGTTCGGAGTCCAACACTTGGCTCGATTCTACTTCGCAAGTTCGCTTCTAAGCGAGCTAGAATTAGTTCGCCATTCGGAATTGCTCCCACAGCTGTTGAACTAATCTAACGATGGTTCGGAGTCCAACACTTGGCTCGATTCTACTTCGCAAGTTCGCTTCAAAGCGAGCTAGAAGTAGTTCGCCATTCGGAATTGCTCCCACAGCCGTTGAACTAATCTAATGATGGTTCGGAGTCCAACACTTGGCTCGATTCTACTTCGCAAGTTCGCTTCTAAGCGAGCTAGAAGTCGTTCGCCATTTGGAATTGCTCCCACAGCCGTTGAACTAATCTAACGATGGTTCGGAGTCTAACACTTGGCTCGATTCTACTTCGCAAGTTCGCTTCTAAGCGAGCTAGAAGTAGTTCGCCATTCGGAATTGCTCCTACAGCCGTCGAACTAACCTAACGATGGATCGAAGTCCTATGGCTCGACTTTACTTCCCCGGCTCGCCCTCAGGCGAGCCGGAAGTAGATGGCCGTTCCGAACTGCCCCCACGACCATCGAGCCGAGCGGACGAGGTACCGACCCTCGTATATGGCGAAAAAACCTTCCGAGGCGAAACCACCGTCAGATCGTCTCAAAATGCGTGCTAGGGTGTGATGAACGGGCCTGACTGTGCCACGTGTCCACAAAACGACAAGATAGCATTTTCTTGGGAACTGGACCCGCCTTGAGATTCGTGCAACCATCCAACGGTTGTGATCAACTCACTTCCCTCGGCTCCAAACGCCGAGCGATAGGCAACCGGAACCAACCTTCGGCAAAAGTCACTCCGGCCACCAAGCTACGTGAGCACAGCCGATTCGCGCCGGGCGAGTGTCCAGCCGAGCCTCGAAAGAAAGTTTGGGTTGGGGTTTTAGGGAACCTCCCCCTCGGTCCCGGACTTTGGTCATCACCTCATCCACCATGATCTCCTCTGACCCTGACACCCACGTCGGAGCCGTCAGAGTCAGGAGAAGATCATGGTGGAAGAACGACAACCCATCCTCCCGAACAGCCTTTCCCTCGGGTCCGGACTACGGTCGCCAACTCTTCTGCCCTGTCCTCCCCCGACCCTGACCCCCACATCGTGGCTATCAGGAGCGGGAGAAGAACAAGACAGAAGAGTGACCACCCCTCCGAACCTCTCGAGGTCAAAAATTTTCACAAGGCTGGCATCCGCCCAAGGGCAGACACCATCGATGCCACTAAAGTTCAAGACTGCAATGACTAAAACAACAAGGGGGGTGTGGTACTTATAGCCTTCCCCGAGAGACTGTCATTATGACCCTCGGGAGTCCAACAGTCACGCCTAGGGAGCTGAAGCGCCGTGTATTTATTAAAGGGCACCACTCTCAATGCCCTCGGGAAGGTGGAACACCCCCACAGATCCCGGAGCACCATTAATGCAGTTAGGGAACTGGTCCCATCTTTTCAGAACGATGCTCGAACGGCCGAGCGCTCCGCACCCCAAATCAGGCCACGTGGCCGCAGCTTCGACGCATTTACACCGCTGCCGAGGCACGAGACGCACCGGTATATACCGAGCAACAGTCAGGACCACGGCTTAGGCGAAAATGTCGTAGCCAAGACGCTCGACGAAGCAGACACTTCTTGCGGTTCATCTCAAACAAACTAGCTAAAGCAATTACAGCACAACAAGTGGCCAGCCAACTCCAATTTTATTAACTTGATAAATTTACAAAAAAGATTACAACAAGAGACAGTTCGGAAGCCCAAAGACACGACACGACTCGTTTACTGCCTCCGCGGAAGGGGGACGCTCCGGTTCAGCGATACCTTGAGTCGGCGCTTCTTGACCTCCGAGCTCGTCTCTAGGCCAACGAATCGAGACGCCCCCTCACCGCTGGCCCTGACGGTTGCTCTGACCGAAGCACCACTCGAGGACACCGCTACTCCACTTTGAGCGTCAGCTGCTGTCCGACCGACGATGGAGGTTCAGCTCGCGAGTTGATAGAACGTAATCCCTCGCTTAATCTCTTTGCGAGTGCACGAGGTGCTCCGGACATTAGCCCTCACCGGCTGAGGTTTGAGCCGAGCAACCTCTTCCTCCAGTTCAACGATCCGGTCCTTCAACGTGTCGTCCTTCACAATCACTTTGAATCGAGGATGTTTCGCCGAACCAAGATACTCGGCGCTGTCAGATATAACGCGGCGCAAGTGGGTCACCTCGATGCTCTTGTCGACCGTCACCCTTTGCAACTGTTCTACCTTCCTTGCGAAGTCATCTCGTTCGGCCGAAACCCGGACCAACTCTTCCTCCTTCGCAGATAGTTCGGCCTCGACTATCCGCAGATGGTGCAGCTCGACCAACAGCTCACTGTTCCTCCTCTCTACATTATGAAGTATTCTCCTCGTCAGATGGACCTCGCCCTCAAGACGATCCTCCCGTGACTGCTGAAATAACTCTGCACGGCACCGAGCCGCCGCGGTGATAAGAGTCTGCTCGGCAATCTGAAATATAAAAAAAAGACAACATTGAAGTACTACATGGCTGAACCAAACACTTAGACAGAAGTCCAAATTCAAAGCATTTTTCATTCATGAAAGCGGTGGCCAGTCCGCAAAAGGCATTACACTGTTTAAAAGAAAAAACAAAACAAAAAACTACAAAAATTTGCAAGGGGATCAGGGGTCCACCTGCGTCGCCACTTCGACTACGGGCGCGTCACCAGATGGCCCCTCGATCCTCCCCTCGACCTGGGCGTCCGCCACAGGAGGGTCGGTCTCCTCCACCTCGTCATCGCCTTCAACCTCATCACCTTCGACCTCGTCGCCTTCGGCTCCCTCCTCCTCACCGCCTGAAGGCGGCCCTGGCCACAGTCTGTAGCCGACCCGCTCGAAGCCGGGGACACATTCCTGAACATGGTCGAGTGGCCTCCGATAGGACATCTCCATGTTCTTGGCCATGTGCTTCTTCGCCTCAGCCTCGGCCTCGGCCTCGACCTCGGCCCTGATCTTCACGGCCAGCGCCTCCTTCTCCGCCTTCAGGTCGGTCAGGGACTTCGCCGACGTGGCCAGTTCCTCGGTGGCCTTCGTAGCCTTGGCAGACTCCGCATCAAGTCGCCCCTTGGTCCTTTCCAGGTCAGCTTCAAGATCAGCGACCCGGACTTCCAAGGCCTCGGCCCGCCTCTGCTCGGCCTCGAGTTCCCGGACCGCCTTGACCTTCACCGCCCTGTCTTTGTCGCTGGCGGCCTTCAGCTCCTTCTCCTGCGCGGCGAACGTCTCGAGAAGATGGCCGAAGTGGCAAGTGTCCTGTGAAGACAACGATAAGCACAATATGCAAGCTGAGCAGTAAACTTGAAGAAATTCGCAATGAGAAACTTACCGATACGAGCGACCGAGCCACTTCGTAAGTGTCGTCACCGACCGTCCCAGCCTTCAGCGCGGCTCTGTCCTTCGGGGTCGCCAAGTGCTTGACGACCTGCACCGACATCTGCGAGTTGCCGAGGAATCCGTCGTGATTCTTTACCCGCCAGTTCGGCACAAACAACTGCTTGTGCTGCTCGGTCAGGAACGCCTCAGCCGCTTTCGTCAGTGGCAGAGCCTCGAGCGACAGCGCCGCGTTAACATCAAAGGCCCTGTCAACAGGGGCCGTGGCCTCAGGCACCGAGGGCGCCTCAACAACAACCACCTCCAAAGGCGCCTCAGTAGCCGGAGGAGGCGGGGTGGTAGTCGAGGTGACCTTGGGCTGCGGAGTCGACGAGGCAGCCACGGTCGCCCTCTTCCTCTTCCTACCCTCGACCAATTTGGACCTATCGGCCATCATGGCGTTGAAGTCGATCTTCATCGCCTCTGCTCCAAACAAAATAAAAACTGTTAGCAAGACGAGCTAAACACTTGGAAGAAAAACAAAAATAAATGAGATGTCAGGACCATACTCGGGTCGATGGGGCTAAGGCCGGACCCGAACAGCACCTCCTCCGTCAACTCCCTCCAACTCAGCAAGGGGAGGGCCATGATCTTCCTCGCCACCTCCTCCTCGGCCGCAGACAGTACAGGGTCGGCTCTCGCAAATTTCGGCACCTCCGGTTTCCACCGGGTCGGAATTTGCAGTATTGGCTCCCCCCTTAATATAAAATACTTCTCTTTCCAGCCCTTAATTGAGTCCGGGTTTTCTATGATCCTAACACCCTTCCTCGGCCCCAAGTAGTACCGATGCTCTGTCTTGTGCATCCGGTTTATCCGATACAGGCCTTGGAAGACCGTTAGGTCCGGCTCGACTTCAGCTTTGCGGCACTGAACCAGGAAAGCATTCACGTGACGCCATGTGTTCGGCATAAATTGGGTCGGTGCGAGGCAGAACCAGCCGAGGATCTGGAGAATGAAAGGATGCAACGGAAAATGCAGTCCGTCATTCAAGGAGTCGAAGTCGAACATGCACATGTCCGACGATGCCAGCTTGGAATTCGCTCGCATCTCGGGGCCGGGGATCATCAGCTTGTACTCCGGAGGGATGGCGAATCCCTTTCTGATCCGAAGGAGATCCCTCTCGGATAGTACCGAAGTAATCTCGTCGGCTTCGGTAGGAAGAGCCAGGTTGGGTTCTTCGAGGACTTTCGACTTCCCGAAGATTGCTTTCTCCAAGAGATCGCCCTCGTACTGCCTGACCCCCGAATGCCCAGACAGAATAGAAGGATATCGTCCCATCTCAGGGCTTGCTTCGGGTGCTCTATAATCTCCTCGATCACGACAGATTGGGCTGCCACCCTCCTCTTCTTCTTCTTCTCCTTCCTCGCCTCGGTCGCAGACGGCTCGGCGACTTGTTTTCCCTTCCTTCGGATCTCCGCCCTTCTCCTCTCCTCGGCACCATCATCGCCCGAGGACGAGGCCCCACTCCCCGAGTTCACTCTTGACATCTCTAGAAAAAAAGCTAAGGCTAGTAGACTGACCTTTGAAGTGACGTTCACGGTCGGAATGTTCTCGCCGGAAATCGCCTGGCCCACGCGACAGCTAACGTCACCACCTTGGAGCAAAAGTCGCCGCTAGCAGAGAGCTCAGAAAGCAAAAGTGAAATCTTGGAGTGAAAAGTGAGAAATGAGCTTGGGGGTGGGAGAGTGAAAACTTATAACCCCAAGTGATAGCGGGCTTCCTTGGGAACCTCGAAGGCCCACTAAGAAGCCAAAGCACCAAGCGGAAAGTTGCGACGCTTCGAAAAGCAAAAACCTCAAATCACTCAAGTCCACGACTCGGACACCAGTTTGCCAAGCCGAGCTATCGAACAGCCTGGCTAAGCAACCGAGCCACTGAGTCCTTTCAAAAACATCTAACTCCATACCTCGGCCGACGCCACTTAGACTCCGAGCCGAGATGACGAGGAACCGACCCTCGTATATGGAGAAAAATCCTTCCGAGGCAAAATCACCGTCGGATCTCTCCAAAATTCGCGTCAGAATTCGATGAGCGGTTCAGATTGCGCCACGCCCACAAAACGACAATATAACGTTTTCTCGTGATCTGAACCCCATCCTCGTGATTCGCACCATGATGGACGGACCAGATCTGGCCATATGTACCTTCCGAACTGCCTGCCATCGGCCTGCTCAACCGAGCTGCCGAACAGCTTAGTCGAGCAGCCGAGCTACTGGGCTCGGAAAAGTGGAACCAATAAGAGACGCAACCTTCAAAGTATCCAACTCAGCGCCTCGGTCGATGCCACTTAGACTCCGAGCCGAGATGACGAGGAACCGACCCTCGTATATGGAGAAAAATCCTTCCGAGGCAAAATCACCGTCGGATCTCTCCATAATTCGCGTCAGAATTCAATGGGCGGTTCAGATTGCGCCACGCCCACAAAACGACAAGATAACGTTTTCTCGTGATCTGAACCCCATCCTCATGATTCGCACCATGATGGACGGACCAGATCCGCCCATATGTACCTTCCGAACTGCCTGCCATCGGCCTGCTCAACCGAGCTACCGAACAGCTTAGTCGAGCAGCCGAGCTACTGGGCTCGGAAAAGTGGTACCAATAAGAGACGCAACCTTCAAAGTATCCAACTCAGCACCTCGGCCAATGCCACTTAGACTCCGAGCCGAGATGACGAGGAACCGACCCTCGTATATGGCGAAAAAACTCGCCGACCTACCTCGACCGTTGGATCTTGTAAAAAAGCGCGCTCGTCATGATGGACGGCCCAGATCCTGCCACGTCCACTAAACAACAAGATAGCGTTTTATGGGGATCCACGCTGAGATGAACGGCCCAGATGATGCCACATACCTCGGAGGGTCCGAGCCGAGGAGCCAATCCACCGAGCCGAGGGGACAATCCTCCGAACCGAGGAGACAAGGAACCGACCCTCGTACCTCACAAAGTATAAGGCCGAGCCGAGATGACGAGGAACCGACCCTCGTATAGGGCAAAAAAACACGCCGACCCATATCAGCCGTTGGATCTTGTAAAAAAGCGCGCTTGTCATGATGGACGGCCCAGATCCTGCCATATCCACTAAACGACAAGATAGCATTTTATGGGGATCCACGCTGAGATGAACGGCCCAGATGATGCCATGTACCTCGAAGGGTCCGAGCCGAGGAGCCAATCCACCGAGCCGAGGAGCTAGTCCACCGAGCCGAGGCGCTGATCCTCCGAGCCGAGGAGCCGAGGAGCCGACCCTCGTATACGGCAAAAGAGCCTACCGAGGAACGGGGACCGTCTGATCACTCAGAAATTCGCGCTCCATGCTGATCGAGGGTCCAGAATATGCCACGTCATAAATTGGTATTTAAAAATCGATTTTCATTTATTTAAATTATTTTATTTATTTAAAAGTTGCAAAAATTTGCTAAAAATTCGGGAAAATTAGCTAAAAATTCTAGAAAATAATTAAAAACTCGGGGGGATATTTTTGAGCCCCTGAACGAACAATTATTGCCTAGAATGTACTGTTAAGCCCCTGAACGATTAGTTAACACATCGCAAAATTAAATAAATAGCCCGAAAAAATAGATAAAAACTCGATACGGCTTCAGAACATCATATGGCTTCAAAAAAGAAGAAGTTACCTTACTACCCACTTCAAGATTCAAAATCCCCCATTCGGACTCCGATACAACTCCACTAGCCACTAAAACAGTCAAACTACTCCTCAAAGACTGATCATCCTCAGCCTTTAGGAGTGGGGGGCTCGTGATGTGGCTAAAAATGGGGATTTAATCGAGACCATCCAAATTGGACACGAATCCCGAAGCCCAGGGGTAAAACGGTAATTTCACCTACAAACGTGTAACGCCCCGAACTTCCTATATGGAGGATTCGAGACATGAGCCAGGACCTTTACATTCAATTAGTCACAATACACAGATTTGTGGAGAATTTTAAAACTTTTTACTACTACAATATTACAGACCGAGTGGTTCCATTGATTCCACATTACATCAGAGTATATAAGAATGAAAGATGACAATATCAGGCACTTCATTGTAAGCCATGCCTTTACTGGAGTCCTCCCGGTTGGTGATCCTGAATCCACGACTACGATCCAATACCTGTACTTCTATACTGCGGTACCTATTGAAGTGGGGACGTCAGTATTCACTGATGCTTAAGGGCTGATCATATAGCAGCGAATCTCCAAAAACAAACATATAAAACATGGTAAAATATGTCGGTGTAGTTTAAGTGTTCGTGAGTGCGATGACCAGAATCTAATGCAATGTCAACTTATCTAGGATGCTCCTATTCTAATGCAAGCAAGTCTCCGGAACAGTATGCATCCCATACTACATACGCCCATCTCAAGCCGTTTCTCCAAATATAGGGATTTGAACCCGCGTTATGAGTTTCTAATTGTACACAACCTGTTCCTGACAGATACTACATGACTGATGAGGTTGCACATGTGGTCAAGTCCCACCATTGCAGTAGGCTCATGGTGTCTATGTTTGCCACTACTACCCGGTACACCGGACCTCACTCAAAACCAGACGAACACAGGGTCTTCCGAGCCCATAACTCATAGACCGCAATCTATGGCCTGTTCGCTTCCCCCTGGCCAAGGACCCGACGAAGTTCCGGGGTCCATCCCCCTAGCTCCGCCCGCCTTATCATGGCACTTCAAGAATTAACAGTGTGCGATACGCATCCCATGCTCCCAACTCGTGAGAAGGCATCGTACGTATCCCTTTGACAGGAAGGTACAACCCAGTAACACCACCTAAGGTCGGCCCAAAGGACGAGTTGGTCATAAGGTGCCCCCTACTGCCAAACTCTCTCCTTCTGGCTAAATGGTTAAGTAATGATCTTTATGCGTTACTAACCTAACAATGTCACTAACCCTAACGAACTACGAGACTTTAACTAAGAAATTCTTGATTTCATCATGGTCCCACCCTATGGCCCATTGATCCAAGACATTAGCGACGGGATCTCCCTTATTCATCACTACCCCTAACTTGGATCTCGTCAACACCCTCGGCCCGCGATCAACCCACACCAGTTAGATCCGTCGGTGCCCAAGGTGAGATTTTATCCTAGTTCCCAAGGCGGTAAGATGCGAGTCTTGGTGATCAATGACCCCTAGGGTAGCTACAAGACCCTAGACGAGCTTTTACCAAGCTATCCACACTAGTAACTTTCTCAATCCATTAATTTCTCATACAAGGAAGATGAAGAATGTTCTCATGATAGGCTCCAACTTTAATTAGAACCTCACACCACTAGAACTCATGGGTTCTTTTTGCCCTAATTGAACTAGAACTACATACACTAGATTCATGAGTTCTTTCTCAAGTTGAGCTAGAATCACATAGAACCTATGTGAATGGGTTCTTATTAAATTAGCTAGAACCATCATGGAGCTAGTTTCATGGGTTTCTCTTTTAAGAGTTGGCTAGAACAATCATGGAGCATTGGTCCATCTCTTTGAATCATTAACTACAACAAATCTTTAGCATGGTAGTTCTCTTTTTGACATGGCATACAAACTCAAACATGATCTATTATAACTCAAGCATGGTAGTCCTACATACTAACTCAAGCATGATGAGTTAACTAGAAGGTCACATAACATGAATGGGTTCTCTTTCGACATAGACAACAACTCAAGCATGATTTAACATAACTCAAGCATGGTAGTCCTACTTACTAACTCAAGCATGATAATTTACTAGAATGTCACATAGCATGAATGGGTTTCTTTTTGACATAGACAACAACTCAAGCATGATTTAACACAACTCAAGCATGGTAGTCCTACTTACTAACTCAAGCATGATAATTTACTAGAATGTCACATAGCATGAATGGGTTTCTTTTTGACATAGACAACAACTCAAGCATGATTTAATATAACTCAAGCATGGTAGTCCTACATACTAACTCAAGCATGATAAGTTGCTAGAATGTCACATAGCATGAATGGGTTCTTTTTGACATGGTCACCAACTCAAGCATGATCTAACACATCTCAAGCATGGTAGTCCTACTTACTAACTCAAGCATGATAGTTAACTAGAATGTCACATAGCATGAATGGGTTTCTTTTTGACATAGACAACAACTCAAGCATGATTTAATATAACTCAAGCATGGTAGTCCTACATACTAACTCAAGCATGATAAGTTGCTAGAATGTCACATAGCATGAATGGGTTTCTTTTTGACATAGACAACAACTCAAGCATGATTTAATATAACTCAAGCATGGTAGTCCTACATACTAACTCAAGCATGATAAGTTGCTAGAATGTCACATAGCATGAATGGGTTATTTTTTTGACATAGTCACCAACTCAAGCATGATCTAATACATCTCAAGCATGGTAATCTTACTTACTAACTCAAGCATGGTAAGTTAACTACTTATTACAAAACTTATTTCCTTTAGGGATTACATGTCCCATTTATTACAATGACTAATTTACCAAATTACATGTTCCAACATAAACGATAATCAACTCTTATTGAGTTATAAAAATAAACTTACCTTCCTTCAATCCCACAATTTCTACATCAAGAAAACTCCCTTCTTATGAACAAAAGTTAGTAAGGACATGATCTTTATTAGGTTGGAAAACAACGTACAACAAAAATACTATCTCTTAAAATTAACATGTAAAAGTCCTACAACCCCCAAAATGGGTATGTAACCCTTCTTACCTTACTAACTTATATGAACATAGTAGTTAGTCCAAGTTGTTCAATTTGTGTTTAACAAGGTAACTAATGAAACAAACATAAACATAATAAGTTCAAAGTCTCATCTTTATGGGTTCTTTGTGAGTTCCATTCTTCCAACTTTTCTTATATGAAATCTCTTTTTATAAACAACCATTCTTATGCTTATTTCTTTAGTCCAAGTAGTCAAATTTAACCATAATAACAACAATAATAGTAGCAAGGCTAAAGATCCAATCTTTATGTGTTTTAAATTAATTTCCTCCATTCAATCTTTCCATGGGATCCTTGTGATCGAAATCACTACTAAAAAAAATGCTCGATAATTAGTCCAAGTTGTTTCAATCATCATACAACATATATACACACATATAACCATAAGTAGTGAGCAAAATAGGACAAAAATTAACATACAAAAAGGTAGAGAAACCCCCACCTTGATTTTTCTATGTAGGAAGGACTAGCTAGCAAACCATCTCCTTCCTTGCTTCTATGGAGAACTCTTCAAGAATTCCATGAAATAGAACCTATTTAAATCTCTCTTTCTCTCTTTCTTTTTCTTCCCTTTTCTTTCTAAAATTTAAAACTAGTAAGAAGTAGAAGTAGAAGGAAATGGAGAATGAGATGAGAAAGAGATGGAGAAGAATGGAGAACAATTGATAATGAAAATGGGAAGGGGAGGGGAGGCCGGCCACTTTGTGAAGGAGGGGGGGGGGGTCTTTTTATAAGGGAAAGTGAAGGGGTATGTGGGTAGAAAGAGTGCCACTTGTCCAACTCTTATGGTTAGAAACAATTCATGTTTCTTTTGCAAATAATCTTTACAATCAAGTCCTAATCCATCCTAGCCCTCCATCTCATCATGATGGATCTAAAATAAAATATAATTTACCAAAATCACATACTACATGATTTGTTTAAACGCCCGAAATCGACACAGTTCGATTTCGTACGTGTATCTGATTATACAGATATTTTTCATTCATGAAAACGAACAATCTGTACAAAAATAATTTATCTGAAAATAATAATAAAATAAATTTTATTATCAACCCGGAAGATTCCAGTACCAATTTGATACAATACAGATGTATACAGACTGGTATATATACACAGATGACGTTCATCCACAAAACCGGGTGATATCTACCAAAAATATTTCATTCTGGGTAATAAAAGTAAAATAATAATAAAATAATAATTTTCGGTGTCTGCCCGGGATTTTCCAGACATTTTTCTCAAAAATGCGTTTTTCAGGATTTTGTACAAGTGCACAAAACTGATACCATACCTGTATATACTTACCAGTATATAGGTCCAGGTAACTTTTCATGTGCAAAACCAAGAAATTCCCATTTAAAATATTTTGCTTTAAAAATAATAATTTATACAATATAATATCCGTCCGGGATATTACAATACTCCCTCCTTAGAATAGTTCTGTCCTCAGAACTACATTAAGTCAGGAATACAACCAACCATTCATACACTAAATAACTTGGGGAAGGAAAGCTTATATGGCTCTCTAGCTCCCAAGTGACTCATCCACGAACTGGTTCTCCAAGGAAACCGACCTTGATCTCAAAGTTGCCCGCAAATTCCACCAATTTCGAGATGTAACTCTTGAATCTTGGCCAGAACCGCTGACCCTGATACTCCATGCTGCTCCCTTACGCCTTCAATGTAGACTTCTGCTAATTTCCTTAGCATCTAAGTCGTCCTTATTGGAAAAATGTGTAGACTTTCGTCAATCGGATCTCCAATAACCCAAATTGAGTCATTCATTTCCGAACTTCTGGGTACTCCCGTGATGAAGTCCATACCGATATTCTGATATTTTCCTTCATCTACTTGCCGTTTTAGTGCTTCATTCCCTGCATCTCCTGCCTAAGCCTTCTGACCTGCTTCCTTAGACTCGGTTGTGGCTTTAATCGTGCTACAACTGAGCTCCAATCTTTAGTAATTGCTCCAATACTGTCCTTGTCTGATCTTATCATCCTGCTTCGTACTTCCTTCACGGTCCCTGGCTGAGGTCGATCTTTCACTACCTCGATCTTTTAGCACTTGGCAGCCACTCCCTCCTTAGAATAGGACATGGTCTACGAATCTTACTTTAGACTTCCAGGACTCTTTCCTATGACGTGCTCGAAGCTGATGCTCCAGATGGAGTAATCAACAAAACCACCTCTAGAGTTGCCTCTCGCACACATCTCACCTCTTAAAAATAATTCAGACAAGGAATGTGATGAACCACAATTGAACAAAACAGTTGCCTTGATTTCATATATATATAAATCCAACTGGTTACAAAAAGTGTTTCGTCATACATTACTTCTTCAGTCCAAAAATAAATTTCAAAAGATACAACTTTTAACTTAGTTGTAGTTCTCTATGCACTTATTGGTACTAGCACTCCTGCCTTCTACAGCTTGCTGGTAGTAAGTGCAAACTCTACCCTTGGTGGTCAGGCTCCTTTCCTTTGTTGTTCATCTTCGGAGTTGATATGTCGTCCTTCCTGCGAAGTTGGGGACAATATGGTCGTATATGACCAATCTTCCCACATTTGTAACATGTACGGGTATCCATCTGAGGGTCCTTCCTTGGGCAATGGCTCATAAAATGACCTTGCTCTCCACACAGGAAACAACTTCCTGGCTTGGCGGCTCCAAGTTTGCCGTCTGGTTTCTGAATCTTCTGCTTTCGTCCTTGGTTCTTGAGCCCGGATGCTGGTGCAGATCTTTTCCCTTGTTGTCGAGGACAGACTGGTTTCTCGTGCTCATCCTTCTCACAGAGTTGACATACTATAATCTTGGCGGTCTCCAGAACTTGCTTCCATTTCTGCTGTAGTTGTGCCAATCTGGCATTGAAGTATTCCTGCTCCTCTGCCATGCCTGCTAATGCAGTTATGCAGTCATCACTCAGTCGCTTAGCTTGATGATCTTTCCTGGCCACGTACTTCCTCAGCTTCCTCATCTCTCGATATATGCTAGCTGTTGTCGCCATGCGTTTATCCACACTTAGCCCTTGCGGCGGTGAAGGCGAGTCCGTCTTGAGGTTAACTTGTAGAGAAATATCCTTCGGCTCCTCGCTTGAGATCATCGGATCATCCCTTAAAATCGGCTCACTCTCCTCCATCAATACATCCTCGGTCAGGATATCTTCGAATACCATCCTAGAATACATATACTGGAATTAGTACAGATATAGAAAAATCATAAACCATAAGTTGAAATGAACAACAATATGAATTACGATTGTCTACAACTAACTAAGACCCGACTCTTAAAGGCATCCAAGTTTAATTTTCGTGCTGTGTTGGACTGTAAATTGAAGTTGGCTCTGATACCACTTGTAACGCCTCGAACTTCCTATATGGAGGATTCGAGACATGAGCCAGGACCTTTACATTCAATTAGTCACAATACACAGATTTGTGGAGAATTTTAAAACTTTTTACTACTACAATATTACAGACCGAGTGGTTCCATTGATTCCACATTACATCAGAGTATATAAGAATGAAAGATGACAATATCAGGCACTTCATTGTAAGCCATGCCTTTACTGGAGTCCACCCGGTTGGTGATCCTGAATCCACGACTACGATCCAATACCTGTACTTCTATACTGCGGTACCTATTGAAGTGGGGACGTCAGTATTCACTGACGCTTAAGGGCTGATCATATAGCAGCGAATCTCCAAAAACAAACATATAAAACATGGTAAAATATGTCGGTGTAGTTTAAGTGTTCGTGAGTGCGATGACCAGAATCTAATGCAATGTCAACTTATCTAGGATGCTCCTATTCTAATGCAAGCAAGTCTCCGGAACAGTATGCATCCCATACTACATACGCCCATCTCAAGCCGTTTCTCCAAATATAGGGATTTGAACCCGCGTTATGAGTTTCTAATTGTACACAACCTGTTCCTGACAGATACTACATGACTGATGAGGTTGCACATGTGGTCAAGTCCCACCATTGCAGTAGGCTCATGGTGTCTATGTTTGCCACTACTACCCGGTACACCGGACCTCACTCAAAACCAGACGAACACAGGGTCTTCCGAGCCCATAACTCATAGACCGCAATCTATGGCCTGTTCGCTTCCCCCTGGCCAAGGACCCGACGAAGTTCCGGGGTCCATCCCCCTAGCTCCGCCCGCCTTATCATGGCACTTCAGGAATTAACAGTGTGCGATACGCATCCCATGCTCCCAACTCGTGAGAAGGCATCGTACGTATCCCTTTGACAGGAAGGTACAACCCAGTAACACCACCTAAGGTCGGCCCAAAGGACGAGTTGGTCATAAGGTGCCCCCTACTGCCAAACTCTCTCCTTCTGGCTAAATGGTTAAGTAATGATCTTTATGCGTTACTAACCTAACAATGTCACTAACCCTAACGAACTACGAGACTTTAACTAAGAAATTCTTGATTTCATCATGGTCCCACCCTATGGCCCATTGATCCAAGACATTAGCGACGGGATCTCCCTTATTCATCACTACCCCTAACTTGGATCTCGTCAACACCCTCGGCCCGCGATCAACCCACACCAGTTAGATCCGTCGGTGCCCAAGGTGAGATTTTATCCTAGTTCCCAAGGCGGTAAGATGCGAGTCTTGGTGATCAATGACCCCTAGGGTAGCTACAAGACCCTAGACGAGCTTTTACCAAGCTATCCACACTAGTAACTTTCTCAATCCATTAATTTCTCATACAAGGAAGATGAAGAATGTTCTCATGATAGGCTCCAACTTTAATTAGAACCTCACACCACTAGAACTCATGGGTTCTTTTTGCCCTAATTGAACTAGAACTACATACACTAGATTCATGAGTTCTTTCTCAAGTTGAGCTAGAATCACATAGAACCTATGTGAATGGGTTCTTATTAAATTAGCTAGAACCATCATGGAGCTAGTTTCATGGGTTTCTCTTTTAAGAGTTGGCTAGAACAATCATGGAGCATTGGTCCATCTCTTTGAATCATTAACTACAACAAATCTTTAGCATGGTAGTTCTCTTTTTGACATGGCATACAAACTCAAACATGATCTATTATAACTCAAGCATGGTAGTCCTACATACTAACTCAAGCATGATGAGTTAACTAGAAGGTCACATAACATGAATGGGTTCTCTTTCGACATAGACAACAACTCAAGCATGATTTAACATAACTCAAGCATGGTAGTCCTACTTACTAACTCAAGCATGATAATTTACTAGAATGTCACATAGCATGAATGGGTTTCTTTTTGACATAGACAACAACTCAAGCATGATTTAACACAACTCAAGCATGGTAGTCCTACTTACTAACTCAAGCATGATAATTTACTAGAATGTCACATAGCATGAATGGGTTTCTTTTTGACATAGACAACAACTCAAGCATGATTTAATATAACTCAAGCATGGTAGTCCTACATACTAACTCAAGCATGATAAGTTGCTAGAATGTCACATAGCATGAATGGGTTCTTTTTGACATGGTCACCAACTCAAGCATGATCTAACACATCTCAAGCATGGTAGTCCTACTTACTAACTCAAGCATGATAGTTAACTAGAATGTCACATAGCATGAATGGGTTTCTTTTTGACATAGACAACAACTCAAGCATGATTTAATATAACTCAAGCATGGTAGTCCTACATACTAACTCAAGCATGATAAGTTGCTAGAATGTCACATAGCATGAATGGGTTTCTTTTTGACATAGACAACAACTCAAGCATGATTTAATATAACTCAAGCATGGTAGTCCTACATACTAACTCAAGCATGATAAGTTGCTAGAATGTCACATAGCATGAATGGGTTATTTTTTTGACATAGTCACCAACTCAAGCATGATCTAATACATCTCAAGCATGGTAATCTTACTTACTAACTCAAGCATGGTAAGTTAACTACTTATTACAAAACTTATTTCCTTTAGGGATTACATGTCCCATTTATTACAATGACTAATTTACCAAATTACATGTTCCAACATAAACGATAATCAACTCTTATTGAGTTATAAAAATAAACTTACCTTCCTTCAATCCCACAATTTCTACATCAAGAAAACTCCCTTCTTATGAACAAAAGTTAGTAAGGACATGATCTTTATTAGGTTGGAAAACAACGTACAACAAAAATACTATCTCTTAAAATTAACATGTAAAAGTCCTACAACCCCCAAAATGGGTATGTAACCCTTCTTACCTTACTAACTTATATGAACATAGTAGTTAGTCCAAGTTGTTCAATTTGTGTTTAACAAGGTAACTAATGAAATAAACATAAACATAATAAGTTCAAAGTCTCATCTTTTTGGGTTCTTTGTGAGTTCCATTCTTCCAACTTTTCTTATATGAAATCTCTTTTTATAAACAACCATTCTTATGCTTATTTCTTTAGTCCAAGTAGCCAAATTTAACCATAATAACAACAATAATAGTAGCAAGGCTAAAGATCCAATCTTTATGTGTTTTAAATTAATTTCCTCCATTCAATCTTTCCATGGGATCCTTGTGATCGAAATCACTACTAAAAAAAATGCTCGATAATTAGTCCAAGTTGTTTCAATCATCATACAACATATATACACACATATAACCATAAGTAGAGAGCAAAATAGGACAAAAATTAACATACAAAAAGGTAGAGAAACCCCCACCTTGATTTTTCTATGTAGGAAGGACTAGCTAGCAAACCATCTCCTTCCTTGCTTCTATGGAGAACTCTTCAAGAATTCCATGAAATAGAACCTATTTAAATCTCTCTTTCTCTCTTTCTTTTTCTTCCCTTTTCTTTCTAAAATTTAAAACTAGTAAGAAGTAGAAGTAGAAGGAAATGGAGAATGAGATGAGAAAGAGATGGAGAAGAATGGAGAACAATTGATAATGAAAATGGGAAGGGGAGGGGAGGCCGGCCACTTTGTGAAGGAGGGGGGGGGGGGGGTCTTTTTATAAGGGAAAGTGAAGGGGTATGTGGGTAGAAAGAGTGCCACTTGTCCAACTCTTATGGTTAGAAACAATTCATGTTTCTTTTGCAAATAATCTTTACAATCAAGTCCTAATCCATCCTAGCCCTCCATCTCATCATGATGGATCTAAAATAAAATATAATTTACCAAAATCACATACTACATGATTTGTTTAAACGCCCGAAATCGACACAGTTCGATTTCGTACGTGTATCTGATTATACAGATATTTTTCATTCATGAAAACGAACAATCTGTACAAAAATAATTTAATTCTGAAAATAATAATAAAATAAATTTTATTATCAACCCGGAAGATTCCAGTACCAATTTGATACAATACAGATGTATACAGACTGGTATATATACACAGATGACGTTCATCCACAAAACCGGGTGATATCTACCAAAAATATTTCATTCTGGGTAATAAAAGTAAAATAATAATAAAATAATAATTTTCGGTGTCTGCCCGGGATTTTCCAGACATTTTTCTCAAAAATGCGTTTTTCAGGATTTTGTACAAGTGCACAAAACTGATACCATACCTGTATATACTTACCAGTATATAGGTCCAGGTAACTTTTCATGTGCAAAACCAAGAAATTCCCATTGAAAATATTTTGCTTTAAAAATAATAATTTATACAATATAATATCCGTCCGGGATATTACAAAACGGGTCTGAAGCAGATACTGGGTCTCCCCCCGCAAAGAGCCATTAACCCGTGAACGGATCCACCTCAACTGGGTGCGGGTTTCAACCCGCAACAAACCCGGTCCAGCAGGATAGAATTAGGGTTTCTGATTAATATTAATCAACGGCCCTGATTCATATCTATCCTTTCACTGGGGATTAGGGATTACATTCCTTATCTATACATAGGAATTACATGCCTAATCTGTTCCCTAAGACGCCTATAAGTATCCCCCATCCATCTCCATTAAGAGGTAATCACTCTTTCTCCAGTTTTTGCGCTCTTTCATAATCATTTCTGGTTACTGACTTGAGCGTCGGAGGGTGCGTCGCCGGAACAACCCCGGTGTCTCGCACTTTTTGCAGGTGTACGGCAGGAGTCAGCGTCAAATTCCGACGGAACAGGTATACAGGTTTACTATTCAGTTTCCCTAAGAATCCACAAATACTATCTGTTTGCCCCCACACCAAATTTAGCGGCAACAATTTCTTTCTTCTTTTTCTTCTCTTTCCTTTTCTTGAAAACACGTGCTCCATACACAAAATAAAATCAGAACTTAGGATCTAAAAAAAAATTAATTAGTTTAAAATTAATTAAACCAACTAAAAATCATATTAGCTCATTTAAACCCTTTTAAAATTGTTTATTGTACTTTTAGCTCAATTAGCAAATTAAGAGTTATATTTTGTATTTCACACGGTCAAATTATAAATTTTAAATTCAACAAATCAATAAAAATAAATAAATCATTAAGTTTGTTTTGTTTGTTGATTTTTGCCAAAAATCTTCACTTTTTGCATCAAAAATCTTATTTCTTCAAAAATAATTAATTACTTGAAATATTATGGAAATAAGATGAATTATAAACAATAAAGACGAATACAAGCAATTTTAATAGGTAATGAGTACAAATATTTGTATAAAAATTAAACACATCACCAATAAAAACACATTCATATGCTCTACTTGCAAGTTTGATTCTTTTAGGGTCAGGTTTTCTAACATATGCTAAATACCCCAAAACTCTAAAATAATCAATATTAGGCTTTCTACTTCTCCATAGATGTGGAATTCTATTTAAAACATGACATACAGATAAAAGAGCTTCACCCCATAAGGATTTGGGTGCTCCTGAACTAATAAGCGAAGCAACTACCAATTCAGTAAGAGTTCTATTCTTTCTTTCAGCTTTTCCATTAAATTCAGATGAATAAGGTACAGTAGTCTCGTGAATAATTCCAAATGATGCATATAATTGTTTAAATTCATTGGAATCATATTTTGTACCTCTATCACTATGAAATCTCTTAATATTTCTTTCAAATTGATTTTTCACTTCAGTTACATAAGTTCTAAACATGTCAATTTCTTCACTCTTATGTACCATAAGATAAACATGAGTATAAATTGAATGATCATCAATGAATGTAATTGATATGGCTAAAAATAGGGTTAAATCAGAAACCGTCCAAATCGAGCACGAATCTTAAAGCTTGAGGGTAAAATGCTAATTTCACCTATAAACGGGTCTGAAACAGCATCTGGGTCTTTTCTCCACAAGCCCAATAACCCGCGAACGGATCCACCTTGACTGGGTGCGGGTCCAAACCCGCAAGGAACCCGGCCTATCAGGATAGAATTAGGGTTTCTGGTTATGTTTAATCAACGGCCCTGATTCGCTCCATACTTTCACTGGAAATTAGGGATTTTATTCCTAAATTGATCCCAAAAGCAGCTATAAATACCCCACATCCACCACCATTAAGAGGTAATCAATCTTTTGCCAGTAAAAGCTCATTCATAATCTTTTCTGATTACTGACTTGAGCATCAGAGGGTGTGTCGCCGGGATCAATCCCGGTGTATCGCACTTTTTGCAGGTGAACGGCGGGAGTCAACGGTCAAACTCCGGTGGAAAGGTTCCAGGCTTTGCTATTCCGTTTCCTTAAGAATCCACAAATTCTATCTGTTTACCCCCACACCAGATTTAGCGGTAACAGATTGGCACCGTCTGTGGGAAGCGAAAAAGCAACCCGACCTAACTTCATCAGCGAGACTAGTTTCAAGCCATGCATCCAAAACAGAAGGGAAAGTCAGCGATCTCCAGCCGAAGAACCATTTCTCTTCCTCCTCTCCCTCCTCCAGCTCAAGGTGCTCCTCCTCAACAGGCCCTTCCTGTAGCGCCCCATTTTCCAATACTGGGAAAACCGAGACACGAGCCAAGACTTTTTCTTCAATTAGTCACAATACACAGAAAAACAGGAGAATTTAAAACTTTTTATTCGACACCAATGTATTACAAGTCTGAATATTATACAACTGCAATACATTACAATAAAGTTACAATATTACCTTTATATTTCCAAGTGTTACAACCTTCAACAAATTACATCAGAGTACAAGGAATGAAGAACAACACTTGGTAACTCTCACTTGAGTACTTCTCAACTAATAGATAATCAATACATATACTGCAGCGGAACTAAACATAACACTGACTCCTTGTTTTCCTTGCCTTGAGTCCTCGTGAATCTCGCCTTTGCACTTCGGCGATCCAGTACCTATGGAAGTGGGGACGTCAGTATTCACTGACGCTTAAAGGCTGATCATATAGCAGCGAATCTCCCAAACAACATACAAATATAGCAATGGTGTTGGTGTAGTTTAAGTGTTTGTGAGTGCTATGACTAGACTCTAATGCGATATTTAAATAGAACTAGGATGCTTCCTATTCTAACGTCAGCAAGTCTCTGAAGTCAACATGCAGCCCATACTACATGCGACCCTTCTCAAGCCGTTTCTCCACATATAGGGATTGAACCCGCGTTATGAATTCTAATTGTACACAACCTGTTTCTGACAATACTCCATGACTCTGTGAGGTTGCAGAAGGGGTCAAGTCCCCCTATGCAGTCTGCTTATGGTGTCTCCATTTTCTACTACTACCCGGCATGCCGGACCTCACTCGATCCCAGTATATCGGGCCTCGTTCCAAAATCAAACTATAGGGTCTCGCAAGCGCAGGGTAGCGCGAAGCCTACCCTGTGGCACCCTCTGGGGTCTCGCAAGCGTGGAACTGCACCATGCATCCTGTGGCACCCCAGCCACGGTATTTCAGGAATTAACAGAGCGAGATACACAACCCGTGTCCTCAACTTGTGAGACGGCACCGTACGTATCCCTTTGACGGGAAGGTACAACCCAATAACACCACCTAGTCTGCCTCCAGAGACGAGTGAGTCGTAAGGTGCCCCCTACAACCGACTCCTCTCTTCCGGCAAGGGTTTTAAGTAATGATCTTTATAAGTCACTATCCTAATAATGTCCCTAACCCTGAACACTCCTAGGGAGGACAATATTATAACCACAACATGCTAGGCCTTAAATTAGGCTTTGCAAGACAACTCTACTAGGCTGCTCAACCTAGACTTACCGGAACCCCTCAGGATCCGGTTCGTGGCTCATCGATCCAAGACCTCGGCCGTGCGAATATACATGCATGCCGCTACCCTAAACTTGGATTCCGTCTATACTCTGGTCCTCGATCAACCTACCCTGGTTAAGATTCGACGGTACCCAAGGAGTGACTCCTCCACAGTTCCTTAAGGTATGAAACATATGTCTTGATGGTCGATAGCCCTTAGGGTGGTAACATCACCCTAGACGAGCACAATGAACGGTGTACTAGCTAACAAGCTATACACGAGTAACAACCACATACGAGCTAATAAGCTACGTATGAAACAATAGCTACCTACGAGCCAGGCGGGCCTCGTATGAGATAACAACGTACATACCAGCCAAATAAGCCGCGTATGAGACCAACAGCTACGCACGGGCCGGTCGAGCTGCGTACGAGACAACAACCTACAAACGAGCCAAATAGACTACGTATGAGATCCACAGCTACATACGGGCCAGTCGAGCCACGTATGAGCACAACCATATGCAAACAACCATACATGCAATCAACCTAAAAGCAACCAAACGTGCTTACTAGCAAACTTGATCTTCTTTTATTAGAAGCAACAGAAGAATCTACTAATAGTCTATGATAGGCATTCTACCCATGAGAAGCCCGAAGCGACTTAATAACACTTAGCGCTTTAAGCATGACATACAATTGTAAGCATCTACCTACGACAATTTACTTATGGTACATAACCTAACCACCAACCATAACACTCTTACGATGTTCTAAACATGGTAGGTTAATTAAACATCAATCCTACAACATTATAAGCATGATTCCTACTACAATCTAAGTATAGATAAATGAATCTAGCATGGTATACAACTTTCCTACAAGCATGTAAGCATGGATAAATTAATCTAGCATTATATACTACTTATCTAAACATAGATAAATTAATCTAGCATGGTATACTACTTTCCTACAATCATCTAAGCATAGATAAATTAATCTAGCATGGTATATGCTTTCCTACAATTATTTAAGCATAGATAAATTAATCTAGCATGGTATATGCTTTCCTACAATCATCTAAGCATAGATAAATTAATCTAGCATGGTATACTACTTTCCTACTATCATCTAAGCATAGATAAATTAATCTAGCATGGTATACTACTTTCCTACTATCATCTAAGCATAGATAAATTAATCTAGCATGGTATATGCTTTCCTACAATCATCTAAGCACAGATAAATTAATCTAGCATGGTATATGCTTTCCTACAATCATCTAAGCATAGATAAATTAATCTAGCATGGTATATGCTTTCCTACAAATATCTAAGCATAGATAAATTAATCTATCATGGTATACTACTTTCCTACTATCATCTAAGCATGAATCTTATTAAGCATGAATAACTACTAAGCATGAATATCTTACTAAGCATGGATAACTACTAGTATGAACATACAACATTCCTAAGTACATATATATACTTCTAAACATGGTAAGTAATTTTAGCATTTATCCTACAACATTCTAAGCATGTATGTCATTCCTAAACATGATAGAAAATTTTAGAATGAATCCTACAACATTCTAAGCATGAATATCATTCCTAAACATGATAGATAATTTTTAGAATGAATCCTACAACATTCTAAGCATGAATATCATTCCTAAACATGATAGATATTTTTAGAATGAATCCTACTACATTCTAAGCATGAATATCATTCCTAAACATGATAGATAATTTTTAGAATGAATCCTACAACATTCTAAGCATGAATATCATTCCTAAACATGATAGATAATTTTAGAATGAATCCTACAACATTCTAAGCATGAATATCATTCCTAAACATGATAGATAATTTTAGAATGAATCCTACAACATTCTAAGCATGAATATCATTCCTAAACATGATAGATATTTTTAGAATGAATCCTACAACATTCTAAGCATGAATATCATTCCTAAACATGATAGATATTTTTAGAATGAATCCTACAACATTCTAAGCATGAATATCATTCCTAAACATGATAGATATTTTTAGAATGAATCCTACAACATTCTAAGCATGAATATCTTTCCTAAACATGATAGATAATTTTAGAATGAATCCTACAACATTCTAAGCATGAATATCATTCTTAAACATGATAGGTAATTTTAGAACAAATCCTACAACATCCTAAGCATGTATGTCTACTAACCGAGCATGAACAATAATCTAACATGGTGCATGATTTTTTTCCTACAACTATCTAGGCATGATACTTACTTCAAAACAACCATTTAATGCTCATATGCATCTACTATAATTTAATAAAACACAACATCTACTATAACATAACATCTACTACCACTTCCATAAAAACATAAACATTTTCTACAAATTTATGTAGACATCTACTATGACCATTTTATTTGGAACATACACATCTACTACTACTACTTTATTTAACCATAAGTGTCTACCAAAATTCACATAACATCTATAACTACTTCATTTTAATATCTACTACTACTTCTTTATTTTAACCATGAAAATAACATAAAACATCTACAACTATCTACTACTACTACTACTACTTTGTTTTAACCATGAACATAACATAAAGCATCTACAACTACTTCTTTTAATTATCTACTACTACTACTACTATTTTATTTAAGCAACATACTACTACCATTTTAATATGAACATCTACTAATATATTATTTAAACATACTACTACTATTTTATTTTAACATGAACATCTACTAATATTTCTACCAATCTTTATTAGTACATGTTTCTTATTATTACTAGTGGACATAAAAGAGATCTTTTTAATCCTTTTACAACTAGTGATTAGAAAAAAAAGATCTTTTTATTCATTCTACAACTAGTGATTTCTTTTTCATAATTAGAACTAACATCTAATTTAGGTTCTTTTTACTTTATAAAAGAAACAACAATAATAAAAAACAAGGTAAGAACCTTCATTTGGTTCAACCAACATATGCTTATCTTTTTAGTCTAAGTCCAAAAACAAGTCCTACAACCAAAAATGGTTGTAAAAAGGTTCATATGCTTTGTTCATGTGTTCACATCAAGTCCTACAACCCCACACGGTTGTATGTATAAGTCCATATGCCTTATGTCATTTTAGTCCAATTAACAAACACAAACAACAACTACAACTATAAAGATTTGATCTTTATGTTTATTTAGCACTACTACTTGTTTCCATTCATTTCTTGTGGTTTTTATTTTTAATATTTACAAACATACAAAGCAAGAACCACATACCACCATACTATCATAACAACCATCCTAAAAAAACCAAAGAAAACAAAACAAGGAAGGTAAGAAGAAGAAGAAACATCAAAACAACCATTCAAATAAACAAACGAACAAACAAACAAACAAAGAGAAACCCCCACCTTAGTTTCCCTTGAAGGAAGGACTTGCCTAGCACTCCTTCTCCTTCCTCCTAAGCTCTTAGGAAATTTCTAAACCTACAAAGAAAACTCTCAAGTTAGAATGGTTCTCTCTTTCTTTTCCTTTCCTTTCTTTCTTTCTTTCTTTTTGATCTTTCTAAAATGAGACAAAGGTGGAGGAAGGGGGTATTTATAGGTGGGAGAAAGGGTGGAAAGTGCAAATGTGCACACCAAAAATGCACAAAAGCCCTCCCATAAAAATGGGGCCGGCCATACCTATGGGGAGGTGGAAATTGGTGGAGGTAGGATGTGGTGGAGGTATTATATGAGTATGGTGTTACGTGAGGGTTTCTAGAAGGGTTTCCTTAACCTCTTCATGCACACTTAACCTAGGTTAAACACTTATAAACCCCAACAATCTAATAGGTTTTATCATAACAAAACAAGTGTTGTCCAAAAATACACAACACACAATTTGTATAGTGTACTAATCGACATACTACACGTATGTGCGCATATATGTCTGTATACCGAAAATCTTCACATAATCCGTATAAAAATAATTTAATCTCGAAAATAATAATAAAATAAATTCTATTATTAGTTCGGAAGATCACGGTATCAATTTGATACAATACGGATGTATACTGACCGATATCTGGGTACAGATAACGTCTATGAATAAACCGGGTGAAAATCACCAAAATATTCTAATTTTGGAATTAAAGCAAAATAATAATAAAATAATCATAAAATAATAATTTATGTAATGTAATATCCGTTCGGGATATTACACTTCCAGGGTCTCGGGGGGCTGCCCAGAGGGGCTATCGTCAGAGTCATCCGAAGCAACATCCTCCTCATGACCATGTCGCGGGTCCCAATCCTTCAGTTGAATCTATGGCTTCTCAAAGCCCTCCCGAGCGGGATCTTCTTCAAGTGATTGCCGACCGCCAAAAGGGGGTCGACCTCTGAACTCGCCTGAAAGGATGGCGAGCCCTTGGGGGAGTCCATCAATCTGAGTACCCAGGGGCCTCAAAAGTCCGAACCCCCCGCCGACCGAGGACCAGAAGATCCCTTCCCCGAGGAGGTGAAGAGAGTCCCCTCAGCGTCATCGGCGGAAAAATCATTCTCCAGTAAGCCGAGCCACACATAGGGACCGCCAAACTGGAGAGGCACCAGTTACAAGGGCAGATCTTCAAGACTTCCAAGCGGCAGTCTTACGGGCCCTCAATATCGCACAAATAACGACCAGAGGCCACCTACTCATGAGCCAGCTAGGAGCCACCACCTTCACACTCCCAGTCCTCGTCCATCTCCAAGCTACCATCGCCGCAGCCCCAGTCCACCCTTGTACAAAGATGAGTCCTGGGGCTCGGTAAGATATGATCAAAGAGAAGACTCAATCTACCGCCGTCTCCACGAGGTGGAGAGGCGCCTCGACCGAGTTAACAGGGAAGAAGAGCAACGGACGATAAACCTCCGCCCGAGCAGACCTCCATTCTCCCACAACTTACTAAGCTCAAAAAACAAGTTTGGAGTCCAACACTTGGTTCGACGTTGCTTTAGCCGCTTGCAAACAAGTAAGGGCGGGGCAGCTCACCATTCAGGGTTGCTCCTACAACTCGTTAACCCCCTCTAACGACGAGTTCGGAGTCCAACACTTGGTTCGATTTCGCTTCAAATTACTCGCTCATAAGCGGGTAAGAAGTGGTTCGTCATTCGGAACTGCTCCCACAATCGTTGAATCCCTCTTAAACGATGAGTTCGGAGTCCAACACTTGGCTCGATTCCGCTTCAAATTACTCGCTCATAAGCAGGTAAGAAGTGGTTCGCCATTCGGAACTACTCCCACAACCGTTGAATTTCTCTTAAACGACGAGTTCGGAGTCCAACACATGGTTCGATTCCGCTTCAAATTACTCGCTCATAAGCGGGTAAGAAGTGGTTCGCCATTCAGAACTACTCCCACAACCATTGAATCCCTCTTAAATGACGAGTTCGGAGTCCAACACTTGGCTCGATTCTGCTTTATATTACTCGCTCATAAGCGGGTAAGAAGTGGTTCGCCATTCAGAACTGCTCCCACAACCGTTGGATCTCTCTTAAACGACGAGTTCGGAGTTCAACACTTGGCTCGATTTTGCTTCAAATTACTCGCTCATAAGCAGGTAAGAAGTGGTTCGCCATTCGGAACTGCTCCCACAACCGTTGAATCTCTCTTAAACGACGAGTTCGGAGTCCAACACTTGGCTCGATTCCGCTTCAAATTACTGGCTCATAAGCGGGTAAGAAGTGGTTCGCCATTCGAAACTGCTCCCACACCCGTTGAATCTCTCTTCTCAATGAGTTCGGAGCTCACAACTCTCCCCTCGAATTGCTCCTCAAACTTGTCCCCCAAATGGCTCTCTCCTAGAGGCAAGCTCTTCGCTCTGCTCACCTCCAAAGCAGACCTCTTCTCAACGAGTTCGGAGCTTAAAACTCTCCCCTAGAGTTGCTCCTCAAACTCGTCTCCCAAATGGCTCTCTCCTAGAGCCAAGCTCTTCGCTCCGCTCCACTCCAAAGCGAACCTCTTCTCAACGAGTTCGAAGCTCAAAACTCTCCCCTAAGGGTGCGTTTGGTACGCGGTAATGTATAAGGGAATCTAGGATTACCCTCTTGATTACCTAGTTTGGTAAGACATAGATATAATTTTGTAAATAATATTAAATTTCCAGGGTTATCAAAATAATTATTTGGAAAGGATAAACATTCTCCTTGAAAAGGATGGGATTTGTGGATTCCTCCATTTAAAAAATGAGTGAGATTATTGCATACCCAAAACACCCTCCAGAAAAAACCGAACCCAACCAAATCCACCCAAATATCACACTCCTCTTCTCGTCTTCTTCTTCTCTTCTGTTTTCTAGGGTTTTTTCAGCGCAAAATCATTTATAGATTTTGGCTTTTTCTAAAGTCGAAATCTTTCTTTGATTTGTTATTTTTTTTGCCTCCATTTCGGCAGTTTCTGAACTAATCGTTTTGTTTTGATTGCAAATGATTATCGGATTATTCAAATTCGTTGATTAGTGATATGGTTGACTTGCATTTGCAGGGAATTTGAGGAGCATTTTGTGTTTGGGATAGAATGGCGACGGAGAGTCCGTTGCAGCTAATTGGAAGTGGCGGAGGTAGAAACTGGCATGCAAGTAGAGATGCTGCTTCGTTTACTTCGTCGAGTAATGTGGCTGGCAATGAATTGGAGTTTCTGTTTCAAGGGACCAGGGATTTCGCTGGGCCTAACCGGAGTGGAAGTGTTCCACCTAGCATGGAAGGGTCTAGTTTGGCCATTGGCGGCATCAGAACTTGCAGCTGGACGGTACACTTGAAAACATGAGGAATGCAGCAGCTGATGGGTCTGGAACTGGAGGGCAGCGCCGTTCTGATCTTGCCTACTACTACAACAATGATAATCTGAACCCTAGGCTCCCTCGTCCAGCTGTCTCCCGTGATGACCTTAGGATGGCCCAACTCAATGGTGCATTTCGGGGAGTTCGGAAAATGACTTCCTTTGATGATAGCATTAAGAGATCTTCTACTTTTATGTCCCGACCTGCCCTCTCTACTCATAAGGAGGAACCTGAAGATGATAATTCGCCTAGAATTGCAAATGATGGCAAAGCTAGTTCAGCATTTGTGGCTGGGAATTCTCCGTCTCTTCTGCAAGGCCGTCATAGAAGTCTTGTCGATTTGATTCAGGTATTGTGCTCATCTTGCTAGTGGTTGAACTTGTGATATTTTGTTGTTTAGTTTTGTTGAATGCATGTTTTAAAAATGTCTTTTTTTGCTCTAGTTTTCCACATTGTGGGTGCGTTTGGCCTAGCTTTTTTTAGCTTTAAAGCTACTTCTAAAGGAGAAGCTAGAAAGTACAGCTTTGAAATTAAAAGCTGAAGCTGTTTGGATAGTCAGCTTTTTTTTTTAATTTAAAGCTACTTTTAAGCTAGAAGTTGTTTGGCATATATCAATTAAAAGCTACTTTTATACATCATCTTCACCAAATCCCAAATCCCTAATCCCTAATCTTCACCTAAACCCTAATCTCCACCAATGAAGAAGATCCCTAATGGAACGACGAAGAAGACATCCCAGACGAATAGAAAAGTAGAACTTGTGGCGATTGGGATCCCACACCAAATTCTTAGTCCAGATCAGATAGTCCAGATCAGAACGACGAAGAATCCCTAGTATCGAACGAAAGTAGATAGACCAGATCAGAACGACGAAGAAGATCCCTAGTCCAGACGAAGTAGATAGACCAGTCCAGACCAGATCAGTATGGCGAGTGGGAATCCCTAGTCCAGATCAGAACGACGAAGAAGATCCCTAATCGAACGAACGAAGAAGACAGATTCTAGATCGAACGAAAGTAGATAGACATTTTTTTTTTTTTGGGTCTTTTCTGATCGAACGACGAAGCTCGTCTTCTCCTTCTGATCGTGGACTGCCATTTTTTTTGGACTGCCATTTGAGGAAGAAGAAGGGGATAGTTGGGTTTTGATTTGTTTTTTTTTTTTGTTGGTTTTTATCTAGAAGCTAGAAGCTAGAAGCTAGAAGCTAGAAGTAGGTTTTGGGAGCTTCTTTTAGAGCTCACTTTCTTCATAAAAAAAAGCTACTTTTTTTTTGTAGAGCTTTTCAAAATGTGTGTTTGGCCTAGCTTCTCCTTAAAATCTTCCTAAAGGAGAAGCTAAGCTAATTTTAAGCTGGGCCAAACACTACCTGTATCACACACCTTACAGTTATAAGCGTTAAACTGGCATTTGATTTTTTTTTTCTTCTTCTCTTATTTATGGTGTATGACTATTATATTCTAATGATTGTCCATTTTGAATTTTATAGGAAGATTTTCCTAGGACTCCTTCTCCTGTATGCAATAACCAGTCTCATCAATCAGGTCATGGTTCAACAGAACCAGTGGTCGCAGATGCTTCTGGCAGCATGACTAAAGTAGCGTCCAAATCAGATACCGCTGGTGTTCGTGCTCGTACACCCTCCATTCCTGGTGTTCAATCAGTTTACTTAAACCCTAAGAATGATGCTTCTGCCTCTCTGAGTCCTTCCTTAACATCTTCTGCCCAGAAAGGAGAAGCAAAGTCATTGAATGCCAATACAAATAATGGTGTTTTACCCTATGGTATGGGTGGTTCAGGTATCGACACTATTGCTAATAATATGAAGAGCTTAAGGATATCTGATGATGTGCTCAGAAATCAACTTATGCAACCACACCTTCAGCCACGAGGCTCCCCATATAATGTTCAGATTGGTCAGTCTGAGGTGACTAATCAAATGCCATGGTCGACCATTCCTGTGGATCATTATTCTCATGGCCAGTCGAAACTATTTGTTAATTTATTAGAATCGTAGTGTAATTTTTTTTTAGTAATCTATTTGTTAATTTACTAAAGTTTTATATGATATATATCAGTATTGCTTTTACACATGCATACATATACATCAATTAAAAAATTAGATAACTTTTATATTTATTTATTTTTAAATAAAGCCAAAAGGGTATTTTCGGTAATGTCTACTATAGAGATGGATTGATGGGAATGAATTGTTCTATACCAAACACGGTAATAAAGTATTCTCAGGCATGTAATGTCGTATACCAAACACAGTATTACAACATTCTCGGGAATCTTCATTCCCACCTTCATATTCCTGGGAATCCATCAATTCCTGGGAATTCTCCAATCTGCGTACCAAACGCCCCCTAAAGTTACTCCCCAAACTCGTCTCCCAAATGGCTCTCTCCTAGAGCCCAGCTCTTCGCTCCGCTCACTTCCAAAGCGGACCTCTTCTCAACTAGTTCGGAGCACACAACTCTCTCCTAGAGTTGCTCCTCGAACTCGTCTCCCAAATGGCTATCTCCTAGAGACAAGCTCTTCGCTCCGCTCACCTCCAAGGCGGACCTCTTCTCAATGAGTTCGGAGCTCACAACTCTCCACTAGAGTTGCTCCTCAAACTCATCTCCCAAATGGCTCTCGTCTAGTGCCAAGCTCTTCGCTCCGCTCTCCTCCAAAGCGGACCTCTTCTCAATGAGTTCGGAGCTCAAAACTCTCTCCTAGAGGTGCTCCCCAAACTCGTCTCCCAAATGGCTCTCTCCCAGAGCCAAGCTCTTCACTCCGCTCACTCCCAAAGCGGACCTCTTCTTAACTAGTTCGGAGCACACAACTCTCTCCTAGAGTTGCTCCTCAAACTCATCTCCCAAATGGCTCTCTCCTAGAGCCAAGCTCTTCGCTCCGCTCACCTCCAAAGCGGACCTCTTCTAAGCGAATTCGGAGCTCACAACTCTATCCTAGAGTTGCACCTCAAACTCGTCTCCCAAATGGCTCTCTCCTAGAGCCAAGCTCTTCGCTCTGCTCACCTCCAAGGCGGACCTCTTCACAACGAGTTCGGAGCTCACACTCTCTCCTAGAGTTGCTCCTCAAACTCGTCTCCCAAATGGCTCCCTCCTAGAGCAAAGCTCTCCGTTCCGCTCACCTCCAAGGCGGACCTCTTCTCATCGAGTTCGCAGCTCACAACTCTCTCCTAGAGTTGCTCCTCAAACTCGTCTCCCAAATGGCTCCCTCCTAGAGCAAAGCTCTTCGCTCCGCTCACCTCCAAAGCGGACCTCTTCTCAACGAGTTCGGAGCTCACAACTCTCCCCTAGAGTTGCTCCTCAAACTTGTCTCCCAAATGGCTCTCTCCTAGAGCCTTGTGATGTTCTTCACTCCGCTCGCCTCACGAGTGCCCTTCCTCTCAAAGAGCTCCGAGCTAGAACTCTCCCCAAGAGTTGCTCTTTGCACTCACCTCCAAGAAGGGATCTTCCCATGGCTCTTACGAGGACCTTCCTAGCCCATCTTCTTCGCCTCTAGGAGTGGGGCTCCTCTTCGAAGGCCCTGAAGACCAAAACACTCTTCAACTTCACCAAGACAAGAATGTTGCGGGGCTATTTTGACCATAAGGAGGGTGATTCTTCAGCCCACTCCTAAAGAGAAGTTGTGGATCTTCGAGTTAGCTTCGAAACGAGGGGTCGCACGCCCCGATCGGACCTCCGTAGCACTGGAAAAGTGAATCGTAACACAGCTATGCCGAGCTACCGAGCTACAATGTCGAGCTACCGGGGCACCGACCTCCGTATTGGGGAAAAAAACTCCCCCGAGCTCCTTGAACCGTCAGATCGTCCAGACATTCGCGCCATGGCTGATGGATGGCTCAGATTTCGCCACGTCCACAAAATGACAAAATCACGTTTTCTCGTGATCTGAGCCCACAAAACGACAAAATCACGTTTTCTCGTGATCCGCACCTTCGTGCCTCGTAATTCGCGCCAAGATCCTGATCAACCGTCCAGATGAAGCCATGTAGCTCGGATCTGAAATCCGAGCTACCGAGCTACCGAATTGCAAAGTGGCAAAAAATGTACCTCAAAATTCGTGCTCGGATTCGCCGAACAAGCCCAGAAGCAAAAGAGGAAAAGAGAAAAAAAGGCTAACGGGTCGGGTTCAGATCCATTACCCACAATCCGACCCAAACCCTTCTTCATTCTTCTTCTCCTCCTACTTTTGGTGCCAAAACCAGACAAGAAAAACCCAATGCGACCTGCTTCAAACCTTCGTCTCCCTCTTCCTCAACACCGCTCGTCAAACCCAACACTCCAACCTCTCTCTCTCGCCGAACACATCACCGAGTTAGACCCCATCTCCTTCACAAGCTCCCCTCGCCGAGCTCGACCACAGCTTTTCGCCGACCACCACATCGCGAGTACCGACCGCCAAGCTCGAGCTCGAGCCGAACTCCTCTCACCTTCCATTCAATGCCGAACTCCTTTCCGTCGAAGCTCCTCGTTCGCAAGCTCACGCAACTGCAGTTGAGCTCCCTCGTTGAAGCTTCGCGACCATCGAGCTCCTCCCTCGCCATGGACTCGTCGATGCTCCGACCATGCCAAGCTCTCAACTGAGTTCGAGAACTCCTCTATCCGCCGAAGCCAACAAACAAAGCTCCACCATGGCCTGTCTCCGAGCTCCAAATGCCGACCATGGTGCCGAGCCCCGCTGCTAAAGCTCCAAACTCCTCTCAAACTCCGAGCTCCAGCTTTCCCCCTCGTCGAGCTCCGCTCCGAGCTCAGTCTCCTTCCTCGACGAACCCACCATTGAGCTCCACCGTGCTCTCGCCGAGCTCTACTCTTCATCGAAACCTACTTCGGTCGAAACTTCATCAACAAGCTCTCCTCCAAAGCTCCGAGCTCCTCTCCTTCGAGCTCCACGTCACCGAGCTCCATTCCAGTCATCGTCGACCTCCTCGCCAGATGAAGTCAGAGAGAGGGAGAGGTTAGGGGCGAGGCGGTAAAGTCGATGGTCGGAGAAGGAGATGAGACGAAGGAGAAGAAAGAAGAAGCATGATCGATGCTCAGAAATGCTCCACGTGTCCAGAAAATGATCCACTTTGCGATGCGCACCAACTGATCATGATCAACGTCCAGAAATGCGCCACGTGTCCAGAGCATGATCTGCTTTACGATGCGCGCCATCTGATCACGATCGACGTCCAGAAATGCGCCACGTGTCCAGGTAATATTTAATTAATTAATTATTTAAAAAAATAAATCGAAAAATTAATTAAAAATCAAAAAAATGAATTAAAAAATTCTAAAAATAATTATTAATTCGGAAAATTATTTTAAAATTCTAAAAAATATAATTATTAAATTAGAAAATTTAATTAATATTTTCGATAATTAATTATTTAATTCGGAAAATGGATAAAAAATTCAAAAAAATCTGGAAAAATCACAAAAAATCCAGAAAATTCTAAGTATTTTTTGGGCATTTTACAAGCCCAGAATAACATCGTTACACCTCGTGCAAGATCCGAACTCCCTTAAGAACACCAATAAAATCTCGTACGCCATTAGACCAACAAAACTACTCCTTAAAGACTGTAGAACTCAGTCTCTAGGAGTAAAGGGCTCGTGATATGGCTAAAAATGGGATTAAATCGGGACCGTTCAAATCGGACACGAATCTTGAAGCTCAGGGGTAAAACGGTATTTTCACCTACAAACGGGTCTAAAATGAGAACTGGGTCTTTCTTCAAAGCCCAATAACCCATGAAGGGATCTGTCTTACTGGGTACGGGTCCCAACCCGTTACAAACCAGTTTAGAAGGATAAAGAATGATTCAGATTCATAATTATCCCTAAGAAGTGATCTTAACCGTTTCTATCCATTCACACCGGAAAGTAGAGATATGTTCATATCTCGAAACAGATCCCTAAGGCGACTATAAATACCCTTCTCCCCCCACTATTACCAGGTAATCGATACTTTTCCAATAAAAGCTCTTTCTTAATCATTCACATTACTAACAAGAGCATTGGATGGTGCATCGCCGGGATCCATCCCGGTGTCTCGCACTTTTTGCAGGTTCGCGGCGGCGGCAAGAGACCAAGTCAACACATTGATGAAGGTCAACAGGTTTGCCTTATTTGTTTTCTCAAGAATCCACAAATTCTATCTATTTACTCCCACACAAAAATCAGCAGCAACAGATTGGCGCCATCTATGGGAATCCACGAATAGTAATCCTTCCTCTTCCCTTAGTTAAGATCATCTCCAGCCATGCCTTCCTGAAAGCTAAGATCCAGAGGGTCCACCCGTGGGCCCACACCTCCTCAACCACAACAGGAGGTCCCCCTCCAAACCGTCCAATCGCAGGGGCAACTCCCACCGCAGCCTGATCAGCCCCCGCAGCAGGACCAACCTCCTCTTCAGAACCTTCAATCCTAAAGGACTCCGCTCGGGCCTCAGAACGCCTGTGCAGGGGCCTCTCGTCCCAACCCTCAGAAGCAACCTTCTCATCGAGACCGCATCTCCGTACACAACCCTTCAACCGATTCAATGGCATCTCACAACCCTCGCCCTTCTGAAGACCTCCATAACTCCCTCCTCAACTGCCAGAAAGAAGACGATCTTCGCCACCGTTTGGATGAAAGGCGGGCCCGTGAGGGAGCCTCCCGCCGAGAACGTCCAAATGAGTGATCCCCTCGTCACCGCGACCACAGAAGGTCCCTTCCTTATAGAGGACGAAGAGAGTCCCCCGAGCACCATAGGAGAAGGCTTCACTCTCCCGCTGGTCGGCAACCCCCGAGGGATGATACTGCACCTATCACCCGTGCCGAATTCCAGCAATTCCAAGCAACCGTCTTGCAAGCCCTCAACCTTCGGCCGAACAACAACAATGCCCGGAGGGTCCCCACTCCTCCTCTGGTCCAAAGTCCTTGCCATCGGTCCATAACCCCTCCTCAAGCTCCGAGTAACCGCCATCGCAGTCCTCGCCATTCCCCTAGCTACCATCGTCGAACTCCACGCTCCCCTTCTTACGAAGACGAGTCCAGCGACTCATATGGCTACCGTCGAAGGGATGATGCTGTCTATCGTCGTCTCCACGAGATGGAGAGGCACCTCGGCCAGCTAGACAGGGAAGAGGAGCTGAGGGGAAGGACCCTCCGTCCGAGCCGACCCCCTTCTCCCGAACAATCATGGAAGCTCCTGTTCCAATAGGCTTCAAGCCCTCACAGTTCGAGACTTACTCTAGGGAGTCAGACTCCGTTAACCACATTGAGAGCTTCAAGACCCTTATGCTGATTCATCAAGCTTCTGATGCCTTATTGTGCAAAACCTTCCCTGCCACTCTCAAAGGTCCGGCCCAAGAATGGTACTCTTGCCTCGCCCCATCCTCCATATTCTCCATTGAACAATTTGAGACCCTCTTCGTCACCCACTTCGTGAGTAGCCGCCGAACCGAGAAGACTAGTATTTTGCTACTCTACCTCAGTCAGAAGAAGGGTGAGAAGCTCAGAGACTATATGAAGTAATTCACCGCAGAAGCTAGGTCCATTGCTTCCCTCGACCAGTCGGTCACTGCAGCAGCCTTCCAGTCAAATGTCCTTAACTCAAGCCTTCGGTCCTCCCTGGCCAAGAAGCCCCTGTAAAACTTCTCCGACCTCTTTCTCAGAAGCGAGAAGTATATCTGGGCTGAGGAAGCTGAGCATCGTCCCACCTTTGAGGGGTCTTCTTCTGGGACCAAGCGAAAGGCAGCTAAAGAAGAGGGAGCCAAGAAGCTCCAGAAGGACAACAGTGGCCAGCGCTGCCCCCTCCTAGATTTGAGAAATTCACTCCTCTTAACGCCAACATTTCCACCATTCTCATGGAGGTTGAAAAGGAAGTGGTTCTGCCTCTTGCCCCGAAGATGAATACCCCCGGCAAAAAGAGGGATAAAGAAAAATGGTGCCGATATCATCGAGACCATGGCCACGATACCAATGATTGCCGGGCCCTGAAGAATGAAATCGAGGCCCTCATCCAGAGGGGGCAGCTGTCTAGGTTTGTGAGAAAAGACCGAACTGATCTCCCTCCTCCCCCCAGGGAGGACTAATAAGCGTTCTGAAAGGCGTGATGAGATTCCCGAGTTTGAAGAGGAACGCATTCTGCATCTCATTCACGGAGGTCCCATGGGAGGCACCTCCAACTCCTCTCGAAAGGCTTTCATCAGGGAAGTCAACTCAGTGCACGGCATGCCCCCTCCCAATGGCCTCGGAGTACCAGTCACTTTTTCAGATGAAGACCTCGAGAGCGTCCGAACCCCCCATTGTGGTGCACTAGTAATTAACCTCAACATGGCTAACTTCAAAGTGGAGAGGATTCTGGTAGACAATGATAGTTCTGTCAACATCCTTTTCCTAGCTGCCTTCCGAGGACACAAGTTATTGCAGGACAAGCTCAAGCCCGCAGGCTATATGCTCCATGGGTTCACGGGAGTGCCAGTGACTATCAAAGGGGTGATAACCCTAGACGTAACCGTTGGCAAAACTCCTACTACCCGGACGGAGCTAATGGATTTTATGGTCGTCGGCATTCCAGCTGCTTACAATGTGATTCTAGGCCGACCTGGCCTTGCTGCTTTAGAGGCCGTCCCCTCGGCTTATCATCTCAAAATGAAGTTCCCCACCAAGGCAGGAGTGGGGGAAGTAAGGGGTAGTCAGGAGATGGCCCGCAAGTGTTACATGACCTCCACCGAGGGACCTGTCCTTTCCCTCGAGACTCTCGAGATTCCCCAAGGGAACACCCAGCCTATGTCCGAACTAGTAGACGACCTGGAGGAAGTGCTCTTTTTAGAGCAAGATCCGAACCGCAAGTTCTTCATCAGCAAGACCCTCCCCTCTGCCCTCTGTTCCGACATAGTCCAATGCATCAGGAAGAACCATTACCTCTTTGCCTGGTCGGCTGCCAACATACTAGGAATTTCCGAAGACCTCCTCGTCCACCACCTAAGTGTTGCTCCGGGGTCCAAACCGGTCCAACAGAAGAGGCGCAAATTCGCCCCTGAGCTCCTCAAACCCCGATTTATACAAAAAGTCTATCCCGAGTGGCTCTCTAATGTTGTTATGGTCAAGAAGTCCAACGGGAGTTGGAGGATTTGCATTGACTTCACGGATTTGAACAAGGCATACCCTAAGGATCCTTTCCCTCTCCCCAGCATAGATACCTTAATTGACGCTACTTCGGGTCATGAACTGCTGAGCTTCATGGATGCCTTCTCCGGATACAACCAGATCAGAATGTTCCCCCCGAACATCCCAAAAACCTCCTTTGTCACTGATCAAGGTCTCTATTGCTACCGAGTGATCCCTTCGGGCTTAAAAATGCTGGTGCCACCTACCAGCACCTCGTCAACAAGGTTTTCTAGAATCAGATCGGCTGAAACATGGAAGGGTATGTCGATGATATGCTAGTGAAAAGTATTCACGGTTCCGACTATGTCGCCGACCTACAAGAAGCCTTCGACGTGTTGAGAAAGCATAATATGAGACTAAACCCGAACAAGTGTGTGTTCGGAGTCTCGTCTGGCATGTTCCTAGGCTTCATGGTCAGTCAGAGGGGGATTGAAGCCAACCCCGAAAAGATCAAAGCCATACTGGATATGGCCCCTCCTACAAGTGTGAAAGAGTTTCAAAAGCATACAGGACGTCTCGCGGCTATAGGGCGCTTCCTGTCTAAGTCAGGCGAGAAGTGTCTTCCTTTCTTCAAAGCCCTCAGGGGGTCTAAGGACTTCGAGTAGGGCCAACAGCAGTAAGAATCGTTCGACCAACTGAAAGCCTCTCTAGTCAACCCCCCACTCCTCTGCAAGCCTATTTCTGGGGAAACACTCTACCTTTACCTCGTTGCCTCTGAGCTGACCCTCAGTGTTGTCCTAGTGAGGGAAGAAGACAAGGCTCAGAAGCCTATTTATTATGTGAGCAAGGTTCTCAGAGACGCCGAGCTCCGCTATCCGAGATTGAAAAAGATAGCCTACGCCTTGGTAATGGTAGCCAGGAAGCTCCGCCCCTATTTTCAATCCCACTCGGTGGTCGTTCTTACCGACCAGCCGCCCAAACAAGTACTGCACAAGCCCTAGACCTTCGAGCATCTAATGAAGTGGTCGATCGAGCTGAGTCAGCATGACATATCTTATCAGCCTCGGACCGCTACTAAAGCTCAAGCTCTGGCTGAGTTTATCATAGAAAGCACCATCCCGGAAGTAAGTCAAGCCGCAAATGGGCCACCCGTCTGGATAGTATATGTAGACGGGTCTTTTTGCACCGAAGGGAGAGAAGTCGGAGTCATTCTTGTAGGCCCAGATGACTTCGTTCTCTAATACTCCCTCTGCATCAACTTTAAAGCCTCCAACAACGAAGATGAGTATGAGGCCCTGATAGCAGGCCTGGGTATGGCTCGCAAGGCAGGGGCACAGCGTATCCGAATATTCAGTGACTCGCCGCTAGTCGTGAATCAGGTCTTAGGAGAGTACGAGGCGCGAGACGACCGAATGGCTAAGTACCTAGCCAAGGTCCACAGTCTCATGGATTCATTTGAAGAGGCACAAATCCAGCGGATCTCTCGAGAAGAAAACTCCCAAGCAGATGCCCTCTCCAAATTAGCCTCCTCCTCACTCCAAGGTCTCGAGAAGACCGTACTAATCGAAGTACTCCTAAGACCAAACATAGAAGAAGAAGCCCCCGACTCGATGGAGTCACTGTCCGTCCAACTCCGGGACAACTGGAAGAAGCCTTTGATAGAATTCTTCAGGGATGGGACCCTTCCCCAAGATCCAAAAGAAGCCGGTCGAATCCGAACGAGAGCAGAGCGGTACACCCTTGTTGAAGGAGTCTTGTACAAATGCTCCTATACCCAAGTAGATGGCAGACCCTACTTGAGATGCAACTCTCCGGACGAAGCCTCATACGCCCTACAAGAACTCCATGCAGACATAGGAGGCGCCCACTCAGGATCAAGGTCCCTCGCTAGGAAAGTTTTAAACTACGGGTATTTTTGGCCTACACTAGTTCGACATGTCGAGCAACACGTCCGGCAGTGCGGCCCTTGTCAACAGTTTTCCAACATCCATCGCCTACCCCAAGCACAACTCACATCTCTCTCAAGCCTGATTCCCTTCGCAATGTGGGGGATGGACTTGCTAGGTCCATTTCCGCTAGCTACGGGCCAGCTCAAGTTCCTAGTCGTGGCAATCGAATACTTCTCTAAGTGGATCGAGGTCAAATCTCTGGCCACAATTACTAAAAACAAAGTGCTGCAGTTCTTCTAGAGAAATGTAATCTGTAGGTTCGGCGTACTTCGGGTCGTAATAACAGATAATGGGACACAGTTTATAGGGGCAGCGTCCGATCTTTGTGTGAAGACCTCGGCATTCAGCAACGCTTCTCCTCCTGTCTCCCATCCTCAGTCCAATAGTCAAGTAGAAAATGCCAACAGGCAGATCCTCTCCAGCATCAAGAAGAGATTAGATAAGGCTGCCAAAGGCTTATGGGCAGAACAACTTCCTAATGTATTGTGGAACTACCGCACTACGAAATAGACCCCCACAGGAGAGTCTCCCTTCAATCTCACCTATGGGTCCGAGGCTGTGATCCCTTTAGAAGTTGGTCTGCCATCCCCTCGCCTAATTGCTTATGATGAAGAGCAGAATGCTAGAGAACTCCAAGCAAATTTGGACCTGATTAACGAGCTCCGTGAAAGAGCTTCAATTTGCCAGCAAAATTATCGGAGAAGAATCGAGCAGGCCTAGAACCAAAGAGTCTGTCCCACAGATCTCAAAGAAGGGGACTTGGTCCTCAAAAATCTAGCTATCTCATTCCCCAGCCAAAAGAGTAAGCTAGCTCCGAATTGGGAAGGACCATACAAAGTTTCCAAAGTAGTCCGCCCCGGAGCGTATTGTCTTGAAGAACTTGAAGGTAGAGAAATACCCAGAACTTGGAATGCCAACCATTTACTGAAGTACCAAGAGAGCTCCTGAACGCCTCTCCGAGTACCTTCAAATGTCGAGCCATTCCTATCTTTTTATTTGTACTTGCTTCTTTATGTTCCCATTGTAATAACGGCTTGCAACTTAGAAGCAGGCGATTAGCATTTATCAATAAAGAACTTCTTTTCCCTCATAATTCTCTTGTGTGATTATTTTATTGCTGTTTAAGACCTTTAATGACGCTTATTCAAACGACGTGTTCGGAGTCCAAAACTTGGCTCGATTCTGCTTCGCAAGCTCACTCTTAAGCGAGCTAGAAGTGGTTCGCCATTCAGAACTGCTCCCACAACCGTTGAAATTTACTCGAACGATGTGTTTGGAGTCCAAAACTTGGCTCGATTTCGCTTCGCAAGCTCGCTCTTAAGCGAGCTAGAAGTGGTTCGCCATTCAGAACTGCTCCCACAACCTGTTGAAATTTACTCGAACGATGTGTTCGAAGTCCAAAACTTGACTCGATTCCGCTTCGCAAGCTCGCTCTTAAGCGAGCTAGAAGTGGTTCGCCATTCAGAACTGCTCCCACAATCGTTGAAATTTACTCGAATGACGTGTTTGGAGTCCAAAACTTGGCTCGATTCCGCTTCGCAAGCTCGCTCTTAAGCAAGCAAGAAGTAGTTCGCCATTCGGAACTGCTCCCACAACCGTTGAAATTTACTCGAACGACGTATTCGGAGTCGAAAACTTGGCTCGATTCTGCTTCGCAAGCTCGCTCTTAAGCGAGCTAGAAGTGGTTCGTCATTCAGAACTCCTCCCACAACCATTGAAATTTACTCGAACGACGCGTTCGGAATCCAGACCACTGGGCTGGATAACTGACGAAATTTCTACAACTATACTAGACATGAGAGAAGAATACTTGGAGTGCTTGAATGAATGCCCCATTGCTTCATTTGGCTGGATAACTGACGAAATTTCTACAACTATACTAGACATGGGAGAAGAATACTTGGAGTGCTTGAATGAATGCCCCATTGCTTCATTTGGCTGGATAACTGATGAAGATATTCAGGCATACATTCCCGAGCAACTCGCATTCCGAGCTGCGTATTGGAGAAAAACAACGTTCTCCCAAAATTCGTGAAAGATCTCGATCAGACGGCACAGATTGGACCATGACAACAAAACGACAAGATAGCATTTTCTCGTGATCCACGCCGTCTTTTACATCGAGATTCCGTGCAAGATCTTCAGATGGACGGTTCAGATCGTGCCACATCCCTCGGGACCCAAATCCGAGCGACTGGCGATCCGAGCTGCGTATTGGAGAAAAACAACTTTCTCCTCAGAATTCGTGCAAGATCTTGATCAAACGGCTCAGATTGGACCACAGGTCACAAAACGACAAGATAGCATTTTCTCGTGATCCACACCTGTCTTTTACATCGAGATCCGTGCAAGATCTCGATCAGACGGCACAGATTGGACCACGCTACAAAATGACAAGATAGCATTTTCTTGTGATCCGCACCATCTTTTATATCGAGATTCGTGCAACATCTTCAGATGGACACATCCGATAGAGCCACGCCCCTCGAAGTTCAAAAGTTTGGCAAGACCCCACTTCTACTCCTCGCTCTTAAGCAAGCTAAAAATGGTCCGCCCTTCAGAAGCACTCTTACAACCATAAGGGACTAACTGAACACGCCAACACACAAGCACAGAGGAATAAACAAGCCTTCACTTCTATAAAGTTTAAAGTTCAAAGGTACTCGGATTACAAGACCAGCTACGCTTATCTACGATAAGTTACAAACTTCGAAAGGCGAAAATTACAAGACTACTTCAACGACTCCTAGGAAGAGGGATGTTCCTCTTAAGAGACAGGCGGGGACGGCGCACACCTTGTCGTTGCGATCCCGCACTCGCTGAGGTCCCCAATCAGGCGAGCTTAGTAGTGTCTCTCAGTGTTGTGCCGGCTGAGGCTTCGCTCGACGAGACAGCCACCCCACTTTAGGCATCACCAGGACTTCGCCGAGCTACAGGGGAACGAGTCGCAAGCTCGTAAAATGAAATTCCTCGCTCATTCTCTTCACGGGTACACAAAGTGCTTCTGACATTGATCGGTCCCTAATGGGGCTTGAGGCGAGCAACCTCCGCCTCTAGCTCGACTATTCGTTGCTTCAGAGAGTCGTCCTTCACGTCTATCTTGAAGAGAAGAAGCTGAGCAGAGCCTTCGGCACCAAAACCGTCGGCAATAATTCGACAGAGATGAGTAACCTCGATGCTTCTATCGACTGTAACCCTCTTCAACTCGTCGACCTCCGCCGTAAACTCATCTCGCTCGGCCATCAACTTGCCCACCGTCTCTGCTAATTCTTCTTCCTCCGCCGAAAGCTCTTCTTCTACTATTTTCAAGTGGTGAACCTCGGCCAGCAGTTCGCCCCTCTCCTCCGTAACATCAAATAGCGCCTTCCGGAGCAACTCCACCTCACCTTCAAGACGAACCTCGCGAGCTCATTTCCTTAGTTGCTTCAACTCGGAAAGACACTTCGCCAGCGTCACCTTGAGATGATCTAGCTCCAACTTGCTCTTGAGAAAGCACTCTCGACTGTGGGAGAGGGCCAACTTTGTTGCTTTCAAGTCAACCCGAAGACGAAAGGCTTCAGCTGCCGAACTCGACTCGACGACCTGAGAAACGAAAACATATCAACACAAAGAGCAAAATGTGTTTTCAACACTTAGCAAAATTTTCAACATCAAGGCGTTCACAACACTTGAAATCTCAAACACTTGGCCAAAGTCTCAAAAAGTTAGTCGTTTTCATTAAAATCCAAAAAGAGTACATGAGAGCGGTGGCCAGTCCGCGGTTTGGCGTTACAACAAAAAAAATAAAAAATAAAGGAAGAGGCGACTAAGTCAGGGGGCCACCTCATGGTGCCGCTCCGAGGTATCCTCGCTCGGCATAGTGACGAGCGCTCCTTCGACATTCACGTCGCCCTCGGCGTCCTCCTCGACCTCTTTGCCCTCTTGCTCGGGCTCGACCTCTGCCAGAGGAAACAACTCCTCGCCCTCCACGGGGTCGTAGAAGTAATACGAGGAGCTGTCGAAGTTGGGGATACGGGCCGCCACATGCTTCAGCGCTCGGGTGTAAGCCTCCTCCATGTTTGTCATCGTGTGGGCTTCGGCCTTATCCCGAACCGCCTTCTCTGCCTCTGCCACCTTCATCGCCTGGCTATTCAGCGCCTCTTTAAACGCCTTCACGGCCTTGGCCAGCTCATCCTCGAGGCGAGCCCCCTCTTTCTCCAATGCCTCGACCTTGGTAGTCTCGGCTGCAGGAGTGCTTCAGTGCTGCGACGAGCTTCGTCTCGAAGGCCCCCACCTCAGCTGCTCACGAAGCCGAGAGTTGCTGCTCGGCCTCAAATAGCTTGACCGCTTTGGAGCGCTCTGACCTCTCCCGATCGTTCGCCAGCTTCATCTCCTTCTCTTGCTTGGCGAACTACTCGAGCACATGGTTGAAGTGGCAGAGAGTCTACGAGCAAAATGAAAGAAAAGAAACGATTAAAACCGGACAAAAAACTTAGAAAATTTTTTTGGGTTGTCATAATCAACTCACACTTACCCACATAGTATTCCGAGCAATCTCCAGGGCGTCGTTGCCCATAGTGCCGGCCTTCAGCGCGGCACGGTCCTTCGGAGTCGGCAGGTGCTTCACTGCCTGCATGCACATCCCCGAGTCACCAAGGAAATCGTCTACCTTCATCACCCTCCAGTCGGGGACGAAGAGACGCTTGTGCTCCTCGGTGAGGATGGCCTCCACCTCAGCAGTAAGCGGCAGGCACCTCCAAAGCCAGAGCTATGCTGGCAGAGAACGCCCCGCTCGACGAGCCAGGCGTTTCCAAAGGGGCCTCGGTCATCGGCTCCACAGGGACCGAGGGTGCCGAGGGGACCAAGGGTGCCGAGGATACTTGTGCTGTTCGGCCCGAAAGAGGCCCCGCCGTGGTCCTCTTCCTCTTCCTCGTCTCCGTATCCTTCGTAGCGCGACTCTTTGCCATCAACGCCTTGTAATCCATGCCCAGGGACTCTGCATACGAAGAAAAAACTGAGCAAAAGAGTTAGAAAAAAAACAAAATACTAAAAGACACTAAGACTAGCAAGAAAAAAGAAAGAGAGCGTACTGGGTTGATTGGACTGAGACCTCCACCGAACAAGACCCCCTCGGTGATATCCTTCCAACTGAGGGTCGGAAGTCCGAGGACTTTCACCACCACCTCCTCTTCCTCTCTTGTAAGCACCGGCTCTTTTTTTGCCCACTTCGGGACCCCATCTTTCCACAATGTCGGGAATCCCTACTGCTCGGGACCACGGATGAGAAAATACTTCTCCTTCTAGTGTTTGATCGAGTCCGGATTCTCGATCAACTTCACCCCCCTCCTCGGCGAAAAATAATACCGATCCTCCATCTTGCTCATCCGGTAGATGCGATGGAGGCTCCGAAGCAGAACGAGCTGCAGTTGCACACCGACCGCCTGGCACTGAAGGACGAAGGCGATGACATGTCGCCACATGTTCAGCATAAACTGAACCGGGCTCAGACTGTATCACTGCAGCACCTCGACCACGAAGGGATATGGTGGTAATCAAAGACCGGCGTTAAGTTCATCGTACGGGAAGACGCACGTGTCCGCTGACGTCCCCGTACATGCTCGGAAGCCGGGGCCGGGGAGTATTAAGACGAACTCCTTCGGGATGCGAAATCCCTTCCTGATCCGGTGCAGATCTACCTCGGTCAAGGTTGAGGGGATCTCATCCACCTCGGAAGGATCCCTCGGATTATTCTCCTCATACGCTGGTGTAATATCCCGGACGGATATTACCTCGTATAAATTACTATTTTACTATTATTTTATTATTATTTTGTTTTAAATTCCAAAATCAAATTATTTTGGTAATTTTCGCCGGTTTGTCCACGAACATTGTCTGCTCGCATATATCGGTCGGTGTACATCCGAAGTACATCAAATTGGTAGCGCGATCCTCCGAATTGATAATAAAACTTATTTTATTATTATTTGCAAATTAAACTATTTATGAGGATTATATAAGAAATTTTGGTATACACATACATATACATATACATATACATATACATATAATTGTATGGTACTGAGTACATTATACAAAATATGTAGTATGTACTCTTGGACAATGTACTCATCCTTGTCATGACAACCTAATTAGATGATTAGGGTTTTATTTAAGTGGCTAAACTAGGGTTTGTATGCATGAGAAGATTAAAGTAAAAATCCCTTCTAGAAACCTTATCTTTCTACCATGCTTCCAACTCACCCTAGGACCATACCCTACACCTTACCCCTCCCTCACCTAGAGCATGGCCGGATGGCTTCTTCTTGGGGTTTTTGTGCAAAATGTGAGTGCACTTTTGCACTCTCCCCCTCCTCTCCCCTTCTATAAATACCCCCTCCTTCTCCACTTATCTCACTTTTTACAAAACAAAAGAAAGGAAAGGAAAAGAAAGAGAGAACCTCATTCTAACTTGAGAGTTTTTCTTGTAGGTTTTTCCTAGGAGTTCTAAGAGCTTAGGGGAAGGAGAAGTTTTAGCTAGCTAGTCCTTCCTACAAGTAGAACAAGGTGGGGGTTTCTCTTTTGTTTGTTTGTTGGTTTGTATTGTTGTTTTGATGTTCTTCTTCTTCTTATCCTCCTTGTTTTGTTTCTTTTGTTTGGGTGCTTCCTTGAGATATTATTGTGTGTTGTTTGTGGTGTAAGTTGTAAATTTGGATGGTAAAAGAAATGTGCTAAGTAGTAGTAAAGAACAAAAAGATGGAATTTTGTAGTAGTAGTTCTTGTTTATGTTTACTAATTGGACTAAAATACACATATGCATATGAACTTGTACATACAACCATTTGGAGTTGTAGGACTTGAATGTGGACTCACACATAAAGCATATGAACTTGTATACAACCATTTGGTTGTAGGACACACATATTGAACCTTGGACTAAAAAGAAAGCATATGTTGATTGAACCAAAATGGAGGGTTCTTACTTATTTTATTATTGTTTATTTCTTTTATAATCTTAAGTAAGAAAGAGCCCATTTTTAGATGCTAACTCTAGTATGAAAGGATCTAAATCACTAGTTGTAGAATGGTCAAAAAGATCTCTTTTTATGTTCAACTAGTGTTAATAAGAAATAAATACTAATGAAGATTTGGTAGAAATGTTAGTAAATGTTCATATTAAAATAAAGTAGTAGTAGTAGTAGTAGATGATTAAAAGAAGTAGTTGTAGGTGTTTTATGTTCATATTAAAATAAAGTAGTAGTAGAAGTAGATGTTTATATGAAGTAGAGTAGATGTTTTGTTAAATAAAGAGGCTTTAGTGGATGGTTATATGGATAGTAGTAGATGCTTGTGTTAAATAAAGAAGTTAGTAGGTGTTTTATAGTAGATATTGGGTTAAATAAAGTAGTTGTAGATGTGTATGTTGTGTAAAGTTTTAGTAGAGGGGTATGTTCAAATAAAATTGTAGTAGATGTTATGTTTCAAAAAAAAGATAGTAGATGCTTCATGCTAAGTTAGTAAGTATCATGCTTAACTATTATTCATGCTAAGCATCTATACATGCTTAGAATGTTGTAGGATTCACGTTAAAATTATCTATCATATTTAGGAAGGATATACATGTTGTAGGATTGATGCTAAAATCATCTATCATGTTTAGGAATGATATACATGTTGTAGGATTCATGTCAAAATTATCTATCATGTTTAGGAATGACATACATGCTTAGAATGTTGTAGGATAAATGCTAAAATTACTTACCATGTTTAGAAGTATATATATATACTTAGGAATGTTGTATATTCATACTAGTAGTTATGCTTAGTAAGATATTCATGCTTAGTAGTTATTCATGCTTAATAAGATTCATGCTTAGATGATAGTAGGAAAGTAGTATACCATGATAGATTAATTTGTCTATGCTGTAGGAAAGTAGTATACCATGCTAGTTTAACTTATCTATGCTTAGATGATAGTAGGAAAGTGGTATATCATGCTAGATTAATTTATCCATGCTTACATGATTATAGGAGAGTTGTATACCATGCTAGATAAATTGTAGGAAAGTTGTATACCATGTTAGTCTAATTGTAGGTAAGTTGTATACCATGCTAGATTAATGGTAGGAAAGTTGTATACCATGTTAGTTTAATTATAGGAAAGTTGTATACCATGCTAGTCTAATTGTAGGTAAGTTGTATACCATGCTAGATTAATGGTAGGAAAATTGTATACCATGTTAGTTTAATTATAGGAAAGTTGTATACCATGCTAGTCTAATTGTAGGTAAGTTGTATACCATGCTAGATTAATGGTAGGAAAGTTGTATACCGTGTTAGTTTAATTATAGGAAAGTTGTATACCATGCTAGATAAATTGTAGGAAAGTTGTATACCATGTTAGTTTAATTATAGGAAAGTTGTATACTATGCTTAGATAGTTGTAGGAAAGTGGTATATCATGCTAGATTAATTTATCCATGCTTACATGCTTATAGGAAAGTTATATACCATGCTAGATCAAATAAATATTCATGCTTACATGATATCCATGCTTAGATAAGTATATGTTCATGCTATGTTAGTAGATGATCATGCTTAATCATTATTCATGCTAAGTTAGTAGATGTCATGTTAATTATTGTCTATGTTAAGTTAGTAGATGAACATGCTAACGATTGTTTATGTTAAGTTAGTAGATGTCATGCTAATTATTGTCTATGTTAAGTTAGTAGATGACCATGCTAATGATTGTTTATGTTAAGTTAGTAGATGTCATGCTAATTATTGCTCATGCTAAGTTAGTAGATGTCATACTTAATTGTTGTTCATGCTAAGTTAGTAGACGATCATGCTTAGACGATATCTATGCTTAAATAGTGTATGTTCATGCCTAAATATTGTTCAAGATCAAGCTAGAACATACTCATGTTTAACAAATGCCATGTTAGATTAAGGTAGGGATTAATCTACCATGCTTAGAATGTGTAGGAGTTATAATTCATGCTTGAATATTGTAGGAGTTACAATTCATGCTTGGGTTGTGATGATTAATCATGTTAAGAAATGAAGATCCGTGCTTAAGGTGGTAGTAGAGATATATACCCTAAGTAGTAAGTATTCACACTCAAGTTGTACCTTATGCTTGACTATAGTAGACTTCATGTCTAGATCATAGTGATTTTCATGCTTAAGCTTGATATAAGCACATGCTTAAATCATATTCGTACTTAGGAGTATTGTGGTAGGTGGTTACGTTATGTACCATAATCAGATTATCGTAGGTAGATACTTGCAATTGTATGCCATGCTTAAGGCGCTATAGGTTGAAGTAATATGGATTGGGAAGACCACTAGTAATAATTAGTTGATAAAGGTTGTTATGTCGCCTTTTGTTTTTCATTGGTAGAATACCGACCATAGACTGTTAGTAGATTCTTCTGTTGCTTCTAATAATAGAAGATCAAGTTTGCTAGTAAGCACGTTTGGTTGCTTCTAGGATTGATTATCTGTATGGTTGTTTGCAAATGGTTGTGCTCATATGTGGCTCGACTGGCCCGTATGTAGTTGTGGGTCTCATACGTAGTTTATTTGTCTCGTATGTAGGTTGTTGTTTCGTACGCGGCTCGACCGGCCCGTGCGTAGCTGTTGGTCTCATACGCGGCTTATTTGGCTGGTATGTACGTTGTTATCTCCTACGAGGCCCGCCTGGCTCGTAGGTAGCTATTGTTTCATACGTAGCTTATTAGCTCGTATGTGGTTGTTACTCGTATATAGCTTGTTAGCTAGTACACAGTTCGTTGTGCTCGTCTAGGGTGATATTACCACCCTAGGGGCTATCGACCATCAAGACACGTGTTTTCTAACCCTAAGGAACTGTGGAGGAGTCACTCCTCGGGTACCATCGGATCTTAACCTGTGTAGGTTGATCGAGGACCGGAGTATAGACGGAATCCAAGTTCAGGGTAGTGGCATGCATATATATTCGCATTGCCGAGGTCTTGGATCGATAAGCCACGAACCGGATCCTGAAGGGTTCTGGTAAGTCTAGGTTGAGCAGCCTAGTAGAGTTGTCTTGCGAAGTCTAATTTAAGGCCTAGCATGTTGTGTTTATAATATTGTTATCCCTAGGATTGTTCGAGCCAGGGACATCATTAAGGTAGTGACTTATAAAGATCATTTTACATAGACCCTTGTCGAAAGAGAGGAGTTGGTTGTAGGGGGCGCCTTGCGACCAACTTGTCCCTTGAAGCAGGCCTTAGGTGGTGTTATTGGGTTGCACCTTCCTGTCAAAAGGGATACGTACGATGCCTTCTCACAAGTTGGGGACATGGGTTGCGTATCCTGATTGTTAATTCCTGAAGTGCCATGATAAGGCGGGCGGAGCTAGGGGGATGGACCCCCGGAACTCCGTCAGGTCCTATGCTAAGAGGGCGAACAGGCCATGGACTACGGTCTGACCAGGGGCGGCAGGGGGCTCCCCTGTTAGCAGTATCCCCGACGGTTCGTCAGGTTTTTGAGTGAGGTCCGGTAAGCCGGATAGCAGTGGCAACATGGACACCACTGGCAAACTGCATTAGTGGGACTTGACCACGTCTGCAACCTCATCAGTCACGTTGTATCTGTCAGGAACAGGTTGTGTACAATTAGAATTCATAACGCGGGTTCAAATCCCTATATATGGAGAAACGTCTTGAGATGGGTCACATGTAGTATGGGCTGCATGTTGCTTTCGGAGACTTGCTGACATTAGAATAGGAAGCATCCTAGTTCTATTTAAATATCGCATTAGAGTCTAGTCATAGCACTCACGAACACTTAAACTACACCAACACCATTGCCATGTTTTGTATGTTGTTTGGGAGATTCGCTGCTTTGATATCAGCTTTTAAGCGTCAGTGAATACTGACGTCCCCACTTCCATAGGTACTGGATCGCCGAAGTACAAGGGCGAGATTCAGGAGGACTCAAGGCGAGGAAAGCAAGGAGTCAATGTCTTATTTAGTTCCGCTGTAATATGTGTGTTGTTATCTCAAGTGAGAATTACCAAGTGTTGTTCTTCATTCCTTGTACTCTGATGTAAGATGTTGAAGGTTGTAATACTCGGGAATGTAAAGGAAATATTGTAACTCTATTGTAAGGTATTGCAGTTGTATAATATTCAGACTTGTAATACATTGGGTGTTGAATAAAAAGTTTTAAATTCTCCTGTTTTTCTGTGTATTGTGACTAATTGAAGAAAAGATCTTGGCTCGTGTCTCGGTTTTCCCAGTATTGGAAATCGGGGCGCTACAGCCGGAGCCATCCCATGCACCATTTTCTTTAAGATGTCCTCGGGATAGCTGCTTACCCTACCGACACTCGACAATGTGGACGGCAGCCGAACCAGCTCTCCTGCCCCCTTCGGAGTCTCAACTATCGTCGACACCCTGACCGGACCAACCACTTCCTTTCCCCTTCCTCGGCTTAACCACTACTGCTCGGCCGGCATCTCGGTCCGAGGTGGAGGTCTTGTGCCCAGAAGAAATTCTAGACATTCTCCAAAAGAAGGGGGGAAGACTAACCTTGAAGTGATGTGTATGGTCGGAAAAGATCGTCGGAGTTCAAACTCGCCTTGCCACAAAAGCTAGTAGCTCCGCTCGAGAGCAAAAACACCGCTAGCAAAGGTAAAGTAAAAGTGAAAGAATGAGAGAAAGAGTGGGGGAGGTGAAAACTTATAGTAAAAGAAGTGACTCTTGAGCTTTGTAACGTAAAGTTGCGACTCTTGGGCCCCCCTCAAGCCCGTTAAAGAAGGCTAAACGACAAAGTAGAGAAGAGCAGGCAACGGTTCATAAGAGTGACGACGATTCAACTGGGCCACACAGCTCAGCTATTCCTCTAGTTCCGAGCCGCTAAGGTACTCTGCCGAGCCACCAAGGGATGCCTCAGATCGCCCCACATCTCTCGAAATCCAAATCTGAGCGACTGGCGATCCGAGCTACGTATTGGAGAAAAACAACTTTCTCCCAAAAATTCGTGCAAGATCTCGGTCGGACGGCTCAGATCACGCCACACCCACAAAACGACTAGATAGCATTTTCTCGTGATCTGAACCTCTAACCTCATGATCCGTGCCAAGATAAATGCCTCAGATCGCCACACGTCCCTCGGAATCCAAATCCGAGCGACTGGCGATCCGAGCTGCGTATTGGAGAGAATCAACTTTCTCCCCAAAATTCGTGCAAGATCTCGGTCGGATGGCTCAGATCACGCCACGCCCACAAAACGACAAGATAGCATTTTCTCATGATCTGAACCTCTAAACTCATGATCCGTGCTAAGTTAAACGATCCAGATCACCCCACGTCCCTTGGAATCCAAATCCGAGCGACTGGCGATCCGAGCTGCTCACATAAAGGAAATAATGCCGCTCGGAATCCCGATCCCGAGCGACTGGCGATCTGAGCTGAACATTTGAAGAAAAATGTCACCGAGCAACTCTAGCCATGAGATTGTCTCAATATTCACGCCGAAAGATTATGAGCGGCTCAGATCACGCCACTCCCACAAAACGACAAGATAGCATTTTCTGGTGATCTGAACCTTTAGCCTCGTGATTCGTGCCATGATGAACGGCACAGATCACCCCACGTCACTCGGAATCCCAATCCGAGCAACTGGCGATCCGAGCTGCTCATATGGAGAAAATAACGCCGAGCGACACCGGCCGTCAGATCTTCTCAAAATTTGTGCCTCGGTCTGAGGAATGACCCAAATCACCCTACGTCGCTCGGAATCCCAATCCGAGCAACTGGCGATCCGAGCTGCTCATGTGGAGAAAATAACGCCGAGCGATACTGGCCATCAGATCTTCTCAAAATTCGTGCCCCGATCTGATGAACGGCCCAGATTACCCCACGTCGCTCGGAATCCCAATCCGAGCAACTGGCGATCCGAGCTGCTCATGTGGAGAAAATAACGCCGAGCGACACCGGCCGAAACATGGAATGCCCTTCGGGTTGAAGAATGCAGGTGTGACCTACCAACGCCTTGTGAACAAAGTCTTTCAAAACCAAATCGGCCGAAACATGGAAGTGTATGTTGATGACATGCTAGTCAAGAGCATCCAAGGGGCCGACCATGTTGCCGATCTGCAGGAAGCATTTGATGTATTGAGAAAGCATGATATGAGGCTCAACCCGAATAAGTGTGCGTTCGGGGTCTCGTCGGGGAAATTCCTGGGCTTCATGGTCAGCCAAAGAGGAATCGAATCCAACCCCGAGAAGATCAAAGCCATACTGGACATGGCTCCTCCCAAAAGTGTTAAAGAGGTTCAGAAGCTTACAGGGCGCCTCACAGCCATAAGACGCTTCCTGTCCAAGTCAGGTGAGATGTGTCTTCCTTTCTTTAAAGCCCTCAAGGTGGCTAAGGGCTTCGAGTGGGGTCAACAGTAACAAGAATCTTTCGATCAGCTAAAGGCCTATCTGGTTAACCCCCTCTCCTCAGCAAGCCTATCCCCGGGGAAACACTCTATCTCTACTTAGCTACCTCTGAGCAAACCCTCAGTGCTGTCCTAGTGATGGAAGAAGGCAAGGCTCAGAAGCCCATCTATTACGTGAGTAAGGTACTTCGGGATGCCGAGCTCCGGTACCCAAGATTGGAGAAGATGGAGTATGCCTTGGTTATGGCAGTTAGGAAGCTCCGCCCTTACTTTCAGTCCCACTCGGTGGTCGTTCTTACCGACCAGCCACTTAAGCAAGTTCTACACAAACCCGAGACATCCGGCCGTCTGATGAAGTGGTCCATCGAGCTGAGCCAGCATGGCATATCATACCAGCCTCGGACCGCAATCAAGGCTCAAGCCTTAGCTGAATTTATTGTTGAGAGCACCATACCAGAGTTCAGTCAAGCAGTAAAAGGGCCTCCTATCTGGACAGTGTATGTAGACGGGTCCTCTTGCACCGAGGGGAGCGGAGCCAGGGTCATTCTGGCAGGCCCAGATGACTTTGTCCTCCAATACTCCCTCCGCATCAACTTCAAGGCCTCCAACAATGAAGCGGAGTATGAAGCCCTTATAGCCGACCTCGGTATGGCTCACAAGGCAGGGGCACAACGGCTCCGGATATTTAGCGACTCGCAGCTGGTTGTGAATCAGGTCTTAGGAGAGTACGAGGTGCGAGATGACCGAATGGCTAAGTACCTAGCCAAAGTCCAAAATCTCATGGCTTCATTCGAAGAGGCGCTAATTCAGCGGATCCCCAGAGAAGAAAACTCCCAAGCAGATGCCCTCTCCAAATTGGCCTCCTCCTCCCTTCAAGGTCTCGAGCAGACCGTCCTGATTGAAGTACTCCTAAGACCTAGCATAGAAGAAGAAACTCCCGACTCGATGGATTCGCTGCCCGTCCAACTTCAAGATAACTGGATGAAACCTCTGATAGAATTTTTAAGAGATGGCCTCCTCCCCGAAGACCCTAAGGAAGCTCGTGGAGTCCAAACGAGAGCGGAGCGGTACACCTTTGTTGAAGGGGTCTTGTACAAACGCTCCTACACCCAAGTAGACGGCAGACCATACTTAAGGTGCCTCTCCCCGGAAGAAGCCTCATATGCCTTGCAAGAGCTCCATGAAGGAATAGGCAGAGCCCATTCAGGATCAAGGTTCCTTGCTAGGAAAGTGTTAAACTACGGGTACTTCTGGCCTACTCTCCTACAGGATGCCGAGCGACATGTCCGGCAATCCAGCTCCTGTCAACAGTACTCCAACATTCATCGTCTGCCCAAGCACAGCTCACCTCTCTCTCAAGCCCGATCCCCTTCGCAATGTGGGGGATGGACTTGCTAGGCCCATTTCCCCCAGCTCCCGATCAGCTTAAGTTCCTAGTCGTGGAAATCGACTACTTCTCAAAGTGGATAGAGGCCGAGCCCTTGGCTACAATCACTGAGAACAAAGTCTTGCAGTTCTTCTGGAGGAGTGTAATCTGTAGATTTGGCGTGCCCCGGGTCCTAATAACAGATAATGAAACACAGTTCACGGGGTCCGCATTCCGATCTCTGTGTGAAGACCTCGCCATTCAGCAACACTTCTCCTCTGTCTCGTATCCTCAATCAAATGGCCAAGTGGAAAATGCCAACCGACATATCCTCTCCGGTATCAAAAAGAGGCTAGATAGATCGGCCAAAGGCTTATGGGCAGAGCAGCTTCCTAAACTACTGTGGAACTATAGCACTACGAAATGGACCCCCACAGGTGAGTTGCCATTCAATCTCACCTATGGGTCCGAAGCTGTGATCCCCTTGGAAGTTGACCTACCATCTCCTCGCCTTATGGCCTATGAAGAAAAGCAGAATGCCAGAGAACTTCGGGCAAATTTGGACTTGGTTGATGCGCTTCGTGAAAGAGCTTCAATTTGTCAGCAGAATTACCGAAGAAGAATCGAGCTGGCCTACAACAAAAGGGTCCGTCCTGCCAATCTCAAGGAAGGGGACTTAGTCCTTAGAAAACTAGATATCTCCTTCCCCAGCCGAAAGGGTAAGCTAGCCCCGAATTGGGAAGGACCCTACAAGATCACCAAAGAAGTTCTCCCCGGAACATACCGTCTTGAAGGCCTTGAAGCCAGAGAGATTTCTAGGGCTTGGAATGCCGATCATTTGTTGAAATACCAAGAGAGCGCCTGAACGCCTTCTAAGTACCTTCAGATGTCGAACCATTCCTTTCCTTTCACTTGTGTTTTGCTTCTTTATTTTCTCAATGTAATAATGGCTTGCAACTTAGAAGCAGCCAACTAGTAGTTATCAATAAAGAGCTTCTTTCTTCCATATTTTTCTAGTGATTACTTGCATCTCTCTGTTTTTAAATTCTTTAACTCAAACGACGAGTTCGAAGTCCAAAGCTTGGCTCGACTCCACTTCGCAAGCTCACTCTTAAGCGAGCTAGAAGTGGTTCGCCATTCGGAATTGCTCCCACAACAGTTGAAATTAACTCAAACAACGAGTTCAGAGTTCAAAACTTGGCTCGACTCCGCTTCGCAAGCTCGCTCTTAAGCGAGCTAGAAGTGGTTCGCCATTCGGAATTGCTCCCACAACCGTTGAAATTAACTCAAACAACGAGTTCGGAGTCCAAAACTTGGCTCGACTCCGCTTCGCAAGCTCCCTCTTAAGCGAGATAAAAGTGGTTCGCCATTCGAAATTGCTCCCGCAACCATTGAAATTAACTCAAACGACGAGTTCGAAGTCCAAAACTTGGCTCAACTCCGCTTCACAAGCTCGCTCTTAAGCGAGCTAGAAGTGGTTCGCCATTCAGAATTGCTCCCGCAACCGTTGAAATTAACTCAAACGACGAGTTCGGAGTCCAACACTTGGCTCGACTCCGCTTCGCAAGCTCGCTCTTAAGCGAGCTAGAAGTGGTTTCGCCATTCAGAATTGCTCCTACAACCGTTGAAACTCGCTCCGACGATGCGCGTGAAGTTCTTACAACCATACTAGACATGGGGAAAAAAGTACTTGGAGGAGCTAACCTTTGGTTCTTAGGATTCGTTTAAAGTTGAAACTCACTCCTGAGACGCGTGCGAAGTTCTTACAACCATACTAGACATGGGAGAAGAGTACTTGGGGGAGCCAACCTTTGGTTCTTATGGAGTAATACATGAAAAGACCGCTCTCCATTACAAGAAACCGTCTTCTCCTAAGTCAGAAGTTCGAAGCAGTGTTCGGCACTACCTCCATACCTCGCTCATAGGCGAGCTAGGAGTAGTCCAACCTTTACGAGTAATACAACAACACTTGGACGAATAAAACACTCATGCTCAAGAAAGGAAAAAGCCTTATTTCGATTAATTTGGGAGAACAATACAAGACAACTTCTTTACAACGAAGTTACAAGGGTTGAAAAACCAAATTGCAAAGCCAGACTGTTCTACTACAGAAGACTACAAAAGCTCAAAGAAGCATAATTACATCGACTCATTCAACACTTCTTCAGAGTGGGAACGTTTCGGTTCAGAGACCCCCGGGGACGGCATCGCCAAACCTCAGAGCTCGTCTGTGAACCAACGGACCGAGATGCTTCTTCAACACTGCCTCTAACTGTGGCCCCAACTGAAGCACCACTAGACGAGGCAGCCACCCCACTTTGAGCATTAGCCAGGGCTCTGCCTAATGACAGGCGAACGAGTCGCGAGCTTGTAAAAAGAGATTCCCCTCTCGCTCTCTTCTCGAGTACACGACGTGCTCCGAATGTTGATCCTTGCTGGCTGAGGTTTGAGTCGAGCAACTTCCTCCTGGAGCTCGACGATCCGATCCTTCAAGGAGTCGTCCTTCACAGATATCTTAAAACAAAGAAGCTGAGTAGAGCCTTCAGTGCCAGAGCTATCGGCTATGATTCGACAAAGGTGGGTCACTTCGATACTTTTGTCGACTGTAACCCTCCTCAACTCGTCGATCTTCGCCATCAACACATCGCGCTTGGCCATTAACTTACCCACTGCCGAGGCTAACTCCTCTTCCTCCGCCAAAAGTTCTTCTTCAGCTATCTTCAAATCTTGAACTTCCGCCACAAGATCGCCTTCTGCTCGCGTAATGCTGAATAGCGTCTTCCTAAGTAGCTCCACCTCGCCTTCAAGATGAGTCTCGCGAGACCGCTTCTGTAGTTGTTTCAGCTCGGAGTAATACTCTTTCGATGTTGCCTTGAGATCCTTTAGATCTAACTCGCTTTTGAGGAAACACTCTCGGCTGCGCGAGAGGGCTCGCTTCGCTGCTTTCAGGTCAGCGCGAAGACGAGAGACTTCGGCTACTGAACTCGGCTCGACAACCTGAAAAGCAAAGGCATATCAACACGAAGTACAGAAGGCGATGCCCAATACTTAGCCAAATTTCAAAGAAATCTCGAGTCAAACACTTAGCCAAATTTTGAAGAAATTCCATTTCAAAACACTTCAACACTCAGTCGAATTTGAGAAGAGATTTCAAACAAAACTTTATTCATATCAAAAAGCGATGGCCAGTCCGCTACAAGGCAGTACATCAAAAGAGAAATTTTTTTTTTTACAAGAACGAGGAGATCAGGGGTCCACCTTGGGCGGTAGCTCGGAAACAGACGCCTTGGTGGACGTTCCCTCGTCCCCCGTCACTTCGGCTCGGGGGTCGGCTGCCACAGTCTCAGGATCGGTAGGTGCCTCGTCATCCTGCTGCTCGTCCTCCTCCTCTTCTCCCTCCTCCTCTTCATCATCTTCCTCGCCACCGTGCCACAGCCTGTACCCTACCCTCTCGAAGTCGGGGATGCAAGCCTCGACGTGATCGAGCACTTTGGCATAAGACAGCTCCATGTTCGACGCCATGTGCTTTTTGGCCTCTGCCTCGATCTTCGCCCTCTCCTTCTCTACGGCCTCAGCCTGTTCCAGCTTCACCGCCTCCAACGCCTTCGCCGCTGTGGCCCTCTCCTCGGCCGCTTTTGCAACCTCCGAAGCAAGCTTTTCCTTCGCTTGCACCAAGGCCACCTCGAGGTCGGCGACCTGGGCCACCAGAGCGTCCGAGCGATGCTGCTCAGCTTCGAGCTGCTTCACAGCCCTTGCCCTCTCTGCTCGGTCTTTATCGCTGAGGGCCTTCAGCTCCCTCTCCTGCTCAGCGTACTCCACGAGGAGGTGGCTGAAGTGGCAAGTGGCCTGCACGAAGAAGCGGTTAGAACACCATGAGAACCGAGCTAAAGACTTAGATAAATTTTGAGGAAAATTTGGAAGCAGCAAAAGGGACTTACCGACATAAGCGACCGGGCTACTTCGAGGGCATCGTCGCCTCTCATCCCCACCTTCAGGGCAGCTCGGTCCTTTGGGGTTGGGAGGTGGCGAACGACATGCATACTCATTGCCGAGTCCCCAAAGAAGCCGTCGTGGTTCATCACCCGCTAATCGGGGACGAACAGCTTCTTGTGAGCCTCGGTTAGTATCTCCTCGGCCGGCACGGTCAGGGGCAGGGCCTCGAGTGCCAGCGCCGCTGAGACGGAGAAGCCCTCACCGACCGGGGCAGAGGGGGTCGGCTGGGCAACAATAGCCAAGGACGGCTCCCGAGGCGAAGTAGTGACGTCCACCGAAGGCACCTTGGTGGGTTTCCCGGATGAGGGACCCGTGTTCGTCCTCTTCCTCTTCTTGCTATCACCGGCTTTGCTTTGTTCAGCCATCATTCCCCTGAAGTCCATATTCGGAGCCTCTGTCGAAAAGAAAGAAAATCAAGTTAGAAAAAACACAAGACATTAAAGATAGTAAAGCAGAAAGAAGAGAAGAGATGTCAGGAGCGTACTCGGGTCGATCGGACTAAGGCCCGACCCGTGCAACACCTCCTCAGTCATTTTCCTCTAACTCAACATCAGAAGACCGATCAGCTTCGCCGCCACCTCTGCCTCGGCCGTGGTCAACACCGGCTCGGCCTTTGCATACTTCGGCACCTCATCCTTCCACTAGGTCGGGAAAGTCCTATGCTGAAGGGCTCTTTATCAAGAAAAACTTCCCCTTCCACGACTTTATCGGGTTGGGATTCTCTATCAACTTGACTCCCTTCCAAGGCGATAGGTAGTAGCGAGGCTCAAGCTTGCTCATCCTGTCGATTCGGTATAAACTTCAGAGGATAACGAGGTCCGGCTCCACTTTGGCAGTTCGGCATTGCAGTAGGAAACCGAGGACATGGCGCCACGTGTTCGGCATGAACTGTTTGGGGGACAGACCATACCATCGAAGGACTACCGTCACGAAGGGATGGAGGGGGAAGCGCAGACCGGCATTCAGTGCGTCGTAGGTGAGGACGCATGTGTCCGGGGGGAAGGCGGTGTTCGCTCGCACTCCGAGGCCGGGGAGGACCAGCCTGTACTCCATGGGGATGGTGAACCCCTTTCTAATCCGGAGTAAATCCCGCTCGGTTAGCACCGAGGGGAGGTCGTCCACCTCAGAGACCTCCCTCGGATCGTTCTCCTCATAGGTCTCCGCACGACCGATGACGACCTTAGTCAGCAGCTCGCCACTGTACTGCCTTATCCCAGCAGACAGAACAGCACGGTCGGCATCCGACTCGACTCGCCCGCCTGCCTAACTGTCTCCACCACCTCCTCGACGTTCGCGGACCGGACCACCTTCTTCCCCTTCTCCTTGGCCGCAGACGATCCTACTACCTCCTTCCCCTTCCTTCGGTTTACTACTTCTTTCCCCTCCTCGGCATTCCCATCTCCCGAGGACGATGCCTTACTACCCGAGTTTACTCGTGACATCTCGAATAAATATCTAAGGCAAGGAAAACTGACCTTGAAGTGATGTTCACGGTTGGAAAAAGTTCACCGGAAATTGCCTGGCCTTCGCGACAGCTAGTACAACCGCCCTTGAGCTCAGATCTCCGCTAGCAGAGCAACTCGAGAGCAAAAGTAAAAACTTGAGAGTAAAAAGTGAAGAATGAGCTAAGGGGTGAGAGGGTGAGAATTTATAGCCAAAAAGGCGACTGTTGGGCTTTTGAAATGCTTAGAGGCCCATTAAGGGAGATGAAACGACAAAAAAGAGAAAGCTACGACGGTTCAGAGGAAAGACGCGTCAGTTCACTTAACATCGCCGCTCGGCGACTCGTAACTTGCCGAACCACCGAGGCACTCTGCCAAGCTACTAGGGCACTGACCTCTACATATGGAGAAAAATACCGCCGAGCCACTTTCACCGTCAGATTGTCTCAAAATTCACGTCGAAACATGATCAGCGGCTCAGATCACGCCACGCCCACAAAATGACAAGATAACGTTTTCTCGTGATCTGAACCTCCAACTTCGAGATCTGCGCCAGGATGAGTGCCCCAGATCTAACCATGTGGCTCGACGACTTGTAACTTGCCGAGCCACTAAGGCACTCTGCCAAGCTACCGGGGCACCGACCTCCACATACGGAGAAAAATACCACCGAGCCACTTTCACCGTCAGATTGTCTCAAAATTCACGTCGAAACATGATCAGCGGCTCAGATCACACCACGCCCACAAAACGACAAGATAATGTTTTCTCGTGATCTGAACCTCCAACTTCGAGAACTGCGCCAGGATGAGCGCCCCAGATCCAACCACGTGGCTCGACGACTCGTAACTTGCCGAGCCACCGAGGCACTCTACCGAGCTACCGGGGCACCGACCTCCATATATGGAGAAAAATACCGCCGAGCCACTTTCACCATCAGATCGCCTCAAAATTCGCTCCCGAATCTGATGAGCGGCTCGGATCATGCCACGCCCATAAAACGACAAGATAATATTTTCTCGTGATCTGAGCCCGGTCCTCGTGATTCGCGCCATGATGAACGTTCCAGATTAAGCCACGTGTCCCGGCGATTCATTCCGAGCGGCCGAGCCACAGGGGTGCCTAGCCGAGCCACCGAGCTACTAAGGGGCAGAAGCCGAGCTGCCGAGCTACCGAACAGTTTAGCTAAGCCACCGAGCTACTAAGGGGCAGAGGCCGAGCTGCCGACCCACCGGAGTACTCAGCCGAGCTACCAAAGCACTCTGACCGAACTACCGAGGTACCGACCCTCACATTTGAAGAAAAATGGCGCCGAACCACCCTAGCCGTTGGATCGTGTCAAAAATCGTGCCAGAACATGATGGACGGCTCGGATCTCGCCATGCCCACAAAACGAAAAGATAGCATTTTTCGTGATCTGAGCCGCCCTCCTCGTGATTCGCACCGCGATGAGCGATCCAGATCTTGCCACGTAGCTCGGCAGCTCGTTACGTGCCGAGCTACCAAACTACCGAGGACAATGTGCCGAGATGCTGAGGCACCGACCTCCGCATGCGGAGAAAAAGCGTGCCGAGCTACTCAGACCATCCGATCCACCAGAAATTTGCGCCCAATGCTGATGAAGGGCCCAGATTACGCCACGTCATAATTCAAAATTAAAAATTAATTTTCATTTATTAAAATCAATTTATTTATTTAAAAATTGCGAAAAAATGATTAAAAATTCGGGAAAATTAATTAAAAATTCTAAAAAATAATTATAAATTCGGAGAAATATTTTTGAGCCCCTGGATAAATAATTATGGCTTAGAAGAGTCAATTAAGACCCCAGAACAACGAATCAACACTTCGCAAAGTTAAATAAATGGTCCGAAAAATAGATAAAAATTAAGAAAAATCACCAAAAGTCCAGAAGAACCCAAGAACAAACTAGGGCACACAACCAATTCGGGAAAACACCATAATACCCCATGCTAAGATTCGACACCTCTCATTTAGACTCCGATACAACAACTCCGTAAGCCATTAAAACAGTAAAACTACTCCTTAAAGGCCGATCAAGCTCAGCCTTCCAGAGTGGGGGGCTCGTGATATGACTAAAAATAGGGTTAAATCGGAACCGTTCAAATCGAGCACGAATCTTAAAGCTTGAGGGATAAAACAGGTAATTTCACCTATAAACGGGTCTGAAACGGGTTCTGGGTCTTTTCTCCACAAGCCCAATAACCCGCGAACTGATCCACCTTGACTGGGTGCGGGTCCAAACCCACAAGGAACCCGGCCTATCAGGATAGAATTAGGGTTTCTGGTTATGTTTAATCAACGGCCCTGATTCGCTCTATCCTTTCACTGGGAATTAGGGATTTTATTCCTAAATTGATCCCAAAGGCGGCTATAAATACCCCCCATCCACCACCATTAAGAGGTAATCAATCTTTTGCTAGTAAATGCTCATTCATAATCTTTTCTGATTACTAACTTGAGCATCGGAGGGTGCGTCGCCGGAATCAATCCCAGTGTATCGCACTTTTTGCAAGTGAACAGCGGGAGTCAACAGTCAAACTCTGGTGGAAAGGTTCCAGGTTTTTCTATTCAGTTTTCCTCAGAATCCACAAATTCTATTTATTTCCCCCACACCAGATTTAGTGGTAACAGTAATGAAATATCTTTTACCATTTCTAATTAAAGTTCCATCCATCTCACATATATCAGAATGTATCAAGTCTAGAATTTTTGTTTCTCTTGCTACACTTTTATGTGAAGTTTTAATTATCTTAGCTTGACTATAGGAGGTGCATTTCTCAAATTTATTTAAGTTAACTTTTGGTATCATGCCAAGTTTGCTCATATTATTTACCAATTTCTTGTTAACATGACATAGTCTAGAGTGCCATAAATTAAAATTAGACAAGGAGTAAATAAAAGCATTATTCTTATTCATTTCAATACTAAGTTTAAACATCACATTACAAGCAAATTCCTTTCCCACAAAAATTCCATTCTTAGTTATGACATACTGGTCGGATCTGATGCTCTGATAAAACCCAGCCTTGTTGAGAAGGTATCCAGAAATCAAGTTCTTCCTCATATCAGGAGTGTGCAAGACATCCTTGAGGATTACAGTCCTGCCAGAGGTAAACTCCAAGTCCACCTCTCCAGTTCCCATCACATTGATACAGTGTGAATCACCAAGTTGCACTTTCTGACCTTCATTCTCCTTATAAGTTTTGAACCAGCTGTGCTCATAGCAAACATGCCTAGTGGCGTCCGTATCAACCCGTATCAGCCCACCACCCGTCGGTTACACCGACCATGTTGATCTCAGTGATCATAGCCACTAAAGGCCCTTCGATAGCATTTGCCTGTGGTACAGGAGTACGCGATCAGCAGTTCCTAACGATATGTCCGAAGTGGTGACACTTCCAACACTCAATAGGATATGTTCCATTGTTGTTGGTTTGGGCTTGTTGGTTATTTTCCTTATTCGGATTCTGACATCCATTCTGACCATTCTGATGGAAGTTCAAATTGAACTTCCTACTAGCATTCTTCTTGAATGGCTTGTTTTTCGGTTTCAAATGGACCTTCGCTTTGTTCTGTTGAACAAGCAAGACTTCTTCTTTCTGGTCTTATTTTCTGGATTCCTCCTCAACTCTAAGCCTAGTTATCAAATTCTCCATGGTCAGTTCCTTTGATTTGTGTCGCAGGATATTCTTGTGGTCTTTCCAACCAGGTGGTAACTTTTCAATCATCATAGCTACTTGAAATTGCTCATCGAGGGGTATTCCCTCTGAAATGATCTCATGAGCAATATGTTGTAACTCGTGTGATTGAATAGTTACCAGCTTTTCGTCGACCATGGTGTATTTGAGATAACGACTGACTGCGAATTTCTTCGAGCCAGCCTCTTCGGTGTCATATTTCTTTTGCAGGGCTTCCCAAATAGATTTAGCCGTATCGGACTGTAAGTAATAGTCATACAGTTCGTCGCATAGCCCATTCAAGATAAAGTTTCTACATTTAAAATCATCATCATTCCATTCTGCTATGTCATCTAAGATTTGTTCATTTTCATGGACATCAACAGGTTCTGGGTTAGGCATTACAGGGCAGTCTTGGGTAAGAACATTGGCAACTTCCTTCAGCGACAGATAGGAAAACATCTTGTTCTTCCATCACTTGAAGTTCAGGCCAGCAAATTTCTCGGGTTTGTTGAATTCATACTTGCGGTCCGAAACTAGAGCCATTACAGAAAATAATTTCTTAAAATTGTTAAAGAAATGATGGGTAAACCTGTGTGCACCAAATGAACTTCTGAGAAAGGATCTGGAGTTGATCTGCAACAGGAAGAAAAATGGCTCGAGGCGTGGGTTGCACTTTCTTTAAGAAACTATTTGACCGATTCTGGAAATGAATCATTGATCACCAAACACTTCTCCCGGGATACAACGAGCTTCTGTTTACAGTGCTTCTTAATGTTCCAATAGCAGCACGTACCAACTTGCACCACACTGAGTAAAAGATTGCTCAAGAATGTGGAGAAATATTTTAGAAGAGATGTAGAATTTGTTTTTCTCTTTTCTGTCTCATCTATATGACATAACCCATATATTTACATCCAAAATACACATCTTTCTCATTTAATGTCATAACAACCAGACCATAAAGTGCCATAAAAGTAGTTTTAATGATTTGACTGGTAAAAAAACTAGCCAGTAAGAAATGAATGTTTTTTTATTTAAAATCCAAAAAAAAAATGTTGTGTTTTTTTTTTAAGAGATCCAAGACCACCCTAAGGCCCGGCCCGGTCATAGATATATATGTATGGAATGTAGAAATTGAACCCGCAACCTCATGTGAATTCAAAACTTTAACCATTGGGCCATAAGACAATTTTGTAAATAAAAGAAGTGTTTTGAATCTATACTCAATTTCAACACTTGGCAAACTTTATCAAAACACAAAAGGGAACACAGCCGTGGAAGATTTCATGGATTGTATCTGCGAGTTCTCAAGCCCATGGATCATCACTGACCCCACAAAACCAATAATGGATCATTTGTCAACATCCACTCAAAACAGTGGAGAAACATGTAGAAAGATTTCAAAGAACATATAGCATGATTTGTACATGTGTTAGCATATACCTAGCTTGATACCGAAGCAATAAGGACCCGTTTGCTTAGCTAGCTATCTTGATACCTTGCTGCTTTTGCACTAGTTGGTCCATTTCCCTTCCATTCGAAGTGATGACTCTTCTTCACGGAAATATGATATAGTAGTCAGAATTTTACGCATGCATGTTACTCCACCTAACCCACATGTGCGTGCATGCGAAACACTAACTATTGTAGGAGCACCATCTCTTCTGTTTTGTATAGTGGACAAGTCATAAGAAAAGTGCACACAAGTGATGTTCAAGTTGACCTATATGCAACATGTATAAGGTGCTCCCTGACAAACATGAGTCTGTTCATGTATTGTTACATAGTGGATACGATTGGGAGGGATATAGCCAATCTTTCTTTTAATTATCATTATTAGTAATGCCCGTAACATCCAAGACTATGGAAGATGAGAATTTAGATCGAGGGGAGCAAAAAACTCTTAAGATATAAAGAAAATGTTAAAACAAAATACCACAAAATATATATTCGATTTTAAGAAATCGCACTAAAAATTATTCACTCAATATTCAAAAATGTAAGCAAATAAACTTTGTTGAAGATATGGAGAGCAAAGTGAATTTTTTGCCGTACTGATCCACTTTTTGAAAATATTTGGCACTCTGACCCACTTTCGAAAACAATTAGCGAACTGACTCAGTTTTGGACACGTCAGCAAAAACCGTTATTGGAAAAAACGGCATAGGTTATTTACATGCCTGATATGGCTAAAAATAGGGGTTTAATCGGAACCGTCCAAATCAGGCACGAATCTTGAAGCTCAGGGATAAAACGGTAATTTTACTTACCGACGGGTCTGAAGCGGGTACTGGTTATCTTCCCCGAAGACCCACTAACCCGCAAACGGATCCACGTCAACTGGGTGCGGGTTTCAACTCGCAATGAACCCGGTCCAGAAGGGATAGAATTAGGGTTCCTGATTAAATCATAATCAACTGCCCTGATTCATATCTATCCCTTCATTGGGGATTAGGAATTACATTCCTTATCTAACCACAGGGGGATTACATTCATAATCTGATCCCCGCGGCGCCTATAAATACCCCTCATCCATCTCCATTAAGAGATAATCAATCTTTCTCCAGTTTTTGCGCTCTTTCGTAGTCTTCCTAGATTACTGACTTGAGCGTCGGAGGGTGCGTCGCCGGGAACAACCCCGGTGTCTCGCACTTTTTGCAGGTGTACGGCGAGAGCGACGATCAAACTCCGACGGAACAGGTATACAGGTTTACTATTCAGTTTCCCTAAGAATCCACAAATACTATCTGTTTGCCCCCACACCAAATTTAGCGGCAACAGATTGGCGCCGCCTGTGGGAAACTAACGAATAGAAACCTCTCATCTTCCCGTTGAACAGATCTTCTCCAGCCTTGCCTCCTAGGAAAGTTAGATCGAGAGGGTCTAACAGAGGACCTAACCCCGATCAGCAGCAAGAAGTTCCCATCCAGCCTACCCAACACCATGGGCAACTTCCTCCTCCAGCGGAAGACCCGCTCCAACAGGACCTTCCTCCTCCTCCTAATCAGCCACCTCCTAAAGGTCCTAACCCTCAGAAACAACCTCTTCACCAGGACCACGTCTCCATCCATAACGCCTCTTCGGATTCCATGGCCTCCCATCATCCCCGAGCCTCTGGTCTCCACAATACCGCCCTCAATCGGCAGAAGGACGATGATCTTCGCCGCCATCTGGATGAAAAGTGGGCCCGAGAGGGTACCTCCCGTCAACGCCGTCCGGATGAGCGGTCTCCTCGTCGCCGAGAATACAGAAGGTCCCCCATCCGAAGGGGGCAGAAAGAATCTCCCGAGCATTACCGAAGAAGGCCACACTCCCCTGCAGGTCGGCAACAGCCTAGGAACGATGAGGCACCCATCACCCGTGCCGAGTTCCAGCAGTTCCAAGTGACCGTCCTACAAGCCCTCAATCTCCGTCCCAACAATAATGCACCCAAGATTCCCTCGCCTCCACCGGTCCGAAGCCCTCGCCGACGGTCCCCATCTCCTCTTCCCGCTCCTAGCAACTCCCTGCATACTCCAAGTCCTCGTCGCTCCCGGAGTTACCGTCGCCGTAGCCCTCGCTCTCCCTCGTACGAAGACGAGTCTAGAGGCTCGGCTGATCACCGTCGAAGGGATGACACCGTATACCGCCGTCTCCATGAGATGGAGAGGCACCTGGGCCAGTTAGACCGAGAAAAGGGACTTAGAGGAAGAACCCTTCGTCCTAGCAGACCTCCTTTCTCCCGAACCATAATGGATGCACCTGTGCCGATCGGTTTCAAACCTCCCCAATTTGAGACTTACTTCAGGGAGACTGACCTCGTTGATCACATCGAAAGCTTTAAGACCCTAATGCTCCTCCATCAAGCTTCCGATGCCCTCCTCTGCAAAACCTTCCCCGCAACTCTTAAGGGCCCAGCTCGAGAATGGTACTCTCGCCTTGCCCATTCCTCAATATTCTCCTTCGAGCAGTTCGAGACCCTCTTCGTCACCCATTTCGTAAGTAGCCGAAGAGCTGAGAAGACCAACATCTCGCTATTGCACCTCCACCAGAAGAAGGGTGAGAAATTGAGAGACTATGTGAAGAGGTTCACAGCTGAAGCCAGGTCCATAGCATCCCTCGACCAATCGGTCACTGCGGCAGCATTTCAATCTAATGTCCTCAATTCCAACCTCCGCTCCTCCCTCGCCAAGAAGCCTCCGCAGAACTTCTCTGACCTCCTCCTTTGCAGTGAAAAGTACATTCGAGCCGAAGTGGCCGAGCATCGACCCAACTGGGAGGGGTCCTCCTCCGGGTTTAAGAGAAAGGGAACAGATGAGGAAGGAGCCAAGAAGCTCCAGAAGGATAATGCCGGCCAGCGCCGACCTCCCCCCAGATTCGAGAAGTTCACTCCCCTCACCACTAACGTCTCTACCATTCTGATGGAAGTCGAAAAGGAAGGGATCATACCTCCTGCTCCGAGGATGAATACCCCTGCTAAGAAAAGAGATAAAGAGAAATGGTGTCGTTATCACTGGGACCACGGGCACGACACCAATGATTGTCGCGCCTTGAAGAATGAGATAGAGGCCTTTATCCAGAGGGGGCAGCTGACCAGGTTCGTAAGAAAGGACCGAGCCGAACTTCCTCCCCCGCCTCGGGGGGCTAACAAGCGTCTGGAACGAGAAGAGACGCCCGACTTCGAGGAAGAGCGAGTCCTCCACCTCATTCATGGGGGCCCAATGGGGGGCTCCTCAAACTCCTCTCGGAAGGCATTTATAAGAGAAGTCAATTCGGTCCGAACCACCCCTCCTCCTAAAGGCCTCGGAGTGCCTGTCACATTCTCAGACGAAGATCTTGAAGGAGTTCGCACCCCACATTGTGACGCACTCGTCATTAGCCTCCACATGGCGAACTTCAAAGTGGAGAGGATCCTAGTGGATAATGGCAGCTCCGTAAACATCCTCTTCCTCGCCGCTTTTAAAGGACTAAAGCTCTCCCGAGATAGACTCAAGCCCGTCGGCTACACGCTCAATGGGTCCACGGGAGTGCCAGTGACTATTGAAGGAGTGATTACCCTCGACGTAACCGCTGGCAAAACTCCTACTACCCGCACGGAGTCGATGGACTTCATGGTCGTAGATGTCCCAGCAGCCTACAATGTCATTCTAGGTCGGCCCGGCCTAGCCGCCCTCGAGGCCGTACCTTCTGCCTACCACCTCAAAATGAAGTTTCCCACTCGGGCCGGAGTTGGGGAAGTAAAGGGCAATCAGGAGACAGCCCGCAAGTGTTACATGACCTCTACCCTCGGACCAGTCCTCTCCTTAGAAACTCTGGAAATCCCCCAAGATACTGCTCGACCGATGTCTGAGCCGGTGGACGAATTGGAGGAAGTGCTCTTCTCTGAGCAGGACCTGACCCGCAAGTTCTTTGTTAGCAAGACCCTCCCGTCCGCCCTATGCTCGGACATTGTACAATGCATCCGAAGGAACCAAGACCTCTTCGCTTGGTCAGCTGCAGATATGCCCGGAATCTCCGAAGAGCTCTTAGTCCACCACCTGAGCGTTGTTCCGGGATCCAAACCGGTTCAGTAGAAGAGGCGCAAGTTCACCCCCGAGCGTCAGCTCGCTATTAAAGAGGAGGTGGACAAGCTCTTGAAGGCCCGGTTCATACAGGAGGTGAACTATCCTGAGTGGTTGTCGAATGTAGTGATGGTGAAGAATTCCAATGGGACTTGGAGGATTTGTATTGATTTTACCGACCTCAACAAGGCTTGCCCCAAGGACCCCTTCCCTCTTCCGAGTATTGACACTCTGATTGATGCAACCTCGGGACATGAGCTCCTCAGCTTTATGGATGCCTTTTCAGGCTACAATCAGATCCGAATGTTCCCTCCGGATATCCCAAAGACCTCGTTTGTGACCGACCAAGGCCTCTATTGCTACAGAGTCATGTCGTTCGGTCTGAAGAACGCAGGAGCAACATACCAACGCCTCATCAACAAGGTATTCCAAGCTCAAATCGGCCGAAACATGGAGGTGTATGTTGACGACATGCTTGTGAAAAGCATCCGAGGTGTTGATCATGTGGCCGACCTCCAAGAAGCATTTGACGTTCTGAAAAAGCACAATATGAGACTCAACCCGAACAAGTGTGCGTTTGGAGTCTCCTCGGGGAAGTTCCTCGGCTTCATGGTTAGCCAACGAGGAATTGAAGCAAACCCAGAGAAAATCAAAGCCATATTAGACATGGCCCCTCCCAAAAATGTTAAGGAAGTTCAGAGATTAACAGGCCTGCCTAGCCGCCATAGGGCGCTTTCTCTCGAAATCCGGGGAGAAATGCCTCCCTTTCTTCAAGGCCCTCAGGGGTGCTAAAGGTTTCGAATGGGGGCAACAGCAACAGGAGTCCTTTGACCAGCTAAAGGCTTACCTCGTCAATCCCCCTCTCCTCAGCAAACCGATCCCTGGTGAACCCCTCTACCTCTACCTGGCAGCCTCCGAGCAGACCCTCAGTGCAGTTTTAGTGAGGGAAGAAGATCGGGCTCAGAAGCCCATCTACTATGTCAACAAGGTGCTTCGGGATGCCGAGCTCCGATACCCGAAGATAGAAAAGATGGCTTATGCCCTGGTGATGGCCGCAAGAAAGCTTCGCCCATACTTTCAGTCCCATTCGGTGGTCGTTCTTACCGACCAGCCGCTGAAGCAGGTCCTCCACAAGCCCGAGACTTCGGGTCGCCTTATGAAGTGGTCTATCGAGCTGAGCCAATACGATATAACCTATCAGCCTTGGACCGCGATCAAGGATCAGGCGCTAGCAGAATTCATAGTTGAGAGTACTATCCCCGAGTCCGGCCAAACAGTGAAGGGACCACCCGTCTGTTCAGTTTATGTTGACGGATCCTCCTGCAATGAGGGAAGCGGGGCAGGAGTCATTCTGGCAGGCCCAGATGACTTCGTCCTTCAATACTCCCTCCGTATAAACTTCAAAGCCTCGAACAACAAAGCTGAATACGAGGCGCTCATAGCCGGCCTTGGAATGGCCCGAAATGCCGGGGCGCAATGCCTCCGGATCTTTAGCGACTCTCAGCTAGTCGTCAATCAGGTCCTCGGCGAGTATGAAGCACCCGATGACAGGATGGTTAAATACTTAGCCAAAGTCAAGAGCCTCATGGCACTATTTGAAGAGGCCCTCATCCAAAGAATCCCCTGAGAAGAAAATGCTCAGGCCGACGCCCTATCCAAATTAGCCTCCTCTTCCCTTCAAGGTCTCGAGAAGACCGTATTGATAGAAGTCCTTCTGAAGCCGAGCATAAAGGACGGAACTCTCGACTCTGTAGAGACGTTGCCGGTCCTCCTCGAAGACAATTAGATGAAACCCCTCATCGAATTTTTAAAGGACGGACTCCTCCCCGAGGATCCCAAGGAAGCACGAAGAGTCAGAACTCGAGCCGAGCGTTACACCCTAATCGGAGGTATCCTACATAAACGCTCCTTCACACAGGTTGACGGCCGACCTTACCTGAGATGCCTCTCTCCCGGGCAAGCCGATTACGCCCTACAAGAACTTCACGAGGGCCTTGGCGGGGCACATTCTGGTTCCAGAGCCTTAGCACGCAAAGTGTTGAACTACGGATATTTCTGGCCCACTCTCCTGCGAGATGCTGAACGACACGTTCGGCAATGCAGCTCCTGTCAGAAGTACTCCGACATCCGACGTCCCCCACAAGCTCGACTCACTTCCCTATCAAGTCCGATCCCCTTCACGATGTGGGGGATGGATTTACTAGGGCCGTTTCCACCAGCTCCCGGACAGTTCAAGTTTTTAGTCGTGGCAATCGACTATTTCTCAAAATGGATAGAGGTCGAGCCGCTGGCCACGATCACCGAGAACAAGGTCATTCAATTCTTCTGGAAGAGCGTGATCTGCCGATTTGGCATCCCCAGGGTCCTGGTAACAGACAATGGAACCCAGTTCACGGGGTCTGCCCTCCGAGCTTTATGCGAAGACCTTACCATCCAACACCGGTTCTCCTCCGTCTCTCATCCACAGTCGAATGGCCAAGCCAAAAATGCTAATCGGCAGATCCTCTACGGCATTAAGAAAAGGTTGGATAAGTGTTCCAAAGGATTATGGGTCGATCAGCTTCCCAACGTGCTGTGGAACTACCGCACCACAAAACGGACCCCAACAGGAGAGAGCCCATTCAATCTCACCTATGGATCCGAGGCCATCATCCCCCTAGAAGTCGGAATACCCTCTCCTCGTCTGGTAGCTTATGAAGAAGAACAAAATGCCAAAGAGCTTAGGGCAAGTCTGGACCTGATAGATGAGATCCGAGAAAGAGCCGCCATCCGACAACAAAGCTACCGAAGAAGGATTGAGACGGCATACAACAAGAAAGTCCGTCCTGTCGACCTTAAGGAAGGGGACCTGGTCCTCAGGAAATTAGCCATCTCTTTCCCCGAACAGAAGAGCAAACTCACCTCGAATTAGGAGGGACCTTACAAGATCTCCAAAGTAATTCGCCCCGGCACATACAAACTAGAAGATCTCGAAGGCAGGGAGATCCCCAGGACTTGGAAGGCCGACCATCTCTTAAAATACCAAGAGAGGGAGCCAACACCTCTCTAAGTACTTCGAGATGTCGAACCGTTCCATTCCTGTTACTTGTAATGATTTTCTTTCATCTTTTCCTTGTAATTACGGCTAGCAACTTTAGAAGCAGCCGATTATTAGTCATTAATGAATAAAGTCTTTTCATATTTTTGCAATTGTTTACATCTCTCTGCTTTTAACTCTTTAATCTACTGATGGTTCGGAGTCCAACACTCGGCTCGACTTTACTTCCTCGGCTCGCCCTTAGGCGAGCCAGAAGTAGATCGCCGTTCGGAACTGCTCCCACAACCGTTGAACTAATCTACCGATGGTTCGGAGTCTAACACTCGGCTCGACTTTACTTCCTCGGCTCGCCGTTAGGCGAGCCAGAAGTAGATCGCCGTTCAAAACTGCTCCCACAACCGTTGAACTAATCTAACGATGGTTCGGAGTCCAACACACGGCTCGACTTTACTTCCTCGGCTCGCCGTTAGGCGAGCCAGAAGTAGATCGCCGTTCGGAACTACTCCCACAACTGTTGAACTAATCTAACGATGGTTCGGAGTCCAACACTCGGCTCGACTTTACTTCCTCGGCTCGCCCTTAGGCGAGCCAGAAGTAGATCGCCGTTCGGAACTGCTCCCACAACCGTTGAACTAATCTAACGATGGTTCGGAGTCCAACACTCGGCTTGCCCTTAGGCGAACCACAAGTTGATCGCCGTTCGGAACTGCTCCCACAACCGTTGAATTATACCGATGGTTCGGAGTCCAACACTCGGCTCGACTTTACTTCCTCGGCTCACCCTTAGGCGAGCCAGAAGTAGATCGCTGTTCGGAACTGTTCGGATCGACTACGCTCACTCAAAGCCTCGAGCCGAGCGGACGAGGGACCGACCCTCGTATATGGAGAAAAATCCTGCCGAACCAATTTCACCGTTAGATCATCTCAAAATGCATGCTAGAGCGTGAGGAACGGACCTGATCGTACCACGTGTCCACAAAATGATAAGATAGTGTTTTCTTGGGACTTGCGCCTCCCTTCTTGTGATCCGTGCCCTGATCATGATCCACCATCCAGATCAGGCCACGTGGCTCCTGTCTCGAAACAGAGTTACACTTCTGCCGAGGTACCGAGCCGCACCGGTATCTACTGAGCAAGGGTCAAGACCACAGCTAAAACATGAGTCTCGCGGCTAGGGCGCTCGACGAAGCAAATATTTCTCACAAGTCATCTCAAGAGTAAAGCAACCGAGCAAGCCAATCCCAATCTCATTAATACAACTTTGATAAATTTACAAAATCCAAAGGTTACAACAAAGGACAGTTCGGAGACTCAAAAACACAATACAACCTGTTTAGTGCCTCCACGGAAGGGGGACGCTCCGGTTCAGGGATACCCGGGGTCGGCGCCTCTTGGCCTCCGAGCTCGTCTCTAAGCCGACGAATCGAGACGCTCCCTCACCGCTGACCCTGACAGTTGCTCCAACCGAAGCACCACTTGAAGATACCGCTACTCCACTTTGAGCATCAGCCGCTGTCCGGCCTACGATGGGGGCTCGGCTCGCGAGTTGATAGAACGTAATCCCACGATCAATCTCTTTGCGAGTACACGAGGTACTTCGGACATTAGCCCTCACCGGCTGAGGCTTAAGCCGAGCAACCTCTTCCTCCAGTTCTACGATCCTGTCCTTCAGGGTGTCGTCCCTCACGATTACCTTGAACCGAGGAAGCTTCGCCGAACCAGGATACTCGGCGCTATCAGATATGACACGGCGCAAGTGGGTCACCTCGATACTCTTGTCGACCGTTACCCTTTGCAGCTGCTCTACCCTCCTTGTGAAATCATCTCGCTCGGCCAAAGCCAGGGCCAACTCTTCCTCCTTCGCGGAGAGTTCGGCCTCAACAAGTCGCAGGTGGTGCAACTCGACCAGCAACTCGCTGTTTCTTTTCTCTACATTGTGCAGTATTCTTCTTGTCAGGTAAACCTCGCCCTCAAGGCGAGCCTCACGGGATTGCTGAAACAACTCCGCACGGCGCTGTGCTTCCGCGGTGACATGTGTTTCCTCGACAATCTGAAATAAAGAAGGACAACATTGAAAAACTACATGGCCGAACCAAACACTTGGACAAATCCAAAACCAAAACAATCCTTTTCATTCATCATAAAAGCGGTGGCCAGTCCGCAAAAGGCATTACATTGTTTTTGAAAAAGAAAACAAAAACTACAAGTTACGAGGAGATCAGGGGTCCACCTACGTCGCCGCTTCGACCACAGGCACCTCGCCAGATGCCCCCTCGTTCCTCGCCTCGCCCTTGGGGTTCGTCTCCGGAGCGTCGGTGACAACCTCCTCCTCTTCGTCGCCCTCCACCTCGTCATCTTTGCCTCCATCCTCCTCGCCGTCTGATGGGGGACCGGGCCACAGTCTGTAGCCGACTCGTTCGAAGCTGGGGATGCGCTCCTGGACGTGGTCGAGCGCCCTCTGATAGGACTTCTCCATGTTGGAGGCCATATGCTTCTTCGCCTCGGCCTCGACCTCCGCCTTGATCGTCGCTGCCAAGGCATCTTTCTCTGCCTTCACATCGGCCAGAGACTTCGCCGACGCAGCCAGCTCCTCGGCGGCCTTTGTGACTTTGGCAGACTCTGCATCAAGCCGCCCCTTGACGTGTTCCAGGTCGGCCACAAGATCGACAACCCGGACCTCCAAGGCCTCGACCCGTCGCTGCTCGACCTCGAGTTGCCGAACCGCCTGGACCTTTTCCATCCTGTCCTTGTTGCTGGCGGCCTTCAACTCTTTCTCCTGCTCGGTGAAGGTCGCAAGGAGGTGGCCGAAGTGACATGTGGCCTGTGAAGACAACAAGCGATGAGTGCAAGATACGGGCCGAACAGTAAACTTGAAGAAATTCATAAGAAAAACTTACCGATACGAGCGACCGAGCCACTTCGTAGGTGTCGTCGCCGACTGTCCCCGCCTTTAGCACGGCTCTATCCTTCGGGGTCGCCAAGTGCTTGACGACCTGCACCGACATCTGCGAGTTTCCGAGGAATCCGTCGTGATTCTTCACTCGCCAGTTCGGCACGAACAGCTGTTTGTGTGCTCGGTCAGGATCTCCTCGGCCGCATCGGTCAACGGCGGAGCTTCGAGCGCCAACGCCGCATTGACGTCGAAGGCCCCACCAACCGGGGCAGATGCCACAGGCACCGAGGGCTCTTCGACAACGACCACCGTAGAAGGCGCCTCGGTGGTCGGAGGAGGCGGAGTGGTAGTCGAAGCAACCTTGGGCTGCGGACCTGACGAGGTAGCCGCGGTCGGCCTCTTCCTCTTCCTGCCACCGGCCACTTTGGACCTATCGACCATCATGGCGTTGAAATCCATCTTCGGCGCTTCTGCATCAAACGAAACACAAATTGAGTCAGAAAGACGGGCAAAAGACTTGGAAGAAAAAACAAAATGAACGAGATGTCAGGAGCATACTCGGGTCGATGGGGCTAAGGCCGGACCCGAACAACACCTCCTCCGTCAACTCCCTCCAACTCAACAAGGGGAGGGCCATGATCTTCCTCGCCACCTCCTCCTCGGCCGCAGACAGTACGGGGTCGGCTCTCGCAAACTTGGGCACCTCCGGTTTCTACCGGGTCGGAATTTGCAATATTGGTTCCCCCCTTAATATAAAGAACTTCTCTTTCTAGCCTTTAATTGAGTCCGGGTTTTCTATGATCCTAACACCCTTCCTCGGCCCCAAGTAGTACTGATGCTCGGTCTTGTGCATCCGGTTTATTCGATACAGGCCTCGGAAGACCGTTAGGTCCGGCTCGACTTCAGTGTTGCGGCACTGAAGTAGGAAAGCATTCACATGACGCCATGTGTTCGGCATAAATTGGGTCGGCGCGAGGCAGAACCACCCGAGGACCTGGAGAATAAAGGGATGCAACGGAAAACGCAGTCCGGCATTCAGGGAGTCGAAGTCGAACATGCACATATCCGACGACGATAGTTTGGAATTCGCCCGCATCCCAGCGTCGGGGACAATTAACTTATACTCCGAAGGGATGGCGAATCCCTTTCTTATCCGAAGGAGATCCCTCTCGGATAGCACCGACCTGATCTCGTCTGACTCGGTAGAAAGTGCCGGATTGGGTTCCTCGTAAACTTCCGACTGTCCGAAGACCGCCCTCTTCAAAAGATTGCCTTCGTACTTCCTAACCCCTGAATGCCCAGACAGTACAGAAGGGTATCGACCCATCTCGGGGGCCTGCTTCGGGTTCTCCACGATCACCTCGACCACGGGGGATTGGGTGACCACCCTCCTCTTCTTCTTCTCCTTCCTCGCCTCGGCCGCAGCCGGCTCAGCGACCTGTTTCCCCTTCCTTCGGATCTCCACCTTCCTCCTCTCCTTGGCGCCATCATTGCCTGAGGACGAGGCCTCACTCCCCGAGTTCACTCTTGACATCTCTATAAAAAAGCTAAGGCTAATAGACTGACCTTGAAGTGACGTTCACGGTCGGAATAAGATCGCCGAAAATTGCCTGGCCCACGCGACAGCTAGCACAACCGCCTTGGAGCAAAAGATCGCCGCTAGCAGAGAGCACAGAGTAAAAGTAAAATCTTAAGAGTGAAAAGTGAGAAATGAGCTTGGGGGTGGGGGAATGTTCTTTTATAGCCCCAAAGGCAAGTTGGGCCGCCTTAGGAATCCAAAAAGCCCATTAAGAAGCCAAAGCGCCAAAGCGGAGAGTTGCGACGTTTCAGTTTCAACGACAGAGGATCTTGAAACAACAAAGTCCACAACTCGGCCACCGGTGTTCTTAACCGAGCTACCGAACAGCTTGGCTGGACCACCGAGCTACTGAGTCTTCATACGTCGACCAAAAGCACCGAACCTCCGATCCGAGGGGACAAGGAACCGACCCTCGTATACGGAGAAAAATTCTTCCGAGGCGAAATCATCGTCGGATCTCCCCAAAATTTGCGTCAAAACTCGATGGACGGTTCAGATTGCACCACGCCCACAAAACGACAAGATTATGTTTTCTCGTGATCTGAACCCCGTCCTCGTGATTCATGCAAAGATGGACGCTCCAGATCCGACCACGTGCACCATCCGAATCGACGGCCACCGGTGTGCTTAACCGAGCTATCGAACAGCTGGGCTGGGCAACCGAGCTACTGAGTCTCTTCAAAACAGCTCCAAGCTACTAAGTCTCCATACCTCGACTAACGGCACCGAGCTTCCGAGCCGAGAGGACGAGGAACCGACCCTCGTATATGGAGAAAAATCCTTCCGAGGCAAAATCATCGTCAGATCTCCCCAAAATTCGCATCAAAACTCGATGGACGGTTCAGATTGCACCACGCCCACAAAACGACAAGATAACGTTTTCTCGTGATCTGAACCCTGTCCTCGTGATTTGCACCATGATGGACGCACCAGATCTGACCACGTGCTCCTTCCAAATTGACTACCACCGGCCTGCTTAACCGAGCTACCGAACAGCTTGGCCAAGGAGCCGAGCTACTGAGCTCGGAAGGTAGCGACCCATCAAAGCCACATTCTTCAAAATGTCCAACTCAGTACCTCGACAAACGGCACCGAGCTTCCAAGCCGAAGGGACGAGGAACCGACCCTCGTATACGGCGAAAAAAACCCGCCGACCCATGTCAGTCGTTGGATCTTGTCAAAAAGCGCGCTCGTCATGATGGACAGTTCAGATCTCGCCACGTCCACTAAACGACAAGATAGTATTTTTTGGGGATCCGTGCTGAGATGAACGGCCCAGATCTCGCCACGTACCTCGGCAGATTCCGAACTACGTGTGCCGACCCTCCGAACCGAGGGGACGAGGTACCGACCCTTGTATATGGCAAAAAAACCTGCCGACCATCCTCAGCCGTTGGATCTTGCCAAAGAATGCGCTCGTCATGATGGACAGTTCCGATCTCGCCACGTCCACTAAATGACAAGATAGTGTTTTTTGGGATCCGTGCTGAGATGAACGGCCCAGATCTCGCCACGTACCTCGGCAGATGCCGAACTGCGTGTGCCGACCTTCCGAGCCGAATGGACGAGGTACCGACCCTCGTATATGGCGAAAAGCCTTCCGAGCCGAATGGACGAGGTACCGATCCTCGTATATGGCAAAAAGCCTTCCGAGCCGAAGGGACGAGGTACCGACCCTCGTATACGGCGAAAAAGCCTTCCGAGCTGAAGGGACGAGGTACCGACCCTCGTATACGGCGAAAAAGCCTTCCGAGCCGAAGGGACGAGGTACCAACCCTCCTATACGGCGAAAAAGCCTTCCGAGCCGAAGGGACGAGGTGCCGACCCTCGTATACGGCGAAAAGGCCTTCCGAGTCGAAGGGACGAGGTACCGACCCTCGTATATGGCGAAAAAACCTGCCGACCCATGTCAGCCGTTGGATCATGTAAAAAAGCACGCTCGTCATGATGAACGGTTCAGATCTTGCCACGATCACTAAACGACAAGATAGCGTTTTTTGGAGATCCGCGCTGAGATGGACGGCCCTAGATGACGCCACGTACCTCGGCTGGTTCTGAGCCGAGGAGCCGACCTGCCGAGCCGAGGTACCGAGGAGCCGACCACTGTTTATGAAGAAATTGCCTGCCGAGGAACGAGAATCGTCTGATCGCCCAGAAAGTTGCGCTCGGCGCTGATCAAGGGTCCAGATTGCGCCACGCCATAAATGGGTATTTAAAAATCAATTTTTATTTATTTAAATCGTTTTATTTATTTAAAAATTACGAAAAATTGTTAAAAATTCGGGAAAATTAACTAAAAATTCTAGAAAATAATTAATAGTTCGGGGGAGACATTTTTGAGCCCCTGAACGAACAATTATTGTCTAGAATGTACTGTTAAGGACCCCGAACGATTAGTTAACACATCGCGAAATTAAATAAATAAACCGGAAAAAAATAGATAAAAATCGCCAAATACTCAACAAGGCTTCAGAACAGCTCACGGCTTCAGAAATCACCTCACTACCCCCTTCGAGATTCAAAACCCTCCATTCGGACTCCGATACAACTCCACCAGCCATTAAAACAGTAAAACTACTCCTCAAAGGCTGACCAAGCTCAGTTTTCGGGAGTGGGGGGCTCGTGATATGGCTAAAAATGGGGTTTAATCGGAACCGTCCAAATCAGGCACGAATCTTGAAGCTCAGGGGTAAAACGGTAATTTTACTTACCGACGGGTCTGAAGCGGGTACTGGTTATCTTCCCCGAAGACCCACTATCCCGCAAACGGATCCACGTCAACTGGGTGCGGGTTTCAACTCGCAATGAACCCGGTCCAGAAGGGATAGAATTAGGGTTCCTGATTAAATCATAATCAACAGCCCTGATTCATATCTATCCCTTCACTGGGGATTAGGGATTACATTCCTTATCTAACCACAGGGGGATTACATTTCTAATCTGATCTCTACGGCGCCTATAAATACCCCCCATCCATCTCCATTAAGAGGTAATCAATCTTTCTCCAGTTTTTGCGCTCTTTCGTAGTCTTCCTAGATTACTGACTTGAGCGTCGGAGGGTGCGTCGCCGGGAACAACCCCGGTGTCTCGCACTTTTTGCAGGTGTACGGCGGGAGCGACGATCAAACTCCGACGGAATAGGTATACAGGTTTACTATTCGGTTTCCCTAAGAATCCACAAATACTATCTGTTTGCCCCACACCAAATTTAGCGGCAACAATGCCGTTTTTCCCAATAACGGCATCTATATTTTAAAAAAGTGTCATGCCGTTATTTGGAGTAACGGCATAGGTTATTTTGTTTTTCGACAGCTTGAAGTCTCCATTAAGAGAAAAAATTGCAAGTGTGAAAACCTTGTAACAGATGTCGTTATTTCAAATAACGACATTCTTAATACTGATGCCGTTATTCTAAATAACGGCACCAGTTATAAAAAAAAATAATAAAAAATTAACTTATTCATCAGAGAGGATAAATAATAAGTTAATTTTTTATAAAAAAATTTGATAACTGATGTCGTTATTTGGAATAACGGCATCAGTTATAAAAAATTAATTAAAAATTAACTTATTCCTCGGAGAGGATGAATAATAAGTTACTTTCATATTAAAAAAATTATATCTGATGCCGTTATTCCAAATAATGGAATAACGGCATCAGTATTGAGAATGCCGTTATTTGAAATAACGGCATCTGTTATGAGGTATTTACACTTGCATTTTTTTTCTCTTAATGAAAACTACCAGCTGTCGAAAAACAAAATAACATATGCCGTTACTCCAAATAACGGCATGCCACTTTTTTTAAATATAGATGCCGTTATTGGGGAAAACGGCATGTAAATAACCTATGCCGTTTTTTTCAATAACGGTTTTGCTGACATGTCCAAAACTGAGTCAGTTCGCTAATTGTTTTTCGAAAGTGGGTCAGAGTGCCAAATATTTTCAAAAAGTGGGTCAGTACGGCAAAATTTTCGAGTAAAGTAGAGAGATTTTTTTTCGCTTTCATGTTCTACATATATTTTTTAACAATTAATAACTAAAGCCCTAACAAAGTAGTTAGAAAGACTAAAGCCAAAGGCCTAGCCCACAAGCTGTTTTTACTTGCACACTTGAAGTTTATGAAGATCATCACATAGCAACGCATATGTAGGTCGGTTGCTGCAGACGCGAAGTTGTGTATAACTTAAACGAATTTAGTTGTCAATTTGAATGTACAATGCGCACGGATCGGACATAAAAAATTTCAAACAAAACATGCAGATTCTTGTGGAGATTTATACGTAGTATCCATGTATTCCGACTTCTTGTTTGTTCCAAAGGAGTGTGGCAAAGGCTTTATTTACATCATGGCAATGGCAAACTTTGATTTGATGCCGTTATAACCTTGTTCTTGCAATTTGACACATTAGCTACAATTGCATCAAAGTTTGATTTGAAATATGATATCTCCTGAAGTGGTATCAAGGGTCTGAGAAGATGATTAGACGCCAATACGCCATTGAGTCTGGCTCTACACTACATAATCTAATTCCTTTATCATAAAGTTAATCAATTCTCCCTCTGTACTATAGCTTGAACATCCAGTTATGTTTGTTTGAATATCGTTTATCTGAAATAGCTTTTATTTTTCTCTTTAATTTAAACCGGTCAAAACTCGCCCATTTGAATAGCCTCCAACCCCAATCCGCTCAAAAATTTTCAGATTCGGTTATGCTATGACATCTTGGATCCGGCCTATAATCTACTACAAGAGAATGGTTGCGAGAAGTTAGTAGTTGCAAAGCTGAAGTTGCAACCCATACCCATAACAATGAATCAGAGCCATTAAAAGATTCTATTCGAACGGTCCTAGATGCTAGAATAGATTGATTGTACAAGTGCTGCTCATTGTGAGCTTCTGTCATCTCAAGCTGCCACCATCTGACTATGCTCCATGGTCAGCAACAACAGTGAACATTAGGTGACATCAAAACAGTCTTGTCCTTTTGCCCTTGATGATTTATGTATACAGATTGCATGAATAAGAACTCATTGGCTTTGGCTTTGGCTTTGGTCGATTTTCACATACAAATGCAAGTATTAAGAAAATTTGTAAGACTTGACGCAATATAACTGAAATAACAATGAATTTGAATACAAACTGAAATAACAAAGAATTTAACAAAAAAATCGTGTAACTGCATAACCCCTTAACAGCCAAACAGGCAATTGGGTATTAAAGATTTCCAACAACCAGCAACCAAACAGGCTTGACACTACCCTTCAGTTTTGTACCACTGGATGACATTAGCATTTGGTTTTCGAAAATATTCTACAATTAAAGATGAAGATAGAAATGCTTGATATCAGAAATGGCAGAATTTAACTACTATATAAGACAACATACATATACAGTGACAACAAACAGGCAATTACACTGGGTTCTCACAAGGATACATGAAAGACAATCTACTTGGACCTTGCTCTTTGATGAGCTTCATGTTTCTAGTTTCTTTGAATTCTGTCCACATTCAACATACCATCAACAACTACAAGATAGCTTATGCTATCTTCCTTCTAGTAGTAGTATAAGGGAATTCCAAATAAACAAAAAGATACTGATCATTAACATTCTTTACGATTGCTGCCTGACTGTCTCATTGACCAGCGTTGATTCCAAAGATACGGACTTTGTGCATGTAGGGGAACTTGGCAATTACAAGCACAGTAACTGCAATTGTATTGAAGAGGAGCATGGGATATTGATAGTCAGTTGTGTGTGAAGCTATCAGGTACCTAACAAACGAGAAAAAACAGGCCAGAAGAAAATATTCAGTCTGCAAAATAAGCCTTGTAATTATGAATTGAGTAGAAGCTGCAACAAAAATTAACATATTGGCTTCGTACCAGAATGGTCAGCAAAGAAAAAGAAGATGGGGCTTAATTTACATGTAACTTCTGCAGGCTCAGTTAAATCAAGGCATAAAAACGATATGATATGTGACACTGGCTCATTTTTGTTCTTTAATAAGAGTCACACGGACAGAGTTCTCTGTGGCACAAGAAGATATATCAGTTCACCAATGGTGTTCGTGTAACACTTAATAATCAAGTATTAACAGAGTGCAGGGTGCTAAAGAGTGGTGGTGGTTTGTTTGGGGGGGGGGGGGGGGGGGGGGGGGGGGGGGGGGGGGATGGAGATGAAAATGGCTGGTGTCATATCATATAAAAATCCTTGGCTCTCATGCACATGTGTTAACCATGGTAACCACCCACTCTTATCATTATGCAACTTCATCTAACTGGATTCCTTTTCCTGATCGGAGAAAAGAATTTTAGAATTTAGAACACAGCTTAGAAATTCTTTGGGCTCAAATGTGAATTCTCATTTGCACAAAGCACATACTCTCAGCCGATCCAAAAAGACCAATGCAATATCAGGAAAAGTTCTACGAAAAGTTCTAGTGATATTTGTGCATGGCTATAATTATTTTAACAGTAGTTACTACATCATCAGTCTTATGACATCAATATAAATTTCCTTTTCCCGAACCGCTTCATACCACCTACTTAGGGACCCTAGCATACCAATTTTATATCTATCAAAACTATATGATGATCACCTTTCCATGAATCACTTTTGCAAATCCAATAGTTGACCTCTTAGACATAAAACAAAATAAAATTTTGGAAGTATGTTTATTTTCTTAATCTTCGTAAAATTACTCTTCAAAAGCGTTGGCAGAAGCTGTATTTCTTTCCTCTTCTTATAAATGGTACAACACAACTTTCAGTCTATAGAATAACATAGTCAAGCTCCTACAACCACACACTTTCAAATTTCAATACTAATATCAAGTTTACAAAGTAAAAACCCTCCAACAGTTCCTTTTATTTAGATCACCCTTAACTTCCTAAGATTTTTTTTCGTTTTCGACAAGAAAACTAAATTCATTTTTAAAAAAAGTGGTACTGAGGGCCAAACATGTGAGTTGTTTCCAAAGATACACATATTGACTTATTTTATTCTGTAATAAATATATATATATATATATATATATATATATATATATATATATATATATATATAGCGGGCCCCAGCATCATTTGAACTGTTGCCATATTAGGAACAGTGGCAACAGTTATCGTTCGCACGCAGTTCGCACGAATCCGTTCGCAACCGAAGATTTTCCGATATATATATTTTCTTTTTTTTTCCTCCAAGTTTCGGTCAAGATTAATACCTAGGTTCATGTCTTTTGATCAAAATTTGTTTGTAGGTACCATTCAAAAATTAACCCGATTTTCCTCGAAGAAAGCTATAACATGCCATTCTCGAATTTTCTTTGGGCTTGTCAAATCATCAAATTTTTGCTACTTCTCTATCATTATAACTCACTCACTGGCATCAGCCAACCTCTACTAATACATATGCAATGTAATGTGCTAATCCTGAGTTTCTCATAATTATAGCAACTAGATTTTTATATATAGCACACGCTATCCTCAATATCTTCTAGTGAACATCATTCACCAAGTAAATAAGTTTCTATGTCTAGCAATTTTTATTCATTCAGAAATACTGAAATTCCCCCACATCTTCAACTTACTCTTCAGGAAGGAATAAGGAAAACTATAAATTTGTAGATGGTTAAAGCCTATCCAGCTTTAGTTTCTTCGATCTTTTCACTCCATGCATTTGATTTAAAAACACATTGACTAAGAAAGTAGTTGTCTTGTTCATTCTTCATAGTATGTCAGGGTCATGAACTATGTGGGGGGGAAGGTACTGTAATGTATACACATACAAAGATATACAGTATGCAAGAAAACTTTATATGGAACAAGCAACAGATCTTTTACGATTGTTAGTTGAACAATTGGCAGCCTTAGTGCATTATGGATCGCAAAGCCATACAAGCTTATTTCAATTTCACATCTCAACTCTCAACTCCCAAGTTTATTAGATTCACTTGTTTTATTCATCTAACACTTACAAACAAACCATGCTCCTGTCAGCAAAATACTTCGAATGCCTTTTGTGATTTTAGTATCTCTACTAATATATGTTGCAGGAGTGCTGGAACTTCTAGAAAGGCTCCTTCTGTCAAATTTGCCTCCATAATAATAAAATAAATATTAGGTTAAGAAACATGATATCTACCAAAGAACCACAGAAATCCACTAAATTCAAATTTTACTAAACAAATACTCAAATAGTATGGTTCCCTAGTTTCCCCTCTTAAGAGATGGATTCGGATACTCTCAAATGGTGCAAAATCAGTGATCCAATCACTGACTAGCTTGAGATTGAGGGTTAAAATCCATTATTAATGAATCCAGCAAAAATTCCCCTCGGAAAGCCCGTAATATTAGTCTCCTCTCTATGTGTGTTACCATATCAACATGCATATCTTCTAAAACATCCCTTAATTTAACTACCTTTACACAGAAGTCCTTTAGGTAGAGTATTTACATATTTTAAACATAAGTCCCTCATAAATAGAACTTTTGTAATTTACACATAATCCCCTCACCAAATAGTATTTCAATATAGGGCTAAGTCCATAATGATACCCAAAGTTTATGTTAATTCTAAAATAACACCTGAAGTTTCCATATTTCCAAAATAACACCCAAAGTGACTATATATATGACAAAATAACACCCAACGTTAGGGGGTAAAATGACCAAAATAACCCTGTGATGAGGACATCGGTTCAAGACGATTCGGGCATTTCTAATAGTGCAGGCATCGTCTAGGACAGCTGCTTATTTAGTTTAGGATTTTATTTCAGTACCATATTTGTTTCTGACAATTATAGCCATATATAATCTTTTTTTTGTATTTTTTAAATTTTGAGAATATTTTGAGATTTGTATCAAGATGTATTTTGAGTCCATTTATAGGCCTTGAGATTAATGAGAAAGTATGCCATTCTTGATTAAAAATTTACTATGTTGAGTTTTTTTGCTCTTCCTCTCTCTCTTTGGGTGATATAAGTGAGATCCAAATTATTAGGATTTGTGATAAATCCTAATACAATTTTAGGGTTTGTGATAAACTCTAAAATCTACCCCAAATTAAAAACAAAAAAAATCCCCCAAACAAAATTACCCAAACCCTAATCTCCTAAATCCCCAAAATCAAAACCCTAATCTCACCTTCTTCCTCTACCCAAATCCCAATCAAAAGAAAACCCACCCCTTCGTCTTCCCCAGTCCCCCATCCCGAAACCCTAGCCTCGACAACACCCCCACCTCCCCCAATCTCATCCTCATCGCCCTCACCCGACCAACAAAGGGATCGAAATCCCTACCCCTCCTCTACCTCCCGTCGATCCCTCACCACCTCACCGTCATCGACTTCCACCCACTACCCTAGTCCTCCCTCGTCGCCTGTCAGCCGCCCAGCCACTTTGACCTCCAAATTCGTACCTCGCCGCCCTCTGCTCCAGTCGATGCCGCAGTCCAGATTCGTGCCACCGCCGCCACTGTCTGCGACGTCAACCAGTGACGCCGTCGACCACCCCGGTCGTTGCTCTTGAAGTTGCTGCTACTTGTACTGTCTCTTTGATTGTTGTGCTCTTCCGAGATCTTCGCTGCATTCTTCGAACCCGGTATACTCTTTTCACTTTTTAATATTTGTGTTCTACTGCTCTATTATCGTAATATATTATCCGATTTGCATGTCGCCCACAAAAATAGTTGAGATTGAGTGTTCCACATGTTTGATTAGAGTACGAATCAATATTGAATCTATTACTTGCTAAGAACACTTAGAGATTTAATTATTGATTGTAGAGTTGAATTATTAATTGGAATTGTTAAACGTGATTCAGTTCTTGAAAATCCATCCAACCAATTAATTGTTTAAAAATTCCAACTTTAATCCGCACCTACGTGTTGGTAAAATTAATCCATTAAGAATCTTGGAAATTCTCTATTTTAGGGTTAGTTTTACATCACCCAGCCTATTCAGTTCTAAATCCGATTTCTTTTTCTTCCTCTTCTCTTCTTCTTCAACCTCATTTTCATCACTATAACCTCTAAATCCGACCGCCTTTTTTCCTCCTCTCTTAACTCGAAACTCCATTTCTCGGTGGTGAAGGAGATGATGATGGGTTTGGGAAATGGTGGAGATGGTGATGGGTGAAGGTGATGGTAAAGGGTTTTGGGGATGGTGGAGATGGTGGTCGGTGGTGAAGGAGAATTGGGTTTGCGTTCTAGTTTTAGAATTTCTGATATATCAAGAATTAGGATAGATCTGTTATTAGGATGATGTGATAGGGTGAATGGAAAATGGAATCGGAGAGTATTTGGTGATTTTTTTCTTTAAAAGTAGATTTCAAGTGCAATTAATCGAGAGAGAAAAAAATCCTTATAGCTATCTATGCCTACTACTTAGCATGGAAGACCCCATAACTAATTCAGTAAGGAACATAGCATATAAGCCATATATAAGCAATGTAACTATAATACAAGTTTAGAATATTAAATATCCCAATTCTCAAGCACCATTGTGTCCTTTCTTCCCGAGAGTATTTAGTGATGTTAAGAGAAGTATGCTTGTTTTATGTTCTTATTTTGAAAATTTTTAAAAAATTTTGATGGTGTTTAAAGGTGATGGTGATGGATTTCGGGGATGGTGGAGATGGTGGTCGGTGGTGAAGGAGATGATGGTTGATGGAGATGGAGTTGAAGATTGGAGTGGTTTGAAGGTGATGGTGATGGGTTTGGAAATGGTGGAGATGGTGGTCAGTGGTGAAGGAGATGATGGTTGATGGAGTTGGGAGTTGGATTGAAGCTTGGTGTGGTTTGAAGGTGATGGTGATGGTGATGGGTTTGGGAAATGGTGGCGATGGTGGTCAGTGGTGAAGGAGATATGGTTGATGGAGTTGGGAGTTGGGAGTTGGAGTTGAAGCTTGGTGTGGTTTGAAGGTGATGGTAATGGGTTTCGAGGATGGTGGAGATGGTCGTCAGGTGGTGAACAAGATGGTCGTCGGTGGTGGAGATGAAGTTAGAAATGGTTTTATACTCATTGAGATGAGAAATTGGTTTCAACTAGTTAAGATGACGATAATTTCATAAATTCACATGTTACTTAATGGGTTTAAACTCGAAAAAAGGTATAATCTGCGAATATTCCCTTTACTTAATGGAGACACTTACAACGGGTGTTATTATGGCATATGTATAGTCACTTAAGGTGTTATTTTGAAAATATGGAAACTTCGGGTGTTATTTTGTAATTAGTATAAACTTTGGGTATCATTATGAACTTAGCCCTCCTATATAACTTTCGTATCAACATTCATATTTAGCTACTTTAACAAATCCTTGCCAATTACTTCTTATGACCAACCATTGACCAGATAATTCAAGTGGTTGTACATTGTGAATTTTTATGGCTGGGATTTTTTTGTTAAAGGTGAACTATTATTACTCACAAATATGTGTTTATAATTATGTCTTGTAATAGTTTAGATTAATTATCAGTTATCATTAAAAAAATGAAGATATCCAAGTGTATTTGATGGAAATGATCTCATGCCCAGATTCAAGTTTTTAGGCAAGAGAAATAAGAAAATTTTGAAGTGTAACATAACTGAGGAACTTGTGTAAATTACGGAGATACTATTCGCAAGGGACTATGTGGAAAAGGGTGCAAATTAAGGTCTTACTTTTAAAATATGCATGGTGACGTCGCTGTAGTGGTAGTGCACGGAAAAAAAAAAGGAGAGAATGATGGGAATTTTAGCTTGATTTAAATCAATTCAGTGAGCCACTGATTTTACACAATCTGACAGGATCTGAGTTATTTCTCCTTGATTTTCACTTGTATCCCCAAAATCTGTTCTCCTTGATTTTCACTCATATGTCCAAGATCTCCACAGCAAACAACTACTTCGCCTCATTCTTAGAGTTGACTTGATGAAGATAGTATAATTTACTTTTAAGGAAAAGATGGTATATAGCCACCCTAGAGGGAAAAAGCATAAATTCGCATGAAAAAGTATGAAAAGTTGAGTAACTAATGTAAAAGTGCTTTAGTTATTTAAATTGTGTTGATTAATAATTGTAAACTTTAAGCTTAAGGTAACTGTACAAGATGTACAAGTAAACATGTATTATAAAACAGGTTACACTACACTAGTATCTAATCTTCCGTTGCTCAAATGGCTTATTTCTGATTCCTTGTGAACTAATATAGTAGTGTTCAGAATTAAGGCGAATACAATAAAACAGTACTCACAGCACTACAGGTACAACCGTCAAGAACTTCCGATTACGAGTAAGCTGTTTGCCATTGTCCATCTGCTCCCACCATGTCAAAGTATTATAGATTCCCTGATCTTCAGCAAAAGGAGTCCCCTTCTTCCAGTGAAAAAAGTGATAGGTAATCTGCAATAAAAGGTCCAATCAGTAGGAATCAACAAAATGAAATATGAACATAACATGAGAAGAAATACAAGGTTATAAAGGTTTGTCAGAAAAGAAAAACACAAGAATTGAAAGCACTAGGTAATACAACGCCCATCCGAACACAAAGAAGCAAATCTCGGATAACCAATACCTAATTAGCTATTGTATTGTGTTACTGATTGTATTGTGTTACTAATACCTAATTAGCTATTGTAGATTATTTGGTAATTATCCTAAAATTTTGCATTCTTATTGTAATTTTCTCTAAATTTCTATTTTCCCTTATTTTTTCCATGTTTATTTGTATTCTTAAAATATATTTTAATTTAAATATAGCATACCACTTTTTTTCGCTTAAGCAAATTCAGAGCTCGACCACTTTTTTGCTTGGACCGCTTTTTAAAATTATGCATATAGCTCAAATTCCCCTAATATAACTTTTTTTTTAAACATGCTAGATTGTGTAATTTTTCTAGCACAAGAGTTGATAAAATTATACTAGTTAACAAGAACTGGCCCCAAAGAAAAAGTTAAATTGAGACTTTATTAACTAAACAAAAGCTCTACCTTTCTTTGTAAACATCCACTAGGTCATCAATGGTTTTGGACTAGCTTTTCTAGCAAAGTAAGGCAGCAATTTATTCCTTCATATCTAAAACTATTTCACGTTAGAGACCTAAGGGGGTGTTTGGTTTGCAGATTGGGAATTCCCATGAATGAGAGGATTCCTAGGAATTCTAGGGTTGAAATCAGGAATATCTTCCTAAGAAAGTTGCATCACTGTGATTAGTAGAGTACATTGCATTCCTAGACACCTCCATCACCCGGCCATCTTCTATACGTATTCATTTTTGGCTCTATTTGATATGAGAATCTACAAATCCCTCACTTTTCTGGGTGAATATGATTCCCAAGTAAATCTAACGTTCCTTCCAAAACCGCACATGTTATTTGACCAAACTAAGCAATCCACAAGGGAATTCAAATTCCCCCGCACACTATCGCATATCAAGCACCCCCTAAATCACCATGCCTCAATTGTAGCTCTAAAGACGAAACAATAATGACTCCTAAACGAATCAATCAAATAATTCCACAACATATAAATTCCTTTATCGTAAATCATCACTAAACCCAATCAGACACCAAGATAGTAAGACAAATCAATCAAATGAACATTGAAGTTCACAACTGACTCTAGATAACCAATACCACAATTCTCTACAAGGTCTTATTTGGGAATAAAGTTTAGATAACCAAAGTTATGGGGTATATGTTGGGAATTCCCCTGTATCAAATCTGCTGAGTTTACGATGCAATTACTACGAACAACCACCAAGCAAATAGTATATCAAATCAAACACACAAAAGCAAACATCAGAAACACACAATTTTGTTCCGGTTTAGGCAAGCCCTAATTCGGGGAGAAAAACCGAGATAATATTCAACTAGAGAAGCAACTCTCACCACGACCCTCTCTTAAGCCTCACTGAAAATACTCGTTTATAATGGAGAATTCTCTCGCCTCTCAGATGAAGTACTCTCTTTATCTATTCAGCGCTCATACTTCATTGAGTTGTTACATCAAATATATAGAGATCTAGAGAAACCCGAGTTTGATATTTTAATACAATAACCATCTGATATATCCTGAAGAGATAACCATACGAGGAGAGCCATAGGACCTAACATGGAGAAGAATCCGGTACAATCAGATCCCAATACCCCACCCGTTTTGGTGCCCGCTACTACATTGCAGTCGACTGCCATAATGGGTAGTCGACTTCAATAGTCTAAGCCCAACAGTCGATTCAATTGTCTTTTTGTTGTTGCTCTTTCCAGGTTTGTTGTTGCTCTTCCTTCTTCATAAAACATCGCTTCGATTCATCTCGTCGCAACACCATTTTCTCTTCACATCAAATAAGTATGCAAGACATATAAAGCTAACAATCTCCACCTTGGATTGCATACTCATGCTTCTACACCTGTGTGATTGAACTCTACTAAGCTTTTTCCTTTATCCTCTTGTAAATAACTAGGTTCAATGGCTTCTTCTACTAGTTAAATATACATCTACCTGTTTTTCTCCAACAGTATGCCCCCCCATCAAGGGCATACCCCATAAGTGTTATTATGGAGGTGACACCTTCCACACGAACTCTACCTACCCTAAGGCTCTCTCCACATCCCGACAGTATTTGAACATCGCAGCCTTGCTTTGGTGATTCTAGTAACGGTAAGCTAGATAGTGCTTTTGGAACATAGAGCTTCAAACCACTCATGCGAGCTTTTCCATTCTCACAAAGCCGGTAAAGGTTGTGCTGACCCAGTTCAATCCCTCTTTTACCCTTCATCACCTTATGGCGACTCTCACAAACTGTCAAAACACCACATCGAGCTATGTACTTTAGCCCCGAATATCCCGAGTCCTCAAGGATATCAAATTATGTTTCATCAAAGGAAAATGCATGATATTTTCTAGTGTGAACCATTTACCATCTGGCGTCTCCAATTCAACTGTTCCATCACCCACTACTTCAGAAATCTCATCAATCGCCATTATCACACTATGACATGTTATAGACTTAGTAACATCTCCCTCTCAGAGCAAATGAGAGAATAACTTCCCAAATTAGCCCAAAATTCACATCTAAAGAACTTGAAAAAAGTAGACAATGTAAGCTATCACCTAATTCAGTGGCACTCACCACGTTGGCATTTGCACCCCTCTGATTCAACCACTTACGACAGTTCCTCTTATAATGTTAAATATCTTTGCAATGATAGCAACGGATCTTACCCTTGATAGCCTTATCCCTTTCATTTTAAGTACCATCCACCGTCGAGCAACTTGTAGAAGTAGACTCTGATTTATGAGTTTCCTTCCTAAGTTCATCCTTCTTCAGACCTTTAATCACCCCGACTACAGTGTCTCCTTGGCAGATTTTCTGTGTAGTATGGTAGTTATCAAGTGCTCATACGAATCTGGCAGTGAATATATCAAGTTGAAAGTTTTAACCTCTCTAATTAGATCACCTGTGTTAAATGGATTTCAGTTAAGATAATACCTTATTGAACTCCACAATATGATCTTGACGATGGGAAACTTGCTTCATTAAGAAACAAACAACTTTCTCTTCTAGTACATCTATTCCATTAGCGACAACCCCAAGCAGTCTTCTTTGAGTATTGCTCATCGACTCGTCGTACTTTTCTCCTCAAGGATATTATACTTGACTTCATCTGCTGACGACAGCCAGATTAAACTAAAGGTCTTTAAATATCTCGTCTCAATTCTCTTGCCTCATGTCGGATGACTTTTCTTTATCTCCTTTTAGGGCAAAATGCAAGCCCTTCTTAACCGAGACAAAATCAGTACGTCATGCACGCCCTTTTGATCCTTGTGATGTGAGTCACCTTCTACAATGAACTCGTGCAACCCTGTAACCTAAAACTCTGATACCAATTGTTGGGAATTCCTCTCTGTTAGATTTGCAGAGTTTATGATGCAATCACTACAAACAACCACCAAGTAAATAATGGATCAAATCAAACACACAAAAGCACTTAATTTAGTCTCGGTTTAGGCAAGTCCTAATCCGGAGGAGAAAACCGAGATAATAATCAACTAGAGAAAGATACAAGAGTTACAACTCTCACCACGACCCTCTCTCAAGCCTCACTAAAAATACTTGTTGTTTACAATGGAGAATTCTCTCACCTCTAAGATGAAATATTCCATTAATTTATTCGGCGCTCGTACTTTATTGAGCTGTCACATTGAATATATAGAAATATAAAGAAACCCTTGTTTGATATCTTAACACAATAATCATCTCATGTATCATGAAGAAATAACCATACGAGAAAAGTCGTACGATCTAACCTGGAAAAGAAACTGGTACAACCAAATCCGAAGACCCTACCCATTTTTGCTAATCGTTGCTATATTGCAATCGACTACCATAATGGGTAGTCGACTGCAATATTCTGAGCCCAAATCAAAGGAGCCCAACAGTCGACTACCAAAAAGGCAGTCGATTGTATTGCTACTGTTCTTTCCTATCTTGTTGTTGCTCTTCCTTCTTCGTCCAACATCACTTCGATAGCTCTCATCACGACACCATCTTATCTCACATCGAATAAGTATGCAAGACATATAAACCTAACAGTACAAGGCATACTAACTTTGGTAAAGAAAAATTAGGTAAGAGTGAAGTTTAGATGACTATAGTTTTTTCACCTTTTGGGGTAAGATAACTATAGTTATTAACTCCAAATAAGTCTCAAACATGTCAAAGTTAGAACAACTAGAGTTTCTTAAAGTTATAAGAGATAACTTTAGTTATCCTGACTTAACTTTGTTCCCAAACAATGTCTAAGAAGTACTAAAAAGATGATCAGTCAATCAATCAATCAATACCCTTTTGTTCACACGGAATTATTCAAAGAGTAATGTTTCATCCACTACCAATTTCACTACCATTCTCTTCACTACGTTAAGTGGCATACTCCTACTGGAGAGTTCTCTCACCTACTCTATCTTCCGCTACCTATTAGAGTGTGTCACCTAAGGTAGTGAGAGAAATGTACTAAAATTGGTACTGGATGTAGCATTACTCTTATCCAAAACCCAATAATGCCAAATCCCCAAATCCCAATAAATTAACCAAAATCACCCAAAACATCCCTAAATCCAAGAACAACCACAAAACCCCATCAAACCCAACCCAAATAACAAAAACTCATCAAACCTACAGCAAAGTGGAAGAGGTTGACGATGGTCCAAGCCATGCCAGGGGTGCAACGGAAGAGAGAGAGAACCATGAGCCATGAGAAGAAGAGGATGAGGATGTAGGTTGTCCAAACCCCAGGATACATGAACCACTCTGTGTTCTTGTTCAAGTCCGGTGGTGGCACCGTCTTCACATACAACTTCGCCATTCCTGAGCTCTGTATGGATTGAGTACTGAGTTTGAAGAGTTGGGTATTTAATGGAGATGAAGGAAATTGGAAGGAAGACGGTCAGTTGGGGAATTGGAAAGGGTGGGATTTTAATGGGCGAATTTTGGCTCTTAATAATGATGAAAGTGACAAAATCTCTAATACTACAATGGAGAAGGCCTTAGTGTAATTTGTCCATCTACCAATCCGTACAACGCACATGCATAACTATTGTAAATGAGGTTTTAGATAAAATTCAGACTACGTCTGAATTTTTAATTTTAAAAAAACTATATTTATTAAGACGTGCATGACACGTGTAAACTACTAGTATAATATAATCCCATATGATATTATGTCAAGTATTGAAGAGCGGACGTCTTTTTCCCAAAATAGGCCACATTTTCAAACTAATTTCTAAAATAGACTACTTTTGAAACAAATTTCCAAAATAGACCCTAACAGTTCCCAAGTGCGTCATATTTTTCTTTGTTGCCATAGTTGGTAACTGCGATTTAAGTATATGCCACTATAATCCAACTCCAACACTTGTGTCAAAATAGTGTTAAAGGAGAAAACTATGTTCACCTTATACTGCAGTTGTCAACTGCGTTCTTGATTGCACTAAGCTCACAGTTCCCAACTGCAATCTTAATTGGACCCTATGAAAGACTGAATTAGGAATGCAGTTAGGAATTGCGAGATTAGTGAAATCAAGAACGCATTGCGCTCTTGATTGCACTAAGCTCGCAGTTCCCAACTGCATTCCTAATTGGACCCTATGAAAGATTGAATTAGGAATGCAGTTGGGAACTGCGAGCTTAGTGCAATCAAGAACGCAGTTGCCAACTACAGTCTAAGGTGAATATAGTTTTCTTCTTAAAACTATTTTGACACAAGTGTTGGAGTTGGATTATTATGGCATATACTTAGACCGCAGTTGACAACTGTGTCAACAAAAAAGAATAGGACACGGTTGGGAACTGCAAGGTCTATTTTGGAAATTAGTTTCGAAAGTGGTCTATTTTGAAAATTAGTTTGAAAAGGTTGCCTATTTTGGGAAAAAAATCTGAAGAGACCTAATGGGTTGGGTCGTCCACTACCCTAATTCGGATCCGGTATCTTACGGATTCCATTATTAGATTTGAATCCGGACTTGTGAGAATCGGGTCCGGGTCCATATTCTAGTTAAAAAATCTACCTATCGGATCCGTAGAGAGGAATAAATATTTCCACTTAAGTATTTTTGCACTCGATACCCTATAATTCCAACAATTTCTGCACTTAAGTACATGAATAAATATTATATTTACACATTTATATTCAACAATTACTATTTACATGTATACCCTATAACCCTATTATTCAAATTCCATATTTTTGGAGTATTTTTTTATGGGTCTGGGTCCGGGTTCTGGTCGGTTCTATTTTGAGTGGGCCCGGACCTGGATCCGAAAGTGCATTGGGTCTTATTTTAGGACCCGAAAGTCGGGTCGGTTCAGATCCAATGCCGGGTCCGGTCAAGTCTAGGTCGAGTCCGGGTATCGGATAAATGTGGCAGTTGTCACGCCCCGCTTCCCAAAAATACAGAATACGGGCACGTAACACGAGCCCAGCGAATGAATATAATCATCCTTAAGCTGTTTCAGAAATCTTACAACATATCTCAGGCAGTATATCAGAGTCAACATATATCAGAGTCAAAATATCGTAGTCGGAAGCAAAGAGTGAGACCAACATGCAACATCGAGATAATTTCACCAACAGGAATTAATTGAAATCAAATATCTTGTTCTCAATAAAACAGAGTCTGGAAAACAATATTCTGGGTCACATCGCCCAAAACAAAATAAATAATACACGTGTCTCAAATACAGAAATGAATCAAGTCTCAGGAATACAGAATAATGTTATAACAGGAAACAGAAATAATAATATCAGCATCTAATACTGCGAACCACCAGTACCATCTTGAATCTGTCCACCATAATCTGCAATCATCGAATGCAGGAAAAAGGAAAAGAAGAAAACACAGTACCCGTCAATGGCAAGTCCGGGTCACAAATAGAATATGATACAAGCACATGGACACTATCTAACCACAGGATATACTAACAGGTATGGATAAACATATGTCTAGTGTCAACAGGTAACAGGTAACATGTATGATTATCAGGAATTCAGGTAATCAGGTAAATATGTATCAAGTATCAGGAAAAACAGGTAACAGGATAATCAGGTAATCATGTAACAGGAAATCATGAATCAGGTAAACAGGTTCATCAGGTTATGTTAAGTCTAATCTTTTATTAACTATCTAGGTAGCACGACATGTGCCCCAAATTATATCACATGGTTGCTACAACAAACAATTTCGCTTAGTAAGATTTTCATAATGGAGTCCATAGGGCAATGTACTTGGGTACAGGAAACAGGCAGAACCCAGTGGCTCTCTTCTACTCTACACGTTCTTACATAAGAAGCAATGTAGACAGGGTCAGAAACAGGTAAACAGGCAGGTAGGACACTAGTCCTCTTCCAAGTACACGTTTCTATTTCTTCCACTAATAGAATCTTCCCTTAAACCCCGGCTTAGTTACTTTTATTAATAATATCATCAACAGGCATGAGAGTGTGCTAAATGATGTCAAACTAACAGGTTATACTCAGGTTTAGACTCAGGGAATTAGATCAGTAAATATAGGTACAAAACATTCACAAATACGAGCAAAATGGTATAGGTTTATAAACAGGACAGCAAGACCAGTCTGTACAAAAACAGTGATCCAAAGATCTAAAGCCATGCAAATCATGATCCGTCGAAGGATCTGGAAACTAGACTTCCTCACGCTTCTAACGGTTATAATAAATCCATATGCTATTTCACAACATCTCAACTTAATATACAATTCAACACAGTTTTCATGTACAGCCAGAAAACAGGGGAAAAACTTAAACCACATGAAAACAGCATACAAAGTTGTTAATTAAATCCACGAAAATTCTGGGGTAATCCCTTATATGTATAGTCTCAAAATATAAATTTTCATATTTTTACAGAAAGTATAGATATGTTTTCAAAAATAGAAAATAACACATAACACAGTTTTGATGGATCTGGAATTCTTTAACACCAATGTACAAAATCATACATACATATCTTGCACACAGCGCATCAAAATCCACTTCCGCCAAAACGGGATGAAAGTAGATAAAATTACCCAACTTTCATATCTCACACAAAATATTCATACAGTAATTAAAAACAAGGTGAACACGGCATTCAACGTACAATCACACGCAGTTTACAGCAAAAGTGACATCTAGAAAAGGATGTAAGGCATCACTCAAAACTCATCTTTTAATTGTCAAAAAAATCAGAGAACTACCTAACATCATGGTGAAATACTGGACAAAATCTTGTGGCATGAAATTATGTCTAACTTTGGTCTTGAAATTAAATTGTCCACAAAAATTACTCCGAACTGAATCTGGAAACTACCGATACACAGGCACTAAAATAATCATAACTAATTCATACGAAGTCCAAACAGGGTGAAATCAGTGGAGTTAGAAATTAGATTCAATTCTCTACAAATTTCTCAGAAATAGGCATGTTGAGATTCGGACTCTAATCCAGGTAAAAACAGCAATCAATCCAGTTCAATCCAAATTTCCAGATTTCTCAACTAAGTTTCAAAACATCATAACTTCTACAAAAGTAATCCAAACTCTTCCAAATTCGAATCGCTGTATACCCAATGTCTAATTATCATAAAAGAGGGTAACTAACATGTCAAAATCTAGTATTTCTCATATGGGCGTTCAATCAAACATCGGTTACACAATATGTCACATACGCGATTAAAATCGCGTTTGGGTGAATCCTAAGGCATAACCCTATCAAAATTCATGTCCTAAGTCGTCTATGGCCTGTTTTGAACAATAGAGACGAAACCCATAATTAAAAACATGATCTTTGTCCGTCTCAAGTCTCAAACTATCCTATGTGTGAACTTTCTACTTGTATCAACCTAAGAAATTTAAGTACAAGTTACTTGCCTTTTTGCGATGACGAACGCGACGAATCCAAGCCTTTCAAAGAAAACCCACGAGCAAGATGCCTTCTAGCGCGATTTCGAGCGAATCCCACGAACAAGATGCGCCAACGGTTGATCCCTTCGACACACGAACCGAAGTGGAAGATGCCCACTTGTCAAATCAGCGAAGAGAGGTGTTGTTCGCTGACTTGAGGTCGTATGGTGCTGATTTGGATGCTTGGCCGGTCACAAAAAGAGGAGAGACGAGGTAGAATCGAGGCGAAGTAGTATAAAATAGCAGAGAAGGGAGATATGGTTGGCCGGCCAAGGCAAGAGAGGGCAGGGGAAGGTCGACCTAGGGTAGAAGAAGGCTGGCCGAGGTGGTTTTGAGGAAAGGGTAGCCGGCACACAATAGTAGAGGGAAAAAAATAGATTAGGGTTAGGGATTAATTAGTATTAGGGATATATATAGGAGATCAAATGTGGGTTAATGGGTAGTGGATATCAATAGGAAACCATAGGTATACAATTGGGTAATGGATATTAGGTAGATTTCAAATGGGGATACAAAATACAATGAATCCTATAGCTCCTAAAAATCTCCTTAAAGGCCAAAAATCTCAAATTGGTCAAAACTCACCTAAAAATTCACCATGACCCTAAAATAATATTTATACATGAACGAGATCAAGAAATTAAGAAAAAGAGCTCAAAATGTCGAAAAACGGCCAAACGGCGCACAACAGCAAAAAAAGGAAGTCAAAACTGTCAGGAAAATACTATAGAATAAAATAATCAAATTTTTATTATTCCAAAAAAAAAAAAAATACAATGGGAAATAACAATTCACAAAAATGAAGAATATCCTCAAAATACCAAAAGCGAAAAACAGGGGTTACAATCCTACCCCCTACAAGAAAATTTCGTCCTCGAAATTAAAAAGAAAGGTACATAGGATATCCCCAAGAAAACAAACAATCCAAAACAACACAAGCCACTACTCAAACAAGTGAGGAAACTTCTGCTGAATTTCCTCCTCCAGCTTCCACGTCGACTCACCAGGCGAGTGAGGATTCCAAGCAACACGAACCAGCTTAATGACCTTGTTCTTAAGCACTTTCTCCCGCCGATCAACAATAGCAACTGGCAGAATCTCACAAGTCAAATCCGGCCTAACGGTCAACTCTAAATAGTCGATCACGTGGCTCTCATCTCGGATATATCTCCTGAGTTGTGAGATATGGAAAACATCGTGCACTCCCGATAAAGCTGGCGGCAATGCGAGACGATAGGCCACCTTGCCTACTCGATCCAAAATCTTGAACGGTCCAATAAACCTCGGGCTAAGCTTGCCTCCGCCACCGAACCGAATGACACTGCGCCATGGCGATACCTTGAGAAAAACATGGTCACCAACGGCGAACTCCAACGCCCTGCGATGAACATCAGCCCACCGCCTCTGCCTGCAAGTGCTTCCTAATCTGAACCACTGCATCAACTGTCTTGGTGATCAACTCTGGACCCAACAACTTTCTCTCACCAACATCATCCCAGCACACTGGCGATCTACACTTCCGTCCATAAAGTGCCTCGAACGGAGCAGCTTTGATACTAGCTTGAAAGCTGTTATTGTAAGAGAACTCTACCAGATGCAAGTGATCTTCCCAAGACCCACCAAACTGAAGCATGTAGGACCTCAACATGTCCTCAAGAATCTGAATAGTCCGCTCTGACTGTCCATCAGTCTGGGGATGAAAAGCTGTACTGTACTTTAATTTGCTCCCCAAATTGCTCTGAAGACTCCCCCAAAATTGAGACCTGAACTCGTATCCCTGTCGGATACAATACTAACTGGAACCCCATGAAGTCTGACAATCTCTTGCATGTACCTCTCAGCAAGGCTCTCAGTAGACTGACCGACACGAAAAGGAATGAAGTGAGCACTCTTCGTCAAACGGTCAACAATCACCCATATAGCATTATGACCCTTCGGACTCCTCGGCAAAGCAGTCACAAAATCCATGGTGATATGTTCTCACTTCCACTCTGGAATAGGAAGCAGTTGAAGAAGTCCTGCAGTTCTCTGATGTTCTGCTTTAACCTGCTGACAGATCAAACACTGCGAAACAAACCGCGCGACAGCCCTTTTCATACCATGCCACCAGAAATGAAGTCTCAAATCCCGATACATCTTAGTACCGCCGGGATGGATAGAATATGAAGACTGGTGAGCTTCTTCAAGCAACCTCTGACGAACTTCTCCTTTAGGGACACACAACCGGGAACCAAAACGAAGAGAACCATCTGCATGAATAACCATGTCCGTCCTGGACCCAGACTCAACCTCAGCTCGAAACTTCTGCAACTGCGCATCGCTAGCCTGCGCCTCTTTAATCTGCTCCACAAGAGACGACTGCAGCTGGAGCGCCAAACAACTCCGACCAGAACTCGGCAACACAACATCAAGCTCCAACCTTCTCATCTGCTCAATGAGATCTTTCTGCTGAGTAAGAAACGAAACCGCTGGTCTCCTGCTCAAAGCATCAGGCACCAAGTTTACTTTACCAGGATGGTATTGCAAACTGATGTCATACTCGGCCATAAGTTCCAACCAACGCCTTTGCCTCATGTTCAACTCCTTCTGGGTAAAGACGTACTTGAGACTTTTGTGGTCTGTAAAGATTTCCACTCGGTCTCCAAGCAAATAATGCCTCCACAGCTTCAAAGCAAAAATCACTGCCGCTAACTCCAAGTCATGAGTAGGATAGTTCTTCTCATGCGGCCTCAACTGCCTTGATGCATACGCAACAACACGGCCCTTCTGCATAAGAACTGCTCCAAGACCCTTACCAGAAGCATCACAGTGAACTACAAATCCGCCTGAACCATCTGGAATAGTCAACACAGGCGCTGACGTCAGTCTATCCTTCAACTCAACAAAAGCCACATTGCACTCATCAGACCAACAAAACTTCTGATCCTTCCCAGTCAATTTAGTCAAAGGTCCTGCTATCTTCGAACAATCCTGGACGAACTTCCGATAATAGCCAGCCAAACCCAAAAAACTCCTGACTTCTGAAACTGACTTGGGAATAGGCTGATCCTTCACAGCTTCAATCTTGGTAGGATCCACCGAAATACCATCGCCAGAAACAATATGCCCTAAGAAAGAAATTCTGTCGAGCCAAAACTCGCACTTGCTCAGTTTACCATAGAGTTGATGCTCTCTCATAGTCTGCAGAACCACTCTAAGATGCTCAGCATGATCTTCCCGATTCTTAGAATACACCAAAATATCATCAATGAAGACCACCACGAACTTATCCAAATACTGCGAGAACACCCGATTCATAAGACTCATGAATACAGCCGGTGCATTCGTGACTCCGAACGGCATCACAAGATACTCATAGTGCCCGTATTTAGTCCTGAAAGCAGTCTTCGGTATATCTGTAGCCTTCACCTTAACTTGGTGATATCCAGAACGAAGATCCAACTTCGAGAAAACAGAAGCCCCACTCAACTGATCAAACAAATTATCAATTCTGGGCAAAAGATACCGATTCTTCACCGTAACTCTGTTCAGCTCTCGGTAATCCACGCACATCCGACGACTTCCATCCTTCTTATCAACAAAAAGGACAGGAGCACCCCAAGGCGAAACACTCGGTCTGATGAAACCCAAATCAAACAACTGCTGAATCTCCACCTTAAGCTCTGTCAGCTCAACCGGTGCCATCCTGTAGGGAGCTTTCGATATAGGTTCTGTTCCAGGCTAAACATCAATACCAAATTTTACTTCCCTATCAGGGGGTAAGCCAGGCAATTCATCTGGAAAAACATCCAAGAAATCCCGAACAACTAGAGGCGCAGCCTCACAGCCTGATTGCAATTCCATCGCACAATCCACCTGCTCAACTGCAGTCTTTGCTCGACCAAGAGAAGATTCTCCGGCATGGAACTCAAATTCTGCTCGATTTGGAATTCTGAAGACAACTTTCTTGGCACGGCAATCAATAAAGGCATGGGCTTCACCCAACCAATCCATACCAAGAATAACGTCGAATCCTGAATTTCCAATTATAATTAGGTTGGCCTTGAAATCTGCATCTCCAATAGCAACGGAACACTGCCTGCACTCACGAGAACAACTGACAATTCCTCCACCCGTCACGATGTTCCAAGCCTCTGACATGTTGCTGCATTCTAACTGATGACGAGCGACAAATCGAGAGGAGACAAAAGAATGGGTTGCCCCGGAATCAAAGAGAACATACGCGAGAAAAGAGCAAACAAGGACGATACCTAACAGAAACCAAATCAAGGAAAAGCACGGAAGACCAAGGGTGAGGGAAGAACAACAATGCAGAGAATCAAAGCAAAAGAAGCAAGACAAAGCAAAGCAAAGCACAGCTAAGGGAACAAACAAAAGAAACAAAACACCAAGCCATAGAACAAAAATAAATATACCTGCCACAACTCCTTCAGCAGTCTCAGCATCAGCGGTAGTCAAGTTGAAAGCTTGACCTCTCCTCGGAACAGCGGTACCTTGTCCGACAATCTGGCGTTGAGGAGGAAGTGGTGGCCTAACTGGACCACGAGCTGGACCTGCCTGCTGATTAGGACCCCTGGCTGGAAGAACCGTCGGTTGAAATGCTTGGGGACAATCTCGCACTCCATGCTCAGCAGAACCACACCTAAAGCATCGGCGACTGGCGCGCCTACGTTCCTTGCGATCATGCCCAGGCAAACGACAGAAATCATAGTAAGCATTCCTCTGAGAACCAGCAGCAGAGTAAGGAGTTGCCCTGACTGGATGGGCGGGAACAGGACTCCGGATAGGACCACCAGAAGACCTAGCAGCAGAATGCGGAACAGTCCGCTGGACGAATCACCACGAGCCTGCTCCTGAGCTCGAGCTGCTTCAAGGGCCTCAGCATAAGTATGCAGACGAAGAGAGACCAGATGCCTCTTGATATCCTGCTCAAGACCATTGGTGAACCTGCGAGCCCTATCCTCTTCGGTTGCCACAAGAATGGCAGCGAATCGGCTAAGCCTCGTAAACTCAGCAGCGTACTCATCCACTGTCCTGGAACCCTGTTGCAAGAAGTCCATGTTACAACATCCATAATTATCCATGCAATATTGTAACAAATCCAGAATTGAACAACGACTTAACCTGTTTTAGGGCCAGGAATTGCTGTTCCATCTCAACTCGGGTACTATTGGGAAAGAACTTCTCCAAGAATCCCCGAGTAAAAGTAGCCCAAGCAATAGGTTTCACCAGGCGCTCAGACTCAGCCATCCACTAGATATGCGCTAAATCCTCCAGCTGGATGGAAACAACGTCCACCCGATCAGCCTCAGCAACGCGAGCTGCTGCCAACAAACGCTCCGTCCGGATCAGCCACTGTTCAGCCTCCAAAGGCGTCTCAGTGCCGGAAAAACGATCGGGATGCAGCCTCATAAAGTCCGTAACAGTCCCTGGGCATGGCGGAAGAGTTGCCTGCACAGGCACAACAGGAGGCGGAACCCTAGCAGTTTCAAGTGCAGCCATCACCAGATCACTGTGGTTTTGCTGCTGATTAATCAGCCGCTCAAGCACAGCAGTGACAGCCTCAATCGGATCAGCTTGAGATTCATAGGTAGAACCCTTACGAGCCATAGTCTGCAAAAACCGAAAACAGTTAGCATCCAGATTCTGTGTTGGTGTCATATTTCAATTTTGCATGCATGGTTGGTGATATATTGCACAGATTCCCGTTCGAGTCAAGCTTGTCTAATATATTAGGCAACTAATACATTAGCCAAACCTGAGGTTCTGATACCACCCAAAACCCTGTCACGCCCCGCTTCCCAAAAATACAGAATACGGGCACGTAACACGAGCCCAGCGAATGAATATAATCATCCTTAAGCTGTTTCAGAAATCTTACAACATATCTCAGGCAGTATATCAGAATCAACATATATCAGAGTCAAAATATTGCAGTCGGAAGCAAAGAGTGAGACCAACATGCAACATCGAGATAATTTCACCAACAGGAATTAATTGAAATCAAATAACTTGTTCTCAATAAAACAGAGTCTGGAAAACAATATTCTGGGTCACATCGCCCAAAACAAAATAAATAATACACGTGTCTCAAATACAGAAATGAATCAAGTCTCAGGAATACAGAATAATGTTATAACAGGAAATAGAAATAATAATATCAGCATCTAATACTGCGAACCACCAGTACCATCTTGAATCTGTCCACCATAATCTGCAATCATCGAATGCAGGAAAAAGGAAAAGAAAAAAACACAGTACCCGTCAATGGCAAGTCCGGGTCACAAATAGAATAGGATACAAGCACATGGACACTATCTAACCACAGAATATACTAACAGGTATGGATAAACATATGTCTAGTGTCAACAGGTAACAGGTAACATGTATGATTATCAGGAATTCAGGTAATCAGGTAAATATGTATCAAGTATCAGGAAAAACAGGTAACAGGATAATCAGGTAATCATGTAACAGGAAATCATGAATCAGGTAAACAGGTTCATCAGGTTATGTTAAGTCTAATCTTTTATTAACTATCTAGGTAGCACGACATGTGCCCCAAATTATATCACATGGTTGCTATAACAAACAATTTCGCTTAGTAAGATTTTCATAATGGAGTCCATAGGGCAATGTACTTGGGTACAGGAAACAGGCAGAACCCAGTGGCTCTCTTCTACTCTACACGTTCTTACATAAGAAGCAATGTAGACAGGGTCAGAAACAGGTAAACAGGCAGGTAGGACACTAGTCCTCTTCCAAGTACACGTTTCTATTTCTTCCACTAATAGAATCTTCCCTTAAACCCCGGCTTAGTTACTTTTATTAATAATATCATCAACAGGCATGAGAGTGTGCTAAATGATGTCAAACTAACAGGTTATACTCAGGTTTAGACTCAGGGAATTAGATCAGTAAATATAGGTACAAAACATTCACAAATACGAGCAAAATGGTATAGGTTTATAAACAGGACAGCAAGACCAGTCTGTACAAAAACAGTGATCCAAAGATCTAAAGCCATGCAAATCATGATCCGTCGAAGGATCTGGAAACTAGACTTCCTCACGCTTCTAACGGTTATAATAAATCCATATGCTATTTCACAACATCTCAACTTAAAACACAATTCAACACAGTTTTCATGTACAGCCAGAAAACAGGGGAAAAACTTAAACCACATGAAAACAGCATACAAAGTTGTTAATTAAATCCACGAAAATTCTGGGGTAATCCCCTATATGTATAGTCTCAAAATATAAATTTTCATATTTTTACAGAAAGTATAGATATGTTTTCAAAAATAGAAAATAACACATAACACAGTTTTGATGGATCTGGAATTCTTTAACACCGCTGTACAAAATCATACATATCTTGCACACAGCGCATCAAAATCCACTTCCGCCAAAACGGGATGAAAGTAGATAAAATTACCCAACTTTCATATCTCACACAAAATATTCATACAGTAATTAAAAATAAGGTGAACACGGCATTCAACGTACAATCACACGCAGTTTACAGCAAAAGTGACATCTAGAAAAGGATGTAAGGCATCACTCAAAACTCATGTTTTAATTATCGAAAAAATCAGAGAACTACCTAATATCATGGTGAAATACTGGACAAAATCTTGTGGCATGAAATTATGTCTAACTTTGGTCTTGAAAATAAATTGTCCACAAAAATTACTCCGAACTGAATCTGGAAACTACCGATACACAGGCACTAAAATAATCATAACTAATTCATACGAAGTCCAAACAGGGTGAAATCAGTGGGGTTAGAAATTAGATTCAATTCTCTACAAATTTCTCAGAAATAGGCATGTTGAGATTAGGACTCTAATCCAGGTAAAAACAGCAGTCAATCCAGTTCAATCCAAATTTCCAGATTTCTCAACTAAGTTTCAAAACATCATAACTTCTACAAAAGTAATCCAAACTCTTCCAAATTCAAATCGCTGTATACCCAATGTCTAATTATCATAAAAGAGGGTAACTAACATGTCAAAATCTAGTATTTCTCATATGGGCGTTCAATCAAACATCGGTTACACAATATGTCACATACGCGATTAAAATCGCGTTTGGGTGAATCCTAAGGCATAACCCTATCAAAATTCATGTTCTAAGTCGTCTATGGCCTGTTTTGAACAATAGAGATGAAACCCATAATTAAAAACATGATCTTTTTCCGTCTCTAGTCTCAAACTATCCTATGTGTGAACTTTCTACTTGTATCAACCTAAGAAATTTAAGTACAAGTTACTTGCCTTTTTGTGATGACGAACGCGACGAATCCAAGCCTTTCAAAGAAAACCCACGAGCAAGACGCCTTCTAGCGCGATTTCGAGCGAATCCCACGAACAAGATGCGCCAACGGTTGATCCCTTCGACACACGAACCGAAGTGGAAGATGCCCACTTGTCAAATCAGCGAAGAGAGGTGTTGTTCGCTGACTTGGGGTTGTATGGTGCTGATTTGGATGCTTGGCCGGTCACAAAAAGAGGAGAGACGAGGTAGAATCGAGGCGAAGTAGTATAAAATAGCGGAGAAGGGAGATATGGTTGGTCGGCCAAGGCAAGAGAGGGCAGGGGAAGGTCGGCCTAGGGTAGAAGAAGGCAGGCCGGGGTGGTGTTGAGGAAAGGGTAGCCGGCACACAATAGGAGAGGGAAAAAATAGATTAGGGTTAGGGATTAATTAGTATTAGGGGTATATATAGGAGATCAAATGTGGTTTAATGGGTAGTGGATATCAATAGGAAACCATAGGTATACAATTGGGTATTGGATATTGGGTAGATTTCAAATGGGAATACAAAATACAATGAATCCTATAGCTCCTAAAAATCTCCTTAAGGGCCAAAAATCTCAAATTGGTCAAAAATCCCCTAAAAATTCACCATGACCCTAAAATAATATTTATACATGAACGAGATCAAGAAATTAAGAAAAAGAGCTCAAAATGTCGAAAAACGGCCAAACGGCGCACAACAGCAAAAAAAGGAAGTCAAAACTGCCAGGAAAATACTATAGAATAAAATAAACAAATTTTTATTATTCCAAAAAAAAAATACAATGGGAAATAACAATTCACAAAAATGAAGAATATCCACAAAATACCAAAATTGAAAAACAGGGGTTACAGCAGTGTTATTTTTATGTTGATGTTTATAGTTTTTTGTTACAGCATTTACTCGTTTTTGCCAAATATGACAATTTGGAAAAATAATAAATGGAAAAAATGTAATTCTTTTGCAACCGTTATTTGCTAAAATATTTGGCAGACGGGACATGTTGTCCCGTCTCATCTAAGAAAGTTTTTTAGTGATTAAATTAGTTATTATTCCACTAACTTAGTCTAACTATGTGATTAGGGTTGTCATTAGGTGATAAATGGTGACTAAATTAGGTGATAAATTGTCACGCCCCGCTTCCCATAATATGGGAACACAGGCGCGTAACTGAGGCCCAATGAATGATATAAGTATATCAAACTCACATCATCCATAAGCTGTACAATGTAAACTCAACAATATGAAATGTAACCACAATCACACAAGAAAGAATCACATAACATGAATGATCCACAAAATGTCTCATACATAACCAACATCTGGAAATAAAGAAACTTCATGTCACCAAAGCCCGGTACAATGTGCGATAATAACAATACTGGAATTAAAATAAACATGATAATGCAAGATAATTATTGAAGACTAATGGTTCAACTCCAACTCTAGAATACTTAATCGGTAAGTCCTTCTGGTAGTTCTTCTTTTGTACATGTAGGCTCATCATCTCGAGTTGGGAAAAGAGAGCACCCGTTAGAGCAAGTAACGAGCCGCAAGAAGTACAAGCAAAACCGGAACAAGAAACAAGGTATAACAGGATAAACAATAAGGAATGACAATTCAAATACGGAACAAACATGATAACGAGAAACAATATACATAACAAGAAGGAAACAAGCACTGAACAAGTCTCAAAATATAACTAATCGGGAACAATGAATCATGTAACAGGAAGCATGTCGTGTAAGCAGGAATCCTGTAACTTATAAACATGTAACTTGTAACTTATAAACAGGAATCATGTAATCTTGTAAACATGTATTATGTAAACTTGTAACAGGTATCAGATAAACTTGTGAAACAGTTGACAGGACTATGCATGTGAGACATATTATTCTTAAGTCTTTTATTCAATCTTATCTAATGCACCACTCATGCGTCTCATACCACATGGTTGCTGCATACAAACAAGTTACGTTTAGATTTAGTGATGGATTCTATAGGGCCATGTACTCAGGTCTTCCAGTGACACTGACCGGAATCATATCATGTAATCAGGAATCATATCATATCATGTAACCATGTCATATCATATCATGTAACCATGTTATATCATATCATTAAACATATACAACATCACTATTACGGAAACACGGGCCACCTTCCGAGTACACTTTTCTATATTGTCCACTACTATATTCTTTCCCTTATTACCCCACCTTGTTATACTTTTTACAATAATTATTCATGAACAATACAACTGGTAAAACGGGTATCAGGACAGGGTCAAGGAGTATCAAAGCTATGCAATGCATGATACAACAAATAGATTTACAATCAAGGACATGGAGTTACAATTCTAGAACAGCAATGCGTTGCTGTACAAGAATCCACTTTTTCGTTGCTACAGAAAAGCAAATTAGGTACCGTCAGAGTTTCCAGAAAGTAGACTTCATGCCGGTTCCAACGAATATTCACACTATATATTATAAATACAGAAACTATGTCAACCCAACAAATCTTTACTGATCTACTGTTCAAGCAGCAGACTAGGGTCGAATTCTTGTATATAAACATTAACTATAAATTCATTGAAAAATCTTATAGAAATCATAAATCAACTCTTAAGCGTGTTTAGTAGCATACTGGAAAATATCAGGTCTTAATTATACTTTTAACATGATATTTAAATTAGTTAATCAAAAAAATATACTTCAAAATAGCAATCTAGAATTGAAAACATCACAGCAATAAAAATAGCATATCTAGCAATCTACACATGGGATTTCAGATCCGTCAAAAGTTTTTGGAAACTAGATTGAGGGGCCTACATTTCATGTTCATAAACTGTCATTTTTTGACATTAACATGGTCAAATTTGTCGTGTCAAATCAGGACAGTAGTGTTTTTTCTTGGATTATGACATTAATAATAAGCATGATGGATTCAAATTGATATATGATGTAAAATAGAATTCAACATGTATTCAAATCAGTATGACATGATCTTTTACGAATACGGAATTAACAGAAACAATCAAACGGATAGGGATCAAGACCATTAACATATAAGGCATGAAAAATGAGTTACAATGATAAATCTACTTGCGGTATTTCAAAGAATGCTTGTACGGAAAAACAAAAAGATTCGTACAAGGATACTTGCCTTAATAAGATGACGATTCTGATAATAATAGAATAACGGGATTAGGATCCCGGACAACGAAGCACGTGCAAGTTACGTGCACGGAGGCACGTGCATAAAGAGAGCAACACAGCAAGGTCAATATATACAGCATACAGCAGATCCAACACAGCAAACAGCAGCAACTGCGGCCAGAACAGCAAACGGCCAGAGTGGCAACGCGGGGGCTTCGGCCTTTGACAGTGATCGGCTGCAAGATGGAGAGCGGTGGCGGAGGCAAGATGTCGAGTGGTGAGGAGGCGATCGCAGGGGGTCGATAGAGGTGGTAAGAGCTTGGGGTGTTTGCTGGCAGGGCGAGGCAGCAGCAGTCACGGCATGAGTAACAGTGGGGGACTGGAGGTAGCGATGATGGGTTCTAGATAGGCGAGGCTGGTGAGGATGATGAAGGAGGTGAGGAGCAATAGTCGCGACTGTGGTGGGCTCAACGATGGGCGATGGGGTTCTGAAGGGGCGCCGGAGGAGGTGGCAGTCGAAGTCGAAGGTGGAGGTGATGAGGATGGCGGAGGAGGACAAAGGTGATGGAGGCGAGGTGGTTACTGATGCACTCGACGGCGGTGGCTCAAGCATCGAGGGTGAAGAGCTCGACGACAGTTGTGGAGCTTCTAAGCTCGGCAATGGCGACATCGGCGTTGGCAGCAATGGAGACTCGAGGAGCGAGGTGGCGATGGCTTCGGAAGTGGGGTTGCGAGGTCGAGACCGCGGTGGAGTCGAGTGAGGCTTAGGCGATGGTCGATGGTGGGAGCTCGATAAGGAAGATGAAGGGGGGGGGGGTGTTCTCTGTTTCTATTTTGGAACAAAGGAGAAGAAAGAGAAGAGAGAGACTGAGTTGGGGATGGAGAAAGTGACTGGGTTGGGGAGAGAGAGTAGGGGAGAGTTCATAATAATATGATAATATTAAAGTAATGGGTGAATACGGGGGGGGGGGGGGGTAGTTAGGAGATACTGTTGGATGTGAGAGAGAGATTTGAGGGTTGATCTGGTCAACAAGCATATTAGGGGGGAGAATAGGTTAGTGGGTTGAGTTGGGTTAACGGGTTTGGGTACACCAATGCGGGTTTGGGTTTTGGGTTTAATCTTGGGCATCCAAAAAAGATCCAACAATAGGATGAGCTTCAATGGTTGGGCTCAAGAATAAAATAATAATAGTAATATTAGGCTGAAGGATTGTGCTTCACATGAAATTAAAATAATCAATAAAATAATATGATTGTATAGATTAAAATTGGGCTTCAATAAAAGAAAGTAATATTTACAAGATGAGAGAAGCAAGACTTGGTTTGGGCTTCAAAATAAATAACTAAGATGAGAAAATAAGATTATAGTCTGGAATATGAACTTGAGTTTTTAAATAACTATTAGGATGGATTTTAATAGGAGATGAACAAGGAAATGAATTCAAATGAAAGAAGAATTTACAAGGTAATTGAAATACAAGAATATGAAAAAATACGTACAATCGAGAATAAAATAATTTATAGACAACAAAATACAAGAATATAGAAGATTTTCGTATAAACGAAAATGGGGGTTACATAAATGGTGATTAGGTGATAAATGTTGTCATTAGGTGACTAGGTGGTAGGACGGGATATGTTGTCCCGTCCATGTCCCGTCCAAACCAAAAACATGATTGGACGGGACAATATTTCCCGTCCGAGGCATTCTTTTTCATTTTTTTATTTTTTTTAAATTTCTTAGGACGGAACATGCTGTTCCATTTGATCATTTTGTAAAAAAAATATTAAAAAATTATTAGACAATACAAGATGACTCGTCCGACTCCTTTAAAAAATTAAAAAATTGTTTCGTCCCCTATATTCAGCAATTTCCAAATCTGTTTGTCAAATATGTGAAGCGACTGTTCACCCAATTCTCATATTATGGAAAAATAAGAAACGAGTGGAGCGTTTTTTCCTAAATATAGGAAATATGGGAATTTGAGAAACGAGTGTGGATGCTCTTACTTGTTATAAACATGTCTTAAAATTTTCTTCTTTTGTACAAAAATAAAAGGCTAAATTTATAAATAAAATAAAAGGGAAATGACCAAATGATACCTAAAGTTTATCCTAATTTCAAATAACACCCAAATTTTCTATAATACCTTGATAGCCCCAGAAGTAAAATAGGACCAAAAAGCTCCTGCTCTTAAGTTTTCCGTTAAGTTAATGAAATATTCCCCGAATATACCTCTTAATAAATTAAATCCATTAAGAATAGTGCGAAATACCGAAATTGCCCTCACCTCATAAAATAAAAAAGATAAAATGACCCAATGATACCCATAGTTTATCCTATTTCCCAAATAGCAGTTTTCTGGATGTTAAATACCATTGGATGGGTCACTTTTTATTGGCATTGGAAACACATCACATTATGGCAGGGTAACGCTTCACAATTTAATAAATCTTCCACTTATTTGATGGGATGGTTAAGAGATTATCTATGGTTAAACTCTTCATCAATGATGCCAGTTGGCGCGAACTAATAAGGTGTAACCCCTGTTTTTTATTTTGTATATTTTGGAGTGTATTTTTCATTTTTGTTTATTTTATCTCTCTTGTATTTTTCTGAACCGTATATTGGATATATATTCATTTTATTTCATTTTGAGCTCATTGTGTTTGATTGATTGTCTCTTTCGTCTCGTTTTTCGTTATTTTGATCTTTTCCTCATTTTTTGGTCTCGTTCTCTTTATTTTATTTTTTTCGTGGTGTTATGGTGGTATTTTGGTTGTATTTTCCTTTTCCATTATTTTATCTCCTAATAATATTTTCAAAGCCAAAAATCCCAATCCTAATTGCATTCCTATTGTTATTTGACCAAAAATCCAAAACCCATTTGTATATCTATTACTAGTTACTAATACCCACAACCCATTAACCCACATTGTAACTCCTATATATAAACCCCCAATCCTTAAACCCTAAACCCTAACCCTAACCCGAAATCTCTTTCTCCCTCTCCTAATCCTGGCCTCCCCATCCTGTTGTGTGCTCCTGGTTTGCTGCCCAACCCGACAACACACCCACCAGCCGTCCTCCGTCTACCCAGACCGAGAACCCCCTAGGTCGGCCTTCCACCCATCTCTGACCACCTCCACCTTCGGCCATCAAAACCACACAAGCCGACCCTTCCTTGATTGCCGATCACCATCACCACCACCATAAACAACACCTCTTGCATCATCCCTTCTCTCTTTGTGGTATTCTCAAAGTGGGTGCTTGCCACTTTGATTGTTGCTTCAAGGAAGATTCGTTCGTGTGGAGATTTCGTTCGTTGTTCTCGGATTCATTGCTTGTAGCGGATTTCGTTCTTGGGTTTTGCTTCTCTTCACATTTGCATCGTTCTTCATCCCCAAATTAAGACAAGTAACTTGTACTCCAATTCATTTGTTTGATACAATTCAAAAGTTCACCTATAGTGTAGTTGGGTCTAGACAACCTTAGATTGTGTTTTCCTTGATGGTTTTTGTCTCTATTGTGATAATTTGGCCATAGATGACTCATGACACAAATCTTGATATGTGATAACCTAGGAATTGTCCAATTCTTGATTTATAATCATGTATGTGAATATTGAGTGGATTTGTGTTTGGGTTAAGACCCATATGATATAATAGGTGTGGATGTGTTAATAACCCTAAAACATGATGCTTAGATGCTTAGTAGGTTGTATTTCAAGTTTGGATGTGTTTGGATCAATATTCTTGAAGTTATGTCGTTTTTGTTTTAAAGTGTGAAATCTGTATTTTCTGGATATTCAGTTTTGATTGCTGTTTTCGTCTATACTACAGTCAGTATCTTGATTCCAATATAAAATATGAATTTTAGATAATTTTGTTTATTTTCAAACCCCACTGGTTTTGCTTGATTTGGATTTCGTATGACTGAGTTATGACTGTTTTAGTACAGAGGTGTCGATCTATTCCAGATTCTGTTTTGGTTTAATTTTGTTAACAAACTATTTTCAAGAACTATGTTTTACATATTATTTTGATCCCATATTTTGGTCAGTGTTTCTTTATGAAGTTAGGGATTACCCAGAATTTTGGTGAATTTTATTGATAAGTTTTATGTGATGTTTTATGTTCGTTTCTAAAACCTACTTGTGCTGTATTTTGCTTGTTGTCCTATAAGAATCCTATTTTCACTATGATTCCTTATACTGTATGAAAAATGTTTGTGAAATGTGAAAGTTAGAATATTCTATCTATTTTCATATCCCTTTGGCGGAATTGGATTTCGATTCACTGATTGCGAAATATCTTAGTTTTCGTACAACAGTGTTGGGATTTCCAGATTCGCTAAACTATGTTTTGTTGATGCTTTCGTATTTTTTATGACTGATCTATTCTTACTGGAATATTATGAAATTTTATATTTTGATTCTAGACTTATAGGGGAATACCCCAGATTTTTTCTGAATTTATTTGAGAAGTTTTGATGCTGATTTTCTGACTGAGAATTCGTTTTCCTGATTTCTGACTGAACATGTTTTCTATTTTCAAACATGTTTTGAGTTAAGATGTTGTGAATTACTATATGACTTAATTATACTCGTTGGATTCGTGTGGATGTCTATTTTCCAGATCCTTCGACAGATCTATATTTACATTTCTGTAGCGACAAGAATCACTATTTTAGTACTGTACTGTCATGCTATCCTGAATATGAACATACACTGTTTTGCTCGTTTAAGTGACTATATAATATCTATGATTGTTGTTTTGTTTCCCTGAACCTAATACTGATTATACCATGTTAGTTTGACACTATTTCGTACACATCATGCATGTTTGATGAACATAATAAAAATAACCAAGCCGGGGTTTCTTAAGGGAATATCTAGTAGTGGAAAATATAGAAACGTGTACTTGGAAGGAAACTAGTGTTCCGTACTGTTACTGTTACTGTTACTGCTACTGTTACTTTCTGCTACTGTTACTACTGTTACTGATACTGCTACTGTTACTGATACCTGAGTACACTGCCCCATCATGGTCCACTATGAAATCTAAAAGCGAAACTGTTTGTTGTAGCAACCATGTAGTAAAAACCGAGATACATGAAGTGCTACCAAGCTAGTAATACACACAAGACTGTAAAAACATAAAACTGATACTGTTGGACTGATACCGTTATACTGTTATCCTAATTCACTGATATACTGAGCTTACTGTGACTAGACACTGTTAGTTGCCATAGGACACTGCATTTAACATAAACATTTGTACTGTTGGTATACCATGCTAGTTGACTTCCATGCTATTAGTTAGTTTTCCCATGTGCTTGTATTCTACATTATTTGTGACCCGCAACTTGCAATTGACGGATACTTGTTTTCTTCTTTTTTCCTTTTCCTGCAAATTTACTAATTGCAGATCAGGATGGACGACTGCCAGATGGTATTGGCGAGATGATGTATTAGTGCTGGAGATTCTGTTTTATTATTATTATTATTATTTTGTCACTTGAACATTGAATAAAGTGTATTTAGTTTATTGGATATTTATTTGTATTTGGGCGATGTGACCCAGGATATTTATTTCTGTCCAGACTCTGATTTATTTGAGAATATCGTATTTGGTTTCAAGTAAATTTCTGTTGGTAATTCGTTTCAATTATGCATATTGGTTGTTTCTTTTTTCTCCGACTCTGATTATTTTTGTGATGTGTTGTAAAGATTCTTGAACAGCTTATGGATGATGAAAATCATTCGCTGGACTTTTGTTAAGTATCCGTATTCCGTATTCTTTTTGGGAAGCGGGGCGTGACATAAGGTTTGTGCCCGCCTCTCTGTATCGCGTGGTCCGAGGTGGTTTTTCTTCTTTCTGAATAATCAAAAAGCTGCATGAGAAGATTCATCCCGTTTTGGCCCTAACTCAGTCCCACACAGTGTACTACTATCGGCCCTACCAGGCAACATCTACCTACGCAAGCTCGATCTGGAGATATGGAAAATATATGTGTTTCTCAATCTTAACATCCAATACCATTAATCTATGTTTTGAGGTTAGACACTCTCCCGGTATAACTTTACAATCTTTATATGTCAAGCGATCCACCTTTCTAGTGATGAAAAAATCAATATGGCTCTTATTTGCCCCAGTTTTAAAGGTTATCAAATGTTCATCCTCTTCCCAAAATAAGTATTTTCTAGTATAAGATCATACGAAGCCGCAAAATCTAATAGAGCCTCTCCACCATCGTTATTATTTCTAAATTCATGTCCTCCATGCAAACTCTCATATCTCATGTTATCTTCTCCTACATTTTCATTGAAATCTCCTTCAATAAATAGTTTCCCATCTAAAGATACTCCTTGAATTATCTCATCCATTGTAGTACCCCGTAATTTCAATAGTATAGTATAGTATAATATATATATATATATATATAAGGGGGAGTGGCAGTATCATAAATACGAGGAGAGAGAGATTAAGGGGGGCCCACATGAATGGAGACAGCACAATATAAGTGATGTTGCTGCAGTTGATGCGCTGACGTCATCGTGACGTCAGCAGATGGGGGGCCCACCTGGTTTGGATGAAAGAGGCAGTGCCGTGCCTTTGGAGACGTGTGCACTGGGGGCCCGGGGTCTTTACTGTGTACACGGGATTTGGGGGGAAGAGTTGATTAAAAGTAATCCTATATTGAGAGTATGCAATGAGTAATTTAATATAAATATAATTGCCTATGATCAAGAGTCACCTAATTGGTTAACCACCTTTTGAGAGGTAGCTTGTGGTGGGCAGTTGTACTATAAGTATTAATTTGTCTTCTATAAAATAATAAAAATTGTCTGAGTATTGGGGCGGGGCGTTACATCCATATCTTCCCAAAATTTGTCATAAATTTCAAATAACACCCAAACTTTCTATAATACCTTGATAGCACCTGAAGTAAAATAGGACCAAAAAGCTCATGTTGTTAAGTTTTCCGTTAAGTTAATGAAATATTCCCCGAATATACCTCTTAATGGGTTAAACCCGTTAAGAATTGTGTGAAATATCGAAATTGCCCTCACCTCATAAAATAAAAAAGGTAAAATGACCAAATGATACCCATAGTTTATCCTATTTCCCAAATAGCAGTTTTTTGGATGTTAACTATCATTGGATGGGTCACTTTTTATTGGCATTAGAAACACATCACATTATGGCAGGGTAATGTTTCACAATTTAATAAATCTTCCACTTATTTGATGGGATGGTTAAGAGATTGTATATGGTTAAACTCTTCACCAATGATGCCAGTTGGCGCGAACTAATAAGGATTGTGCCTGCCTCTCTCTATAGCGTGGTCCGTGGTGGTTTTTCTTCTTTCTGAATAATCAAAAAGCTGCATGAGAAGATTCATCCCATTTTGGCCCTGACTCAGTTCCACACAGTGTACTACTATCGGCCCTACCAGGCAACATCTACCTACATAAGCTCGATCAGGAGATATGGAGGATGTATGTGTTTCCCAATCTTAACATCCAATACCATTAATCTATGTTGTGAGGTTAGACACTCTTCCGGTATAACTTTACAATGTTTACATGTCAAGCGATCCACTTTTCTAGTGATGAAAAAATCAATCTGTCTCTTATTTGCCCAAGTTTTAAAGGTTAGCAAATGTTCATCCTCTTCCTAAAATAAGTATTTGCTAGTATAAGATCATACGAAGCCGCAAAATCTAATAGAGCCTCTCCACCATCGTTCTTATTTCTAAATCCATGTCCTTCATGCAACCTCTCATATCTCATGTTATATATTCTCCTACATTTCCATTGAAACCTCCTCCTATAAATAGTTTTCCACCTAAGGGTACTCCTTGAACTATCTCATCTATATCTTCCTAAAATTTATTTTTAGCTTGTGCATCTAATCCTACTTGGGGTGCATAAGCACTAATGATATTAATTATGTTTTCCTCTAATACAAGCTTAATTTTTATTATTCTATCCTTTTTCCGATTAACATCTATTACATCTCTTTTGAATTTCTTATCTACTAATATTACTACTCCATTTCTATTTCTAGTTTTACCGGTATAATATAATTTAAAATCATCTATCTCTTTAGCTTTCTCCCTACCCACTTTGTTTTTTATAAATAAGCTATATTAATACTCCTTCTAATCATGGTACTTACTAGTTCTATGCATTTGCCTGTCAATGTTCCTATATTCCAAGTCACTAATCTAAGCCTATTTTCATGAACTAGCTTCTTTACCCCGCACATGTCCAGCACTGCACCCGGGCACCGGTGCGACGCCCCTTGTACATTTTTCGAAGCACCTGGAGGCAGGCACAATGCATCGCTTCCATGGAATGCTCTAGCATTTACGTGTATATTATTAGGATTCATGTTCATAGGATTTGACAAAGTTTTGTGCTGGCTGTCAACTGCCTAACACAACCCTTCTCCTTATCCGGATTCCTGGCTTGGGACAGGCAACGACGGAGTTAGCACTCAAACTTTTTATAATAACCAAATGGCACTCGAAGTAAATAGGACAAAAAAACACATGCCATTAAGTTTTCCGTTAAGTTAATAGAATATTCCCAGAATATATCACTTAATGAGTTTAAACTCGTTAAGAAGAGTGTGAAATGTTGAAATTGCCCTAACCTTTTAACGAGTTTAAAATCCAAATACATCACCACCATCTCCATCATCTGCCAACCACCATCACCACCACCGACCACCATCTCCACCATCTCCATCAACCACCACTACCATCATCTCCAACCACCCTCTCCACCACCATCTACAAACACCACCATCTCTACTATCGCCATCAACCACCACCACCATCATCTCCAACCACCATCACTACCATCTCCACCACCATCATCTCCAACTACCATCACCACCATCTCCACCGACCACCACTACTGACCACCATCTCTACCAGCTCTGAAACCTATTATCATCACCTTCATCTCCACCAAATTTTTTAAAAAACCAAATAAGAAAAACTGATGAAAATAAATGAAGAAGAACTGAAAATGGAAGAAGAAAGGTATGGGGGCATTTCTGTAATTTGACACTATTTTTATTTTAAAATTAACAGAAGTGGTTTTTCTTGTCCTATTTTTAAAACTCCGGGTGTTATTTGGGTATTTTAAAAACTTTAGGTGCTATTTGAAAATTTAAGATAAACTTTTGGTGTAATTTCATTCTTTCCCTAAAAAAAAACTGTCGCTAAACTATTGGCCGTTTATTTAAGACACTATTTAACTATTTAAGACACTAAAAAAAACTTAATTAGATTCAAACCCGCAACCCAAATAATTAGCCAGAGCCCGATGCGGTTGACTGCACAAGATGTGTAGTCGACTACAATAGACTTCCTCAAAACAAAGAGAATGCAGTCGACTGCATACACAACCATCGACTGCAAAATCCATGACAGTTGACTATCATTCTCAGTGGTCGACTGTTAATTCCCAGTTTGCCTACTGTTTATCTTACTACCTTCTTTTGTTGCACTGCTACTGCTGCTGCTTCGTGCCTTCTCTTTTTCTAGATCTTGTGCTTGTGTGTTTGAGTCTACAGATCCTAACAATCTCCCACTTTGACCAAATAGACAATCTCTAAAATACTTGTACCTTTTTCTCGCATTATCTCTGTTAGTATCCAACTCCTTCTGAAAGACCAAGTACCCCTCACTCACATGAAGAGCATACCACTCCCCTCCACCACGTGGAGGGCACCAACACCCCTCATTACCTCATGAATGACATATCTCACCATCTATCGCATATGGCATTAATAATGGTGTCACGCCCCGCTTCCCAAAAAGGAATACAGAATTTGGATACGTGACTAAGTCCAGCGAATGGCTTTCACCATTCATAAGTTGTCAGGATATTTACAATAAGCACAAGTATGAACAAGAGATATACAAGAGAAATAGTCAACCACACATGCATAACTGAATCAATATAGTCAACAAGATTACTTGAAACAAGAAACAAGAATACTGAATTTCCAAATAATCATGTCTGGAACAAAACACAAGTCTGGACACAAAGCCCAATACAAATAATCCATGTAACCAAGTACAATTATTCAAAATAAGCAACAATAAATAAATAGATATATAGAAAGAACTTCAGCCAACTAGAATATCAGATCACCTACTCTATCGGGCAACTAATCACCATAATCTGCAATTTAACAAATTGCAGGAAAAAGAAAAGAGAAACAAAACGCCCGTCAATACAAGTTACGGGCCGCTTGTAGTGTAGGCAACAAGTACAGGAAAGGATAAACAAGTATAAAGTAACAGCGGAAGTAAACATAGCATGGAATACAGGTGTCAAAATGAACAGCATAAAACAGGAGCAGGGAACAAGTAATATGATGTGATAACAGGGTGTATGTGACATGTGACAGATAATAGGTATCATGCAAGCAGGTAAACATGTAACAGGTGTCAGGTAGCATGTACAAGTAAGCATGTAACATGTGTAATGTTATGTCAAGTCTTGTATTCATTTCTATCTAGGTAGCACCTCATGCGTCCCAGCCATTTACCACATGGTTGTTACATTCAAACAAGTTACATTTAGATATCGTATGGGATTTTATAGGTCATGTACTCGGGTATTTACAGGATTACAAAACTTGGTCGGTAAACTTGATCGGTAACAGAAAATTAACTTGGTCGGTAAACTTGATCGGTAACTTAGTCGGTAACTTGGTCGGTTAACAAGTCACACGGGAAAACACGAGTCCCCTTCCGAGTACAGGCTCCTATATTGTCCACTACTAGATCTTTCCCCTAACCCCTGGCTTGTTCTTATTATTATTATCAAACGGGCATATACGTGCACAAAACAGGGCAAGAATAACATGGTATGAATAAGTAAAAGGTTCAGGTTGGAAGATAAACACACACAGGTGAAAGAAAACACATAAAAGGGTAGGACAACGAAAACTCCAGTTCAGGACAGCTAGACAGTACTGCACCAAATCAGGGATTCCCGTTGCAACAAATACACAAATCTGGATCCGTCAGAAAATCTGGAAAACAGACTCTCGTCTGATTCCAAAAAATATATATAAGTCATATGGTGTTTCACAAAAGCAGGACTCAAAACAGAATTGTATCCAGAAAACATGTTCAGCCAGAAATCAGAAGTTTGAATTTATAAACAGGAAAACAGCAAATGACTGATTAAATCCAAGAACAATCTGGGGTATTCCCTAGTATGTTTAGTATCAGAAAATAAAGTTTCATAATTTTCCAATATGGATAGAATAGTCAAGCAAAATCAGAAAACAACAGAGTACAACAAGTTTGTAAATTTGAAATCATAAACATAGCAGCACTAAAACAGCAATAGATTAAAAAATATAAATCGAAATCTAGATCCGTCAAAAAGGTGATAAAATAGATACAGAATGCTACAATTCATATTCACAATGTTTTTAAAAACACCAAATACAATCAGGTCGAAATTAAGGTTCTTTGTTGAACAGCATGAAAATTCTACAAGTATAGTAGTTATTTGGAAGCATAGAATAGTTTGTAAAAGTCATTAATTAAATCCACAAAGATTAGGGGTTAATCCCATTCAAGTATAGTTGTACTCAGCAAAATATTGGACCAAAATATTATCTTTAATATCAGTATAAAAATAATTTACTCTCCAGAATTCACATAAAACCAAATATGTAATTTTTCTGACCTTTGTAGTAAAACAACAATAACTTGTAACTCACAAATCGAAACTGAGATTTGTCAGAAATTCTGGAAAGTAGACAGAATTCTCTATAATTCATATTCACAAATAATTTTCATATACTGACCTTAATAGGGTCTAAAATACTGAACAAAAATGGGGTAATAGCAAAAACTGAAATCTTCTTCAAGCATAAAATCAACTAGTTCATACGAAACTCATATAAATCAAAACAAAACACAAGCATGGTATAATAGATGTCCAAGCAATATGGTATGAGGTGTTTAACAGGTCTACAACAAGATATACTATGACTAACACATCATGCATACAAGATCATAAACACATCATGGAACACGAACAACACGCATGCATGCAACAAGAATTAATTATTTCTAGATTATTTCATGTCGTGTGTGTAACCAAAGACGCCTACGGATGGATCAACAAATAGATACAAGATCTAACAAGGGTTTCATGAGAATGGATCTTGAAACACTACACCACAGGCGGTATTTAGTACTTGTATTATACAACAAAAAAGAATACAAGTTACTTACCTTAGAGTCGACGGCTGAAAACGAAGCAAAGAGTGAGAATAACGGGAATGGATTCCCGGGCACGAACCACAATCACGGAAACACGCAAACACGTGTGAGCTACGTGTAATATAAGTGAAATAGAATCCCAAAATCAACAGCAAAAATAGCAACCACGGGATCTGGATCTCTCCTTCACAAAACACCAAACACAACTCCTCTCCACAAACAGCAAATACCAAAACTACACAGCAAATCCCCTTCTACACACAAACACCAAACAACGAATTCCTTCCTCCTCCTTCTTCTTCACAATGACAGAGAGAGACGCAGTGGAAGGGGACGACGACGACTGGTAAGGGCGACGATGGGTGACTGGCGGCGGTGCGATGGACAGGAGGGCAGCGCAACAGGAGGGCGCCGGAGGAGCGGAACAGGAAGGGTCTCAGTTTGGGCGGGAAACAGAGACGAGAGCGAGGAGAGAAGGTCGCTGGCGATGATGGGAGGAGGGCCAGGGTGACGGCGACAATGGCGGCTCGAAGACGATAACTGCGGTGCTACGATCGAGGAGCGACGCAACGATGGGAGACGACGGGGCTAGCAAACTCTGTTTCGCTCCAAAATAGGGGAGACGAACGGTGAGGCGTGCGGGGCTTGGACGACGACGACGAGGGGGGAGGGGCCTCTGATGGTTGCGGGGTGAACGGGGAGACGAAGACAATGGTCGACGAGGCAGTGGCAAGGTGGATTGGGAGGAGCAGCAATGGGTAATGGGTTCGAGCGGAGTTGAGGCTTGGGCAAGGACGGGGATGATGACGGGGATGGGAGGGGTTCGATGACGGGAGGAGGAGTGGAGGACAGGGGATGTGAGCAGCGACGAGGCTCAACGGAGAAAACGAGGGACGAAGGTGCATGGGGTGACGGCGGTAGAGTGAGAGGATCAGGAGGTTAGGGGTGATGAAACAGGGAATGGGCTTTGGCGGCTATGGTTGTGCAGTAGGGGGTAGGGTTTAGGTTAGGGTTAGATTAGGGTAGTATATATAGGGTAGAGTTGGGTTATTAGGTATGAATAGGATCCAATAAGAGAGAATAGGGTTTAGGGTTTAATGATCCAACAAGAACTAGAATAGGATTTAAACAATAATTAAATAGGCCATGAAATAATTAATTGGAGCTAAACAAAATAAATCGGAGATAATAAATTGGGACATAAAATTTAATTAGATCAAAAAAATATTCAAAGCCACAAAAATAGAGTCAAAGTTAAAACAGATAGATTGATAATGAGAACGGAGGTCAAATACATGGTTCGGAAGAAACAGAAGAGTACAAAATGAATAAATACACGGAAAAAGAAAATACACCAAAAATACAAGGAAATGGAAAACAGGGGTTACAAATGGAGAAACACTTCTCCCTTTTCACTGTGTCGGAACCCATGTCACAAGACTCCCAATTTCGCAGAATCATTGCTAACACCAAACATGGTTCAAAACCTCTGAAGGCCAATGCACCCCCACACTTGAAACCTCTGTGGTTGAGACCTCTACAATATTCACAGACTGCTAAACACCACTCACAATCCCATGATGACCAACTCAGCCATACTCATTGACATCACCCCACAAATCGATACAAATGCTCTCAACATCACAAAAGTGATTGAGAGTTTCTGTCATATCACAAAGAACCCTCACCGCAACAATGACTTGCTCTCTTCTATGATCCTTCTCAGGCTAATAACTCCCACTAAATGTGCAACATCTGCATCAGTCCCAAAACTCTTAGATCTCGGTCGTACCCCACACAACCTATATCTCAATTTCGGCTGAGAGTCAACTGCAGTAGAAGGACACACCTTGTCTTGTAGAAAATATAGCGATCCCTCATGCTTCCCTCTTGCTAATACTTTTAATCCTGCAGTTATACACCATTATCCACTACCAAATGTGGTTAACCCTTTCTGTCTAGCCTTCTTGTTAAGATAAGATTTCCTCTCAAGTTTCATTTGTCGTCTCCCAAGGCAATCTTTTTCCTATCGGGTTTCACGTGAACATTTCCAATTCTAATCACAGGACACCGCTGACCATTACCCATAATCACATCTCCAAAAGAACCCTCTGTGTAGTCGTCAGACACATCCCTCCTTGAATTGCAATAAAAATAAGCACCTGAATCAATACTCCAATCTCGCGTGTCTAACTCCACCTTTGCTGATAGACATAACTCGTCACCAATTGTATCATTGGTCACCACATTGGCTTGCGTTGATTGTTCTTGCTTCATCTTCATAAGAGTCTTACAACTATGCATCATGTGACCCTGCTTGTGGTAATCAAACACTCAGGTCCACCACCATCGTCGTTGTCTTCAGACCCACTATCGGACTCACATTTCTGATCCTTTCTTCTTCTACTTTCTTTCGATCTCCCCCGACTCTCAACTGAAAGTGCAGAATAACTAGAACATGAAGAAAACTATAAGTTTCTCTTCCTTCTCACATTCTCTCACTCATGATGCTGCTCACAACATCAAATAGAGTTGTCAAATCTGACAAAAAGTCCATGCATTAGTCGGTTTCATCTTACCATAATAGCCAGGTAGAGTAGACAGAAGTAACAGTGCTTGTCTCACTCTGAAAACTTCAACCCCGAAGCTTCCAATTGGTTATACACCATACAAAATTGTGCAGATGTTTCTCTACTGAACCATTTTCTCTCAACTTCATGTTAACCAATTTCTTCAAGTAAAGAATATGATTAGATGTCGATGGTTTCTCATACATATGCGTGAGAATCTCCATAGTCTCCTTCATGGTCTTTACATTCGAGATATGATAATGATTTTCTACTCAGTGCAAACTAAATCTGCCAAAGCACCTTCTGATCCAAACAATTCCATGCCGCCAATATCTTCGCACCATTTTCTGCACCTTCCAGCTTCTCATCACACAACAGACCATCTAGATCTTTCTGATGGAGATACACTACCATATGAATCATCCACATCGCACAATCACTTCCATCGAATCTCTTGACTTTTGACTTGCTATTGACCATCACAAAATCCTAAGCTCTGATACCACTTGTCGTACCCAAGAACGCACATAAGGCCTAAATACACCAATAACAAAATTCCACCATAAACGCAAGATCTCACAAACACAAGAATAGAACGATATGCTGAGATAAAAAATACTTCTTATTACTCAAGAAATACAAAGATACAAAGAGATCTATCTCTCATCTCTCTCAAATCTTTGGTAGCACTTGGCACAAGAAATTTCTTGAAGTTATCTAATGGTACACTTAACCCTAGAATTTAAATTTATATTTAAAGCCCCAAGTAATCCCTAAAAGATAAATACAAATACAACTTAGTTGGATTCAAACCCGCAACCCAAATAATCAGCCAGGGCCCGATGCAGTCAGCTTCACAAGAGGTGCAGTCTACTGCAATAAACATCCTTAAAAAAAATAGCAAATGCAGTCGACTACATAGGCAACAGTCGAATGCAGACTCCATAACAGTCGACTGTCAATCTCAATGGTCAATTGTCAATTCCCAACTTGCCTGCTATTTCCCTTGTTGCCTTCTTTTGTTGCACTGCTGCAACTGCTTAGTGTCTTCTCTTCTTCTTCAAGACTCTTGTGCTTGTGTGTTTGACTCCACATAACCTAACATATAGTTAGGGTTGATATTCGAGTCGACCGGGTCGGATCGGACTCGCCTGGGTTGAACCCATACCTGGGCGGGTTTGGGTCGGGTCAGAGCTTTAACCGGGCTGATCCAGGCCGAGTTCATTATTGGAAACTTTAACCAGGTTGACCCGTGAACCCGTTTCGGGTAGGGCCAGGTCGCAGTTTGCCCCCCCCCCCCCCCCCCCGTAACAACTTCATTAAAAAAAAATTTACAACAAGTATAACTGTATAAGAGTGAAAAATGCATAAATTATTGATTATTCATTTCAACTACTATAGATTTTTTACAAGTATTTTACATACAAATTGTCACGCCCTGCTTCCCAAAAAGGAATACGGAATACGAATACGCGACAAAGTCCAGTGAATGACTTTCACCATTGATAAGCAGTAAGGATCTTTTCAAAAATACACAGGAATAAATAAGAAATAAGTAGGGAATAATCAACCACGCATGCATGAATAAATTTCTAAATCAACAGAATTTACTTTAAAAAAAATACTTGATCTTAAATAAACCAGATCTGGAAACAACAAGTAATAAGTTCTGGGACAAAAATGCTCAATACAAGATCCAAGTAGCAATGAATACAATTTATTCAAAATAGGAAATAACTCAAGCAGGAACTCTAGCCAAGCCTAGAACACTTGGTCACTTACTCCTTCGGGCAGCTAGTCACCAAAATATGCAAATCCAACAATTTGCAGGAAAAGAGAACAAGAAACAATACACCCGTTAGTGCAAGTTACGAGCCACATATAGTACAAGCATCAAGTACGAAAACAGATAAATAAAATACAGAGTAGCAAAAAGAAGCAAGTACTGAAATAAGCATGGAAGGAATGTGACAGTAAAATAGAGTAGCTAACTCTAAAACCAAGGAACGGAATCAAGTGACATGATTAGATAACAGGGTACAGGTAACATGTAACAGATATCAAGTAGCATGCAAGCAGGTAAACAAGTAACAGGTGTTAGGCAGCATGTACAGGTAACAGGATTGGGCAAGTGATCATATTATTCTCAAGTCCTGTATTTGTTCCTATCTAGGTAGCACTTCATGCGTCCCAAATTTTACGTAGTGCCTATTTACCACATCGTTGCTACATTCAAACAAGTTGTGTTTAGATTTTCTAGTGGATTATATAGGGTCGTGTACTCGGGTATCAGGTAAACAAGGTAAACATGATTATATACCATGTAATTATATAATCATATAACAGGTAATTATGTATCAGGTAAGACCTACGGGTCCCCTTCAGAGTACACCTTCTTATAGGAAAATATGTAGCCAGGTAATCAGGATCATGTATCATGTAATTATGTAACATGTAACATGTGAGAAATACGGGCCCCCTTCCAAGTACACATTTCTATATTTTCCACTACTAGATCTTTCCCTTAACCCCGGCTCGATTACTTGTCATTATTACTAAAGCAGGCACATACATGCACAAACAGGGCAAGAAAAACATGGCAAGAAAAATATGGCAAGAAACAAGGAACAAGATCAAGTTGGAAAGAAGACATGATCGGGTGATAAACAACTTATAATAGTTAGGACAACGAGACTTTCAATTCTGGACAGCAAGACGTTGCTGCACCAAATCTGAGATTTTCGTTGCTACAGGAATGCAAATATGAATCCGTCAAAAAATCTAGAAACTAAACTCTCAGCTAAATCCATCGCATATACACAAGTCATATAACAACTACAGAATCAGGGCTTAAAATAGCCTTTTATATAGAATTCATGTTCAACCAGAAATCGCAAGGTTTTATTTATAAGCATGAAAATTGTATAAAAACACACTAATTAAATCTAGGAAAAATCTAGAAGGTTCCCTAGTATGTCTAGTATCAGCATATAAAATTTCATGAAATTTCATTACAGATCGCATAGTCAATTTAATTTGGAAAACAGAATGATGTAGCAAATTTATGAATCTGAAATTTTAGACACAGCAGTACCAAAATAGAGATAAATCATAAAATACAACTCAGAATTCGAATCCGTCAAAAGGGATGTAAAATAGACATAGTAGTTTACATTTCATATTCACAAATATTTAATCAAAAGTGATTGGAATCAGTTTGAAAACAGAGTTCTTCATTGAACAACATGCAGTTTGGAATTTATATGATTGGTTTCACAAGCATGAAATAAGTTATAAAAACCATTAAATAATTCTTAAAAAGTTAGCGGTTGATCTCAGTCATATCTAGACATACCCAAAATAATATTAAATCCAAATTTTACATTAAACACCAGTTTCAAAATAATAGATCGTGTAACGATCTAATAATTCAGAATCTGAAAATTACGACACAGCTGCAGTAAAACAACGATAACTCACACATCAAAAATTGAAATTTAGATCCGTCGAAAGTTCTGAAAAATAGATACTGAGGCCTATGAATCACATTCACAAATTATTTTATTTTACTGAATTAAACATGGTCTAATTTGCTGTACCAATTCAGGGCAGCAGCAAAAACAAAATTTCTTTCATGCATTTAATCAAACAACTCATCTACGATAGATTCAAATTAGAATGTAATGCAGAACATGATATATTGGACATTCAAATCAACATGGCATGTGTATTAACAATCCACAACAAGATAACACATCTAGCACATCAATCATGTAACAAAAATCCACAACATATAATAGTTCCCGAACAAGTATATATACATTAAGAAATCTATCTAGATCTAATTTATTTTCATGTAGTGTGTATGTGTGTGACAACTTCTTGTGATTGATCATGACTATGAATGGATCAAATGAATGAGATCAAGATTTATCAAGGAATAATCATGAGGATGAACACAAAAGTGAAACCTAGACCACATGCGGTATTTGAACTTGTATAAAGAACAAAAATAATATACAAGCTACTTGCCTTGGTGAAAATGACGAATCCGACAGAAAAGAATAACAGGAATGGATCCCGAATAACAGGAATGGATCCCGGGCAACGAAAGCTAACACAAAGTTCACGAACAATGGGGGAAGCTTGCGGGATGAAGATCGACTGCACAACAGACGGCGGGATAGGGGTGGCAACTGGGCCAGGTCAACCGGCGACCCACCCGCGACCTGGCCCACGAACCCGGCCCGGTTAAGTCTTTCACGGGTTTGGGTCGAACCCGGTGAACAGTACCGGGTCGACCCGGGTCGCTATTTATGCGAATTGGATTCGCGAAACCCGGCCCACGAACCCGGTCAACCCGCGAATTGGACCCGCCAACCTGCGGGTCGACCCGCGAATTTCGACCCCCGACCCGTGGCGGGCCGACCGTTCGACCCGCGAGTCGAACGGGTCGAAACCCGCGGTTCGAAGCGGGTCGCTAGCCGTTTACTGCCGTTGGGACCGTTGGGTTGGTGCCGTTGGGCTGACAGCAGCAAACGGCTCTTAGCCGTTGCTTGCTGTTGTTCTTTTTTTTATTATTTTTATTTTTTGTTTTTACCCACTTCTAAGCCTATAAATAGCCCCCAAAAATCTCCAAAAAAATCACACCTTCCTCTCTTACTCTCTCTACTATTATACATCAAAAAAAAAAAAATTTGAACAATTGTAGTAATCATCAAACAAGTGTACAAGGAGGCGTATACACGATCAAATTTCGGTCATATCGGAGAACAAAATTCAACGTCTTCAACGTCTTCAACTCTCTTCAACCATCGACTCAAATCTACTTCAACTCTTCAATTGCGAAATCGGCAAAGCGCTCCTCCATCTTTTCTATTATATTCTAATTTTCACGGTTTTTTTTATACGCGTATTCCACGATGAACGGTATCAAAATATCTCTATCTCTCTTGTTTTTTTTCTTCGTTGTAGTTAAAATTATTGTTTGTTTTTTGAACTTCTCTATCTCAACCCTCTTGTTTTTTAGTTTTTTTTTGTATAATTCACCGCTTCTACATTGTAGATTTTATTTACATACCACATTACTACACTGTGTCTAGATCACGCGGTAGCGGTCGTAGCGGACAAGATTCTTCCTCATCTTCACGTAGGCCACCAATTGTCTCAATTATTGAGCCCGCCCAAGAATTTGATCCTACTATGGAACAATGGGGTACACACGATGATGTTGGACACGAACATTTAGAAGAAGAACAACAACAACAAACCGAAACCACACAACCCCGTAGTAGTAGGAAAAGTAGAGGAGAAACTAGCGATTGGCACAAGTTTTATGAGTATATTCCGGACGAAAATACTCCGGGTGTAGGTGTGAAAGTGTGTAAAGCATGTGGTAAACAATACAAATTCAAGAGGGGTGACGGAACCGGTACACTTAGTAGGCACATCCTAAATAATCATAAAGATCTTCTTGATCAAATACAAGGCCAACAAAGAATAAACCCTAGGACCGGTCAAGTAGATAGCCACCCTTATGATCCCGAACTTGTTCGTCGGGAAATGGCCCGATTAGTAATTAAGGAAGAGTTACCATTTACCTATCCCGAGAGTAGGAACTTGGAAAATTTTAATCAAACGGCCTTAAACCCTCATTTTAAAAGAATTCCGAGAAATACTTGCAAATCGGATTGTTTTAAAGTGTACATGGAAATGAAGGACGCGTTGATTGCAATTTTATGGAGTTTAACTTGTAGTGTTAGTTTAACTTCGGATTGTTGGACGGGTGTCAACAATATTCCAACGATGGGAATAACTTGTCATTGGATCGACAATGATTGGATTCTTAATAAAAGAATCATATCACTTGCGTCGTTGCCGTATCCCCATAGTGGCGCTGAAATAGCAAACCGTATTTTAGAAATTTGTGATGTTTTTCATATTCGCAATAAAATTATGGCTATTAGTTTTGATAATGCATCTAACAACAATGTATCAATTAATACTTTAAAAAGAATATTAAACCCTCCATCTGACAATATTTTTCATGTTAGGTGTGCATGTCATATTATAAATTTATGTGTTCAAGATGCATTAGGTATAGCTGATCCATATATAATTAAAATTAGAAATTGTGTACATTTCATTGCATTAAAACCAAGCATGCTACAAGAATGGAAAGCTTGGTGTAGAGCTAGAAATGTTCCTTTTAGAAAATTTCCAAAGGATGTTAGACACCGATGGAATTCTACTTTTGATTTACTAAGTGTTGTCACCGAATATAAAGCAGTTGTAAATGATTTTTGTATCGCACAAAATATGCCTAATTTTGAAATGACTCCCAATGATTGGTTTTTTGCTGAATCTTTGTTGAAATTTTTAGAACCTTTTAAAATCGCAACTTTAAAATTTTCAAAAACATATGAATCTACTTCTAGTTGCATTTTTATTGAATTAGTTAGCATGATGCAAACATTTAACGAAATGTTAAATGATACCCATATTAGTGACATTGTAAAACCTGCATTTACAAAATTTTTGAAGTATTATTTTCCTCCTCCTATGTTGATTTGTGTTGCTACTGTTATGGATCCTCGTATCAAATTAGAAGGTACGAAGAATTTGATAGAAATATTTTTTGGATATTTAGATAACATTGTAGAATTAACAATTGATTGCGCTAGTTTTTTAGTTCAATTTGAATCTACGTTAAATAACTTGTATGATTATTATGATAGACGTTTTGCTTCTAGTAGTACAGCTTCTGTAGTTAGTTCTTCTTCTGGTAGTTCTAAAGGTAAAAGTAGAATTGGTGATAGAACATTTAGTTTACTTGAAAAAATTCAATCAAAAAAACCTAGGACTAATCAACCAAATGAATTAAATTGGTATAACCAACAAGATGCTGAGCCTTTTACTTCTGCACTAGATATTTTACAGTGGTGGAAAGAACACGAACACACTTTTAGTATTCTATCAATTATGGCTAAAGATTTGCTAACTCCTCCTGTCTCTACAGTTGCTTCTGAGAGTGCATTTTCTACAAGTTGCAGGGTTCTATCTGATTACAGGAATCGGTTGAAGCCCGAGACGTTAGAGATGATCGTATGCACAGAAGACTGGCTGAAGGTTGAAGATAGGACGCAAGGGAAAGCGTTATCGAGTTCCACAAGTGGGAGCAACTCGCCTGAAGAACAACAACAACAACAACAACAACAACAACAACAATAGCTTTTCTTGTTATGTTAAATTAGAAAAATTGTAGTCAATTAAAATTGTACATAAGAAATATGTTATTGTATAAAACTTATTTGTGAATTGAAATCTTCATTTCGTTATAAATTGTTCAAATTGTACAACTTAAATTCATATGAATAAAATTTCAAAATTTGTTGTCAATTTCACTCTTTCAATCTTATTATTATTATTACGATTTTTTTTGTTTATTAGTATTATTACTTACTTAGTACTATAATTAAACATCATTTGGGCCTTGGGGATATTTGATTCTAATTTTAAGAATTGTAGTATTATTACTTATTAGTATTATTACTGAATTACATACTTAGTATTATAATTAAACATCATTTGGGGATATTTGAAGAATTGTAGTATTATTACTTATTTGTATTATATTTTTTTAAGAAATGTAATATTCATCAAACAAAATATGGTTGTTTGTATAATTGTATACATCATTTGTAAAATTATTATTATTATTAGTTCAATTTAAGCTACCCAAAAAAAAAAAAAAATTATATATATATTATTAAACGGGCCAACCCGCGGGTCGACCCGGCCCAACCCGGGTTGAGCCCTAATGGGTTCACGGGTTGGGCGGGCCACCCAAATACAAAATTGACCCGGCCCGGCCCGCATAACACCCCAACCCGGCCCGGCCCACCCACTCGTGCGTGCCAACCCGCACGGGTTGGGCCCGGACCGGCCCGGTCGACCCGTTCGCCATCGCTACGGCGGGATGGGAAGTCGACGATGGGAGGACGGTGGTGGCGTAATGGGGATCGATGACGATGGTAACATGGCAGAGGAACATCGGTAGGAAGAGGTGCGGGTAATGATGGAGGGCGTTCGGGTGTAGGCTAGCGGGATGAGGGAGGTCGACGTGGGCGTCCACAGTGATGGCCGAGGTGGGGGCGTGGCACAGGGCGTGCGACGGCGGCAGTCGAGTGCGACGGGCGGTTGGCGGTCAGTGGGGGAGTGGTCGACAGGCACAGGGAGAGGGAGGGAGAAGGTGAGTTGGAGAGAGAGAGAGAGAGTTGTTGTTTAGGAGATAATAACTGTAGGAGAAAGAGAAACAAATTTGCTTGTGATTTAATGAGAATTTGGTAAGTTAGGATTTTAGTAATCAAGGGAGAGATAATAGGGGGGTGATCTGCTTGTTAGGCAGATAGAGGTGAACATGAAAAGAGATTTGAAGGAGACTGGGTAAAAGAAGGTATTGGGTAGTGGGATTAGGATCCAATAGGGCAGATTATAGGGTTTTGGGTCTAAATAGGGTAGATTGGGTTAGAAATCGGATCCAAAAGGTGGAAATCAATTAATAGACAATTAGGCCATGAACGTATAATTAGAATTAAACAAAAACATCCAGAGATTATATATTGACAGAAGAATTTAAATCAAAAGATTGAAATCCCAGAATTTAATTGACGGGAAAGAGAAAGAAAAATAGTTTATTAAAAACGAAGAAAGATTACACGGTTCGGAAAGAACAGAAGGGTACAATCAAAAAAAAAAAAAACCCCAGGAAAAATAAATACATACAAAAATATAAGAAAATGAACACATGGGTTACAAATCCTTCCCTCATAATAAGCAGAATTTTCTTCCCGAAATTCAAACAAGAAGTACATAGGGTAACCCCGAAAAAAAAAGCAACAATAAAAACAAAAGCTACAGAAACAAGAGGGAAATTCTGCTGGATTTCCTTCAATTCCCAAGTCGACTCATCCGGCGAGTGAGGATTCCAAGAAACCTGAACGAGCTTGATAACCTTGTTCTTCAACACCTTCTCCCACCGATCTGGCGGGATCTCACAAGAAAGATCCGGCTGCACGGACAACTCTGAGTAGTCGATCACATGGCTCTCATCACGGAAGTACCTCCTGAGTTGTGAGACATGGACAACATCGTGCACCCCAGATAAATCCGGTGGCAATGCAAGACGATAGGCCACCTTGCCTACTCGTTCCACGATATCAAACGACCCGATGAACCTGGGGCTTAGCTTGCCCCCACCACCAAACTGAATGACACCTCTCCATGGCTATACCTTAAGGAAAACATGGTCACCCACCTCAAACTCCAAGGCTCTCCTATGGACATCTGCCCATCTCCTCTGCCTGTCTTGTGTTGCCTGAAGACGCTTCCTGATCTGAGTCACCGCATCAACAGTCCTGGTGATCAAATCCAGACCCAACAGCTTCCTTTCACCAATGTCATCCCAGCACACTGGTGATCTGCACTTTCGACCATATAGTACCTCGTACGGTGCAACTTTAAGACTATCCTGATAGCTGTTATTGTACAAGAACTCTACAAGATGCAAGTGATCCTCTCATGATCCTCCAAACTGTAGCATACAGGACCTCAACATGTCCTCCAGAGTCTGGATGGTCCTCTCTGACTGCCCATCTGTTTGAGGATAAAAAGCTGTGCTGTACTTTAGTTTACTTCCCAGACTACTCTGAAGACTCTCCCAAAACTTAGATCTGAGCCTCGTATCCCTATCGGATACAACACTGACTGGAACCCCATGAAGCCTGACAATCTTTTGCATGTACATTTTTGCTAGGCTCTGAGTAGACTGCCCAACTCTGAAGGGAATGAAGTGAGCACTCTTCGTCAGTCTGTCCACAATCACCCAAATGGCATTGTGACCATTGGGACTCCTCGGTAAGGCGGTCACAAAATCCATCGTGATGTGTTCCCACTTCCACTCCAGAATAGGAAGAGGCTGAAGATGTCCGGCGGTTCTCTGATGCTCTGCCGTCACCTACTGGCAGATCAAGCACTGAGACACAAATCTTGCTACGGTCCTCTTCATACCATGTCACCAGAAGTGAAGTTTCTAGTCCCGGTACATCTTAGTACCATCGGGATGAATAGAGTACGACGACTGGTGGTCTTCCTCAAGCAACTTCTGACAGACTTTGCCCTTTGAAACACACAACCTGGACCCAAAACAAAACGATCCATCTTCATGAATAACCATATCGGTCCTGGAACCTGCCTCAACTTCTGCTTTGAATTTCTACAACTACTCATCATCAGCCTATGCCTCTTTAATCTGCTCTACAAGAGACGATTGTAGCTAAAGCATCATGCAACTCCGATCAGAACTCGGCAAGATCACATCCAATTCCAACTTCCTCATCTGCTCAACTAGTTCCCTCTACTGAGTCGAACTTGGCGACTGGTCTTCTACTCAAGGCATCCGGTACCAAGTTGATCTTACCGGGGTGGTACTGCAAATTAATATCATAGTCGGCCATTAACTCCAACCAACACCTCTGCCTCATGTTCAATTCCTTCTGGGTGAAGACATACTTGAGGCTTTTGTGGTCAGTAAAGATTTCCACTTGGTCTCCAAGTAAATAATGTCTCCACAGCTTCAAGGCAAAGATCACCGCTGCCAGTTCCAAATCATGAGTAGGGTAGTTCTTCTCATGTGGCCTTAACTGCCTAGATGCATAAGCAACAACTTGGCCCTTTTGCATCAACCAAGACCCTTGCTAGAAACGTCACAATGAACCACAAATCCACCTGAACCATCCGGAATAGTTAACACTGGCGCTGATGTCAACCTGCTCTTCAACTCTACAAAGCTTCGCTGCAAGCCCATCCCAGATAAATTTCTGACCCTTTCCTGTCAGTTTAGTCAGTGGCCCAGCTATCTTCAAAAAGTCTTAGATGAATTTTCGATAATATCCGGCTAGTACAAGGAAACTTCTCACCTCAGAAACTGACTTAGGTACTGGAAAATATTTCACTGCACCAATCTTGGAGGGATCAATTGAGATTCCTTCGCCCAAGATGTTATGCCCCAAAAAGGTAACTCGATCAAACCAAAACTCACACTTGCTGAGTTTCTCATAGAGCTAATTCTCTCTCAGAGTTTGTAGAACCAACCTCAGATGCTGGGCATGTTCCTCCCAATTCCAAGAATACACCAGAATATCATCTATGAAGATCACCATGAACTTGTCCAGAAATGGGGAAAAGACCATGTTCATCAAACTCATGAGCACATCTGGCGCATTCGTGACTTCGAAAGGCATCACTAGGAACTTGTAATGCCCGTACCTTGTTCTGAAGGCTGTCTTCTGCACATCAACTGCTTTCACCTTGACCTGTTACCCTGAGTGAAGGTCCAACTTCGAAAAGACTGCTGCACTGCCCAACTGATAAAAAAAATCATCAATCCTGGGCAACGGGTACCGGTTCTTCACAGTAACACTGTTCAGTTCTCGGTAATCAATGCACAGCCTGCGGCTTCCGTCCTTTTTGCTGACAAATAGGACTGGAGCTCCCCATAGTGAAACACTGGGCCTGATGAATTCTATATCTGGCAATTCTTGGATCTGCACCTTCAGCTCTGCTAGCTCAACTGGTGTAATTCTGTAGGGACTTTTCGATATTTGTGTAATACCTAGCTGAATCTTAATACCGAATTCCACATCCCTATCTGGGGGTAGCCTAGGCAACTCCTCTAGAAACACATCCAAAAAATTTTGCACTACTAGAGGAGCAGCCTTACAGCCTATGTGCAACTCCATATCACAAGTCTCCTAATCAGCTGCAGTCTTACCTCGGCCAAGGGGTGTCTCCCCACCATGGAACTCGAACTCTGCACGACGTGGGATTTTGAATACCACTTTCTTGGCTCGGCAATCTATGATAGCATGAGACTCACCCAACAAATCCATACCGAGGATGACATCATCAGAATTCCCAATTACGATTAGGTCAGCCTTAAAATCTGCGCCACCAATAACCACGGAACTCTGCTTACACTCCCAAAAACATACTACAACACCATCACCCGTAGCAATGTTCCAAGCCACTAGCATGACACTGCACTCCAACTGATGCTGATCCACGAAGCGGGAAGAGACGAACGAATGGGTCACCCCGGAATCAATGAGGACATGAGCAGGAAAAGAATGACTAGGATAATACCTAAGATAGAGTCAAAAAGCAAGGGAGGAAGAATGACGATTAAGGAGTAAGGAATAATAATCCAGAAAGATAATATGAATGAATAGAGCAAGACAATAAAAGAAGCAAATGAAAGTTTAACCAAACAATAAAATGCAAAATACCTGCAATGACTCCTTCTGCCGTCTCAGCTTTTTCTGCTGTCAGGTTGTAAGCCTGACCTCTCCTTGTGACGATCCAAGCTGTTGACAGGTCGAAGTAGATCCAGCAATGCCGACTGACGGACCAAGCAGAAAATAAAAAGAATGGATGACACCAAAATCAGAAGGATATGGGTACGAAAAGAATGAATTCATACCTAATAAGAAATCAATCAAAGAGGACGACTAAAAAAAGATGGAAGAAATAAGGAATCAAGGGATTGAATAAGGAGGGATCAAAATGGTTCAAGTTCGCGAGCAGGCAACCCCTCCAGGTCATCTTCCCTGCCGAGAAGGAGGCCTTCTTTTTGGCGCGTAAGCTACCGCAAAATGAATCCCACCATATAGACTGAGGGCAGGCCGGTTTACAATCAGGAAAGTCAGGGAACGTCAGAGGAATTCCACTGCTCACTCATCAATTATTCTTGCATCTAGATCAAGTTGATTATCATTTGTTCATGTACTGCGTGGTCTGTTTACTGTTGAGCCAACCCTGATAAAGCCAAACTTGTCTAACATATTAGTCAAAGTAATACATTAGCCAAACCTGGGCTCTGATACCACTAAAAAATCTGTCACGTCTTGCTTCCCAAAAAAGAATACGGAATATGGATACGTGATAAATTCTAGCGAATAGCTTTCATCATTCATAAGGTGTAAGGATCTTTTCAACAATACACAAGAATAAACAAGAATTAAGCAGGGAATAATCAACCACGCATGCATGAATAAATTTCTAAATCAACAGAACTTACTTGAAAAAAAAAAAAACTTAATCTCAAATAAACTAGATCTGGAAACAACAAGTAATATGTTCTGGGGCAAAAATGCCCAATACAAGATCCAAGTAGCAATGAATACGGTTTATTCAAAACAGGAAATAACTCAAGCAGGAACTCTAGCCAAGCCTAGAATACTTGGTCACTTACTCCTTCGGGAAGCTAGTCACAAAAATATGCAAATTCAACAATTTGCAGGAAAAGAGAACAGGAAACAATACGCCCGTTAGTGCAAGTTACGAGCCGCATGTAGTACAAGCATCAAGTACGAAAACAAATAAACAAAATACAGAGTAGCAACAAGAAGCAAGTACTGAAATAAGCATGGAAGGAATGTAACAGTAAAATAGAGTAGCTAACTCTAAAATCAAAGAACAGAATCAAGTGACATGATTAGATAACAGCGTACAGGTAACATGTAACAGGTATCAAGTAGCATGCAAGCAGGTAAACAAGTAACAGGTGTCAGGTAGCATGTACGGGTAACAGGAATGTGCAAGTGATCATGTTATTCTCAAGTCTTGTATTTGTTTCTATCTAGGTAGCACTTCATACGTCCCAAATTTTACCACATCGTTGCTACACTCAAACAAGTTGCATTTAGATTTCGTATTGAATTATATAGGGCCGTGTACTCGGGTATCAGGTAAATAGATAAACAGGACCATATATCATGTAATCATATAATCATATAACAGGTAATTATGTATCAGATAGGACCTACGGGTCCCCTTCTGAGTACACCTTCCTATAGGAAAGTATGTAGCCAGGTAATCAGGTAAACAAGTAATCAGGATCATGTATCATGTAATCATGTAACATGTAACAGGTGGAAAACACGGGCCCCCTTTCAAGTACACATTTCTATATTTTCCATTACTAGATCTTTCCCTTAACTCCGACTTGTTTACTTGTCATTATTACTAAAGCAGGCATATAGGTGCACAAACAGGGAAAGAAAAATATGGCAAGAAACATGGAACAAGCTCAAGTTGGATAGAAGATATGATCGGGTGACAAACAACTTATAATAGTTAGGACAACGAGACTTTCAATTCTGGAAGCAAGACATTGCTGCACCAAAGCGGAGATTTCCGTTGTCACAGGAATGCAAATCTGGATCCATTAGAAAATCTAGAAACTAGACTCTTAGCCAAATCTAGCACATATACACAAGTCATATAACAACTATAGAAACAGAGCTCAAAACAGCATTTTATACAGAATTCATGTTCAGCCAGAAATCGCAAGGTTTCATTTATAAAAATGAAAATGGTATAAAAACACACTAATTAAATCTAGAAAAAATCTGGAAGGTTCCCTAGCATGTCTAGTATCAGCATATAAAATTTCATAAAATTTCATTACAGATCACATAGTCAATTTAATTTGTAAAACTGAATAATGTAGCAAATTTATGAATCTAAAATTTTAGACACAGCAGTACTAAAACAGTGATAAATCACAAAATACAACTCAGAATTGAAATCCATCCAAAGGGCTGTAAAATAGACATACTAGGCTACATGTCATATTTACAAAGATTTAATCAAAAGTGACTGGAATCAGGTTGAAAACAGATTTCTTTACTGAACAAAATGTAGTTTGGAAATTATATGATTGGTTTCACAAGCATGAAATATGTTATAAAAATCATTAAATAATTCCACAAAAATTAGGGGTTGATCTAGTCATGTCTAGACATACCCAGAATAATATTAAATCCAAATTTTACTTTAAATATCAGTTTTAAAATAATAGATCGTGTAACGATCTTATAATTTAGAATCTGGAAATTACGACATAGCTGCAGTAAAACAACGATAACTCACAAATCAAAAATCGAAATTGAGATCCGTCGAAAGTTCTGAAAAAATAGATACCGATGCCTACGAATCACATTCACAAATTAATTTATTTTACTAACTTAAACGGGGATAATTTGCTGTACTAATTCAGGGTAGCAGCAAAAATAAAATTCCTTTCATGCATTTAATCAAACAACTCATCTACGATAGATTCAAATTAGAAGGTAATGCAAAACATGATATATTGGACATTCAAATCAACATGACATGTGTATTAACAAGTCCACGACGAGATAACACATCTACCTCATCAATCATGTAACAAAAATCTATAACATACAATAGATCACGAATAAGTATATATACATCAAGAAATCTATCTAGATCTAATTTATTTTCATGTAGTGTGTGTGTGAAAACTTCTTGTGATTGATCATGACTACGAATGGGTCAAACAAATGAGATCAAGATTTATCAAGGAACTAGATTTGGCCATGGGCACGTGCCTACGACACGTCTTCGAAACGATACAGCATATGAAAATCTTATAAACAGTAAAACAACAATTATGTAGCTCAAGTTTGAATAATAAAACAATAATTAGTTGTAAATAAAAGTCCATGTTTCCGTTAGTATATGTTGAAAAATAATTATAAATGAGGGTGTAAAATCTAACTTCTTAGAACTTTGAGTTTGGAAAATGATGATAACTGTTGATGAGATATTTGTAAATAAATAAATAAATAAAGGAGTTGTTTTGGGGGGATTTGAATTTGAGTTTTCGGGAGAAATTTTTGGGTGGAAAAATATATTTTGTGAGGTTAGATTCTGAACCATTGATTTCAATCCTATTGAATGAGAGCCACTTGATAGCTTTCTTTGTGTTTTATTATATAGATAGTCATGAGGGTGAACACAAAAGTGAAACCTAGATCACATGCGGTATTTGAACTTGTATAAAGAACAAAAATAATATACAAGCTACTTGCCTTGGTGAAGATGACGAATTTGACGGAAAAGAATAACGGGAATGGATCCCGAGTGACGAACACTAACACAAAGATCACGAACAATGGGGGAAGCTCGCGGGATGAAGATCGACGGCACAACGGACGGCGGGACGGGAATTTGACGATGGGAGGACGGTGGTGGCGCAACGGGGATTGACGGCAATGGGAGCACGACGGAGGAACGGAGGTAGGAAGAGGTGCGGGTGATGATGGAGGGCATTCGGGTGGAGGCTTGCGGGATGAAGTAGATCAACGTGGGCGTCGATGGTGATAGCCGAGGTGGGGGCACAACACAGGGCGTGCGACGGCGGTGGTCGGGTGTGACAGGCAGTTGGCGGCTGGTAGGAGAGTGGTCGATGGGCACAGGGAGAGGGAGGGAGAAGGTGAGTTGGAGAGAGAGAGAGAGAGTTGTTGTTTAGGAGATAATAACTATAGGGGAAAGAGAAACAATTTTGGTTGTGATTTAATGAGAATTTGGTAAGTTAGGATTTTAGGAATCAAAGGGGAGATAATGGAGGAGTGATGTGCTTGTTAGGCAGATAGAGGTGAACGTGATGAGAGATTTGAGGTAGACTGTGTAAAAGAAGGTATTTGGTAGCGGTTTTAGGATCCAATATGGCGGATTATAGGGTTTTGGGTCTAAATAGGGTAGATTGGGTTAGAAATCGAATCCAAAAGGTGGAAATCAATTAATAGACAATTAGGCCATGAACATATAATTAGACTTAAACAAAAACATACTGAGATTAAATATTGACATGAGAGTTTAAATCTAAAGATTGGAATCCCATAATTTAATTGACGGGAAAGAGAAAAAAAATAGTTTATTAAGAACGAAGAAAGATTACACGGTTTGGAAAGAACAGAAGGGTCCAATCAAAAATAATAATAATATCCAGGAAAAATAAATACATACAAAAATACAAGAAAAGGAATACAGGGGTTACACAAATACAAGCCCCCCTTCTTCTCTTTTAACCTAAAAAATAAATAAATAAAAATTTTATAACAAGTATAAGAGATTAAGAATTAAACAAAATTGTATATATTATTCATTTCAACTTCTATGAAATTCTTACAACTATTTTTACATACAAATACTGTTAAAAAATATACAAATTGCTTCAATTACATGTTTCAGAGGACAATTTAGAGTTCAAGACAGTCTAGAACAAGATTGAAGAGAGGGCACTGGACTACTGTCGTGCACCTCTACTTAACCTAAACCTACTGCTTTTCCTTGAGTCAGGTCTTCAGCATTCATCCAATCTTCAGTGCACATGAGCTCTCCAACGAATCCGGCTTCAAGCGATTCCTGTAATATGTTAGAACTCTGCCACTTGTAGAAAAAACACTTTCAAAATAACTGTAGAGACATGACGGGGTTAGTAGATCTCTAACCATATGTGAAAGAATAGGAATTTTTTTTCATGTTCTTTCCACCATTGTAGCACTTCAATCTTAGTACTAGAACTTTCACTATCTTGTTGATTATACCAATTTAATTCATTAAGTGCATTAGTCCTAGGTTTTTGATTGAATACGAGCAAGTAAATTAGCAGTGACATCTTCTAATGCACTCTTATCCTTACCTCTAGATGTAGAAGAAGAAGAAGTAACCATACTAGTTGTACTACTAGATGCAAAAGTTTTATCATAATAATCATACAAATTATTCAATGTAGATTGAAAGCTAGCTAAAAATTTATTACAATCATATTCAGAATCATCTCCAAATAAAGTAAAAAAATATTTCAATTAAACTTTTCATACCTGCTAATTTGATACGAGGATCCATAACTGAGCAATACAATATAACATAGGAGGAGGACTAAAATACTTTAAAATTATTTTATAAGCGGGAACAACAATATGGCTAATGTATTCGTCCGGAATCATGTCTTGAAAAGTTTTCATCATAGTAATGATTGAAATAAAAATACTACTAGAATTAGAATCATAAGATGTAGAAAACTTCAAAGTTGCAGTTTTAAAAGGTTCCAAAATTCGTAATAAAGATTCAGCAAAATACCATGATTGGTGAATCATTTGAAAATTTTCGATGTTTTTTGCAAGACAAAAATCGTTTATAATATCTTTGTATTGAGTAACAACATTTAGTAATCGAAAGTAGAGTTTCATCGGTGTTTAATATCTTTAGAAAATTTTCTAAATTGTATTCCCTAGCTTTACACCATCCTTCAAATTCTTGAAGCATGGAACCACTCAAAGCAATAAAATGTACACAATTTTTAATTGCAACTATATATGAATCAACTACTTTCAATACATCTTATACACATAAATTTAAAATATGACACACACATCTAACATGAAAAATGTCATTACATAGAGGAGCTAATTGTTTTTCTAATGTACTAATTGAAGCACTGTGGTTAGATACATTATAAGAACTAATAGTAAAATATTTATCACGAATATGATATAAATCACAAACTTCTAAATACGTGTTGCAATAACTAGTCTACTATGGGGATACGGCAAAGCTCTAAGTGAGATGATTCTCTTTTGAACCATCCAATCACTATCTATCCAATGACACGTTAAGCCCATCATCAGAATATCGTTACAACCTTTCCAACAATCGGAAGTTAATGATACTCTACAAGTTAAAGAATACTATAGTGCAATTAAAGCGCCTCTTATTTTGTTGTAAAGCTTAAAACAATCGGACTTTAGTGTATTTTTATGAATTCTTCTAAAATGTGGATTTAGTGCATTTTGGTTGAAAGACTCTACATTCCTAATCTCAGAATAGGAAAAAAGTAATTCATCCTTAATAACTAGTCGGGTCATTTTCCGACGAACAAGTTCGGGATCATAGGGTTGGCTATATATTTGTCCGGTCCTAGGGTTGATTTTTTGATGGCCTTGTTGGTCTTGTACTAAATCTTTATTTTCATTTAAAATGTGTCGTTTAATTGTATCTGTTTCCTCACTCTTCTTTCATTTGTAACTCTTGTCACAATGTTTACAAATCTTATGTCTTACACCTGGATTATTATAATCGGGGATATAGTCATAAAATCTATGCCGATCACTTGTTTCTCTCCTAATTTTTCTACTACTAGTGTGTTCGGTTTATTGTGTTTATGTGTCAACATTATGCATTTATTCTTGTATTTTGTGTGTAGGGATATCGTGAGTTCCTACCATAAGATTATGGGTAAATTCGGGTTCAATTTGTGGGACTATTAGAGGCCGACGTGAAGTACCGGTGAAATCTTGTCTACTTTGGCTACGGCCGCTACTTCGTGATCAAGACATGGTAATAGTGTATGTGAAGAAAAAAATTCTAATATTTTACTAGTGTATGTGCAATAGTAGAAACCAATCTAGGATGTATATGTTAAAAATAAAATCTAAAAAACAATAGGAGGGTAGAGAGAGAGGAAAGAGAAAAATCAACAAATAAATATGATACAAAAAATTAGAACTACATCAAAATTCATAATAAGAGAAGGGTTATGAAATTTTGATACCATACTTCGTGGATAATCGAATATACAAATGAGAGAAAATAAAGTAGAGAGTAGTCGGTAATTCGGTAGTCGTTGAAACTTGAAAGAGTGAGAGAGAAAGCTTCTTTGTTGAAGGAGTTGAAGTAGCCGTAGTTGAGAATTGAATCAACACAATTCGATATGATCGAAAATTTTCACTTCTTTTTTAAAAACACTTGATTGAATTGAGTAGTGGTAGTAGAGAGAGTAAGAGAGTACGGTGTGGAAATTTTTAGATTGAATTAAAGGGATATTTATTTGGGGGAAAAAAAACAGCCCCAACGGTCCATTTATGACCGTTCGACGCGCAGGTCGAACGTTTGACCCGCGCGGGTCGAACGGGTCCAAACCTGCGGGTCGACCCATGGTTGGCGGGCGGGTTTGACTTGGTCAACGAGTCGAGCGGGTTTGGTTGTCTACATTTTCGACCCGGGTATACCCATGGGTTCGACCCGGACCCGAACCGCATATTTGCAGGGTCGTTTTCTGTATGGGCGGGTCGCGGGTCAACCCGTCCCGGTTGCCATCCCTACATATAGTAAATGAGATATGAATTTGATTTGGTTGGAGAAAAAGATAGAGACACTACAAAAAAGTGGGTTTTTCCCAGTGAAACTATCCCGACGTTTGGGTAGTTGCGCCGAAGCTTCACCGGCATTTGTTTAAAAAACACTATAGGAGATGTAGTAACCTCGGCGTATGTAAAAAATGTCGGGTTTTTTAGCTACACCGGAATTTGATAACACCGGGGTATGTTGAGCAATAAAAAACCCCAAATCTAATTCCAATTCTTTCACTCTCCCTCTCACTCTTCCGCTCATTCACGAACCCAACTCATCTCCATCGCCGTCACCATCCTCCTCCCCCGCCGTCTCCCCCACGTGGTTGTGCCCCTCGTCTCTAGGCCGATGACTCTGCCTCTTTGATTTCCGAGTGCCGATCCCTATCTCATCTTCCTTCCTCTCACAAACCCTAGCTCCCTCTCTCAAACACTATCTCGCTCAAATGTCTTGTCTGTTTGTTCCCGGGTCCCCTCTCTCTTTCTCACAAACCCTAGCCCCCAACTGTTGACCACCTCATCACCTAGCCATCGTCACTGTCACCGTTGCCATAACCCGATTTGGTGAGTTCAGTTTCCATCTAATATAATTTGTTCTTCGATTTGGTGAGTACTTCCAAACCTGGTTTAGGAAAGAAATAAGAAGAAAATAGGGAGAACAACAGTTGCAGTAGTCGTCACTCTTTGGGTGATTCCCATTTCGATCATCGTCAACAAGATCGTTCCTGATCCCTACATGGTTAGATTGCATTCCTTCATTCTCCACGATTTTTTCTTGAATTTTAGTAGTTCTGTTTAGGATTGCGCATAACCTGTTTGTGAATATTCCTCCATGATTTTTTTGCAATGATGTTAATTTTGTGCAGGATGAAATATTTCACATACCTCAGCCCCAGCAATACTACCGAGGGGATTTCAAGACTTGGGATCCTATGATCACCACTCTTCCTAGACTGTAAGTTAATGTAAATTTAAATCTTGTTGATTTTGTATGATTGGTGGAGTCCATAGGTTTTATGATTGTAATTCTGGGTATTTCTTGATGTTTGCATTATTTTAGTGATCTTAAAATGATTAATGAAAGTGAAACGAATGTGCTATGTGGTACGCCTTGAAAATTAATCACGAAAGGAAGTAGACTGCTCGTTTTACTTGGTATGTTAAGTTTTAGTTCAAGTCATAATGTTGGAAAGTAGAATGCAATTCTGAGCTGAGAGGGATGGGCTTTTGGCTGGTTTAGGTATTTGTGTTTAAATGTATAAGATCGAGTGATTATAGTGGGCTTAAAACTAGATAGAGATTGTGAAGACCAGTTATATGGTTTCTTCATTGCAGAGGGTTGAAGTTGTTCGACGATTCGTAGATTTATATTTTGAAGGTGATAAAGACTACAGAGATTTTATATAATTGTAGGCTTGACTTATACAATATGAAGTCGGCTTCATCAAGAATTGAACTTTGATGTTAGCTTGACTTATACAACCAGTCATTATGGGTAATGTTGAAAATATCTGCCATATAGACAGGAAATATCTTGATCAAATTTGGACCATACATCTTGGTAGCTACCAATATCCTTAATCTTGCTTGTGACGTTGCTTCAATGCTCTATAGCTTAGTTAGGTTCATGAGTAAATAGCGACATGTCCACTTGTTTGCCTTGGTGAGTTCATCAGTTTTGCTGATAGGTTAAGAGTGCTATGTATGAATTAGTGGAGGTTGTGATGAGGTTGTCTTTCATGTTACAACCAAGCTACAAATATATCATAAGTTTGAGACATCTATGGGTCTATGTTTGATATTAAATATTTTTCATCTTTCTAACTTAAATTGCTCCTTTTAGGTTAGAATACACCAGTTACTTCTCGAATCAAAGTTCCGTACCACAAAGAAAGAGGAAGCAGACCTTATTGTTCCTTCTTTTGTTAAAGTGTCCGAATGATGGGTGGTTTGAATGATAAGGAGATGGACCAGACATATGTGAAGGTAAAATATGATTCTAAAATATTAAAAAAACTATAATTAGTCATTCATTTTTTAATATGCATATAATCTTCCACCTTTTATACTATTTTCTTTGAGAAGACTTTGTCCCTGTTGGGAAAACTAGAGATAACCTGGCGAAACTGCCCCAGCGTTTGGTAGTTTCGCTGGGGTTTCCCCGGCGTTTTGGAAATGCCAGTGGAGTGCCCATTAAACCCCGGCGTTTGGAAAATTGCCAAAACTGATATGTTGGGAAAACTGTCAAAACTCTCACAACTGTAAGTAAACTTTCACTTGATATCTATGTAATGCCCCGAGTTCCCAGTGCCCGGAACCCGTGACACAGGCCTGAATCTTTCCTTCAAATGAGTCACAACACAACAAAATCACAGGAAATTAAAAACTTTTATTGCCACAAATGTTATTACAATGTACAAAATTGTTCAACAAAATTTACATCGTGAATTTACATCTATCCTTTCCATCAACAAATTACATTGTACAACAATTAGGAACCTCATCAACGAATTGGACAACGTCTCTCCACTAAATGCCTTCCACAGCTCAAATCCCTTGCCCCACGATCAGCATTCCTGTAAATCTAATAAACTGTGGGCACGTCAGTTGAATATACAACTGACGCAATGCTATAATACGACGATCCTCGCCATGCCATAATATAGCGATTTCAAACCTCAACAACCAAAATTTGATGCAAAAGAAAAATTGATGTCAAACAAGTGTCGATGTATGCCATTGCCTAATCTAATGCACACACTATGCACACATGCTCCTAAAGCTAATGCACACTTGATTGGAGAGATATGCATCCCATACTACACATTCTCCAACCAAACGATGTTCTTCAATTGATGGTGTTCGATCCCCCGCTATGCATCCTACTCTTGTACTCTTTTCTGTCTCTGATACTCTAGTGATGATGCAGCAGTCATCCGATTCACTCCCGTCGCTACCCACTAACCGTGGTAGTGGTGTCCATTAACTCATGTTTTATGCACTATGCCCAAAATCGCAGTCGTACGGCTCACTTCCGTCGCTGCCCAAATAATTAGTAAAGATGCGGTAATTCTGCTTTATGGACCTCACCAAAAGTTGATATACGGACACTAGGGCTCCTTGCCGAGGACATTGTTTTAGAGTCCTCACAGACCAGTCTCTAAGTCCTCTGCTCGTATTGATCAACATAGGACCTGACGGATATAGAGTTTCCCCAACTCCGTTACCCTCATCCTTACACTAGACTAGAACTTGCTGAGATGACACCACCACTCCAAACCTTTTCAAAGGTTGTTACGGTCATAAAGGCACCCACGCTGAAGACAATAAGCCCCCACAGAGTTCACTCACAGAGCAACTCTAAGTCACCTGCTGCATTAAACGAACCTAGGATTCAGCCAGGCGTGAAGACGCCATGCCCCCTGACAGGCGAACACAACACCCGTTAGTGCATGTCCTTACATTCAACAATGACTCGAACTAATCCTACAACACCACAACCCAAGTACTAGTGCTAATCCACTCTAGGACCGAGATTAAGAGTGACGTCAATTATATGATTACTAGCCTTTTACCTGATCATCTAATTACCTGAATTCCAAAACTCTAATGAATCTCTAGTTTCAGTAACTCTTTATGAATTATTAGGCGAGTCTAGGTCTAATTCATTTTACTCCATACTCTTAGTTAGACGATCTATCAACTTTCATGTCCTAACTTAGCAAACAACTTTGGTTTATTATGACCAACTACTTAAGTTCTACATGTAGACCCTTTCTAGTTAATTATCTTTTTCATTATTAGAACTTAACCCATCTCACAATAGAGCTCAACCTAGCCCTCAAATCTGGCCCAAGAGTTGGCTCGCCTCGGCCCACACTTGGCCCGAACCAACAACAAACCGACTCTGTCGATCGCCGCAACCGCCATCAACTCTTGGAGTTTGATCGCAACCTCGGTCCGAACAACACGTAGCTCCCACTAACCTTCATGCTCCATGGTCATCGATAAGTGGTAGCACCAAACACAACCATGGAATCCTTCCATGAACGACGAGTACGTCGGCACATGAGTCATCTCCTCCAACATATTCGATGTGACTTACTCCTAGAGTCCCAATACTCAACCAATATAGCCCAAGATGGGTACACTATCCTATGAAGAAATCTTACACCAAGACTACTCAAAAAGAGTGCTAAAGAGCCCTGAAAATAGAAAATCACATTTCCAAATAGTAAGCATACAATGGCATTCATGCCAAAATAGAGTCATTCTCGGTCCCATTTCTTCAAAGAAACACGATCGGATGCTCCCATACTTCTACTCAAAGTAGACAACAAGCACAAGTACACATTGAGCATGAATCTCATCCCCAAGTGATCAACAACAATACATAAATATCCATCACAATTTTTACTTCAAAATAGTGAACAAACATATCTATATTGTGGTCTACAAGTACATATGAGCTACATATAACACGAAACTTTAGATAATTCAAGTCTTAACTTATTCCCACATCTACAACATGATTTATGACCCACAACAGCAAGTTAAAACTCATATTCTTTAAGTTCAAACTCAATTCTATAGGCATAGTGCAAAACAGTTAGCTTTATAAATGTATGTGTTTTTGTTGTCACTTGCAAAATTCATTAAAATTCGCATACTGGTCATGAGTTCTTAGACATTATAGAAAGATCTATATGTCTACTACAACTTCCTAGTTACATGCTTCTTCATATTGTGACATTAAAGTGGTCAAATAAGTAATTTTTTAACACACATGAAATTATTTCCAGAACAGAGCAACAGCTAACCACTGTTAACATAAAAATACTTTAAAATAACAAATGATCTCTAAATTTCATGAAATTTGAAACATCGGTTCTACATACATGGTAATAGAACATACTTAAATTTCAAGTGATTCTAACAAATACTTTTTAGGTTATGACTTCTTTAATATTAACTAAAAACAGAACAGATCATCTTTACTCTGTCTTTTCTTTTCATAATAGACAGTGATTTCAAATTTTATAAAAATAGAAAACGATCTCCAAAAATTATAAAATTTTATATTCAAGCACTTAACACATGTTAGAAGCACATACTAAAATTTCAGCCATATATCTTAAGTGGTTACAGAGTTATTAGCTTTGTAAAATTATAGTATGAACACAAGCTGTCTGTTTTCTGTGTCAGAGTTCAAGTTCGTATTTAATTAAAATAGCAAATAAATTCCAAAAATTATGAAATTTTTGAAGAAAAGTTTATAACATGCATAAGAATCTACATTTAAAATTTGAACTTCAAAATCCAAATATTTTTCAAGTTATAGCATCCAGACCTAGCATACTTTTTAGTTTACCTCTTTACTGTGTTTTTATCTAGTCTTGCACTAATAAACTAGCATGCAACGAATTTGTACCACTTAATTACACATTTCAAGACTACTCATGCTGTAAAGACTACATCACAATTTCACCACACAAAAATTTAACACTTCAAAGGTTTAGAAACACACACCCTAATTTTGTGATGAAAGTGATGTTCTACATTGTTGATCTTCTTGCTCTTGCTCCTACTTGCTTGTTCTTCTTGCTCCACTTCTCTCCTTCTTGGCTCCTCTTGCTCCTCCTCCTTGCTCCAAATCAGTATCCAAGTGCTTCAAGAGAGTATTTTGAGGGTGTAGGAGATAGCTTAAGTGTAGGGAAAGATGGGAAATGGGGCTAGGATGAGATAAGGGGGTTTAAATAGAGGGGGATGGATGTATGCAGCCGGGAATTGGTGAGAGGGGGGAGGGATAAAGTGGAAGGGCTGCATTGGGGGAGAGTGGATGTGGAGTGTAAGAGTGAGTTTGTCTCTTGGGGTTTCACAATACTATCATGAAACATCTTTGAATTCAAACAACCCCAACCCTAATTCCTTACCTCCTTTTCCACATTGGCCGGCCATGCATGGCATGCGCATTTCATTTTGTTTTGTTTTGTTTTGTTTTTGTTTTTGTTTTTGTTTTTTTTTTTGGGTTCATGCCAAGCTACACTACAAGTGTACAAGCCAAGTTGGGTCAATTCGGGTTCATATGGATCTAGTTTAAGCCTACTTTGAGTCCATTTAAAATTTAAATCACAGCAAATCTCACACACAAATTTTTTTCATCAAATAGAAATTGAAAAATACACAAATAATGTCAATACAATTTGTGCATGTAATTTGTAATAACACACTTGAAATCGTATTATCACCATAAAAAATAATATTTCAATATTATACGTCCTAACTCAATTATAGTTAAAATTAATTTACGACTTAATTGAGAAGATATCTCAACTCCGGTTCTACAATTGTACCTTCGTTGAGTTCAAAACATATCGAATAATAATATGTTTCAATACTTACTCAATTAATTGAGAAAATTTTATTAATACGTGCAACTCTCAATCGTGCATGATTAAAATACCAGATAGACATATATTATTTTGCAGGGTCTTACAATCTACAATTCTTTCATGGCATGACACTTCAATTTTAGCTTAAATTTTTGAGTAGTTTGCTATTTTAGTTAAATTTTTTTATATTATTTTAATGTAACCTTATCCGTGAGTAGTAGTTGACAGAAGTAATGATTTTTCTCAATATTACAATGGTAGTTTACAGAAAATTCCTACTACAGTATTCAATTCCTGGAAAGACCTGTCTAATTTGTGTGGTGAGTAGGGTAGGGTATGTTACAATTGATCTCTATGAATATAGTTACTACTTACTAACCAGTCAAAATTTACCAAGTGTGAGTAAAAAAGATCTTATGCTTGTATAATTTTTTGTTTATAGAGTCGCTCAATTCAAGAAATAGTAACTTCTATCATGCTTATAATGTCTCGTAGGAGTAATTTAGCAATCAACAAGGGGACACATAGACCGAGTTGAATAAGAAGCATGAGTTGAGTTCTATATATGTTCCCTATTTTGAGTTGAGTTCTAGCATATACATCCATCTCCTTCATAATGTCTTTTGTTGCTCATATCCAGTAGTTTAATATTTTACCTAGTCTTTCGTTGCATTCTACAAATCTAAAATTTAAAATCAAATTTTTTTTCTTCAGGTTTTTACCATTTAAAATATAATTTCATTGTTCATTTACTGTTTTCTTACTTGGGGAAGGTTCAAGACCAAGATAACCTCATTGCAGACACTATATGAATCGTGGGCTGGATCTAGTGGATCATCCCTTGTAAGTAGACTTTTATCTTGCATTGGATTCATAAGGCGTACATTTACACTATCTAGTGGATCTCCCTATTTCCATAATTGCTGCACGATCATTAATTCCAACTTATATCCTCAGCTTGATGAAGTTAAAGGAAATAAGGACATTTACTATATCACATTGATTTTCCTATTACTCACGAACCAATTTAAGCATTTGCATTTAAACTTTGTGAAGTTTTCAATATTGGTCCTTGACAACATGTGATTTAGTGATCGATACCCTTAGAGATCAAATGGTTTTCCTGTTATAACTTCAGAATTTGGGCATAAACATACAAAATTTGACATGTTTCTTCACTGAGTTATTATAATTACACTCAGGTTATAAGGTTTTATTTGCATCTTTTGAATATTACCAAAATTTTCAAGATTTACTTTCTTTATTTTGCTTTGCTTTATTTTTATCTATGACTAGAGAAGATACACACAACAATCCAAAAAATCAAACTACCGATGAGCATGAAGATGGTGGAAGCAACCGATGAAGGCGTACACTTGGGATTACGCACTTAATTTTTTGTGATTTTGTGCTCTTAAGCACTTGTACATATATGTATTATTGAAATCAATTGAATTGAATTACTGGATGATTTGGACTGCATTTTATAAATATTATTCATGATTATTGGAATAAATTTAATTAATAAATTACTTTTCTATTGTTTATTATGTTTGATTCATGGATTTGTGAAAGATTATTAGAATGAATTCCTGAAAATGATTGTGATTTGAATTATAGGTATTTTGATTTGATAAAATTAAAAACAACCACAACCACCACCGAACGATTCATTAAAAAAAATCCAATTAAATACATATCCCGGCGTTTTAAAACGCCAGGCAAGGTCTTTTAATGGAAAAAAATTTTTAAAAAAAAAATTAGCCTATCACGGCGTTTCCCAAATGCCGAGATAGTTCTTACAATTCCCCAGCATTTTCAAACGCCGGGGTAGCCCATGTTCTTTCTCAACAGGTGTTAACCCGACGCTTGCGGCGGCGTTTTTCGAAGCATCGAGGGGGTAAACCCCAAATTTTAAAAACGTCGGGAAATCTCCAAAAAACACTGGGGATGGGCTTGCCGTTTGTAGTGAGAATTGATGAGTTTTGAATTTGATTTGGTTGGAGAAGCGAAATATGGTTTGATGGGCTTCGAGTATGATTTGGTTGGTTAGAGAAGAAGGTGGAGAGTTAAGTGGTTTTAGATTTGATTTTGTTAGAGAAGAATGTGGAGATTTAATGAGTTTGGTTTGGTTTTGGAAGGAAGACAAGAGTTGATGGGCTTTGGATATGATTGGAGAAGAAGGTACATTGTTAACAAGTTTCCTGTCTTATTTGGTTGGAGAAGAAGGGACAAAATTAAGATAGGGGTATCTGAGACTTTTTACCCAAAAGTTAGCGGAGTTATAGAGATAAAGAGTGATTTTTTACAAAAATTCAATTAGGGTGGTTCATTGATAATGAGAAAAGAATAGGTGTGTTTTATGTCAAACTACCTAAACCTGAGGTGGTTAAGTGAAATTTGTCCATAGATTTATTTTGCCTTTGTGGATGAGGTGTCATTTGATTCTGAACACGTAAAATGGTAAGCTAGTGAAGAAGATATAATATGTTGGTTATGTTGGGAGTAAACTTAACCATGAAACAATAGTTGATTATATAATAGAAAGGGAAATCAAGGGATTAGGAGATACAACCAATACTAAAAAGAAAGATACCATAAGAAGAATAGAAGAAGATGGAGTGACTGAAAGGGACTGAGAGTTATGGGATGAGGCAGTGAGGTAGTGAGGAGTGGGAGCTCGGTGGATGTTGACAGGGGCGTAGCTGCCCTATGCCCACGGGGTGCAGCTGTGCCCCCTGGGATTTTAAAAAAATATCAAAAAAAAATATATATTTATTAAAAAGAAATTTAATTCGGGTTTATGTGTAAAATTCCCAACCCATTTAGTCTTTAACCGATTTACTTTACTCTTTCTTCTTCCACTCTTTTGTTTCCGCTCTACTGAACCAAAACCCACTTCATAATGAATTTGTAAGAGGGATTAAAATCTACAAGTGATTAGTTGGGTTTGTAGAGGAGGTCAGAAGAGAGAGAGAGCGAGGAGTCGATCGATTTCAAACCCTATTGAAAGTAAATTTTTTTGTACATTTTGATAATTAGGGTTCATATTTTGAAATTTCGTGAATTCATATATGATAGGATAACTAGATTGTTAATTTCTGTTTCAGTGTTACTGATTTGTTTGATAATGGACTGAATTAGTATGATATGTAATCAAATTAGAACCCAAATGGGTACAAATTATAGTGTTAATTGCTGTCCCAATTTTGAGCTAATTTTCGAAATTTTTTATATTTAAACACATGAAGTTTAGAGTTGAATTTTTTATATGCGTATCTTATATATTTGAGCAACATTTCCACAAATTTTCATGATATTTGGAGAAAACCCAGGTTCAAGGCGCTACATTAAATTTGTACTTTACATTTTTCAATGCCCAATACAAACATATACTATTATGATTCACCTTCATTCTCTTTCTCTTTTCCTCTTTTGAATTCAACTTACAAATCTCATCGCAAATTCAAAGGAGACCTGAGAGGAGTTCGAGAGGAGTAAGAAATAGATCAAACAACAAACACAAAGTGGGTAACTAATTCTAACCATTAGTTTTTACTCTTTCTATGCATATACTTATGAGATGAATATCTAATGCTTGATGCACTTAAATACTTTGAGGTAGACTGATGATTGAAGTTGGAAATAGAGAAGGTTTAACTACTAGTTTATTTTAATGGCATTGCTATTACCCGTTGCAACCGCAACAGTAGAGAGTATTTTCTGCATTGAAAATCATCAAGACTTCATTACGAAACCGATTGGAAGATGAGTTGATGAATGATTGTTTGGTTGCATATATTGAAAGAGATGTATTGGATGCCATTGAGAATGAAGATATCATTCAATATTTTCAGAATATGAAATCTCGAAGGGTTTTATTGCTAAAGAAAAATGCTATTTAGTGATTGTAATAGTTTGTGACATTTGATAGTAATATATGATATTTGAGGCTTGCAAATGTGTTTATTATAATTTTTTTTAATAGTAAGTGTCATGCCCTCTAAATGGAAATCCTGGCTACGCTACTGGATGTTGATGGTGATCATGCATGAATGGAGACGATTGGAATACAATATTGATATTTGTGAATTTTTCATTCTTTTTGCATGGCTTTAGTATTTATTCATGTTGTTTCACATGCTCATTCATGCAAGTTAAATAATATATTTTGCATGTATATGGATCATACAATGTGATCATACAATGTTAGTTTGAGCTGCTGAAAGTAAATAATACGAATATTATGAAGAGATTTATGTAATTATTGTTGCAGATAAAATAGATAAGTGTCACAAAGTTAGATAGAGATGTCAGGGCCATCTGTACATTTCATGGGGGATATTGGATCCAAAGTATTAGAAAAACTAACGTGATTTGTTGTCATGTTTTAATCGCAAATTAAAAGCATATCTATTGTACATTTGTAAACTTATCTGGTTCACTATTTAAGCAACATTTAAACTCATTGGGCATGTGGTTGCTTACTAGTCATTAATTCATATTTTTGCAGATATGAGATTGATATATTTGCTGAGTTTTCACATAGTGATTCGAGGTGGAGCGAGTTGTAATTTTGTTAAAGATTGTGCATATATATTTGGAAACGAGAGGAATTTTTTGTTTCGGTACATAATTTCATGTAAATTCTTTCTACCGTAAAGATAATTATTATTGGATTTAGTCGCTCTGTACAATTTTATTTGACAAAGAAGTTCACTAACGTGCTCGAGTCCATGTATTTTTGACCAGGGGCGTTACAATAATGACCATTTTGCAACTTTATGTATATACTAGATTTGCCCGTGGGCACGTGGCTACGGCACGTCTTCGGAACGATACAAAACACGAAAAACCCTGTAAACAGTAAAACAACAATTATGTAACTCAAGTTTGAATAGTATGACAATAATTAGTTGTAAATAAAAGTTCATGTTTCTATTAGTATAATTATAAATGAGGTGTAAAATCTAACTTCTTAGAACTTTAAGTGTGGAAAATGATGAAATTTAACAGTTTTTTTTTGGAAGAAAAGGTGGAGTCTGACCACCCTGTTTCATTAATAAGTGATTAATAAATCAAACTCAGATTACTGAGCCTGCTACAAAATCCTACAAACAAAACAAAAAGTACATAAACCCCACCCTGAATGTGGAGGGTGGGACAAAAGGAACATAGTGCAGCCGCAAAGAAATACATCATGAAATTTAACAGTTGAAGAGATATATATGTTATTTTCAATATAACATGTGCAACAAAAGAAACATAAAAATTTTGAAAATTTACAAACCTGAAATCTTAAAATCTAAATTTTTAAGTAAATAAAGAAAGAATAGAAGACAGAGATAAGGTGAGAGAGAAAGAGAGAAATATGAAAAAGTGAAGAGAGAAGAGAGAGAGAGAGAGTAATAAAGTAATGAGTTTTTTAGTTTTGGGGTGGAAAAATCTAGTTTTGGGGTTTGAAATTTTGGGAGGGAAAATGTGTTTTGTGAGGTTAGATCTGGACCTTTGATTTTGGGGGGATTGAAGGTGAGCCACTTGATAGCTTTCTTTGTGTTTTATTATATAGACTAGATTTGCCCGTGGCCACGTACCTACGACACGTCTTCAGAACGATACAACATATAAAAATCCTTGTAAACACTAAATCAACAATTATGTAGCAGAAGTTTGAATATTATGACAATAATTAGTTGTAAATAAAAGTCCATGTTTCCTTTAGTATATGGTGAAAAATAATTATAAATTGGGATATAAAAGTCCATGTTTCATATATATATATATATATATATAGGGTAAAAGGGATATGAGCAACTTGCTCATTTAGTAAATGAGCAATTGATTGTGTGACATCCATGTGATACATTGGACAACTAACCCTTTTAAGAATTTTCCAATCACATGTATGCCACATCATTAATTGCTTATTTACTAAATGAGCAAGTTGCTCATATATATATATATATATATATATATATATATATATATATAGAGAGAGAGAGAGAGAGAGAGAGAGAGAGAGAGAGAGAGAGAGAGAGATAATAAAATAAATAAATGAGTTGTTGGGGGGGATTTGAATTTGAGTTTTGGGGGGAACTTGTAGGGAAAAATGTGTTTTGTGAAGTTAGATCCGGGCCTTTAATTTTGAGGGGATTGAAGGAGAGCCACTTGATTGCATTCTTTGTATTTTATTGTATACTAGGTTTGCCCGTTGACATGTGCCTACGGCACATCTTCGGAACGGTGCACCTGATTTGATTATATAAAATAGTTTTGGAGGTTCAGCAAATTAATTGAAGTATCAAACATATTATATGAGGAAGCAGTATATCTACCATTAAGCTCAACCATCGCCTTCTTGATCATTAACTTGAACTTACCTGGAATGCATATAGTTTGTTAGAAACACTGCATAGAGTTTTATTAAACTTCAGCATCACTTTTAGATGCTTGTAATCGTTATGCAAGGACATTATCATATAGGTTTATAGAGCTTACTCTAATCCCATAACCTAAATACAATGGTAACGTAAGTGCAGGTGTGAATGTATCTACAATACCAATAATCTAAATATTTGTTTGTCTGAGACTCAGTTTGCAATTAAAATACCTCTTATTATTATTTCAACCAAAATGAAATACATGAAGTTCTCAAAACTCTAATCCAATCTAATCATTTCTTTTATCTCCACTTTGTCTTCCCATTGCACCTTTATAAAAAAAAAATCAAAATGGATAAATAACAAATTTTACTTTAGTTGTTTTTTTTGAGTGGTGAGTTTGCACCCTTCACCTGTAAACTCCAGTCATCCCAATCCTATATATCAAAACATACAAAAAAGTTCTTATATGTTATATTATCCATGGTTTCTAATAACCAGTAAAGGGAACACTTCACGATAGTATTTTCTCTTCTAATAAAGAAATTAATGTTGCATATTTGCCAAGTTATTTTAGGTTGCTGGTTAGCTTACTGTCCTGCTATGGTTTGGAAGCCCAAATTGAGGCCACCAAATAATCTATCTTTCACTTGCGTACACCTTAAATCAAAACCAATAATAAACTCATCAAATAAATCACAAAATTAAAAATTTTTAAACTTAAAAATAAAACAATCATACCTCTCTAAACTTAGATCCCATGCACACACAAAATTCGAGTCAGGAAAAAACTGAGTAATCCCCTGCACACACAAAATTAAAAATTAGAATGAGAATTCGGTTAATGAGATGAAATTAGAGTCGTCACATCACATATAGAAGCTCTCAATTCGGTGGAGGGGAGTCACCGATATGGAGTCGCTTGATATTCGCGCTTGATTTGGTGGAGGATAGTTACCTATACGAAATCAGCAGCGGATCAGATATCGACGACGACATATTGATTTGGATTTGGATTTATTTTGAGATTTTCAAATTTTCAAAATTTCAAAATTTTAAAATTTAAAATTTTTAAATTGTTTATTTTTAATTTTTTTATAAGTTTTTGATATTTTTGACAATTTTGAATTATTTTTAAAGTTTTTAAATTTCTATTTTTTTAAGTTTTTTAATTTTTTTAATTTTTTAATTTTTTTAATTTTTTAAAATTTTTATTTTCTTAATTTTTTGAATAGGAGAGTGAGAGAGAGAGAGAGAGAGAGTGTGAGAGAGAGAGAGATAATTAAATAAATAAAGGAGTTGTTTTGGGTGGGGGGAATTTGAATTTGAGTTTTGGGGAGAAACTTTTGGGGGGAAAAATGTGTTTTGTGAGGTTAGATCTGGGCCTTTGATTTTGGGGGGATTGAAGGAGAGCCACTTGATAGCTTTGTGTTTTATTATATAGACTAGATTTGCCCGTGGGCACGTGCCTACGGCACGTCTTCGGAACGATACAGCATATGAAAGTATTGTAAACAGTAAAACAACAATTATGTAGCTCAAGTTTGAATAGTAAAACAATAATTAGTTGTAAATAAAAGTCCATGTTTTTATTAGTATATGTTGAAAAATAATTATAAATGGGGATGTAAAATCCAACTTCTTAGAATTTTGAGTGTGGAAACGATGAAATTTAACTGTTGATGAGATAATAGTATTTTTCAATGTAACATGAGCAATAAAAAAATACATAAAAATCTGAAAATTTACAAATCTGAAATCTGAAAATATAAATTTCTGAGTAAATAGAGAGAGAAAGAGAGAGAAAGAGAGAGAAATAAATAAATAAATAAATATATAAAGAAGTTGTTTTGGGGGGATTTGAAATCAATGATCCAGATCTAACATCACAAAACATATTTTCCCGTGCAAAAGTTCCTTCCCAAAACTCAAATTCAAATCCCCTAAAACAACTCATTTATTTATTTATTTATTTATCTCTCTCTCTCTGTCTGTCTCTCTCTCTCTCACTCATTATCTCTCTATTTACTTAGAAATTTATATTTTCAGATTTCAGATTTGTAAATTTTCAGATTATTTATGCATTTTTTTATTACTCATGTTACATTGAAAATAGTAAATATCTCATCAACAGTTAAATTTCATTATTTTCCACACTCAAATTTCTAAGAAGTTTGATTTTACACCCCCATTTATAATTATTTTTCAACATATACTAATGGAAATATGGACTTTTATTTACAACTAATTATTGTTTTACTATTCAAACTTGAGCAACATAATTGTTGTTTTACTGTTTACAAAACTTTCATATGCTGTATCGTTCCGAAGACGTGCCGTAGGCACATGCCCACGGGCAAATCTAGTATATATATATATATATATATATATATATATATATATATATATATATATATATATTAGCAATATTTCATTGCAATGCAACTATAATATTCGCAAACGTGCAAATCACAACCCGTCATTGGTAATGACCTGTTAAGACATATTAAAAATGAACATGTTATTTTCAAACAACGGGTTTATTATAACATAACCCGTCGTTGTCAATATCGAGTTAAGTGGTTTGCATATTTACAAATGCTACAGTACGTTTGCAACAAAAGATTTCCCTATATTTGAGAAACATTTAAGGTTATTTTAACGTGACACAGTAAAATGACCAAAATACCCACTACATAAAGTAAGGGTTTCTTGAAGCAAATTTGAAAAGAGAATGAACCGTCTCCTTTCCGCTTTGCAAGTCCGTATAATTTTTTCTCTGATGGCCATCTACCCCACCTTGTTATATTAGGATTTTTAAAGAAGAAATACCCCAACCCTAATTAGTCATTGACTCACTGTAAGCATCTTCTCCACCTTGTTATATTAGGGTTTTTGATAGATTATGTTTGTTTGATCGTTTCAACTTGATCAATTTTGTGATGTTTTTTTTCTGAATTCTTTTTTAAGGAAAATTGGTTGTAGGAAGAGCCATGAATTCGAGAAGGTTCGCATCTGAATCTTTGTTCTATTATTTTGTTTATATTTTTATTATTCGGATGCGAACCTTCAAAAATTCATGGCTCTTCCTACAACCAATTTTCCTTAAAAAAGAATTCAGAAAAAAACATCACAAAATTGATCAAGTTGAAACGATCAAACAAATTTAACTATTTCTCACTCCTTATTCTTACCTGTCTCAACCCGTGCCACCTCCTATCCTCATCTTCATTGGTTCTCCTCCTCCCATCGACCGCTCGTCCTCATCTTCTCTTCCTCCTCCACATCTTCAATCTTACCCTCCACAAACCCAAACTTGCATAACAATGCGAGAATTTTTTTTTTAAATTCTAGATGAAACATTAAGGGGTTCTATTGATTTTTACGCCTTCTTAAATAAATTCATTAAGGGGGCAAATATGCCATTACACAACTCGTTTTTAACAACAAAACTGAAAAAAGTAACAATGTTGGGTAGAATGAACAGAAAATAATAGCATGAGATTTTTTAATTTGGGGGCAAAACGTTGTAGGGGTTTTACTATTTTTTACCTAGCTTTTTAAAAAACGTGAGTGAGAATTTACTACACATATCCAAATAATATTATGGAGTTTTAGTGGATTTTGAATCTACGATGAATAAGAAGTATTGTTTTTTATTTAATCTCTATGAACAATGTAACAATGGAGAACAATATCCCCTCACAGATAAGGCTGGTAATCATACTAATTAATATTTTTCTAGACTCAGTTGCAATTTTACATTATCTAGATTTATAAATTTTTAACGCTTACAAAATTGTTGGATTCATTTATCTATAACTAGTTATCTGCACGAGTGCGTGCACGCCCTAATAGTTTTTTTCCCCTAACAACATTTTTTTTTAAAAGCTAAAGATTGCATTGTTACAAAAATAAAAAAGGAGGAGACTACTCACCTCAAACCCCAAATTCGATCATCCTGTAACACCCCGAATTTTATTTACATGTAATTTGCAGTACAGCAGGATATTTTACTTTAATTCGTACAATTTTACAAGGAAATTAAATGTCATGCCCCGCTTCCCAAAAAGGAAATACGGAATACGGATACGTGACTAAGTCCAGCGAATGATTTTTATCATCCATAAGCTGTCAGGATCCTTACAACATTTCACAAGAATATCAGAGTAGGAAGCAAGAGAAGTCAATCACGCATGCATATATGAATCAATATACCAACAGAAATTTACTTGAAACAAAACTTAATAAATTTTAAAAAAAATCAGATCAGAATAAGTCAATAATTCTGGGTCACATCGCCCAATACAAAATACTCCAAGTAACAGATACAATTATTTAAATAAGCAACATGAAATATTAATAGTAATAGCAAGAAATCCAGGACTAGAATCTCAGATCACCTACTTTATCGGGCAACTGACCACCAAGACCTGCAATTTAGCAAATTGCAAGAGAAGAAAAAGAAAACAAAATGCCCGTCAATACAAGTTACGGGCCGCTTGTAGTGCAGGCACAAGTACAAGAAAAGATAAACAAATATAGAGTAACAGCGGAAACATCATAGCATGAAATAGACATGGCAACAAAACAGGATAACTAACATAAATCAGGTAACAAAATCAAGTAACATGATATACTAACAGGGTAAAGGTAACATGTATTATGTGTCAAGCAAGCAGGTAAAAAGGTATGCAGATAGCATGTACAGGTAAGTACGTAACAGGTATCATGTTATGTCAAGTCTTATATTATTACTATCTAGGTAGCACTTCATGCATCCCAGGTTTTTACCACATGGCTACTACGTTCAAACAAGCTTGCATACGTTTAGATTTCGTAGTGGAGTCTATAGGGCCGTGTACTCAGGGATCAGGAAAACAGGTACAGGAACAGGTACAGGTACAGGTAGAAGCTACTGGTCCTCTTCCGAGTACACCTTCCTATAGGAAAGTTTGCAGTTAGGTAATTAGGTTAACAGGATCGTGTATCATGCAGTCATGAAACACGTAACAGGTGGGAAACACGGTCTATATTTTTTCTTACTAGATCTTTCTCTTCACTCCGACTTGATTATTTGTTATTATTATCAAATATGCATGTATGTATCACAAACAGGACAAGAATAACATGGTATAAACAGGTAACAGGTTTAGATTGAAAGATAAACATGTAAAGATGAAAGACAACTCATAAAAGGATAGAACAACGAAAATTCTAGTTCAGGACAGCAAGACAGTACTGCACTAAATCTGAAATTCCCATTGAAACAAATGTGTAAATATGGATCCGTTAGAAAATCTGGAAAATAGACTCTCGGCCGAATCCAACAAATATATATAAGTCATATGGTATTTCACAAAAAGCAATACTAAAAATAGAATTGTATCCAGAAAATATGTTCAGCCAGAAATCAAAAGTTTGTATTTATAAACAGAAAAATGGCATAAATCTTACTGATTAAATCCAGGAAAATTTTGGGGTATTCCCTAGTATGTTTAGTATCATAAAATAAAGTTTTATAATTTTTCAACATACATAGAATAGTCAAGTAAAATCAGAAAGCAACAAGATATAGTAGTTTTGTAAATCTGAAATCATAAACACAGCAGTACTAATACAGCAATAGATTACAAAATATAATTCGAAATCCAGATCCGTCAAAAGGGTGATAAAATAGATACAGTAGACTACAATTCATAATCACAAGGTTTTTATAAACAACAAATAGAATCAGGTCGAAATTATGTTTCTTTATTAAACAGTATGAAAATTCTACATGTATAGTAATTGTTTGCAAGCATAGAATAGTTCATAAAAGTCATCAATTAAATCCACAAAAGTTAGAGGTTAATTCCAATCAAGTTTAGTTGTACTCAGCAAAATATTGGGTCAAAATATTATCTTTAGCATTAGTATAAAAATAAATTACCATACAGAACTCGTATAAAACTTGATCTTGAATTTTCTACACATTTGTAGTAAAACTGAAATAACTTGCAACTCAAAAATCGAAACTAGATCTGTCAGAAATTCTGGAAAGTAGACAGAATTCTCTATAATTCATATTCACAAATAATTTTCATATACTGACCTTAATAAGGTCTAAAATACTAATAAAAAACGCGTAAGAACAAAAACTGAAATCTTCTTCATGTACAAAATCAACATAGATCATATGAAACTCATCTAAATCATAACAAACATGAAATAGGGTATACTAGATGTCCAAAAAACATGGTATAGGGTGTTTAGCAAGTGTACAACAAGTTACACTACATCGAACACATCATGCATACACGATCATACAATACCTCATAATTACGAACACATGCATATATACAAGAATTGATTATATCTAAGCCTAAATTTATTTCGTGTGTGTAATGAGTTAACTACGGGAAAATCAACACATAGGGACAAGTTATAACAGGGTTTTGCACAAGAATTTTCTCTAGAACACAACTACACTACAGACGGTATTTAGTACTTATTTACATAACAAAAAGAATACAAGTTACCTGCCTGAGAGACGACGGAGGCGATGCAAAGAGCGAGAATAACGGGAACGGATCCTGGCGACGAACACGAACACACGGACAAACGATCATGAGCAAGATCACGAACACAAGGAACAACCGATCGCAGACATGATCAGACGGATTTCAATGATCAAGAGGACAGTCAAGATGTGATGATGATGATGAAGATCAAGATGATCAATCAGATGGTTGCGATCAAAGGAAGCTTGATGATCAAGAGGAGATCGGAGGGCCAGGATTCGAAGTGATCAAAACCTTGATCAACAGCAACTCCATGGCTTAGCTCTGGCCCCCCTGATGGTGATCGATCAAGACAGGGGAGGGGCCTGTCGTGGCTGCTGGTCAGCGAGTGCAGGGCGTAGCAGCGACGGGATGTAGGGCGTGTGTAGCGCGATGGCTGGCTGGCAGTGGGACGGACAGGGAAAGGATGTTGCAGAGCTGGTGGATGGTGGTAGCCGCTGCTGGTTGACTACCGTCGGAGGGAAACAACGCCCACGGGTTTGCTGCTACTTTGGGAGGAGGCAGGTGTTGGCGTCTGGCGCTGAGGTGGCGCGCTGAAGGCGGCACGACGCAGATGGATGCTGTAGTCGTAGGGGCGCAGCACAGGGGGAAAAGTCGACCACGGGGGTGATCGACAAGGAAAGGGCACACAGAGGGGACGTCGGGGTGCAAGGGAATCGGGAGCAAAAGGGTCTCGGAGGTAGAGGAAAGGAGATATGGGTAGCGGGTAGGGTTTAGTATAGGAATAGGGTAAAACAGTAGGGGTTAAATAGGAGTTGGTTATTAGGGTTTTTAGGGTGTGACGGGTTGGGTGTTATTAGGCGTCTAGCGCTGAGATGGCGCACTGAAGGCGGCGCGACGCAGATGGAGCGTTTCTGTTGGATGCTGTAGTCGTAGGGGCGCAGCACAGGGGGAAAAGTCGACCAGGGGGTGATCGGCAAGTAAAGGGCACACAGGGGGGACGTCGAGGTGCAAGGGAATCGGGAGCATGGGGGTCTCGGAGGTAGAGGAAAGGAGATATGGGTAGCGGCTAGGGTTTAGTATAGGAATAGGGTAAAATAGTAGGGGTTAAATAGGAGTTGGTTATTACGGTTTTTAGGGGGTAACGGGTTGGGTGTTATTAGGTTACGGGTATAGGGTAGAAAAGATCCAAATTGGGAAAATAGAGTTTTAGTTATAATTGAGTTTATATTAAAAGATCCAATAGAATTTATAAAATAACCAATAAAAATATGATTTATAATAAAATGTAATTTGTATTACAATATAGAATTTATTTGAAATAGCTACAAATACAATTAGTACATAGAAATGAATTTTTAATAACCAGTCAAAATTAATAAGAACAATAACAATAATACTAATAAAAATAATAATAATAAGAAAAATGATAAAAATAATAATTGTAATAATAATAAGAGTAATAGTAATAATAATAGAAATCAAAGTAATAATAACAATAATAAGATTTGTATTACAATATAAAAATCATAGAAAATAGTTACAAATAAAATTATTGATCAAAAATAGATTTTAATAGAAGATCCAACAATACATTTTGACAAAGAAATTTGAAAGCGTAAAAAAATAATTTACAAAAATTATAAATACTGAAAATACACAGAAAATACGTATTTACGAAAACAGGGGTTACAAATCCTATCCACCTTACAACAAAATTTCGTCCTTGAAATTTGCTTAGGCGGTACATAGGACAAGGCAAACCAAACTTGGGGAAGAGTAGCAAAACATAGAGTTAAAGGGAAAGGAACAATGTAGTGGCAATACCAGAATAAGAAAGAAGATGGATAAGAAGGATGTCAAATGGAGTGCATGAAAGAGAATAAACAGTATCAAAAGGGAAGAAACAACACAAGATAACAAAGCAAGATAAGTAGTAGGTAGAACTGGAATCAAAGAGAATGAAGAGGGAAGAATTGAGTCAAATAATGAATTGGTGCATGATGGCAAAATGAAATGGAAGAAAGATTTAACCAGTATAAAAAATGAAGAACAAACAATACAAGACTTGCAAGACAACAAAGTAAAGAGATGAAAAAATAGATAGAGCTGGAATCGAAGAAAGGATTGACAAGAAAAAGTTAGACCTGCCAATGAGTCAATGGATGTGGATGAATGCAAGGGATGGGAAGAAGCAAACAATGCAGAGAAGGAGAAACAACAAGAGAATTCTGGGGCCTGTGGATCATGGGCCCACAATGCTTCCGTTGTGCCACTCTGATCGGGAAGGCTCTGCCAATGGCGTCCACAGCTCCAGCAATCTGCTTCGTGGCTCACCACATCATTGACACGTCCAAATGACATCTCACTAGCATGAAGTTTGAACTCCTTGAAAACTTCAGATTCCGAACTCTTCTTGAAATCCTGGGACTCTGCATGTACACCTCGGAGCAAACGACGACACTTCCTCTCCTGATGATGATCCAAGCTGCTGACAAGTCGTAAAAGACCAAACGATACTGACTGACGGACCAAGCAGAAATAAAAAGAATGGATGGTACCAAAATCAGATAGAATATGGGTACGAAAAGAATAAATTCATACCCAACAAGAGGTCAATCAAAGAGGACGGATGAAAGAGACGAAGAAAATAAGGAATCAAGGGATTGAATAAGAAGGGATCAAATGAACGGAACAAGACTTGTATCCAGATTAATGTTGATTATAATTCATTCATGTATGCATGGTCTGTGTATAGCTGAGCTAATCCTTGATTGAGCCTCTAATATATTAGTCAAACTAATAAATTAGCCAAACCTGGGCTCTGATACCACTAAAAAACCTTGTCACGCCCCGCTTCCCAAAAAAGAAATACGGAGTACGAATACGTGACTAAGTCCAGCGAATGATTTTCATCATCCATAAGCTATCAAGATCTTTACAACAATGAACAAGAATATCAGAGTTGGAATCAAGAGAAGTCAACCACGCATGCATATATGAATCAATATACCAATAGGAATTTACTTAAAACAAAACTTAATAAATTTCAAATAAACCAGATCTGAACAAGTCAATAATTTTGGGTCACATTGCCCAATACAAAATACTCCAAGTAACAGATACAATTATTCAAATAAGCAACATGAAATAATAATAATAATAGCAAGAACTCCAGGACTAGAATCTCAGATCACCTACTCTATCGGGCAGCTGATCACCAAGATCTGTAATTTAGCAAATTGCAGAAGAGGAAAAAGAAAACAAAACGCCCGTCAATGCAAGTTACGGGCTGCTTGTAGTGCAGACACAAGTACAGAAAAAGATAAACAAATATAGAGTAACAGCAGAAACATTATAGCATGGAATAGGCATGGCAATAAAACAGGATATGTAACATGAATCAAGAAACAAAATCAAGCAACATGATATACTAACAGGGTACAGGTAACATGTATCAGGTGTCAAGCAAGCAGGTAAACAAGTATGCAGATAGCATGTACAGGTAAGCATGTAACAGGTAAGCATGTAACAGGTATCATGTTATGTCAAGTCTTGTATTATTACTATCTAGGTAGCACTTTATGCGTCCCAGATTTTTACCACATGGTTGCTACGTTCAAACAAGATTGCGTTTAGATTTCGTAGTGGAGTCTTTAGGGCCGTGTACTCAGGGATTAGGAAAACAGGTACATGAACAAGTACATGTAGAACCTACTGGTTCTCTTCTGAGTACACCTCTCTATAGGGAAGTGTGCAGTCAGGTAATCAGGTAAATAGGTACAGGTAAAACGTACTGGTCATCTTCCGAGTACACCTTCCTATAGGGACATGTGCAGTCAGGTAATCAGGTAAACAGGATCATGTATCATGTAGTCATGAAACACGTAACATGTGGAAAACACGGGCCCACTTCTAAGTACACATTTCTATATTTTCCACTACTAGATCTTTTCCTTAACCTCGACTTGATTATTTGTTATTATTATCAAATAGGCATGTATGTGTCACAAACAGGGCAAGAATAACATGGTATAAACAGGTAACAGGTTTAGATTGAAAGATAAACATGTACAGATAAAAGATAACCCATAAAAGGATAGAACAACGAAAATTCTAGTTCAGGACAGCAAGACAGTACTGCATTAAATCTGGAATTTTCGTTGCGAAAAATGTGCAAATCTGGATCCGTAAGAAAATATGGAAAATAGACTCTCAGCCGAATCCAGCAAATATATATAAGTCGTATGGTATTTCACAAAAACAAGACTAAAAACAGATTTGTATCCAGAAAACATGTTCAGCCAGAAATCAGAAGTTTGTATTCATAAAAAGGATAATGGAATAAATCTTACTGATTAAATCCAAGAAAAATTTGGGGTATTCCCTAGTATGTTTAGTATCATTAAATAAAGTTTCATAATTTTTCAACATACATAGAATAGTCAAGTAAAATCAGAAAGTAGCAAGATACAGTAGTTTTGTAAATCTGAAATCATAAACACAGCAGTACTAACACAGCAATAGATTACAAAACATCAATCGAAATCCAAATCCGTCAAAAGGATGATAAAATAGATACAATAAGCTACAATTCATATTCACAAGGTTTTTATAAAAATCAAATAGAAACCAGTCGAAATGATGTTTCTTTATTAAACAGTAAGAAAATTCTACATGTATAGTAGTTGTTTGCAAGCATAGAATAGTTCATAAAACTCATCAATTAAATCCACAAAAATTAGGGGTTAATTCCAATCAAGTCTAGTTGTACTCAGTAAAATCTTGGGTCAAAATATTATCTTTAGCATCAGTATAAAAATAAATTACTATACACAATTTGTATAAAACTAGATCTGGAAATTTCTACACATCTGTAGTAAAACTGCATTAACTTGCAACTCACAAATCGAAACTGAGATCTGTCAGAAATTATGGAAAGTAGACATAATTCTCTATAATTCATATTCAAAAATAATTTTTATATACTGAACTTAATAGGGTCTAAAATACTGATAAAAAACATGTAACAACAAAAACTGAAATATTCTTCATGTACAAAATCAACATAGATCATATAAAACACATCTAAATCATAACAAACGTGAAATAGGGTATACTAGATGTCCAATCAACATGGTATAGGGTATTTAGCAAGTCTACAATAAGTACACTATTTCGAACACATCATTCATACAAGATCATACAACACCTCATAATCACGAACATATGCATGTATACAAGAATTGATTATCTCTAAGTCTAAATTTACGTTGTGTGTGTAATGAGTTAACTACGGAAAAATCAACACATAGAGACAAGTTATAACAGGGGTTTTGCACAAGAATGTCTCTAGAATACAGCTACACTACATGCGGTATTTAGTATTTGTATTACATAATAAAAATAATACAAGTTACTTGCCTGAGAGACGAGGAGACGATGCAAAAAGCGAGAATAACCAGAACGAAACTCGGTGATGAACACGAACACACGGACGAATGATCACAAACACAAGAAACAACCGATCGCGGATATGATCAGACGGATCTCAATGATCAGGAGGACGATCAAAATGTGATGATGATGATGAAGATCAAGATGATCAAGATTGGATGGCTGCAATCAAAGGAAGCTTGATGATCATGATCGTGATGATCAAGAGGAGATCGGAGGGCCAGGATTCGAAGTGGTCAAAACCCTAATCAACAGTAACTCCATGGCTTAGCTCTGGTCCCCCTGATGGTGATCGATCAAGACAGGGGAGGGGGCTGTCGTGGCTACTGGTCGGCGAGTGCAGGGCATAGCAGCAACGGGAGGCAGGGCGTGGGCGGCACGACGGCTGGCTGGTAGTGGGATGCACAGGGAGAGGATGCTACTGAGCTGGCGGATGGCGATAGCTGCTACTGGCTGACTGCCGTCAGAGGGAAACAGCGCCCAGCGGTTTGCTGCTGCTTCGGGAGCAGGCAGGGGCTGGCGTCTGGCGCTGAGGTGGCGAGCTGAAGGCTGCACGGCGCAGGTGGAGCGCTACTATTGGATGCTGCAGTCGTGGGGGCGTAGCATAGGGGGAAAAGTCGACCAGGGGGGTGATCGGTAGGGAGAGGGCACACAGGGTGGACGTCGGGGTGCAACGGAATCAGGATCAGGAGGGGGTCTCGGAGGTAGAGGAAAGGAGAGATGGGTAGCGGCTAGGGTTTAGTATAGAAATAGGGTGAAACAGTAGGGGTTAAATAGGAGTTGGGGGGTAATGGGTTGGGTGTTATTGGGTTACGGGTGTAGGGTAGAAAAGATCCAGTACGGGAAAATAAGGTTTTAGGAATAATTGGGTTTATATTAAAAGATCTAATTGAGTTTATAAAATAACCAATAAAAATATGATTTATAATAAAATGTAATTTGCATTACGATATAGAATTTATTTGAAATAGCTACAAATACAATTAGTACATAGAAGTGGATATTTAATAATCAGTCAAAATTAATTACAATAATAACAATAATACTAATAACAATAATAATAATAAGAGAAATGATAAAAATAATAATAGTAATAATAATAAGAGTAATAGTAATAATAATAGAAATCAAAGTAATAATAAAAATAATAAGATTTGTATTACAATATAAAAATCATAGAAAATAGTTACAAATAAAATTATTGACCAAAAATAGATTTTAATAAAAGACCCAACAATACATTTTGACGAAGGAATTTGAAAGCGTTAACAGATAATTTACAAAAATTTTAAATACTGAAAATACACAGAAAATATGTATTTATGAAAACAGGGGTTACATTAAAACTTTTCTTTTATTACACAATAATGTTTATTACAGAGTTACACTGCAGAATAAAATACAACAAGAATTACATCTCTAATATCAGTAGCTTAAATATAATTTTTATCATCAACCGTCTTTAAGTCCTTGCCAATCCAATCAAGCCCTGTACTGAAAATTTGTGGGCACGTCCGTTGCTTACAACCGACGCAATGTTATAGACAGCGATCCTCTCTATGATGTATTGTAACGAAATCTCTTACTTTAACAATCACAAACTTGAATGCATATAAAAGTGTAAAGAGCGACTATCCTAAATATGTCAGTGTATGATATGACTTAATGCCTAATGCAGATGTTATACTACAATGCCACTAATGCATACTTGTTCGGATTCTATGCATCCCATACTACATAGGTTCTAGGGCAAGCACCTACGTTGTAGCATCCCGAATTTCCAATATAATATCTTAGAAATACGTGGCACAATTCCCAGCATCAACTTCAATGTAATATTAAACATAGTCAAAAAACACAGATAATTTTTATTTTAATTTTTATTACAACAATCTTTACAAACACAGCGGAATACAAAACACCTTGAATTACAAACTTTCTTTTTACAACACTTCTTTTACAAAATTTACACAAAAGCTCTATTACATCAGTTTATATCAAGCATCCAAACCCTAAGCTCTAAGCAACAACAACCTGTAAAACATGAGGCTAGAGATAATCCCTAACCCCCAAAACTAAAGGGGTCAACCATAAAGGTGTGAGTGACATAAAACAAGCAACATAATTAATCATAAAACACTGAGTCATCAACAACATGTATTAAAAGCAAGAATAAATGAAATGAGAAATAACAAATAAGTAAAGCATGAGAACATCAAGAAATATAAGATAGTAAATAGTGATTCATGAAAACGTCCAGTGATTCTAGACTAAGTGTCAAGTGTAGAAAAAAAAAAGAAAATACAAGCATAAAACCAAGTCAAGAAAACACAAGCTCTATATGTTGACTCTCTAATGCATACCTGTCGGATTCTATGCATTCCATAGCCCTTAACGATCTCCACTTATAGGGATAACCCCTCGCTATGCAACTAATCCTACTACGGTGATGGAAAACAAGATCCAGAATACTCCGCGAATAGGCACCACAGCCCTCGACGCGCAAGCACCATGTAAGATAGCTAAAAAACAACCGGAGAATCATCTCCCAAACCCGTGTACCCCACGAATAGGCTTGCAAGGCCCTCAACGTGCAGATACACCAGGTACATTCCGTGAATAGGCTTGCCGACCCTCGACACGCGAATGCACCCTGCATGCTCCGTGAATAGGCATGCAGACCCTCGATATGCGAACACACAAATGTCCTCTCGAGACAAAACAACAAACAATCCTGTAACGCATCTGTTGGACTAACAAAACCATGAGCCTATACTTATATTTCCCAAGTTCCATCACATCCCCACTAGTGCCTGTCCTTAAGTTGGTTATTATTAAAACACAAAATCCCCATCTCTAGAGTTAGTGTATCCTGCCGGACTTAAATACTTAACAACAACCAAACCAAGACCCCCCAGGTCTAACTCAACAAATCTCAACTGCCGGTTCCAGGACTCCCACTGAACTCCTAGAGATCTTAACAAGACCAAAACTTACTAATCCATCGTCAAAACGATCATAGGGAGAAACCTCTCCAATCAACAAAATCCAAATCTTTATAAAATTCCAGAATCCAAATCCAACAATAAAATATCTTGAAAACATATGTTCTGTAGAAACAATAATATTTAGAATAGTAAGTTATAAATTCGAAAACATTTAAAGGATCAACCATTTGAAGAACATCTGGAAAACTCATGAAAAGCATCAGAATCAGTCGACTGTAAAAGCTCATCAGTCGACTGTCCAGAGCAAAAAACCAACCTCTTTAAGAAAATAAAATCTAAGTATTGACGGTCGACTGTAAAAGACATCAGTCGACCTGTCCAGAGTGAAAATCCAACACTTCGAGAAAATACCAAAACAGAGCAGAGACAGTCGACTGGGGAAAATGGTTCAGTCGACTGTTCCGCACGAGATTTCAAGAAAATCGAGAAAACACAGCAGCCAGGTAGCGACGGTCGACTGTCGAAACATACCAGTCTACTGCCTCACCTACAGACTGCAGTTTGGGTTGTGCATAATTCAACTGATACGAAGATTTACTTTACAAATACGAAATCTATAAAAAGTATATTTTTGATATGATCAAATACAACTTATAGGATATACAAGGATCCATAAAAACCAATTAAAAATCACTTGAATTGATAAAAATAGGTTTTTGATGAACTTCTTCAAAATAAAAAACAGGAACGTGTGCATATATCAAAATTAGAGTTTTTTACGAATAAATCATACATCAAAATAACTTTGTTTTATATTCCAAACATATCAATACCAAAATAAGTTGAGATATAGTCAAATCCTTCGAAACACATAAAACTCTATTTCTTCTAAAACAACAAAAATACTATATTCATGAAAACGTTCGTGCATGTTCGTGCACCAAAGAAAACTTCACCAATCCATAAACTAAAATAACAAAATATTCAAATATCAAACTTAGTATTTGCGTAAATCCAAATTCAAATGAAATCTTTCAAAAAATCTCAAATCCCCAAATTTAATCAAACAATGCATCAATCCCCAATTTTAGTCATCAAAACTCAAATCCTCAGGACATGGTCTTTTAATCCATTACTCATTCTCAAAATTCCCTCAAACTCAAACTCAACTATTCTCAATAGTTGACTCATAAACAAATTTATCATTTACATGGCCAAGTTGCATTCATCCAACTCACCAATAGTCCAAAAAATCTCTTATTTAATCAATTAATGTATAACATCCATCATACTCAATCAAATCAGCAATAAATCCAAAAGAAATAGCCTACTCAAAATTTATATTAGGTTCCCCTACAATCCAAAATCATTCACATGCAATTCTATTCACAACAACTAGGGTTCTTCTCAAAGATCTAATTTTATCATCCATCCAACATACATATTCATACCAAACCCTAGCATGCTTTCTAATAGATGAAACACCACATACCACATACATAAAACAAAACAACAAAACAATTTACATCACTCACCTCGATGGAGAGATCAAATGAATGTAACAAAGCAAGATGAAGAATCCCTCATTTGCAAAGAATCTAAGATCCCCTCTTTAAATCTCCAAGAAAATAAAAAATAATAAAACCTTGTGTTGTACAGCAAAAGACGGCTGCACTCCACCTTTTAAATAGGCTGGAATTAGAAGAATTAGGGTTTTGAACACATTTGCAAAATAATCCTTTTAAAATATATCTTTACATAAATAGATCCCTATACTTGAAAACTTGATAAACCAATTTAATTGAGATTTAAAACACAAAAATAACCATCCTAAGTCAGTCGGTACTGTTTGAAAAGTCCAGAAAAATAGTTTTGCACTTTCACCCCTCAAAATGACAATTTTGCAAAAAGATCATTCTTTTTGTAATATTTGCAAATAGGTCCAATAAATATCAGAAAAATCTAGAAAAATTACAATTAATCCCAAATAATAAATAATGATTTTCCACAAAATAATTTTGCCTTTTGAACTTTTCAAGAAAACATTTGCACGTGTTTTGCACGTGTAAAAAGATAAATCTTCCGAAAAATATTTATTAATTCACCAAAAATCATTTTAATTCATTTTCAAATCTCAAAAATAGTATTTAAAAATACGGGGTACTACATACGTACTCCACCATAAAGAGTTTAATCCCTCGCCATGATAACTATCCAGTTATAAAACAAAGTTTAGACATTCCACGAGTATGAATTCCAGTCCCAGAGATCCACCGCCCGACTATACAGAATTCTCATCGTGCGAACATCCCGCAAGTGTCCCTTTAGTCCCGGTATACGCATATATACTGGAGTACGGCCTAATATCCGCCCGAATAATCATGATCTCGGAATCCACCGCCCGATGAATCATAATCCCAAATTTAATTAATGCTCTCCTCCATCGCAAGCAACCACAGCCCCGAAATCCATCGCCCGACTGGGTCTATAGTCCCGGAATCCACCGCCCTAACTATATAGAGGCTCTCCACTCCCGTTTTCCCAAGTTTACTACATCTTCACTTTGTGCCTATTTCTTAAGTTTGAACATGAATAAATTATACTACCTAGAGCTAGTTTACTCTCCTACCGGTCTTACACAAAAATACCGAGAACGACAGCCCATATTGGCCTCTTCTCAAAAAATTAATTATTCATTAATTACTTTTGCTAGTACCTGGGTATAACTAAACCTCTAGAATCAACATCTTTCCATGTTCAACAACTTGGGGTATTCATACCCTTATAACTCATGTTCATGTATTCATAATTCATTCAAATTCTTTCATTCATTCTTATTTATTCATTAACAAGTCCAATCTCGACCTATTCATCAAAACATTCTCAATACAAGTTAATTAAGATTAAAACATAATTTCTTAAAATTCATCATTGAAAACTCATCTCATCATTTTCCTTTGATTTATTTTAAACCAATTCCTAACATCCTTAACCATATATATATATCTTTCTTGAGTTCACATCTCATCTAAGCATGAATATGATCTTTATTTTTCCAAAATATAACTTAAAATAGCGAGAATATATTTTCAAACAAATCGTTTAAGTATTATTTGCAAAGTAGTAAATGCAAAGTCAGAAACTGCATTGCATACTATTTGTAAAAATCATAAAAAATCATATACATCACGAAACTTTGAGTTATTTATATAAAAATAAAGGTGTATAAGTCTACTACAATTTCTTAGTTATAAGTTTCTTCAAAATACTATAACTATAACCCTGAATTCTTCGAAATATACAATTTGGTCGAAATATTGAAATACTGCCACTGTACAGTCTTGTAAAATTTATAAATTCAATTCTTTGTGAAAATTTGATTTCTTAGATTTTTCAGAAAGGTTAACAAGTCGACTACAATTTCTTAGTTTTGACTTTTCTCAAATTATTTCATTTACAATACTAAATTGATCAAAAAACCGAAATGTGTACAAATTTTCAGCAACCAGTCAACTACTAACCAGTTTTGAGTTTAGATTTTATTAAAATAGTAAACGACCTCCAAATCATATGAAATTTTAAAGGGATGTTCCTGACACATACAAGATGCTCTCAAAAAAGTTTTAACTCTAGATTCCAACTATTTTATTAGACATGGTTTTCCGAAGTGCAAACAAAATTCAAAAGAGTAACTTTTTTTGCATCATTTTGCAACTTTGTGTACAAATTTATATCCAATTCATGCAATATAATCATAATATATTAACATGCACCCAAACAACATTATTTTAACTTATCTACAAGATAATATCTCAATTAACATGCATCATTTAAATATCATCATTACAAATTAACCACTACTCATATGTATAAACCATTTTAATTATCAATTTTCCTACACATGTATAATACTAAAATTTTAGAAAGTTCAAGAAGTCACCCACCTCAATGAAGATTCTAATGTAGAATAAGACTCCTAGAAGTTGCTCCTAGCTCCAAGAATGAGACTCCCTTCTCCTCCTAGTAAGCTCTCCTTGCTCCAAGCAAGAACTCAAACAACATCTCTTTCTTATCTTTTGTTTCTTTTGATCTTTGGTGCAAGATTATGAAGAGAAGGGGGTGGTATTTATAGGGTTTGAGAAGACTCTTCTACTACCCAAATTAAGTGTTCAAATAACCTACATAACCCCCTTCACTAATTGCCCACTAAACCATTAATCACCCACTCACAAAATAAATTCCACAAACCCCCACCCCTTACAATTCATGGCCGGCCAACTCCAAGACCCTTGGGTTGCACCACGTGCACGTGCACCCAACGTGCAAACACTTCTCATTCATTTAATTATTTGTTTATTATTAGGCTAGTTATTTGTTACATAACAAGTGTGTAGAAAAAAAAGGTGCATTTAAAATGTAGAATAAAATATTGGGCTTTTTCCTTTAAATAAATTTTCTAATGAGCTTTAAGATGGACTTTAGGCCCATGGGTTTTTAATTAAAAAATAAATAATGCAATTTTTGACAAATAAAAATGAGGATAAAATGTGCTTGTCATCGTAGAAAATTTTATAAGTAAAAATGCACATAAAAATTTACGTGCAATGCACGTGCTAAATATTAAAATTAATTTGGGAGAATGAAAACAGTCAAAATACAAAACTTTTATATGTAATAATGTTACAGATATTTAATGTAACGGAAAATATATGTAATCGACACGTATATTGAAAACACGTGCAATGTACGTAAAACACGAAGATTAAAATAAATGTTTGAGTTGGCTAAAAATAGGATTGAAATGAGTTTTGAGAAAACAAAAAATATGTAAATAATCGGAATATGACATTTACATCAAAATAAGTTACGATTATTACTCGTAATGGTACAAAATACATGTTTGTAACATGAGTGCAAAATTTTCATTACTCAATTTTGCGGGATGTTACACTCTCTCCCCCTTAGAACAGTTCTGTCCTCTGAACTTACTAGGGTGAAAGTTGTATTTTGTACCCATCAAGAAAAAAATCATTATTGTATTTAGAAAACTGCAAATATTAAAAAATTACATGTAGTATAAAAATATGTAATGTAGAAAAACAAGGTAAACTTATATAAGAAAACTATGAGTATAAATGTCACGCCCCTGCTTCCCAAAAATACGGAATACGAGTACATGATATTGGCCCAGCGAATGACTAACGTCACCCATAAGATGTTTATCTGATCAACTCAACAATATAATCAATATAGAACAATTGCGCCGACAATAATAATAATCTCATAAACAATAATACTTGGAATAAATAATATGAGATATCCAAATACAATAATAATCCAACATCTGGAAACAAACAATAGCAATATTCGGGTCAAAAGTCCACAATACAATGAAATAACAATAGTTCAATAACTAAATCTTCATGGCAAAACAATAATTTATTAAGTGGCGATGCTGTCAATTTTATTCACCTATGTTGTTCTCCAAATCCATCAGGCGATTCTCCATCAACACGTGTAAACACTTCATCTAAAAAAAGGAGAAAAATTATCTTTAGTAAGTCATGGAAAACATGTAGAGAAAGCAGGGAACAATGAAATAACGGTATAACAATGAATTCAATGAATCAATAGGAATCAATAACATGACAGGATAGTAATAATCAATATCATGATAATCGATGCAATGATTATAAACAATGATTCAATATTCGGTAACAATAATCAATGATCAATATCACTAACACTTAGCCAATATTAGATATCAATAGGAACAACGATGAACAATATGCAATATCAGTGTGAAGCAATTCTTAAGTCTATTAATCATTTTAACACCTAACTAATGCACGTACTACTGTGTCCATATGTTCCATACCACAGGTTCGATGCATACATACAATTTTATTTAGACTCAAGTGGAAGATTCTATAGATCATGTACACGGCACGATAACGGTATTTGCAACATTGGTGCACACTGGTTGGCTCAATAAAAATAACTAATACACGATCAATTGGAATATTGTGTCAGTAATCCAACAATAAAACGATAACAATAACAATAGCCAAAACACAATATTTTGAGAAATATGGCCCATACTTCAGTGTACAGTCACTATATCATCAACTACTCCAGTCAATTCCTTAAACCGCGGCTTATTAATTATTTTATTAATGCAACAATACAATATGCAATTTGAGATATTAGATGAACGATAATAACAATAGGGAAAAAATAGGATGGTAAACGATGATAATAACTCATTAGGATCGTGCAATATATTATACACACTTTGATTCATGCAATACTACGATATAGGATTAATTAAACTATTAAAATCTGGAAAGTGAAATTCTGGACAGCAAGAGTAGTCCGTAAAAAAATGCAGTTTTCCGCTGTTTCAAAAACCGAAAACTAAATCCGTCAGAAGTTCTAGAAACTATACTTCCAAACAGTTCCAACGCATATTTAAAGTTTAAAATCCGACAACAGTAACTAGGTCAAACACATTGTTTTTTTACAGATTTCATGTTCAGGTAGAATCTCGATATCATGTTATTTTATTTTTTAGATACAGCAAAAACTCTATTAAATTCATTAAAAATATTTTCTAGACTCCTAAACATGATTACTAACAATCTGAAAATTATCAGAGCAAATTTTATCATTTGATCAGCCTTTTTACTGTTTAAACATAAAAGATACAAGAATCTGAAAATCTGGAAATAAAAACACAGCTGTAGTAAAACGGGCATAGCTTTTGCTACACAACTCAGAATTTAGAAATTTAAGATGTTCTGGAATCTAGAAAGACAAAGCTACAATTCTTATTCAGAAAGTAATTTATTTTAAGATCATTTACTTGGTCGAAAATAGCAGCCAACATACAACCAGCAAACATACAGGGGTTTGGTTATTTTTCATGAAATAAATTAGTTAAACACGATGGGTATTGTTGCCGCTGATTTTAGTGTGGGGGCAAATAGATAAATTTGTGGGTTCGAAAGGAAACGAATTGGTCAAACCTGAACACTTCCACCACGGTTTGACTGGCTCCTTACTGCTGCTGTCGACCTGCAAAAAGTTCAAAACACCGGGGTTGATCCCGGCGACGAACCCTCCGACGCTCTTGTTAGTACTCAGAAAAGAATATGAAAGAGCTTTAGGTTGGAAAGAGTGATCACCTTGTAATGGTAGGAGGAGGGAGGTATTTATAGTCGTCGCGGGGATCTGTTTCGAGATAAGAACAAATCTCTACTCCCCGATGTGGATGGATAGAAGTGGTTTGTAACCCCTGTTTTTCATTTTGAGTATTTTGGAGTATATTTTTCATTTTGGTGTAATTTCTCTCGTTGTATTCCTCTTGTATTTCTTTTGGACCGTATATTGGATTTTTGTTTTCATATATTTTCAGTTTCTTATTTTATCATCTTTTTATTTGAATTCTTGATTTCCGTGGTCTCTTTTGTTCGTCTCCAATTGGTTGAGTCATTATTTGTGATCCTCTATATTTTATTTATTCGTGCCATATTTTATTTCTCTATTTATTTTATGGTTTTTTTTGTGCAGTCTTATTATTTTTTTTGTATACCTATTGTTTTTCTTTCCTTAATTTTTCTTATTCTTCTAAACCCTATTATATACACATCTATATATATCTAATAACCTGTTATTAACTATTTCACTAAACCTACTACTAATCCTACCCTTTAACTAAGCTACACCTACCTTTAAAACTTACCTGTATCATACCAACTTCCTAGTATATCCCCACACCCTTATATCCGAACCTAACACTGCCCACACCCGGTTGCACCAAAAACCACCTGACCCATTTTTTTTTTTCCCTCCTGTAGCCGTCAACCAGGTTGTGCACCCTTTCCTTCTTCAAACCCTAATACTTATATACCCTATATATATTGCAACCGCATGCTGCATATTCTTTTCCCTAACCATTGCGCATATTCTTGTGTTTTATCTCTCTCCCGTGTCTCTCCAACCGCTGTCTCATGCTCTCTTGCTCTTAGGATTTTCTTGCGCGTGCTCGAGTGTGCGTGTAGATCGTTCGTGAGTTCGTGGATTTTCGTTCGTGGGTTTTGCTCCTACTTTTGAGTTCATCGTTGTTTATCCCGATTTAAGGCAAGTAACTTGTACTCCAATTCATTTGTTTGATACAAGTCAAAAAATTCACCTTTAGTGTAGTTGGGTCTAGAGATGACTCTTGATTGTGATATGTTTGATGGGTTTTGTCTCTATTGTAAAAATTTGACCATAGATGACTCACGACACAATATGGACATGAATTAACTTAGGATACGTCCGTTCTTGAATTTGAGCGTGTATGTGAGACTTGTGTGAGAATTTGTGTTTTGATTGAGACCCATGAGATATATTTTGTGTGGACATGTTAATAACCATAATTTATGATGTTTAGACACTTGGTAGACTCGATTTCATGTTTGGGTGTGTTTGGATCAATTTTCTTGTATCTATGCTGATTTTGTTTTTAGGGAAAAAATTTGTATTTTTGTTGCTGATTTGTTTTGTTTGCTGTTTTGGACTAGTTTAAAGCCAGTATCTTAATTTCGGTATAAAACATGAGTTTTAGATAATTTTGTCTATTTTCAAAACCCTCTAACCTTGCTTGATTTTGATTTTGTATGAGTGAGTTATGACTGTTTTAGTACAGAGGTATCGATCGTTTCCAGATTCCGTTTCTCGGTAATTTTGATGACAAATCATTTTAAAGAACTATACTACATATATTATTTTGATCCAAAAATTTGGTCAGTGTTTCTTTATCAAGTTAGGGATTACCCAGGATTTTGGTGAAATTTATTAATAAGTTTTATGTGATGTTTCATGCTTGTTTATGAAATCTATACTTGCTGTATTTTGCTCGCTGTTCTGTAAAGAACCTTATTTTCACTATGATTCCTTTAACTGTATGAAAAATGTTTGTGAAATGTGAAAGTTATTATATTTTACCTATTTTCATATCCCTTTGGCGGAAATGGATTTCGTTTCACTGGTTGCGAGATATCTTAGTTTTCGTACAGCAGTGTTGGGAATTCCAGATTTGCCAAACTATGTTTTCTTGATGCTTTCTTATTTTTGATGAATGATCTAATTTCACTGAAAAAGTTTGAAAATTTATATTTAGTTGCTGGACATATAGGGGAATACACCAGATTTTTCGTGGATTTATTTGGTGTGTTTTCATGCGGTTTTCCTGGTTCTTGAATTCATTTTCCTGATTTCTGGCTGACCCTATTTCCTATATTAAAACCAGTTTTGAGCTATGTTTTTGTGAATTAGTATATGACTTATTTATATTCGCTAGATTCGTGTGGAAGTCTATTTTTCAGATCCTTTGACGGATCCAGGTTTGCTTGTTTGTAATACTGGGAATCACTGTTTACTATAGTAGGGTCTTGTTGTCCTGAACTTGAGATTGGACATTTTTATTCTTTTATGAGATGTCTTGCACACGTACATGTTTATCTTACAAGTTGAACTTGCCACATGATCATGCCATATTATTCTTGATATGTTTTACACACCTACATGCTTGTTTGACATTAATAATAAAATAACCAAGCCGGGGTTAAGGGAAATATCTAGTAGTGGATAGTGCAGAAATGTGTACTCGGAAAAACCTAGTGGTTATTGGAGCTTATTTACATGTGGAGCTTGACACGATATACATGACACGTACACACATGACAATGGAGCTTATTTGGATTTTGGGGCTTGTTTACATGATACATGATTACATGATACTTGGAGCTTGTCCTTGAGTACACTGCCCTGTATGGTCCCCTACAAAATCTAAAGCGAAACTGTTTGTTGTAGAAACCATGTAGTAGAAACCGGGATGCATGAAGTGCTACCTAGATAGTAATCACAACAAGACTTAAACTTGACACTTGAACATGATACATGCTTACATGACACTTGAACATGATACATGCCACTTGACACTTGACTACATGATACATGAGATTTGATGCTTGATACATGTTACATGACTTCTTGATTCTTGATACAAGTTACTTGATGCATGACACTCATTTAATTGACACTCGACACATGTTATTGTACTTGCTCATCTTGCCATGCTATGATTTATATCCTGTAATCATGATTATACAATGCTAGGCTTATTTCTTAGATTTACCTACCCCCTGTACTTGTATCTTACATTATAAGTGACCCGTAACTTGCAATTGACGGGTACTTATTTTTCTTCTTCCTTCTCCTGCATATTTATTAATTGCAGATCAGGATGGTCGGCTGCCAGATGGTATTGGCGAGATGATGTATTAGTGCTGGAGTTTCTGCTTTATTATTATTATTATTTGTTACTTGAACTTGATATAAGATGTACTTGATTACTTGGATATTTATCTTATATTTGGGCGATGTGACCCAGAATATTTGACTTGTTCAGAATGAGATTATTGTATTTGGTTTCAAGTAATTTCTGTTGGTATCTTGTTTTAATTATGCATGTTTGATTGTATCTTTTGCTTCCGACTCTGAATTATCTTGTGAAATTTTGCAAAGATTCTTGAACAGCTTATGGATGATGAAAATCATTCACTGGGCTTTTGTTACGTATCCGTATTCCGTATTCTTTTTGGGAAGCGGGGTGTGACATGGTTAGAACCAGGACAAATCAGGATTTCTCCATATCCGTTTGAATTGGATCGTGATGGGTTTGGACCCGTATCAAATTGAGCGGATCCATTTATGGGTTATTGGGCTCTGGAGAAGAAACCTGGTTCCCATTACGGACCCACTTGTAGGTGAAATTACTATTTTGCCCCTATAAGCTTTAAGATCCGTGTCCGATTTGAATGGTCCCAATTTATTCCCATTTTTAGCCATATCACGAGCCCACCACTCCTAAAGACTGTGTGTTACAGCCTTTGGGGAGTAGTTTTGCTGTTTTGATGGCATACATGATTTTATCGGAGTTCTTAAAGGGATTTCGGATCTTGTTTGAGGAGTAACGGTGTTTTTCTGAGTGGGCAGCATGCCCTAAATCGTTCTCAGGCTCTTCTGGACTTTGGATGATTTTTCCCGATTTTTAAACTATTTTTCGAACTATTTATTCAAGTTTGCAAAGCGATGATCTATTTTCTGAGAGCACTAATTAACCATTCTAATTAATAATTATTCATCCGGAGGCTCAGAAATATTTACCCGAATTTATAATTATTTTTTAGAATTTTCAATTAATTTTCTTGAATTTTTAATATTTTTTTGCAATTTTTAAATAATTAATTCGAATTAATAAATAAGAAAAAAGGAATTAATCAGCCGAATACCGATGTGGCCAAATCTGGAATGTTTATTAGGCATTGGCGCAAATTTTCAAGAGATCTGACGGCCGACCAGGGATTCAGTGACGTGGCAATGCTAGGGCACTTCTGGGGAATGCGTTTCCCCCCTATTACGCGTTCGGAGCCACTTTTGCTCGGTGTAGACACCGAGGGATGTGGCTCAATCTGGGATCTGGATCTTGCATTGAGGCGAATGTTGAGGCATTGTTTTTCGCCAATTGCACGTTCGGAGCGATGTTTGCTCGGTGTGGATTCCGAGGGACGTGGCTTAATCTGGGCCTTACATCTTGCACCGAGGCGAAGGTTGAGGTGCTGTTTTTCGCCAACTGCACGCTCGGAGCCACGTTTACTTGGTGTAGACATCGAGGGGCGTGGCTCAATCTGGGCCTTAAATCTTACACCGAGGCGAAGGTTGAGGCGGTGTTTTTCACCAATGGCATGCTCGGAGCCAAATTTGCTCGGTGTGGATTCCGAGGGATGTGGCTCGATCTGAGCCCTAGATCTTGCTCCGAGGAGAATGTTGAGGCATTGTTTTTGCCAATTGCACGCTTGGGGCCACGTTTTCTCGGTGTAGATTCCGAGGGACGTGGCTCAATCTGAGCCCTGGATCTTGCTCCGAGGCAAATGTTGAGGCGTTGTTTTTTGCCAATTGCATGCTCGGAGCCACGTTTGCTCGGTGTAGATTCCGAGGGACGTGGCTCAATCTGAGCCCTGGATCTTGCTCCGAGGCGAATGTTGAGGCGTTGTTTTTTGCCAATTGCACGCTCGGGGCCACGTTTGCTCGGTGTAGATTCCGAGAGACGTGGCTCAATCTGAGCCCTGCATCTTGCTCCGAGGCGAATGTTGAGGCGTTGTTTTTCTCCAATTGCACGCTCGGAGCCACGTTTACTCGGTGTAGACACCGAGGGGCTTGGCTCAATCTGGGCCTTACATCTTGCACCGAGGCGAAGGTGGAGGTGCTGTTTTTCGCCAATTGCAAGCTCGGAGCAACATTTGCTCGGTGTGGATTCTGAGGGACTTGGCTCGATCTGAGCCCTGGATCTTGCTCCGAGGCAAATTTTGAGGCATTTTTTGCCAATTGCATGCTCGGGGACACGTTTGCTCGGTGTGGATTCCGAGGGACGTGGCTCACTGTAAGCCGCTTGATCAAGGTCGAGTGCGAATGTTGAGGCAACAGTCTGTTAGAAATTCTGACTTTATGGCTTCTGTCATTTAGCGTTCTTGGGCCTCTCCAGTTTTGGGGGCCCAATTGTGCCAGAAGCCCAAGCGGCAACCTCCCCATACTATAAGTCTTCCCCCCATTCACCTTTTTTTCACTCTTCACTTTTAACTCTTGGAGAATTTTTTACTGTCGAGCGGCTCTACTAGTGGTTGCGGCAAGGCGTTTGGTTCTCCGATGAGATATTCTGACCATAGTCATCACATCAAGGTAATTACACATTCTCTTACATATATAGTGCAAGATGTCTAGGGTTTCTTTAGGGAGTAAGACCTCCACCCCGGACCACGAAGAGGATCGACTAGTCATGGTGGCTCCGAGGTCAGACAAGGGGAAAGCAGTGGTAGGAGTGGTGAAGTCCGTGACGATAGTGGAAATGGAGAGAAGGGCCGGGGTGTTGGGTCGGCTCCCTGGTCCCTTATCGAACTTTGGCAGAGTCCAGGAATACTCTGCTGACCTCCTAGCAAAGGCCATGTATGGGAGGTCGGCCTCGTATGAAGAAGGCAGGGCGAGGGAGCACACCGAGGTTGAGGACATTCCTTCCATGCTATCGGAGAAGGATCTGATTCGGATCCGACGCAGCTTCAAGATTCCGAAGGAATTGAAGCTTCTTCTTCCTTGTCTGGGCATCCGAGCTTGTACACCGCCCTCTCCCAAGACATGCATATTCCCGTTCGATGCTTTCTTCGCCGGACCACGTTTGCCTATGCCATCGTTCATCGTCGAAGTACTACAATTTTATGGCTTGAGCTCGGTGCAATATATGCCGAACACGTGGCGGCACATCATCGGTTTTATCCTTCAGTGCTAGGCGATAGGGGTAGTGCCCCAACTTATTATTCTCCGGAGCATGTATCGCATTTACCGAAAAACTAAAACGGAGTATCGGTACTACTTGTCTTCGAGGCAAGGCGTTAAGCTGGTTGAGAACCCGAAGTCCATCAAGTTTTAGAAGGAGAAGTACTTCCTGATCCGAGGTGAAGCTCCGTGGAACATCCCAACCCAGTGGAGGGAGGAGGTACCGAAGTGGGCAAAGACCGAGCCGGTGCTTATGGCTCGTAAACCCTTGGGCTGGAAGGAGTTGACCGAGGAGGTCTTCTTTGGCGGGGGTCTCAGTCCAATCGACCCTAGTATGCTTTGCATTTTATTTTTTTGCACTCTTGTTTAAGTCTAATCTCTTCATGTGATGATCTCCGTTCTCTTTATGCAGAGGTCGTAGGTATGGACTTCAAGGCGATGCTGTCTGACCGAACCGGGGTGGCTTACAAGGCACCCGATGGAAAGAAGAGGAAGAAGACGACCGGAGGTCTTTCGGCGGCCAAGGCGGCGAAGGCCGCAGTGGTTGTGACACCGACCATCAACCTGGAGTCGGAGTTGCCTGCCCCCCCTGCTTCCCCTGCCTTGACTGCCAAAGGGACTTCTGTGGGTCAAGTATTGGCACTCGAAGTGCCCCCATAATAGCGGCAGCAGAGGAGATCCTCACTGTAATACCCTGATTTTTCAATTAATGGAAAATTATCTTATTTTGCACGTAGTGTGCACGTGCAATATTTGGGTTGAATTATTTTTATTATGATGTGTATAAATAAATATATATATATATTTGTTCTCCAATTACTTTGTACAAAAAGTTTTTCTTTAAAGCCTTATTTTGATTTAATTAAAAAGGCCCTTTTTCTTAAAGCCCAAATGTATTTTTATTTTATTTATTTTAAGAAACTATTCTGGCCCAAAAACAAAGCCCATGAATAAATCTATTTTTAATTAAAACTTGTCATGTAGAAGACTAAATTATCATTATTTTATTTTTGTACAAAATTAAAAGGTACAAATTTGGCCTAGTTGCATGCACGTGCACTACACGTACACGTACACGTGCCATGCACACTCTTGATGAGACCGGGATGCATTCTTTTTGGAGGGAGATTTGATTTTTGTCATGGTGATCATGGAGGTAGTTTTGTGAATGTGGGTAGTTTTCATAACTCCTACTTTGATCTAGGCCCTCCATTCTACAACCACCTAAGCAATCTTAGCCCTCCATTTCACTTATCTTTTAGTATAAATACCCCCCCTCTCATGGCTATTTCCATATGCAATTTCATATTTCCAAACTATAGTCCTATTTTAATATTAGTGTGAGTTATAAAAAAAATAGAGAGTTATGTGGGATTGCTTGGAGAAGGAGAGGCCGACATCATTGAAGGAGAAGAAGCATTCGGTTTTGCTTGGTGTGGAGCTTGTGCGCGCTTTGTCTAGGAGGAGGTGCTTTCATTTACAAGGACTTGGTTGCTTTTTGTGTTTTCTCTCCATACAAGGTGGGTAAAACTTTCATATTTCTAATGTAGGAATCTATGCTAGTTTTAATTATCAACACTATGCATGAAAAATACTAATAAGAACACACTTAAATTGAAAAGTTAGTGTATGAATGGATTGAAATGATGTGATTAACTTGTGTGAAATTCTAGCATGAAAGTAAACTTGTGTGTAGAATTCTCCATGATTATTAGTTTGAATGAATGATGGTGGAATATTGCTAGCATGATGCATGAAAATTTCCAATTAGAATGCTTGTTAATTGTATGGTTGAAACATGAAATTGATTAAGAAAATGGTACACTTTAATTTGAAAAGAATGATTTTCTTGAATGATTGAGTTGCAATTATGCTAATTAATGAGGAATAGTATACTTTGTGACGTAGATGAACTAATGAAATTATTTTGTTATCATTAAAGAAGAACCACTCAAAAATTAGTAGTTTTGAGTTTACCTATTCATGTGCTAAATAAACCTTTATGTTGATATGGGTATGGATAAATCCAAAATATATGTGTTGTTAAGTAAGAATTAATAACAGTGAATTATCATAAGAAAAATTGTGAATAAAAAGGGATTAGAAGACTAATTGATTATTCAATGTCGAAAATAAAAAGTATAGTAGTCTTAATGAACAATTCATTAATTTGTGTGGAAAAAACTATGTTTTTGGTGCAAAAATTATTTTATACTTGCTGTTATGAAAATCATGTGAAGAGGATTTAATCTGGAACTTTTCAGTAGTTTTTACAAAGGCAATATGAACCAAGATTAATTTGAACATCGAGTTGTTTTTAAAACAGTACGATAATGACTCATATGGGTTTTTATTGGGTATTGTGACAACCTGAGCTAGTAGCTCAGGCGGTCACTGAGTGCGGCTGGCTTCTCTGGGGTGAGCGGTTCGAACCCTGTGTTCACAACATATTTTTTTACCATTTGAAAAATATATATAACTTTCAACCCGAAAGCATATATACTAAATTCGCCCTTTCATATCGCTAGCATAGTTCGGCCATGCGGCGGGTGCTCTTGGCTCTGTTTCCGTTGTGCCTGGGTTCGATTCTTACCTTCGGCATTTATAAAAAAATATTTTTTTTGGGAGTTGTAGATGTCCAAAAATTGTGAAAAAAATATGGTTATTCTCATAAAAATGTAAGAAATTTTATAAGAATGATTTGGGTATTATTTGAATAAATTTAACTATGGTTTGGAGTCAAAAAGCATACAAAGACATATGGTTCTAAATGGATTATTGGTATGAAACTATACTTGAAAGAATAAGTAAATTGGCACATTAAGAGTTGATTTGGCAAAAAGAAATGTAGTTGTGTGACATGATGCAATTATCTTTGTGGAATACAATGAAATGTGTACATTGTTTAGTAATGTAGAATTATTATGATGTGATAATTGATGAGTATATGCAAACTCAATGATGGACTTGTGAACAAAATGAGAAATCATGGATTGAAAAGATAATGTACATATGAGTATGAGAACTCGATATGGAAATTTTATAAGTTGAAGATTGTGAAATGAAAATTGAAATAGAGTAGCTAAGTCTCCCCGGCATTGAGAAATGAAATGAATTGAAATGAAATTAGTCCAAGGTTGGTCAAGTTGTAATAAACAAATAAGTCCGGTTGATGGAGAGGCTAACTCTAGAGATTATTTTTGTTCATGATTTTTAATAAAACTAAGGATTAGTACATAGTGAAGATGTGATGAAAGTAGAAGAAAAACACGGGTATGGGGGCCAACGGATTTGCGGCGAGAGGGTATTCACAGGTCCTTCACGATGCGTCGTGACATGGCGTGGATACTGCTCCCGAGTACCGTCCCGGTGGCGACGCTCGTGGGATGTTCGAGTGGCTATGGGTGGTGCCATTGTTCCATGGCGGAGGCTGAATTGTCCATAGGTTGCCTGCTCGATGCGTCGTGTCAGTGCGTGGGATTCCCCTCCAGGCTGCCTGGACATGGGCTCGTAGATCATAGGACATCTAAGACACTACCGTAATTACAGTAGTAGACTAAGTCATAACGGGGGATTGAACCCTAGAAAGATGAAGAACGAATAAGGGCTTGCCCTCGGACCTATGTAGTATGGGATGCATAGAATCCGAACAAGTGCGCATTAGTGTCATGTAACATAAATAAATGCATTAAGGATTAAGTGCACAATCACAACACGACACCAATAGGGTAGTCCCTTTAGTTTGAATTGTGACAAGTTTGTGTTTGTTAAATATGGAAAGTTAAGTTATACTATTTCCGGCATAGAGAGGATGGCCGTGTATAATGTTCGTCGGTTGAATAAACTGACGTACCCACAGTCTTACATGCAGGTAAAAGACTTGTTAAAGATTAAAGAAGAATGGATGCTTAAAGATTATATCATGCTGTTGTACTTTTATTCAATTGTTGTAAATTTTACTTCCGCTGTGCAAAAGAAAAGTGTAATTTCGATGTAATCTCTGAGGTATGATGAAAAGTTTTAATTTCCCTGTAAAAGTGTACTAAAGAAAGTGAAAAGATCCTGTAGAACATCTCGAATTCAGTGTATTTGAGATTCGGGGCATTACAGGGTGGTATCAGAGCCACGCTTTCTACACTTTCCGCACTTGTACAAATTTATAGGTAACGACACCCTAGAAGTGGACATTAGAGTGTGTGTTTGAGTCTAGAGATTTAAATATAAGTGACTTACATTTGTGTTGCTCTAAGATTTATGCTTCCTCCTCTCTATTTCTAAGATGGCTGATCACTTCGACCCTGCTGGAGGCGACGACTGGCATATCATTGAGGAAGAGTACCATCCTGGACAGGCTGATTCTGAGGACGAGTACTACCCTGGGCAAGCTGATTCTGACGGTGAAGAATGGCCTGAATCCCGAGAGATCACCCCACCTCCGGATTCATCTGATGACTCTTCTTCTGACGAAGAAGAAGTACCAATTCCAATTAGTCTTGTGACTTCTCTTCAGAGGCAAGTGGAAACCCTGAAAGAGAGAGTTGGATTGTTAGAGGCTCAGCTGGAGAAACAGAAGGCCGACTACTCTGTTCTTAGTCATCGGATTTGGGAGCTTGAGAAGAAAAAGAACCTAACTGATGTTCTGAAGGATGAAGTGGATGAACTACGGGAAGAACTTCGAGCAGCGAAGAGGACCTGTAGGAGTTAGACTGTCTTAGCTTCTGTTATTTTTCCATTCTGATGTCAAAACTGTTTTTAATTCGAATGTATAAACTTTGGAATTCAATGAAATGCAAGTTGGTTTAAATTCTTGTCTTATACTTCGAATTTGACGGATCTTTTGCATCAGAACATGTCGAGAAGAGGAGCTAGGAATGGGGAAGGGTTGGATCTGGAGACTGAACTTGCAAGGGTCTACCAGACGCTTAATGCAGTGGCTCAGAACCAAGGTCGAGGGCCGGCGAATCCAGTGCCCGAGGCGATTAAGCTGCTGGAATCGTTCAAGATAATGAAACCACCTGTATTCGAGGGAAAGTCAGACCCAGATGTGGCTGACAACTGGATACGGCAAGTGGAGACGATCTTTGAGGTGTTGGAGACCCCTGAGGGTAGCAAGGTCAAGTTGGCGACTTTGCAGCTGGAGAAGGATGCGACGGTTTGGTGGCAATCCATGAAGAGGACCATGGGAGGCTTGTTGCTTGGCTGGGAGGAATTTCTGGAAGAATTCCGCAGTCACTATTTCCCCTCTGACGTCCAGGAGAAGAAGGCGATGGTGTTCCTGTCGCTTCAGCAAGGCAGCATGTCGATGAGAGCATATGAGACCAAGTTCACTCAGCTCTCCAGGTATGCTCCAGAGCTGGTGATGGACGAAGCTAAGAAGGCTCGCAAGTTCGAGCATGGTCTGAGGCCGAGCTTGAGGTCTCGTATGATACCTCTTGGTATCAGGCGATTTGACAAGCTGGTCAAGAGGGCGGCAGCGACGGAGGCGGATATGGAGCAGTTCCAAGTTGTTCAGAACCGGAGGAACAACTGGCAGTCTGGTAAGAGGCCTGCACATTCTGGGAGTTTCAAGGGGCAACCATCTGCACAAAGGTTCAAACCGACAGGGGCGAACGCTGTTAGTGTAGCTGGAGGACCAGGGAACAATGTGGTGAGACCTCATGTGGTGACTTGCTTTAACTGCGGTGAAGCGGGGCATTACCGATCTCAATGTCCCAAACTACGGAATGGTAATAGCAGCGCACCAACGCAGCAGGCTGGGAAGAGGCCGTACCAATCAGGGCGAGTATTTGCCTTGACAGAAGCTGATGCTAAGGAGGCAGATCAGGTCATCTCTGGTACGAGGGCTGGTGTTTAGAGTCTTTGTCATTTCTTTTCCCTTTGTTTAGTGAGACTGTTATGTAATGGTGTGTATTATGTAACAGGCGAACTCTATCTTAATGGAATGAAAGCTGTGGTATTGTTCGATACTGGATCCTCTCATACTTTTGTGTCTCCAAAATTTGCTAAAGTGTTGGGAGTTGAGCCGAAGATTTTTCCAGGCAAAATCTTAGCAGTAGCTACTCCATCAGGGGAAACTTTGACCACTGATCGGTATTATGCTGATTGAGAGATTGTGATTGGAGATCGAATCTTTGGCATTGATCTGATCGAGCTGACTATCTTGGGAGTCGATGTTATCATTGGCATTGATTAGATGTCGGTGTACAGTGCAAGCATCGAGTATAAGACCAAGACGGTAACAGTGAAGGCTCCAGGTGGACCTGAAGTCACGTTCCAAGGGAAGAAGAAGTGTTCTAAGCTGGTGGCAACTATCCGCAAGGAGGAGACTCCTGTGGAAGTGCAAGGGATTCCTGTGGTTCGGGACTATCCGACTGTGTTCTTGAAAGATTTTCCTGGGTTACCTCCGCATCGTGATGTAGAGTTCAGCATCACTGTTCAACCGGGAAGTGCACCCATTTCTAAGGCACCATATAGGATGGCTCCAGTGGAACAGGATGAGGTGAAACGGCAGATTGAGGAACTGTTGGGGAAAGGCTTTATTCAACCTAGTGCGTCACCTTGGGGAGCACCAGTGCTTTTGGTAAAGAAGAAGGATGGATCGATGAGAACGTGTATCGATTACCGGGAGCTGAATAAGGTCACTGTTCAGAATAAGTATCCGATTCCTCGAATTGATGACTTGTTCGATCGTCTACAAGGAGCAGCTGTATTCTCCAAAATAGATCTTCGATCAGGATATCACCAAGTTCGAGTGAAAGCTGAAGATGTGCACAAAACTGCGTTTAGAACTCGGCATGGGCATTACGAATTCTTAGTTATGCCATTCGGAGTGACGAATGCACCCGCGATCTTCATGGACTTGATGAACAGAGTTCTGAGGCCGTTTATTGATTCTTTCGTCGTGGTGTTTATCGACGATATCCTCGTGTACTCCAAGTCAGAGGAGGAGCACACTGAGCATCTGGCAGCAGTTTTGCAGAAGTTGGAAGAGCATGAGTTGTATGCCAAGTTATCCAAGTGTGATTTCTGGAAATCTGAAGTGGCATTCCTAGGTCACATCCTTTCTGAGGAGGGAGTGGCAACTGACCCTCAGAAGATAGAGGCAGGGAGAGATTGGGTAAGGCCTACTACAGTGAAGGAAGTCAGAAGTTTTCTTGGGATGACTGGATACTACAGGAGATTCATTCAAGGTTATGCTCAGATAGCTGTACCGCTTACTGGACTGACCAAGAAGAATGTGAGCTTCAAGTGGACTGAGCAATGTGAGGCGAGTTTTCAGGAGTTGAAAGATAGACTGACTACTGCACCTATTTTGGCTTTGCCTAGAGCAGGTGTTGAGTATGATGTTTATAGCGATGCTTCACATCGTGGGCTTGGTTGTGTCTTAATGCAAGAAGGTAGAGTGATCGCTTATGGGTCTAGGAAACTACGACCGCATGAGAAGAATTACCCGACTCATGATCTAGAGTTGGCTGCGATTATTTTTGCTCTGAAGCAATGGAGGCACTACGTGTACGGTGAGAAGTTGAACATGTACACGGACCACAAGAGCTTGAAGTATATATATCAGCAGAGGGATCTCAATCTGAGGCAGCGGAGATGGTTGGAAGTGCTCGAGGACATGCGACCTGAGATCAAGTATCATCCTGGAAAGGCTAATGTTGTTGCTGATGCACTTAGTCGCAAGAGCAGTTTGGCCAGTTTGATTACAACTCAGAGGCAGCTGATTGAGGAGTTGGACCGAGCAGGTATTGAGGTTGTCTTGCAAGGATTGGGAGCATCTTTGGCTCAGTTGAGGCTTCAGCCTACTCTGAATACAAGGATCATTGCAAGTCAGGAGGTTGATGCTGATATCTTGGAGATGAAAGAGCAGGTTGGTGCTGGCAGGTTGCCCGGATTTCAAATCAGGGATGGAGTGCTGTGGTTCGGAGATAGGCGGTGTGTTCCAAATCAGGCGGACCTGAAAGAGAGTATTCTTCAGGAGGCGCACGCTACTCTTTTGTCTGTACATCTTGGGAGTACTAAGATGTACAAGGACATTAAACAGCATTTCTGGTGGTCAGGTTTGAAGCGGGATGTGGCTGAATTTGTCGCGAAGTGTGAGGTTTGTCAGCAAGTCAAAGCCGAAAATCAGAGACCCGGAGGTCTATTACAGCCGTTACCTATTCCGGAATGGAAGTGGGATAACATCAGTATGGATTTCATTACGGGATTGCCTAAGAGTTCTAAAGGCAATGATGCTATTTGGGTTATAGTCGATCGACTAACCAAGTCCGCTCACTTTTTGGCGATGAAACTCACTGCTTCGATGGACAAGTTAGCTGAGATGTATGTTGGTGAGATTGTCCGACTTCATGGTGTTCCCTCAACTAATGTGTCTGATCGAAATGCACGGTTTACTTCGCATTTCTGGAGGAGTCTTCAGACAGCTTTGGGTACCAAGACAGATTTCAGCACTGCTTTTCATCCGCAAACCGATGGGCAGACCGAGAGAGTCAATCGTATTCTTGAGGATATGCTTCGGTGTTGTATACTAGACTTCGGAGGCAGTTGGGAAAGGCATTTACCTTTGGTGGAATTTGCCTACAACAACAGTTTTCAGGCTAGCATTGGGATGGCACCGTACGAAGCTCTGTATGGCAGGAAGTGCAGGACTCTAGTTTGTTGGTATGAAGTTGGGGAGCGTCAGTTGTTTGGTCCTGAGCTTGTACAGCTAACTTCTAAGAAGATTGATCTGATCAGGAAAAGGTTGGTGGAAGCTCAGAGCAGGCAGAAAAGCTATGCAGACAACCGGAGAAGGGACCTTGAGTTTGAGGTTGGTGACTTCGTCTTTCTGAAGGTATCACCCAGTAAAGGTGTGGTTCGATTTGGCAAAGGCGGGAAGTTAGCCCCTGAGGTTTATAGGCCCGTATAAGATATTGAAAAGGATCGGGAAAACTGCTTACCGGCTTGAATTACCGGAAGAGTTGTCTCAGGTGCACAATGTCTTTCATGTGTCTATGCTGAGAGGTTATATTCCAGACCCGAGTCATCATTTGCCTGAAGTGCCGGAAGGTTTGCAGTTAGACCTGAATTACATCGAGTCTCCTGTTGAGATTGTTGATCGTCGAGAGAAGGTCTTGAGGAATAAGACGATACCGATGGTCAAGGTAGCCTGGAGAAACCACTTGGTTGAAGAGCCTACTTGGGAATCTGAGGAGAGGATGTTGAAGGACTATCCTGAGCCTTTTGCTTGATTGTATTTTTGTATCTTTTGTTCTTGTTGTGTGTGTTGTATTTTGTTTGTTTTCTCGCTCTTGATTGTAGTTCTGGGGACGGAACTATTCTAAGGAGGGAGTGCTGTAATACCCTGATTTTTCAATTAATGGAAAATTATTTTATTTTGCACGTAGTGTGCACGTGCAATATTTGGGTTGAATTATTTTTATTATGATGTGTATAAATATATATATATTTGTTCTCCAATTATTTTGTACAAAAAGCCTTTCTTTAAAGCCTTATTTTGATTTAATTAAAAAGGCCCTTTTTCTTAAAGCCCAAATGTATTTTTATTTTATTTATTTTAATAAACTATTTTGGCCCAAAAACAAAGCCCATGAATAAATCTATTTTTAATTAAAACTTGTCATGTAGAAGACTAAATTATCATTATTTTATTTTTGTACAAAATTAAAAGGTACAAATTTGGCCTAGTTGCATGCACGTGCACTACACGTACACGTGCTATGCACACTCTTGATGAGGCCGGGATGCATTCTTTTTGGAGGGAGATTTGATTTTTGTCATGGTGATCATAGAGGTAGTTTTGTGAATGTGGGTAGTTTTCATAACTCCTACTTTGATCTAGGCCCTCCATTCTACAACCACCTAAGCAATCTTAGCCCTCCATTTCACTTATCTTTTAGTATAAATACCCCCCCTCTCATGGCTATTTCCATATGCAATTTCATATTTCCAAACTATAGTCCTATTTTAATATTAGTGTGAGTTATAAAAAAAAATAGAGAGTTGTGTGGGATTGCTTGGAGAAGGAGAGGCCGGCATCATTGAAGGAGAAGAAGCATTCGGTTTTGCTTGGTGTGGAGCTTGTGCGCGCTTTGTCTAGGAGGAGGTGCTTTCATTTACAAGGACTTGGTTGCTTTTTGTGTTTTCTCTCCATACAAGGTGGGTAAAACTTTCATATTTCTAATGTAGGAATCTATGCTAGTTTTAATTATCAACACTATGCATGAAAAATACTAATAAGAACACACTTAAATTGAAAAGTTAGTGTATGAATGGATTGAAATGATGTGATTAACTTGTGTGAAATTCTAGCATGAAAGTAAATTGTGTGTAGAATTCTCCATGATTATTAGTTTGAATGAATGATGGTGGAATATTGCTAGCATGATGCATGAAAATTTCCAATTAGAACGCTTGTTAATTGTATGGTTGAAACATGAAATTGATTAAGAAAATGTTACACTTTAATTTGAAAAGAATGATTTTCTTGAATGATTGAGTTGCAATTATGCTAATTAATGAGTAATAGTATACTTTGTGACGTAGATGAACTAATGAAATTATTTTGTTATCATTAAAGAAGAACCACTCAAAAATTGGTAGTTTTGAGTTTACCTATTCATGTGCTAAATAAACCTTTATGTTGATATGGGTATGGATAAATCCAAAATATATGTGTTGTTAAGTAAGAATTAATAACAGTGAATTATCATAAGAAAAATTGTGAATAAAAAGGGATTAGAAGACTAATTGATTATTCAATGTCGAAAATAAAAAGTATAGTAGTCTTAATGAACAATTCATTAATTTGTGTGGAAAAAACTATGTTTTTGGTGCAAAAATTATTTTATACTTGCTGTTATGAAAATCATGTGAAGAGGATTTAATCTGGAACTTTTCAGTAGTTTTTACAAAGGCAATATGAACCAAGATTAATTTGAACATCGAGTTGTTTTTAAAACAGTACGATAATGACTCATATGGGTTTTTATTGGGTATTGTGACAACCTGAGCTAGTAGCTCAGGCGGTCACTGAGTGCGGCTGGCTTCTCTGGGGTGAGCGGTTCGAACCCTGTGTTCACAACATATTTTTTTTACCATTTGAAAAATATATATAACTTTCAACCCGAAAGCATATATACTAAATTTGCCCTTTCATATCGCTAGCACAGTTCGGCCATGCGGCGGGTGCTCTTGGCTCTGTTTCCGTTGTGCCTGGGTTCGATTCTTACCTTCGGCATTTATAAAAAAATATTTTTTTTGGGAGTTGTAGATGTCAAAAAATTGTGAAAAAAAATATGGTTATTCTCATAAAAATGTAAGGAATTTTATAAGAATGATTTGGGTATTATTTGAATAAATTTAACTATGGTTTGGAGTCAAAAAGCATACAAAGACATATGGTTCTAAATGGATTATTGGTATGAAACTATACTTGAAAGAATAAGTAAATTGGCACATTAAGAGTTGATTTGGCAAAAAGAAATGTAGTTGTGTGACATGATGCAATTATCTTTGTGGAATAAAATGAAATGTGTACATTGTTTAGTAATGTAGAATTATTATGATGTGATAATTGATGAGTATATGCAAACTCAATGATGGACTTGTGAACAAAATGAGAAATCATGGATTGAAAAGATAATGTACATATGAGTATGAGAACTCGATATGGAAATTTTATAAGTTGAAGATTGTGAAATGAAAATTGAAATAGAGTAGCTAAGTCTCCCCGGCATTGAGAAATGAAATGAATTGAAATGAAATTAGACCAAGGTTGGTCAAGTTGTAATAAACAAATAAGTCCGGTTGATGGAGAGGCTAACTCTAGAGATTATTTTTGTTCATGATTTTTAATAAAACTAAGGATTAGTACATAGTGAAGATGTGATGAAAGTAGAAGAAAAATACGGGTATGGGGGCCAACGGATTTGCGGCGAAAGGGTATTCACAGGTCCTTCACGATGCGTCGTGACATGGCGTGGATACTGCTCCCGAGTACCGTCCCGGTGGCGACGCTCGTGGGATGTTCGAGTGGCTATGGGTGGTGCCATTGTTCCATGGCGGAGGCTGAATTGTCCATAGGTTGCCTGCTCGATGCGTCGTGTCAGTGCGTGGGATTCCCCTCCAGGCTGCCTGGACATGGGCTCGTAGATCATAGGACATCTAAGACACTACCGTAATTACAGTAGTAGACTAAGTCATAACGGGGGATTGAACCCTAGAAAGATGAAGAACGAATAAGGGCTTGCCCTCGGACCTATGTAGTATGGGATGCATAGAATCCGAACAAGTGCGCATTAGTGTCATGTAACATAAATAAATGCATTAAGGATTAAGTGCACAATCACAACACGACACCAATAGGGTAGTCCCTTTAGTTTGAATTGTGACAAGTTTGTGTTTGTTAAATATGGAAAGTTAAGTTATACTATTTCCGGCATAGAGAGGATGGCCGTGTATAATGTTCGTCGGTTGAATAAACTGACGTACCCACAGTCTTACATGCAGGTAAAAGACTGTTAAAGATTAAAGAAGAATGGATGCTTAAAGATTATATCATGCTGTTGTACTTTTATTCAATTGTTGTAAATTTTACTTCCGCTGTGCAAAAGAAAAGTGTAATTTCGATGTAATCTCTGAGGTATGATGAAAAGTTTTAATTTCCCTGTAAAAGTGTACTAAAGAAAGTGAAAAGATCCTGTAGAACATCTCGAATTCAGTGTATTTGGGATTCGGGGTGTTACACTCACTGAGGAGCACAAAAGACTGTTTGTCCCGGACTGGAGAGTGATAAGGCACGATGGCTTCCTCGGGGATGCCATCAGTTGCATGCAAGCGGTTCGGCGCCTACCGACCCCTAAGGATCGGGCAGCACTGAAGGCAGGGACGGTCGGTGACGATGCGCTTGAGATTGCCAAGGCGACCATGTCGGTGAGTTTGGTCTCGACCCCTCTGTCTCCCCTTCGGTTATCATTATAGTTTAAAGTTTCGTAATTGTTTATGCAGATGACTTGCCACTTTAGCCACATGATGGAGCAGATCGCCGAGCAGGAAAAAGAGCTCAAGGCGGCGAGCGACTGAGATCGGACTGAGCGTGCCAAGGCCATCAAGATGTTCGAGGCGGAGAATCATTTAACCGAGTCACAGGCAGCTCAGATCCAGGTCCTCGAAGCTGCATTGGCCAAGGCACAGGAGCAGTTGTCTCTCGAGAAAGGGAGGGTGGACAGGGAGGCGGAACGGGCAGTGAAGGAGAAGGAGGCGGTGGCAAGGGCAGCCGAAGACACCGCGAGGGAGAGGGAGGCTACCGTGGAGGCAGTTGCCGAGGCAGTCAGGGCTGAGGTGAAAGCACACATGCGCACCAACATGGAGCAATCTTATGCTCGGGCCCTGAAGCATGTGGAGAAGTGCGTCCCCAATTTTGATAGATCGGGGTACAGTTTATATCACTACCTCGAGGGCGTGGTTGCTCCGACTGCTGAGGGGACGACCGATGTAGAGGAAGAGGAAGAAGAAGATGAAGAAGGGGAGGGTGACGCCTTGATCGTGGAGGCCACCAAGGGAGACGTCCGGGGAGCGGTCGCACTGTCGGCGGCACCCAATAAGGTGGTCCCCTGATCTTCTTCGTAACTTCGTCGCGCTTTTAGTTGTTTTTTTTTGTTTTTTTGTTTTTTTGTATGGAAGCCTTATAAGGGACTGGCCACCACTCTGTGTACTTGTTGAAGTCCTAATGGAATCTTCATTTTTGAACAAGTGTTTGTGAGGTTTGAGTGATTGAGTCCATCTCACTTTTGAGTTGCCTCGTAGTGGCCTCGTTTAGACTTAGGCACTCGTATCCCTCTTGACTCTTTCAGGTTGCCGAAGTTTCTCAGATTTTCGAAGTATCACGCCTCTGGTCTGGTCTAGGGGCCGCGAAGCTGGGCCTCGCTCGATCTCGAGAGAGGCTCTACAAAGTCGAGTCGGAGTTGAACTACCTCAAGCTGACGTTGGCCCGTCGAGACTCTGAGTTGAAACGCCTTAGGGAGAAGGCCCGCGAAGTGCCCCCTGAAGGGGAGGAGATGTGTCCCTCGATGGCCATTTGCCAGGGCATAAGATTAAAATTCCTTCGTCAGTCTCTGTTCAATGTCAAGGGTGAGAGAGAGGGGCTAAAGAACGTGGTACTTGAGAAGAGCTTGGAGGCAGTGCACCTTCGGAGGACTATCTCCGAGGCTTCTCGTGCGAGTAGCTCAAGCCGAATGCCACGCCTGAAGGTCAGAGTAACGAATGACTCGCTGAAGGAACGTGTTGCAGATCTAGAGGCGGAGAATCTCTGTCTGCGACAGACTTCTGAAGGGAGTAACGACCGAATCACTTCTTGCCCCCGAGGTGAGTACGCACAAGGGAGATCGTTTCACGAGTTGGCGTTACGCTCGCCTCCTGTCTTGAGGCACCCTGGGGATGCACAAAGTAGAGTAGTCGGCTCATCAAGCGGAGCATCTGTTGGGGCGACACTTAGGCCCTTAGGTGCCGACGACGCTACTCGACTTGCTGGCTTGGAGACTTCTGCAGATATAAGATGACAGCAACACAGCGCTCGCCGACCTCAATTATCGCTTAACAGAAGCATCCCGCACCCTATGAGGTGTTAGGGCGGAGTTTTGTAATCTTGTAGTCTTTCTCATATGAGTCTTGTATCTCGATGTAATAATATCTCGATGTAGTAATGAGTTTATGGTCTATAACTAGACCTGTACCTCAAATTTCGAAATAATATACTTCGAGCTTCTTGTAAGAATTTGTGTTTTGTAAGTGTTTGCAAATGTTAACATTCGTGGGAGCAATCTCGAATGGTGAGCTACTTCATACTCGCTCGTTTGCAAGTAGCAACAGTCACATCGAACCAAGTGTTGGACTCCGAACATGTCGTTTAGAGAATATCAACAGTTGTGGGAGCAATTCCGAATGGTGAACCGCTTCTTACTCGCTTATGAGCAAGTAGTTAAAGCGGAATCGAACCAAATGTTGGACTCTGAACATGTCGTTTAGAGAATATCAACAGTTGTGGGAGCAATTCCGAATAGTGAACCGCTTCGTACTCGCTTATGAGCATGTAGTTAAAGCAGAATTGAACCAAGTGTTGGACTCCGAACATATCGTTTAGAGAATAACAATAGTTGTGGGAGCAATTCCGAACGGTGAACCGCTTCGTACTCGCTTATGAGCATGTAGTTAAAGTGGAATCGAACCAAGTGTTAGACTCCGAACCTATCGTTTAGAGGATATCAACAGTTGTGGAAGCAATTCCGAATGGTGGACCGCTTCGTACTCGCTTATGAGCAAGTACTTAAAGCGGAATCGAACCAAGTGTTGGACTTCGAACATGTTGTTTCGAGAATATCAACAGTTGTGGAAGCAATTCCGAATGGTGAACCGCTTCGTACTCGCTTATGAGCATGTAGTTAAAGCGGAATCGAACCAAGTGTTGGACTCCGAACATGTCGTTTAGAGAATATCAAAAGTTGTGGGAGCAATTCCGAATGGTGAACTGCTTCGTACTCGCTTATGAGCAAGTAGTTAAAGCGGAATCGAACCAAGTGTTGGACTCCAAACATGCCGTTTAGAGAATATCAACAGTTGTGGGAGCAATTCCGAATGGTGAACCACTTCGTACTCGCTTATTAGCAAGTAGTTAAAGCGGAATCGAACCAAGTGTTGGACTCCGAACTTGTCGTTTTTAGAGAGTATCGTACACCTCAAAGCAAAGCAACTATATAATTTTAGACAGGGAATTCCAAGGAAGTAACATGCCTTTATTAAAGATGACTAAGTGGTTGCTTCTGAGTTTCAAGCCACTCTTACATTTTTAAACAATTAACAGGGTAGATAAAAATCATCAAATAGAAATTGCTTGGCTCAGAAGGGGGTTGAAGTTTCTTGGAGTGGTGTTCAAACACCCTCTTGGTACTTCAATAAGTGGTCAGCATTCCAAGTCCTCGGTACTCTCTTGCCCCCCGGGTCTTCGAGTTCATACGCACCAGGGCGGATAACATTGGAGACCCTATATGGACCTTCCCAGTTGGGCGCTAGCTTACCCTTCTTGCCTGGGAAAGAGATTGAAAGCTTCCAGAGTACTAGATCTCCTTCATTAAGATTAGCGGGACGAAATTTCTTATTGTAAAACTGTGTTATCCTTCATCTGTAGGTCTCTTGTCGGATGGAGGATCTTTCTCAGATCTCATCGATGGGGTCCAAGTCACTGCGAAGCTGGTTCGCATTTTGCTCTTGTCACGCCCCGCTTCCCAAAAAAGAATACGGAATACGGATATGTGACTAAGCCAGCAAATGATTTTCATCATCCATAAGCTGTCCAGAATCTTTACAACATCTCACAGAAATAATCAAAGTCGGAAGCCAGAAAAAGTCAACCAAGTATGCATAATCGAATCAAATGTACCAACAGAAATTTACTTGAAACCAAAGTATAATATAATTAAAAACCAGATCTGAATAAGTCAATATCCTGGGTCACATTGCCCAAATACAAAATAAATCCAAGTATCAAATACAATTGTTCAAATAAGTAACAGAAATAATAATAATAACTCCAGCACTAATATCTTATGTCGCCAACTCCATTTGGCAACTTGTCATCCTGATCTGCAATTACATAAATTGCAGGAAAAAGGAAAAGAGAAAACAAACTTCCGTCAATGCAAGTTACGGGCCGCTTGTAGTGCCGGATACAAGTACATGGGATAAATAACAGATATAAAATAATAACAAAACAAACATGGCATGGTATAGGCATATCAACAGAATATAATGTCTAACATGAATCAGGAAAACAAAATAGATAGCATGGTATACTAACAGGTATAAGTAACATGTGTCAAGTGTCAACAGTATGCAGATAGGTATACGGATAGTAGTATCAGATAACAATATCAGATAACAGTCAGACAGTAACAGATAACAGTGTCAGGTAACAGTCAGATGATAGCAGGTAACAGTGTCAGGTAACAGTTAGATGATAACAGGTAACATTGTTCAGTAGCAGGTAATAGATAATAGTTAACAGATGTCAGTTCTTACAGTCTTATGTTGATTACTATCTAGGTAACACTTCATGCGCCACAACTTTTATCACATGGTTCTTACAGTCTTATGTTCTTACAGTTTCGTTTGGATTTCGTAGGGGATCGTATAGGACCGTGTACTCAGGTATCAGTAATTAGATAGTAATCAGACAATCAGAACCTAGTGGTCCTCCTCCGAGTACACCTTCCTAAAAGGAAGTGTGCAGTCAGGTAATCAGTAACAGTAATTAGACAGTCAGATGCTATTGGTCCTCATACGAGTACACCTTCATATAGGGAAGCATGCATTTAGGTAATCAGTAATAATATAACAGATGCTTTGTATGGGAAACACGGGCCCCCTTCCAAGTACACATTTCTATAATTTCCCACTACTAGATCTTTCCCTTAACCCCAGCTTGGTTATTTTATTATTATTATCAGACAGGCATGTATATGTCATAAACAGGTCAAGAATAACATGGTATAAGCAGGTAATAGGTTCAGAGTGAAAGATAAGCATGTACAGGTGGAAGATGACTCATAAAATAACAGTACAACGAAAATTCCAGTTCAGGACAGCACAACAGTTGCACTAAAATAGGGATTCCCGTTGCTACGAAAGTGCAAATCTGGATCTGTCAAAGAATCTGGAAAATAGACTCCCTTCCGAATCCATCAAACATATATGATTCATATAGTATTTCACAAACTCAAGTATCAAAACAGGTTTGAATCCAGAAAACGTGTTCAGTCCCAAATCAGTATTTTGTATTCACAGTAAGGAAAACAGCATGAAAACTCGTTAATTAAATCCACGAAAAATTTGGGATACTTCCCTATATGTGTAGAATCAAAATATAAAGTATCATAATTTTTCAATATAAATAGTTTAGTCAACAAAAATCAGAAAACATCAAGATGCAGTAGTTTTGTAAATCTGAAATCACAAACGCTGCAGTACGAAAACAGCAATATCTCACAAATCATAAATCCAAATCCAAATCCGCCAAAAGGGTAATAAAATAGATACAGTAGGATAACTTTCATATTCAGGAATATTTTAGAAACAACAAGTAGAATTAGGTCGAAAATCAGGTTCTTTACTGAACAGTAGTAAAATTCTGCATGTGAAATCATTATTTGAGAGCATGAAAAGGTTTGTAAAACACCTCAAATAAATTCACAAAAATTCTGGGTTAACCCCAATCAAGTCGAGAAGTACTGAGTAAAATTTCAGATCAAAATAGTAATTTTAACACCAGAATGAAAATATATTACTCTTCAGAATTCATAGAAAACGCAGTCTGGAAATCTTTCTACACTTCAGTAGTAAAATAGGCATAACTCATAAACCATAAATCGAAACTGAGATCTGTAAAAAGGGTTGGAAAATAGATAGAATCCTCTACAGTTCATGTTCACAAAATATTTTCAAATAGTGACCTTAATAGGGTTTAAAATACTGATCAACATCAGGATAAATGAAAAATACAGATTTGCTCTTCACACACAAAACAACATAGATTATACCAAATTCATCCAAATCAACCCAAACATGAAATATAGTGTTCCATATGTCCAAACAACATGGTATAGGGTATTTTGCAAGTATTCGACAAGTATATCATGAATAACACATTAATCACATGATATCTCAAAGGTAGCTTGAACATATACATCAAAAGTGGTCAACCCTAGGTTGTTTCATGTCGTATATGTCGTGAGGCAAATATGGTCAAATCATCACAATAGAGACAATAGATAACAGAGAATTCACTCACAAATTGTCTCTATTACCCAACTACACTACAGGCGATAATTAGTACTTGTATTACAAAAAGAAAAGAATACAAGTTACTTTCCTGAGAGACGACGACGGAAACGATGCAAAAGCAAGAATAATGGGAACGGATTCCTGGGCACGAACACAAGCGAACGAATCAAGAACCAATCACGAACAGAAACCAAAGAACGGATCACGATGACGATCAAGATCAAGATGATCAAACAACGATCGGGCATGGATCTTGATGATGATCAAGACCAAGATGATTGAACGGCTAGATCCACGAGCTGACAATGATCACGATCAGATCAGACGGTCCAGATCTCCTCGATAACGAAGATGATGATGATGATCAAGATCGATCGATCGAACGACTGCGATCAAAAGAAATTGACGATCATCATGATCATGACGATCAAGAAGAGATCGGACGACCTAGATCAAGATCGGATGGCCAGAATTCAAAAGATCAAAACCAAGGGAACATGATCATGATGATCAAGATGATCACGGCAATCGATGACCCACAACACACTTTATCAAAACTTGATCAAAAGCAACCTACTGGACGGCGAGACGACGGCCAACGACTGGGGAGCAGTCGAGGCAGATGGCAGCAAGGCGGAGCTCAATATGGAGGATGGCCAGGGTGTCGAGGGGAGTAGGGAGGGTCACCGCACACTGGGTGCACTGGATGACTGTTTCTTAGGAGGAGCACAGTACCGGGCAGCGGCGCTGCAGCTGACATCGGGACGGGGAGGCGGTAGGGAGCGGCACTGTCGTCGGGGTCAGGGCATAGGGCACAACACACTAGTGTTGCGACAAGGGGGGTCAAGCAGCGCAGTGCTCGCTGCTGCATCGGGAGGGAGACAGTGCGATGGGGGGTCGCGCTGTGGGGGTGCTGCCGAGGTATGGTGGAGATAGGGGGAGAGGCAGAGGCACAGGTAGCAGAGCTGAGGGAGAGGCTAGCTGGTCGGAAAGAGTAGGGGAACGGGAGACAGGGGCCGTTGTTGGCTGAGTGCAACGCAAGAGGAGGCAGGGGGATACGAGGAGGACCACAGGGTGAGGTCGGGGCTGCACAGGGCGGGTGAGATGGGAGGTGGAAGATGAAGAGGTCAGGGGGGGGCTGTATAGTATATATAGGTACGATGTTAGGTTAGGATTTAGAACACAGGGGAGGGAATTAACGGGTTTGGTTAAGTAACGGGTATGGGTTTTTAATGGGTTTTGGGCTAGAGGTGTAATGGGTTATAGGGTAATAGTAGGTAGGATTATTTAATGGGCTTTTGGGTAGTGTATAAATAATGGGTTTGGGTATTTGGAAAAATAAAATCACCTATAAAAATATATAATTAGAATTTTATAGAAATACTAATAATAATAATAAAACAATAACAATAACAATAATAATAATAACAGTATTAAAAATATCAGTAATAATAATAATACTGAGAACAATAATAATAATAAGAAAAAAATGATAAAAATAATAATAGTACTAATAATAACAATAGTAGTAATAATAATAAAGATCAAAGTAAGAATATCAAAAATAAGATTTGTATTACAATGTAAAATTCATAGAAAATAGTTAGAATAAAATTATTGATCGAAAAATTAGATTTTAATAGAAGAGTCAAGAATACATCTTGACAAAAGAAATTTGAAAGCGGTAAAAATAATTTACGAAAATTTTAAATACAGAAAATGCATTTTTTGGGAAACAAGGGTTACAGCTTTTCATTGTTTGATTACAGCTCTTCATTAAAATCAAACGGGGGGAAGGAAGGCCGACCTCTAGGGGGGATGATGGCTTCGGAGCCATAAGTTTGATTGAAGGGGGACTCTCCTGTCGGGGCTCTCTTCGTGGTGCGATGGCTCCATAGCACGTTTGCAAGCTGTTCGACCCGTAGATTTATCGAGTCTCTTTTTTAGGCCGGAGAGTATTTGTCAATTAGCGTTCTCTGCTTGGCCGTTGGATTGAGGGTGGGATATTGAGGAAAACCGCTGCTGGATTCTGAGGTCGGTGCAAAAGTTGCGAAAAGTTGCCCCTGCGAACTAAGTTCCGTTATCGGTTATCAGGATACGGGGTACACCGAACTGATAGATAATGTTCCTCCAGAAGAACTTTGGGACCTTGTTCTCTATTATCGTGACGAGGGGCTCGGCCTCGATCTACTTGGAGAAATAATCTATTGCCACGACGTGGAACTTCAGCTGGCCTGGGCTGGGGAGAACGGTCTGAGCAAATCCATCCCCCACATTGCGAAAGGGATCAGACTGGCTAAGGGAGGAGAGCTGGGTTTGTGGCAGACGACGGATTGGAGAATTTTTTTGGCACATGCCGCACTGGCGGACGCATTGTTCAGAGTCGCTTAGAAGTGTGGGCCAGAAGTAGCCATAATTTAAAATTTTATGGGCCAGGGACCTCGCTCCCAAGTGCGTGCCGCACAGTCCTTCATGAGCCTCCTTCAGGGCATAATATGCTTCTTCGGGGGAGAGACATCTTAGGTTGGGCCTGCCGTCTATCTGAGTATCAGAGCAATTGTACATGACTCCTTCAATGAGTGTGTACCGCTCGGCTCTGGTGATGACTCTTCTAGCCTCTCTTGGGTCCATTGGAAGAACTCTGTCTCTGTGGTATTCGAGCAGGGATTTTATCCAATTTCCCCCAAGTGTTAGGGGCAGGGCTTCCAATGGTTCTGGGCTATCTTCCTCGATACTGGGTCTCCGAAGGATCTCTATCAAGACGTTCCGCTCCAAACCGTGGAGGAAGGAGGAGGCCAGCTTAGAGAGGGCATCTGCTTGTGCTTTTTTCTGTTGGGGACTCGCTGGAGTTGAGCATCTTCAAATAGGGCCAGCAACCCTTTGAACTTTGCCAAGTACTTGGCTAAGCGATCGTCTCTCGCTTCGTACTTTCCAAACACTTGGTTCACGACTAGCTGTGAATCACTGAAGATCTTGATACGTTTGGCCTCTTCTTTGCGAGCCATACAGAGTCCTGTTATAAGGGCCTCGTATTCAGCCGCATTGTTCGATGCATGGAAGCTTATACGGAAGGAGTATTACAGAGCAAAATTGTCTTGGCCGGTCAAGATGACCCCAGCCCCGCTTCCGTCGGAGCACGAGGACCCGTCAACATACACGGTCCAGAACGAGGGTTCCTCAACCGACTTACAGGGGTCCGGAATGGTGCTCCCCACAATGAACTCTGCTAGGGCTTGTTCCTTGATAGCGGTTCAGGGTTGGTAGCTGATGTCGTGTTGGCTCAGCTCTATGGACCATTTCATTATACGTCCCGATGTCTAGGGCTTATAGGGAACTTGCTTCAGGAGCTGGTCGGTGAGAACGACCACCGAGTGGGACTGAAAATAAGGGCAAAGTTTCCGTGCCGCCATGACCAATTTGTAAGCCATCTTCTCTACTTTCGAGTAGCGGAGTTCTACATCCCTAAGGACTTTAATCACGTAGTAGATGGGCCGTTGCATCTTATCCTCCACTCTCACCAAGACGGCAATGAGGGTCTGCTCCGAAGTTGCTAGGTATATGTAGAGGGTTTCGCCAGGCTTCGGATTGCTCAAGAGTGGGGGGTTTACCAGGTAAGCCTTCAGTTGATCGAAAGACTCTTGCTGTTGTTGACCCCACTCAAAGCCTTTCGCTCCTCTCAGGGCTTTGAAGAACTGGAGGCATTTCTCCCCTGACTTGGAGAGAAAATGCCCTATAGCCGCAAGGCGTCCTGTGAGCCTCTGCACTTCTTTGACATTAGAGGGTGGAGCCATATTGAGTATGGCTTTGATCTTCTCATGTTGTGCCTTCTTAACACCCCAAAGGCTTCCTGGAGGTCAATGACATGATCCCGTCCGCTGACGCTCTTGACCAACATGTTGTCCACATAGACTTCCATGTTACGGCCTATCTGGTCTTAGAAGACATTGTTAACAAGGCATTGGTACGTAGCTCTGGCATTCTTCAGCTCGAAGGGCATGACCCGGTAGCAGTACAGGCCTTGTTCGGTCACGAACGAGGTTTTCAGAATGTCAGGAGGGAACATCTGGATCTGGTTATACCCCGAGAAGGCATCCATGAAGCTGAGGAGTTCATGGCCGGAGGTCCAATCGATTAGAGCATCAATGCTTGGGAGGGGGAACGGGTCCTTCAGGAACGCCTTGTTAAGGTCAGTAAAGTCGATACATATCTTCCAGCTCCCAGTGGCTTTTTTAACCATTACCACATTGGATAGCCATTCGGGGTAATTTACCTCCTGGATGAACCGAGCGTTCAAGAGCTTCTTGACCTCTTCCTTGATGGCTTGTTGGTGCTCGGGAGCAAACTTATGTCGTTTCTGCTGGATAGGCTTAATTCCCGGAGCAACACTGAGGTGATGCATTAGAAGTTCTTCTGAGATTCCGAGCATATCAGCCGTGGTCCAGGTGAAAAGATCACGGTTTTCCCTTATACATCGGGAGATGTCTTCTTTGATGGTGGGAGGAAGGGTCTTACTGGTCTGGAATGTCTTGGTAGCACCTTCTTCTGAGAAGGCCGCTTCCTCCAGTTCGTCGACCGGTTCAGAGATGGTTTGGCTGCTTCCTTGTGGGAGTTCGAGGGCTTCAAAGGAGAGGACCGGCCCTCCCATCGAGGTCATGTAACATTTATGCGCCACCTCTTGGCTCCCTCTTACCTCCCCCACTCCTGCCGATGTGGGGAACTTCATCTTCATATGATAGGCCGATGGTATGGCCTGGAGAGCGGCCAAACCTGGTCGACCCAGGATGATGTTGTAGGTGGCTTTTACGTCTACTACCATGAAGTCCATTGGCTCGGTCTGGGTGACCGGGGTTTTGCCAGCGGTCACGTCAAGGGTTATAACTCCTTCGATCGTCACCGGCACCCCGGTGAATTCGTGAAGAGTGTAACCAGTTGGCTTGAGCCGATCTCTTGAAAGCTGAAGGCCCTGGAATGCCTTTAAGAAGAGAATATTGACCAAACTGCTGTTGTCCACAAGGATCCGGCGTACGTCGAAATTGGCTATCCGGAGGTTTATAACAAGGGCATCACAATGGGGCGACCGGACGCCCTCCAAGTCCCTATCAGAAAATGTAACATGGACCCCAAGGCCCTTGGGGGGAGGATGGTTCTGTACGGCATTCACTTTTCGGACGAAGGCTTTTTGGGAGGAGTTGGACTCTCCCCCCATTGGGCCTCCATGTATGAGGTGCTGGACGGCTTCAGCTTTGACGGGTCTCCGCCTGTTGTTCGGTTCGCTTGTTAGCCCCCCTGGGGGGCGGAGGTGGATCTGCCCTATCTTTCCTGACGAACCGGGAGAGTTGCCCCCTCTGGATGAGGGCTTCTATCTCATTTTTAAGGGCCCGACAGTCATTCGTGTCGTGGCCATGATCCCGGTGATAGCGGCACCACTTCTCCCTGTTTCTCTTCTTTCTCGGGGTATTCATTTTTGGGGGAGGGGGAAGGATTCCCTCCTTCTCGACCTCCATCAGAATGGCCGAGACACTAGAGTTAAGAGGAGTGAACCTCTCAAAGCCGGGAGGAGGGCGATGCTGGCCTCCATTATCCTTTTGGAGCTTCTTAGCTCCTTCATCTTCAGTAGTCTTCCGTTTGTTCCCGGAAGATGATCCTTCAAGAGTGGGGCAGTTGAGAGCTTCTTCAGCTCGGATGTACTTCTCACTCCTGAGAAGGAGTTCCGAGAAGTCCCGATGAGGCTTCTTGTCTAGGGACGCCCTGAGATTGGGTTTAATGACATTGGACTGGGAAGCAGCCAAGGCCACGGATTGATCCAGAGAGGGGATAGATCTGGCCTCCGCTGTGAACCACTTGACGAAGTCCCTCAGCCGCTCGCCCTTCCTTTTATTGAGGAAGAGCAAAGAGGTGCTTGTCTTTTTTGAGCGGCGGATGCTCATGAAGTGGGTGCGGAAGAGACCTTCTGAAGAAAGTCTGGAATACCATTCCCAAGCGGGCCCCTTGAAAGTGGCCGGGAAGGTTTTGCAGAGAAGGGCGTCAGAGGCATGGTGGATCATCATGAGAGTTTTGAAACTTTCAATGTGATCAACGGGGTCCAACTCCCCAGTATACGACCCAAAATGCGGAGGCTTGAAGTTCTCTGGGACGGGGGCCTCCATGATAGCACGGGAGAATGGGGGTCTGCTCAGGCGGAGGTTCCTTGCCGGTTGTTCCTCTTCTCTGTCGAGTTGGCCGAGGTGCCTCTCCATCTCGTGGAGATGGCGGTAGACCGAGTCCTCCCTTCGGTCATATCTCGCTGAGCCCCGGGACTCATCTTCATGTAGGAGAGGGCTGGGGCTGCAGTGGCGATAGCTTGGAGTAGGTCGAGGACTAGGGGTGCGACGGCAATGGCTCGGAGCCGGCCGAGGATTGGGAGAGTGACGGCGATGGTTTGGAGCCGGCCAAGGACTGGGAGCCTGTTGATCGTTATTGGGGGCGACGTTGAGTGCCCGTAGGACTACCTCCTGGAACTATTGGAACTCTGCCCTCGTGATGGGGGCCTCCTGATCCTGATGGGCTCGAGGGGTGGGACGGCCGACTGGAGAGCGGCTTCTTCTCTAACGATGCTGGGGTGACTCTCTCCGCCTCCTAGGAGAGTTAGACCTCCTGCGATCTGGCCTGCGGGGTGACCGGTCCATCTAATGCTCCCGACGAGGGTTCCCATCACAGGTCCGCCTCTGGTCCAAGTGGGTTCGAAAATCTATCTCATTCTGCCGGTTGTTGAGAACATCTCGTAGATCTTTCTGTGTTGGGTGCTATGGGAGGCCATGGAGTGGAAGAAATGGTTGTGGATGGAGACATGGCCCTGGTGAAGGGGTTGCTTTTGGCAACTTCGGCGAGAGGGTTCTCCAACAGGCCTTTGAGGCCCTTGAGGTTGCTGAACAAGTTGAGGGATCGGTTGCCCGAGCTACTGGGCCAGCGACTGGACCGGCTGGACGGGCGGAGGGAGATCCTCTGGAGGTGGAGGAGGGATGGAAGTTGTTCTACAGTTCGAGACCGTGGACTTTCCTTTCTTTGGAGGCATAGCTAGGAGCTGCTTTTGCTGATGGAGTAGGGTCGGATTGCTATTCGTGTTCCCACAGACGGCGCCAATCTGTTGCCGCTAATTTCGGTGTGGGGGAAAACAGATGAATTTGTGGGTTCGAAAGGAAACGAATTGGTCAAACCTGAACACTTCCACCACGGTTTGACTGGCTCCTTACTGCTGTCGTTGACCTGTACAAAGTTTGAAACACCGGGGTTAATCCTGGCGACGAACCCTCCGACGCTCTTGTCAGTACTCAGAAAAGAATATGAAAGAGCTTTAGGTTGGGAAAGAGTGATCACCTTGTAACGGTAGGAGGAGGAAGGTATTTATAGTCACCGCGGGGATCTGTTTCGAGATAAGAACAAATCTCTATTCCCCGGTTCCCATTACGGACCCGCTTGTAGGTGAAATTACCATTTTGCCCATGTAGCTTTAAAGTTCGTGTCCGATTTGAACGGTCCCGATTTAATCCCATTTTTAGCCATATCAGGTATCAATTCTATTAGTCGATAAATTATGCAATCAACATGATGGGTTCAATAATATGATCAGTAAAATTAAGAAACACATACATACACTAATTTAACAACACGAAAACATCACTTGATTAAACAACATACAACCTAGCAAAAAAATCTACGGTAGATTAATTGTGCGGAGATCATATGCATAACCCTATTAATGATACTATATGAGTTCATGAGAGATTCATTCTTTAGAGTCAAAAGAGGCACGATATCAAGAATATTGGGGTTAGCTTGTGTAAATCCTCAATAGACCCAACGAAGATAATCAATACATCGATATTATAACGAATATGGTCTAGTTGCAAGAATTTCAATGAAACTTGAAATTGATACAATGCACAATTTAAGGGGAAAGTGACTTGCGTGTTAGATGGTTAATTCGAATATAGAATAACAGGATGAGAATCTCGGACGACAAATCCACGAACACGGAACACGTGCGAACTACGTGCAAAACAACAATTGTAAACTCCACTTCACGAAACAGCAACCACACATGCACACACACACCGGATCTCAATCCAAACACCAAACACCACAACCCAAACAAAACACCAAACACAGCAAATCAATCTCTTCCTCTTCACAAACACAAAACATCACACAGCTAATTCCTCCCTCCATAAATATCAAACACCCAAATCCCACTCTTCTACTCCCGAACAGCCCACAGCAGAGGAGAGAGAGAGAGAGAGAGAGAGCGACGAAGTCGCGACAGGGGCGGCTCGACTGGCAGCCACTGGCGACGCAGTGCCCGGGGGTGTTGACGGGTGACTGCAACAGGCGAAAAAAAGGAGCAAGGGAGTGGATGGTGGTGTCCTTGCGGGACTCGATGGGTTCAAAAGCAGAGGAGGAGGAAAAGGTCGATGGGCGGCGAGGCTGGAGGTAGGGGACGACTGCGGATGGGGAAGACGACGAGGGGATGGCGGTGGTTCGTTGGTGGTGAAGGGGCACAGGGACAGCGACGAGGATCGATGTCGGCTGTGCTCTGTTTGAGTGGGAAATAGAGAGCAACAGCGACGAGAGGGGTTGGCGACTGGCGGTGCACTGGCGGTGCGGCGAGACTGACGAGGATGAGGGCAATGAAGGGGATGCGAGGGACGATGGGTTCTCAACGAAACAAGGGAGGGAGACGAAGCTGGAGGTCGGAAGGTAATGGGTTTCGACAAGGCAGGGGTGAAGATGGCGGCGACTAGGAGGGCAGAGGAGCAGGCGAGGGTCGAAGGTCGATGGAGGAGTGTGATGGAGGTGGAGGACGGTGTTGACGAAGGAGGTGATGGTTTCAATGGAGGAAGAAGGCGAAACAGTGGAAGGGGGTTTGAACAGGGGTAGGGGAGGGAGTGAACAGTAATGGGGTAGGGGGGTTTAGAGGGTTTCGGCGGCTGGTGAGTTAGGTCAGGGGTTAGGGTTAGATTAATTGCATATATATGGTTATAGGAATATAGGGTTAATGGGTAATTGGGTTTAAATCCAATAAGAAAATGGACTATAGGGTTTTTAAAATATTCATATATATATATATATATATATATATATATATATATATATATATATATATATATATACATTAAATCAAATAGTGAAATACATATCAAAAGGAGCATGTTCGGGCTTAAAACAAAATAATAATAATAATAACGATAAAAAATAATAATACTAATAATGATAATAACAAAATTGGGTTTTCAAGAAAATAATCAAGGGTAACAATAATAAAAATAACAATGCATATTAGAACAACAACGATAATAATAATAACAATAACAATAATAATAATAGTAACAATATTAATAATATGAATACAAGAATAAGATTTGAGTTCAACAGATTCATTAAAATTGAAATAGTAATAACATATTAGATTTGGGCTAAAATATAAATATTCGATCAATTTGGAATAGAAAACAAGTTCAAATATACTATTATTCGAAGTAAATAAAATTTTCGATTATAAAAGATTTTAATAGAAAATCCAAAATGAATTTAACACAAAATAAATTTATAAATAATCGGAATACAGGAAATATTCAGAAAATATGTATTTACTAGAAAGGGGGTTACAATCAAATTTTACAATAACGGAGCAAGAAAACTAGGAAAATAGTATAAGAAAAGAAATGTGACCATAAAAGATAGGATAGATAAAGAGAAATTTTCATAAAAAAAATATTAGGTAAAGTATTAGATGAAAGCGAAAAATATAAATTAAGTCATTAATTGTAAAATAATTTGGAAAACATCGCAATTGGGAAGAATAAATAGAAACATAGTCGTTAGATACATTATTAATATGATTGGTAATCAAAATTTTATCAAAGTAATAAGCGGTAGAATGATTAAAATCGCCAACTGAACTAGTACTATATGATAAAAATTGAATTAGTAATTTAAGAGAGACTATTGGTTAAAAGTTTGAAAAATATATGAGCATGAAATTTAGTTAAAAGTATATACAATATAAAATAATTTTGTATAACAAGTTGTTGTCATAAAATAATTTGTAAAGTATATACAATAATTATATATATGATTTAGAAATAAACAAAAGTAAGTGGGGGTTATTAAAGTAGAAAAATCTTTTTTTATTTAATTATTTAATTAATTATTTTTTTATTATTTTGGGTTCGCCTCGTTGGTATCCTACTACAGACTTGTCAAGTTGTAGAATTGCCTCTACGACATCTGATTGCAGTTTGCCTTCTGGATATTCGGTTGCAGACTTTGCCTCCCCGACATTCATTTGCAGTTTGCCTCCATTGATGTCTAGTTGCAGATTTACCCTCTCAACATCAAGTTGCACCAAAACGGGAGATGGGAAGATATAATCTTCCATATGTACTTGGATATTGGGTGTTTAATAAAGTATAAAAATAGAAGTTACGTTTTTGAAATTGGTGATATGAAAATAGTAGTAAAAGTTGAGATAGTAAGAGTAGAAAATTTCAACGATAAAATATTCAAATGAAAGGATTGATTTTGAATATAAGCTATATCACAAAAATAGTAGTAAAAGGATTTATAATGTGAGGAAGTATGTCATAACTAAATAAGTAAAACATTACAATCTTGTAAATAAAAATATATACTAAAATGAATAAGATGATGTAAAATAGTGGAAAATTATAGTATTGTGAAATCAAAGTAAAGTGAATGTAAACATAAAAAATTAAAATTCTCAATATAATAGAATTAGTAACATGGAAAATGATAGTCTTAATAATAATTATTTAAGTAATAATTCAAAACTTAATAAAATACGTAAAAAGTAATAGAAAAAATATAAAAGCACATAAAAGAAACATCAAGAAAGAAAACGAGTAAGTCAAACTTAAAAGATTAAGATTAGGGCTGTAAATATCAAATTAAATTAATAGTATAAGAAAATAATTCTTTGAAGAAAATATTAACTTTAGGGATGAAAAAGTAATATGATGAAAATCCACGAAGAAAATTTTAGAGAGGGAAGTGTGTCCACGTGTAAGGTATCATGAATGTAGGTTCAAACCCATCACACTTCCGCGCACTACTCTGATACCAAGGAAAAACATGCTCACAAACAATATCACATCAATTGTATATGAGGGGAATATCATGAGTACAAGTTCCATAACTTCGTCATGCATGACTCCAGCCATCCAATAGGAAAAGGGAGGAGAAGACATTAGTGTATAGAGCAACACAAATGTAAATTACTTACATTTAAATCTCTATAAGCTGAACTCACACTCTAATGTCCACCCTAATGTGTCGTCCTTGTAATTTTGTACTACTTATTGAAGTTTGCTCTGATATCACGTGTAACACCCCGAATTCCATTTACATGTAATTCGTAGTACAACAGGATTTTTTTTACTTCAATTCATACAATTTTATAAGGAAATTAAAACTTTTTTTTTATTACACAACAATGTTTATTACAGAGTTACATAGCGGAATAAAATACAACAAGAATTACATCTCTAATATCAGCAGCTTAAATATAATCTTTATCATCAATCATCTTTAAGTCCTTGTCAATCCAATCAAGCCCTGCACTGAAAATCTGTGGGCACGTCAGTTGCTTACAACCAACGCAATGTTATAAACAACGACCCTCTCTATGCTGTATTATAACGAAATCTCTTACTTTAACAATCACAAACTTGAATTCATATAAAAGTGTAAAGAGTGACTATCCGAAACATGTCAGTGTATGATATGACTTAATGCCTAATGCAGATGTTAATGCATACTTGTTCGGATTCTATGCATCCCATACTACATAGGTCCGAAGGCAAGCACCTACGTACTCCACCATAAAGGATTTAATCTATCGCCTTGATAACTACCCAGTAATAAAACAAAGTTTAGACATTTCATGAGTACGGATTCCAGTCCCGGAGATCCACCGCCCGACTATACAGAATTCTCGTCGTGCGAACATCCTACAAGTGTCCCTCTAGCCCCGGTATACGCATATACACTAGAGTATGGCCTACTATCCGCCTGACTAATCATGATCTCGGAATTTACCGCCTGATCAATCATAATCCCAGATTTAATTAAGGCTCGCCTCCATCACAAGAAACCACAGCCCCGGAGTTCACCACCTGACTGGGTTTATAGTCCCGGAATCCATCGCCCGACTATATAGAGGCTCTCCACTCACGTTTGTCTAAGTTTACTACATCTTCACTTAGTGCATAATTCTTAAGTTTGAACAAGAATAATTTATACTACCTAGTGTTAGTTTACCCTCCTACCAGTTTTACACAAAAATACCGAGAACGACAGCCCATATTAGCCTCTTCTCAAAAAATCAATTATTCATTAATTACTTTTGCTAGTACCTGGGTATCACTAAACCTCTAGAATCAACATCTTTCCATGTTCAACAACTTGGGGTATTCATACCCTTATAACTCATGTTCATGTATTCTTAATTCATTCAAATTCTTTCATTCATTCTTATTTATTCATCAACAAATCCAATATCGACCTATTCATTTTCACAATAAACTTTTCATATTCATCAAAATCTTCTCAATACAAGTTAATTAAGATTAAAACATAATTTCTTAAAATTCATCATTGAAAACTCATCTCATCATTTTCCTTTGATTTATTTTAAACCAATTCCTAACATCCTTAACCATATATATATATATATATATATATATATATATATATATATATATATTTCTTGAGTTCACATCTCATCTAAGCATGAATATGGTCTTTATTTTCCCAAAATATAACTTAAAATAGTGAGAATATATTTTCAATCACCTCGTTTAAGTATCATTTGCAAAACAGTAAATTCAAAGTCAGAAACTACATTTCATACTATTTGTAAAAATCATAGAAAATCATATACTTCACCAAACTTTGCGTTATATATATCAAAATAAAGGTGTATAAGTCAACTACAATTTCTTAGTTATAAATTTCCTCAAAATACTGTAACTATAACCCTGAATTCTTCGAAATATCCAATATGGTCAAAATACGGAAATACTGCCACTGCACAGTCTTGTAAAATTCATATAAAATTCAATTCTTTGTGAAAATTTCATTTTTTAGACTTTTCAGAAAGGTTAAAGAGTCTACCACAATTTCTTACTTTTGACTATTCTCAAATTATTTCATTTACAATACTAAATTGATAAAAAACCGAAATGTGTACAAATTTCCAGCAACCAGTCAACAACTAACTAGTTCTGAGTTTAGATTTTATTAAAATAATAAACGACCTCCAAATCTTATAAAATTTTAAAGGGATGTTTTTGACACAACAAGATGCTCTAAAAAAGTTTTAACTCTAGTTTCCAACTATTTTATTAGATATGATTTTATGAAGTGCAAACAAAATTCAAAACAGTAATTTTTTTTTCATTATTTAGCGACTTTGTGTACAAATTTATATCCAATTCATTCAACATAATCATAATATATTAACATTCACCCAAACAAAATCATTTTAACTTATCTACAAGATAATATCTCAATGAACATGCATTTCATTTAAATATCCTCATCACAAATTAACCACTACTCATATGTATAAACAATTTTAATTATAAATTTTCCTACACATGCATGATACTAAAATTTTAGAAAGTTCAAGTCACCCACCTCAATGAAGATTCTAATGTAAAAGAAGACCCATAGAAGTTGCGCCTAGCTCCAAGAATGGGATTCCCTTCTCCTCCTAGTAAGCTTTCCTTGCTCCAAACAAGAACTCAAACAACTCTCTCTCTTTATTTTCCACTCTTTCTTATCTTTTGTTTCTTTTGATCTTTGGTGCAAGATTATGAAGAAAAGGGGGTGGTATTTATAGGGTTTGAGAAGACTCTTCTACTACCTAAATTAAGTGTTCAAATTTATAACCTACATAACCCCCTTCACTAATTGCCCACTAAACCATTAATCACCCACTTACAAAATAAATTCCACAAACCCCCACTGATGAACACAATATTATTCACATTTAGGAGCAATAATCTTAATGCAATTAGACATTTTAAAGCTCTATATGTGATATTTAACTCTTATTTTCTCTTTTCCATAGGAAACAGCCTAAAACAGAGAAACGAAGCAGATTCAGGACGATACACAGGAAATTGCAGATCATCAGTCGACTGGTCCATTACAACAGGCGACTGCCCAGAGAAGTTGATTGTCAACAGCCGACTTGGATGATCAATTATAAAATCTTCAGAAGTCTCGACACAGTCGACTGGTTCGAAGACAAGTCGACTGGTAGGCGGCAGAGTCAAAAGATAAGATATTTGAAGATGCGTCCAAATCTAATCCAAATCAGAACAGAAAAGGAAGAATAGAAGAAAAGAGAAAGAAATAATACGCAGAGCAACGAGGGAGGAAATAAATAAAAGAAAAGGACTTTTCTATAAAAAGAAAAGTGCAAACCCTAATTCTCTAGCCGTGTTCTATAAATACCAACCAAGAAGCATTATTCGAGGGGGCGACTTCCACGTTCTTGAATCACCGAATCGCAGAGTTCCAGAATCATCAACAAGAAGCACTTAATCAGCATCAAAGAAGAAGAAAGGAGATCAAGCATTAAGAAAAGAACGGCCGGTCGACTATGTGACAGCCAGCCGACCTATCTGATCGAACTACATCAGTTTATTCCTTCTCTTTCTAATTCATTTATGTTGCTCATGTATTCAAACTTGTTGATTAATAAAAGTATTATTATGTGGAACTAATTTCATAGTTGGGTAGATTGAAGCCGTAGTTATGTAGTGATATATTTTTCTGAGTTCATCTATTTTACTTATTGATTGAATCTGATTGAACTGATATAGATTTATGATAATCAAACTTGTTCTCGAAGCTCTGAGAGCAGTCGACTGAGGTGAGAGCCAGTCGACTGACATACAGAACTTGAGAAATTCAAGTTTGCATTACCATTTATCTGAATCTGTTATATGAGCATATTGAGACGACCCGAATCTCGTGCCCGTAACTTGTAACAAGGGAATCTTTAGGGGTTCTTGGTTCAATCAACTTAAGGGATCTAGATCTGATACCAATTTCTAGAACTTTGAGTGTTTGTTCGTTTCCACTGATCTTATGTTTTCTTTAAGTACAACTTAGTAGATACCATGCTAAACACTTACTGAAAGAAACGAATTAGTGTAGATACCATGCCTAATTTTTGGCTTAGGGAAACAGTACTTTAAGGAGTAGATACCATGCCCTTGAAGGGAACAAACATGAGTAATAAGAAGAAGTTCAGAAGGTGACTTAGCATTACTGACTATTGGTGGAGATCTAAACCCAACTACTTCATAAATATTTGTGATTCAGCATTTCTTAATTTAGTTTTGATCTTTTCATTTCTTTTAGACCTTTAGAACAACTCTTTATGATTTTTATTCTTTTTATTGGTTGGTAAGTTGAAGTCTACAATCTCTGTGGGATCGACCCTTGCTATTGCTATGCTTTTATAAACGATTCGTGCACTTGCGAGGTTTTTAATTTGTGTCTAGTTTTATCTATTTATTTAGGTATCTAGATTGCACAACAACCAAAAGAAATTTGTGCAAATTGTTTTCAATCTAACCATACAACTAATTCATGTCCCATGTTTTCTTTCGCAGATCAGGAGCACACAAACTACGAAGAACAAGGAATGTACCCGCCCCAGAACAATTTTTTTTCAAACCCGTATAACCCAGGGTGGCAAAACCATCAAGGCAATCAATTCACACCAGGGCATACGCAGCAATTCTAGGGTGGGAATGGGTATGATAGGCCAGCACAAGAAAAGAATAAGTTGGATTTCGAAACCACCATTCTTCAACTACTCCAACAGCAACAGCAAACAAGCAATCAACAAGGACAGGCCATTCAAAAATTGGAATTTCAAATTGGTCAAATTGCTACGGAATTAAGTGAAAGAAAGGCAGGAGAATTCCCATCACAAACCATACCTAACCCTAGAGGACAAGAACAGCTCCAATCAAGGACAACACTAGAGGATGAGATTGAGTTTAAAATGTTTGATGCACCACAATTTCCACACGATGATCATGAATGTTATAATGTTGATGTGGTTCAGGAAATTTGCAATCAAACATTTCAGGAACATGGTGTTGATCCATCACAAGAAACAACTACACACCCTCTAACATTATTTCATGCTGAACAGGAATACGATGACGGCAGGATTGCAGAGACAGTACATCACTTTGAAACTCCAAAGCCATATTCAGGTAAACTCGCACCTGCATGTGAAAATATTATGACTGATAACGCTTTTGTTCCCGCATATCAGTCGACTGGTGGACGGGATAAGTCGACTGTCCCGACTGCTACCAGAATCCTAGACGTGGAGCTGAAGCCACTACATGAACACCAGCAGTACGGATCTTTGGGGGGAGAACAGACATTACCTGTGACAGTTGCTACAAATTTTAGGGTGCCGAAAGAGGAAAGGCTGCAGGGAGTCTTTCAAAAGCACAATGGTGCATTAAGATGGACCATTACTGATAAACTAATGTCAAGATGGTACGGTCCATGAATTGTTGCACAGGTTTCCCCCACATGGAGCGTTGGCAAAAGCTCAACGTTCAAGGTGAATGGGCAGAGGGGGGAAACCTTATAAGAAGATGAGTTTTGAGCCGCAACCCATTCAATACATTGCACAAACTCATCAAGTCTAGCTGAAGACAAGAAAACAGCGCTTATTGGGAGGCAACCCAATTTTTCAGGGGAGTACTTACACTCTCTTCCTTTATTTATATTTCTTAGTCATTGCTTTATTTCTTTATTTTATTTTTCCTTCAAACTGGGTGGTAACACATGCCTATTTATTTTAAATTTTGTGCGAACATTGAGGACAATGTTCCATCTAAGTTTGGGGGTATTAGTTAGTTATATTTAGAGTCTTTTGAATTTTTTTTATAGGATAAACAATTTCTTATAAAGTAAGAATAAGGATACTTATTTACTTTAGGATTATTGAGTTTCAGAATTCCCTACAAAATTATATGAGTCATGCGATTATACATAATACACAAATGTGATACTTTTTCTGGTGATTATTCCCTTTAGATCTAGTCCTAAATTGAGTTTAAGTAAATAGAGTGATAATATATATATATATATATATATATATATATATATATATATATATATATATATATATATATATTTGAATAAAGTCAATCTACTCCAATGTTTTGGGTGCTTAGTAACTAGGGGTATTCATCACCAATGTTTACCTTTACGTCAAACGGCAACTTGAAATATGAGTATGTAAAGCACTTTAAAGTTTGTGACTTGCTGAGTAACCGGGTGGATTCATCACAAATGTTTCGTATTCGCGTAAAAAGGCAAATGACAACTTTAGAGAAGAGACTTAAAAAATAAAAATAAAATAAAATAAAAATAAAAATAAAAATAAAATAAAATAAAAACTCTAGTTTGCTACTCGGTTTGTAGTAGAGAAAAGGGGATAATCACAGATTGAGTAGTTGCATACTATAACTACACTAGTTGCATGACAAATATGATTGAGTCTGGGGATTATGAACAAATAATTGCACTGGAGAAAGTGAGTATGTTTAATTTTACTTTATCTGAAATTGTTTATATTTTTATATGTTGATGCTCACATAATAAGAATTCGTGGTGATCGAGAGTATTATTATTTTCCCTTTGTCCATAATTCTAGTTTGCTTGAGGACAAGCAAAATCTATGTTTGGGGGTATTTGATGAACACAATATTATTCACATTTAGGAGCAATAATCTTAATGCAATTAGACATTTTAAAGCTCCATATGTGATATTTAACTCTTATTTTCTCTTTTCCATAGGAAACAGCCTAAAACAGAGAAACGAAGCAGATTCAGGACGATACACAGGAAATTGCAGATCATCAGTCGACTGGTCCATTACAACAGGCGACTGCCCAGAGAAGTTGATTGTCAACAGCCGACTTGGATGATCAATTATAAAATCTTCAGAAGTCTCGACACAGTCGACTGGTTCGAAGACAAGTCGACTGGTAGGCGGCAGAGTCAAAAGATAAGATATTTGAAGATGCGTCCAAATCTAATCCAAATCAGAACAGAAAAGGAAGAATAGAAGAAAAGAGAAAGAAATAATACGCAGAGCAACGAGGGAGGAAATAAATAAAAGAAAAGGACTTTTCTATAAAAGAAAAGTGCAAACCCTAATTCTCTAGCCGTGTTCTATAAATACCAACCAAGAAGCATTATTCGAGGGGGTGACTTCCACGTTCTTGAATCACCGAATCGCAGAGTTCCAGAATCATCAACAAGAAGCACTTAATCAGCATCAAAGAAGAAGAAAGGAGATCAAGCATTAAGAAAAGAACGGCCGGTCGACTATGTGACAGCCAGCCGACCTATCTGACCGAACTACATCAGTTTATTCCTTCTCTTTCTAATTCATTTATGTTGCTCATGTATTCAAACTTGTTGATTAATAAAAGTATTATTATGTGGAACTAATTTCATAGTTGGGTAGATTGAAGCCGTAGTTATGTAGTGATATATTTTTCTGAGTTCATCTATTTTACTTATTGATTGAATTTGATTGAACTGATATAGATTTATGATAATCAAACTTGTTCTCGAAGCTCTGAGAGCAATCGACTGAGGTGAGAGCCAGTCGACTGACATACAGAACTTGAGAAATTCAAGTTTGCATTACCATTTATCTGAATATGTTATATGAGCATATTGAGACGACCCGAATCTCGTGCCCGTAACTTGTAACAAGGGAATCTTTAGGGGTTCTTGGTTCAATCAACTTAAGGGATCTAGATCTGATACCAATTTCTAGAACCTTGAGTGTTTGTTCGTTTCCACTGATCTTATGTATTCTTTAAGTACAACTTAGTAGATACCATGCTAAACACTTACTGAAAGAAACGAATTAGAGTAGATACTGATATGGCTAAAAATGGGGTTAAATCGGGACCGTCCAGATCGAGCACGAATCTTGAAGCACGGGGGTAAAAAGGTAATTTCACATACAGATGGATCCAAAATGGGTATTGGGCCTCCTTCTCACAAAACCAACCACCCGCGAATAGATCCACTTCAACTGGGCACGGGTCCCGACCCGACACAAGCCCAGTCCACCAAGAGGAGAATCAGGCCACTGATTTGACTAAATCAAATCAATAAGCCTGATTAGCTCTCACCAGGGAATCAGGACCTACTTTCCTAAAACAGAATAGGAGGATTTTCCTCCTGGCTGTTAGGCAGGAAATCAGGATCCTAACCGTTCCAAAGGCGACTATAAATACAACCCCTCTACCACCAAGACCAGGTTAATCACTTCTTCACCACTTAAGCTCTTTCTTAATCTTTTTCCTGATTACTGACAAGAGCGTCGGAGGGTGCGTCGCCGGAATCAACCCCAGTGTCTCGCACTTCCTTGCAGATTGCGGCAGGAGCAAGAAGGCTGAGTCAACTGTTCAGGTTTTTCTCGGACCTACAAATTCTATCTGTTTACCCCCACACCGAAATCTGCGGTAACAGATTGGCGCCGTCTGTGGGAAACCCCCACGAACAGCCTCAGCCCATTCTCCGTCGTCCTCTGCAGTCATGCCGCCGAAGAAGAACAGATCCAGAGGGTCGAACCGTGGGGGCAACCTCACCGACCCGGCAAATGAAGTTCCGGTCAATCCTATCCCTCAGTCCGACCTCCCTCCGCTGACCCAGCAGGTCCCACCTCCTCCTCCCAAGCAGCAGCCCAACAATGGTCCGTCCGGTCATAACGGTCGGAAGGAGAAGCAGCCCCTCAATCCGGGCCATGTCTCGGTCCATAATGGGTCCTCGGACTCGATGGCTTCTCACCACCCCGACCTCCGCATCACACTTCTGAACCGCCAGAAAGACGACGACCTCCGTACCCATCTTGACGAGAGGCGGGCCCGAGAGGGAGCCTCCCGCCAGCGTCAAGGTGAGCGGTCCCCACGTCGCCGGGACGGCAGAAGGTCTCCGGACCGCAGAGGCCGAGCGGCATCCCCCGATCGCCGAAGGAGGAGGTCTCGCTCCCCCAGGGATCAGCGTCATCCGAGGGACCGAGACGTACCCATCAGCCGAGCCGAATTCCTCCAGTTTCAGGAGACCGTACTGCAGGCTCTCAATCTTCGGCAGAACGTCCAGAATGCACAAAGGGCTCCGACGCTCCCCAGAAATCCCAGTCCTCGGCGCCGAACCCGGAGCCCTTCCCCGGCTCCCAGCCGCCAGCAGCGGGAACAAAGCCCTCGCCGGTCCCAGGACTACCGGCGCCGCAGTCCACGCTCCCCTTCCTACGAAGAGGAGTCCGGGGGGTCATACGATTACCAGCGGAGGGACGACGCCCTCATCCGCCGTCTCCATGAGGTGGAAAGGCGTATCGGCCGGATGGACAGGGAGGAAGAGTCCCGAGCAGGAACCTTCCGTCCCAGCCGACCCCCCTTCTCACGGTCGATCATGGAGGCCCACATACCGAGGAGTTTCAAACCGCCACAGTTTGAAACTACTCAGGGGAATCCGACCCGGTCGACCACGTCGAAAGCTTTAAGACCCTGATGCTGATCCATCAAGCTTCCGACGCGGTGCTCTGCAGGACCTTCCCTGCCACCCTCAGGGGGTCGGCTCGGGAATGGTATTCCAGGCTCGCTCCCTCATCCATTTTCTCATTCGAGCAGTTCGAGACGCTGTTCATTACTCACTTCGTGAGTAGCCGGCGAGCCGAGAAGACAAGTCTTTCCCTACTGAACCTGCGGCAGGAGAAGGAAGAAAAGTTGCGGGACTATGTGAAAAGGTTCACCGCAGAAGTCAGGTCTATTGCCTCCGTAGACCAATCCGTGGCCACCGTGGCGTTCCAGTCGAACGTCCTTAACGCCAACCTCCGATCATCCCTGGCCAAGAAGCCCCCGCATGACTTCGCCGACCTCCTCCTGAGGTGCGAGAAGTACATCCGAGCAGAAGAGGCCACCATCGAACGAGTCCCTCGGGAAGAAAATTCACAGGCCGATGCCCTCTCCAAATTGGCTTCGTCCTCCCTTCAAGGACTTGAACAGACCGTGCTGATTGAAGTCCTCTCAAAGCCAAGCATCGAAGACGAGCCACCTAGCTCGGTGGAGTCATTGCCGGTCATGCTGCAGGACAATTGGATGAAGCCACTGGTAGAATTCCTAAGGGACGGAGTTCTGCCCTCGGATCCCAAGGAAGCACGCCGAATCAGAACTCGGGCCGAGCACTATGTCTTGATCGAGGGCATCCTATACAAGCGCTCCTTCTCTCAAATAGATGGCCGACCATATCTGAGGTGCCTCTCTCCGGATCAGGCCGAATATGCCCTACAGGAGCTTCATGAAGGCATCGGAGGGGCACACTCCGGATTTAGGTCTTTGGCCCGGAAAGCTTTGAACTATGGGTACTTCTGGCCGACCCTTCTCCAAGACGCCGAGTGACATGTTCGGCAATGCAGCACTTGCCAGAGACACTCCAGCATCCGACGCCTCCCTCAGGCCAACCTCGCCTCCCTGTCGAGCCCTATCCCCTTCGCAATGTGGGGAATGGACTTGCTAGGACCTTTCCCTCCGGCTCTGGGTCAGTTCAAGTTCTTGGTCGTAGCCATTGACTACTTCTCGAAGTGGGTCGAGGCCGAGCCCCTCGCCACTATAACCGAGAACAAAGTGGTGCAGTTCTTCTGGAAGAGCATCATATGCAGATTCAGCGTCCCCCTGCGTCCTCGTGACGGACAACGGGACTCAGTTCACCGGCACGGCATTCCGAGCCCTATGCGACGACCTCGTCATTCAGCAGCGCTTCTCGTCCGTCTCACACCCTCAGTCGAACGGACAGGCCGAGAATGCTAATAAGCAGATCCTCGCAGGCATCAAGAAAAGGTTGGACAAGTGCTCCAAAGGTTTGTGGGTCGACCAACTCCCTAATGTGTTGTGGAACTACCGCACAAGCAAGCGGACGCCTACCGGAGAGTCCCCTTTCAACCTTACTTATGGGGCCGAGGCCGTGATACCCCTCGAGGTCGGAATACCTTCCCCTCGGCTCATAGCCTATGACGAAGCGCAGAATGCCAGGGAACTCAGAGGAAACTTGGACCTGATAGATGAACTGAGGGAGAGGGCATCGATTCGACAGCAGAATTACCGAAGAAGGGTCGAACTGGCGTACAACAAAAAGGTCCGACCCGCCAATCTTAAGCAAGGAGATTTGGTCTTGAGGAAGCTAGCCGTGTCCTTCCCCAGTCAGAAGAGCAAGCTGGCTCCAAACTGGGAAGGACCGTACAAGATTACAAAGGTAGTTCAGCCCGGAACATATCGCCTCGAAGACCTGGAGGGCAGAGAAATTCCGAGGACCTGGAATGCCGACCACCTCCTGAAATACCAGGAGAGCGCCCCGGCGTCTCTCTGAGTAACCAGAGGTGTCGAACCATTCCTCTCCTCCAAGTTGTAACCTATATTCATGAATTGTACTATGTAAAACGGTTCGCCGTCCATTATCAATAAAGAAAGCTCTCTTCGCACTTATGAATTCGTATACTTCTCTCTGCTCTTATCTTGTGATTTCTAAACTGTGATTTGAACCAATGGTTCGGAGTCCACGTTCGGCTCAACCTCACCTTCTCGGTTTCGTCCCCTGGACGAGCCAGGGGTGGACCGTCGTTCGGAACTGCCCCCACAACCGTTGAACTAACACCAATGGTTCGGAGTCCAACACTCGGTTCGACTTTACCTCCTCGGCTCATCCCCGGACGAGCCAGGGGTAGATCACCGTTCGGAATTGCTCCCACAACTGTTGAACTAACACCAATGGTTCGGAGTCCAACACTCGGTTCGACTTTACCTCCTCGGCTCGTCCCCAGACGAGCCAGAGGTAGATCACCGTTCGGAATTGCTCCCACAACTGTTGAAATAACACCAATGGTTCGGAGTCCAACACTCGGTTCGACTTTACCTCCTCGGCTCGTCCCCAGACGAGCCAGAGGTAGATCACCGTTCGGAATTGCTCCCACAACTGTTGAAATAACACCGATGGTTCGGAGTCCGACACTCGGTTCGACTTTACCTCCTCGGCTCATCCCTGGACGAGCCAGGGATAAATCGCCGTTCGGAATTGCTCCCACAGCCGTCGAACTCCGCGACAATCCCGAAGTCAAACACTTGGCTAAAATCCTGCCCTAAAGATTGCTTCCCGGAAAGCTCTTACGTTATGGAGAGCGCTCGGCTTACTTCCAGTCCGAGCCCTCCCCCACTTCACAGAAACGGGAGAAGATAAGAAGGGTAGGACCACCCCCTCGGTCGGAATCCGAGCAAGTGCCTTTCCGTCCCCGCAAACGGAGAAAACTCACTTTCTCCTCAAACTTCGCACGTGATCTCAATCAGACGGCCCAAATCTCGCCGAGGACACTACGCGACAAGATAGTGTTTTCTAGGGAAATGTGCCCGTCTCGAGATGCGCGTCGTCATCCGACGGCTCAGATTGCGCCGCGTCGCTCGGTACACCGAGACCCCCTATCCTCGGTCGGCAGCCGAGCAAGCGCCTTTCCGAGCTCGTAAACGGAGAAAACTCCTTTCCTCCTCCACTTTCGTGCATGATCTCGATCAGACGGCTCAGATCTCGCCACCTGCGCTAAACGACAAGATAGCATTTTCTGGGGGACTGCGCCGCCTCGAGATTCGTGCATACAGTCAACGTCCCAGTCAACGGTTCAACGGGACAGAGCCGCCTAGGAGTTTGTGCCGTGCCTCGTCAAGGTCGCTAAATGACAAATTACCGCGCGTACAAGAACCCGTTCGGTTTAACACTCTCACCGACGAAACCACAACGCACGGCTCAAGGCCCTCGGCATGACCAACACAATTACAAGCAAAACAAATATGCAGAACAACAAAAGATATTTTATTAAAACAGCCAGGCTGTAATACAAAGCACGTCTGTCCCACAGTTACAAAGTGTTTGCAAACAAAGTACAATGCCGTCCTACAACACTTAGCGTTCAAACGGAAATATCTTCACTGGACTGTTCGGCCGACTGTTCGTCCTCTTCCGCTGATAGCTCCTCTGCATCACCCCGGAGCCTCGCTACCACAGTCTGCAGGTGCCGAATCTCCGAGAGCAAGTCGTCCCGCTCAGCTATGATCTTCGACTGGTTGTGCCGAATACATTTGACCCGAAGAGCATTGCTAAAAGCGTCTCCCGAGTCCTCATCCCCTCCTGCGGGGCTCAGCTCGGCGATCCTCTTCTCCAGGTGTTGGATCTCGGCTTCCCGAAGACCGAGGACGGACGTAAGGTGGGCCCGCTCGCTCTCAGCCCGGCGTAACTCAAACTCGACGCTCCTAGGGCTCAGAACCACCGTTCCAGAGGTGGCCTCGGATTCGGAGTCATCATTCGAACGCTCGGAGTCCGAGCCATGGATCGTCACCACGAGCTGAAAAGAAGAGAAAACGAACAACGCAATTTCAATACACCACCGAAGTCCAACACTTGGAAAAATTTTCTAAGGAAACTTTCAAGATTCACATTCAGATGTAATAGTGTTACAGACGGCCGATCCGACCCTACAATTAAGTTTTACAACAACCAACGAAAATAAAAAGCGACAAGGTCAAGGCCTCCTCGGGAAGGGAATGCTTCGGTTTAGGGAAACTCGAGGACGACGAGGCCTGCCCTCCGAGCTCGATCCTAAACCCACGAGGCGCGACCCCCCTTCGCTGCTGGCTCTAACTACGGCACCTGCCGAGGCCCCGCTCGACGAGACGGCCGCGCTGCTCTGCGCGTCAGCCGGACTCCGCCTAGTCATAGGCGAGCGTGTCTCAAGCTCATAAAACGTAATCCCCCTCTCACTTTCTTCGCGGGTGCACGAAGTGCTGCGAACATTAGCCCTCTCCGGCGCAGGCTTGAGCGACGCGATCTGCTCCTCCAGTTCGATGATCCTGTCTCTCAGAACGTCGTCCTTCGCCGATTTCTTCGGACGAGAGGGCCTTGACGAGCCGGAGGCTTTAGTACCATCGGCGGCGAGCCGGCGGAAGTGGGTGACCTCGATTCCCCTATCTATCGTGATCCTTCTGAGCCTGTCGACGTCGGCCAATAACCTCTTACGCTCGGCCGATGCCTTCTCCAGCTCGGATGCCAGCTTCTCTGCCTCCGCCGAGCGTTCCCTCTCCGCTAATTCCACGGTGTTGGACCTCTGCCAAAAGATCGTCATTTCTCTGCTCGACGGCAGTGAGCTCCCCGCGGAGCCGCTCGACTTCCCCTTCGGGACAAGGAGCTTGGTGGTGCTTCCGCAGTTGATACAGCTCGCGGCAACGCCTCCGTAGAACTGCCCTCACCTCCTCCGCCTGGCCGAGCAGGAGAAACCGCCTCTGTCGGCTGTCCTTGAGCTCACGCTTCATTTTGGCCAACTCCCTCCGAAGGTAGACGAGCTCCATGACCGGACCGAACTTCACCTGAAAAGCAGAGATAAATCCGATACCCATCACTCGGAAACATCTACGGCTTGTCACACACAAATCCGAAGTTCAACACTTGGGCAAATTTTGGCCAAACAAAATATTTTCATTTCAAAATCAAGGTGAAAGTTTTACACTAGCGGTGGCCAGTCCGCAGTTAGGCTTACAAAAGAAAAAAGACAAAAAAAAAGACAGCCGAGTCAGGGGTCGACCTTTTTGCCGCTCGGGTCCGTCGATCCCCCGGTCTTGTCCTCGCCACCGTCCTCGCCTCCGCCTTCGCTCCAACTCTCCTCCTCGGAGTCGCCCTCCTCCTCGTCCTTGGCCTCGGACTCCCCGGGACCCTCGACGACTTCCGTCTCTCCCGCAGGTCCGAGCATCCCCTCGGGCAGACCCTCCTCCCCTTCCACAGGGTCGTAAAAGTGGTAGGAGGAGGTGACGAAGCCCGGGTTCTTGGCGGCTATGTGGATCAGCGCTCGACCATAAGCGTCCTCCATGTTCTGGAGCATGTGCTGAGCAGCCTCCTCCTGCACGGCCTTCCTCACCTTCTTCACCTTCTTCAGGTGCTTGGCCTTGGTCCTCTCGGCCCTCTTCTGAGCCTTCTCCGCCTCCGACCGAGTGTTGGCCAGGGCCTCCTTCAGCTCGGCAACCTCCTTCTCCGAGGCCTCAAGTTTAGCCGCCGTGTCCTTCGACAGCTGAATGGACTTGGCCAGCTGCTCCTCCAACCCCTTCACCTCATCAGCCCTCCTCGTCGAAAGGAGCTGCTCGGCATCAAGCCGCTGCGTAGCCTTGACGCGCTCCGCCCTCTCCCGTTCCTTCTCCTGCTCCTTGTTCGCCATCTCCTCGACTAGGAAGTTGAAGTGGCAGAGGGTCTGGAAAAGAACAGCGGATTAAAATCCGAACCCAAGTACTTGAGAAAAAACTCAAGGAAAGAAAAACCAATGAGGAAGAGCCCGGCCAACTTACCGACATAGTATTCCGAACAATCTGCATCACGGCGTCCCTTGCTTGCCCGGCCTTCAGGGTCGCTCGGTCCTTCGGGGTCGGCAGGTGCTTCACGGCCTCCATGCAGATGTTGCCATCGCCCAAGAAGCCATCGACCTTCATCACCTGCCAGTCGGGGACGAAGATCTGTTTGTGACGCTCGGTCAGGATCTTCTCCGCCTCGGCAGTAAGGGGCGAAACTTGGAGGGACAACACCTCCGTCACGCCGAACGTGCCGCTCGACGAAGCAGGAGCATCCCCCTTTGGGGTCGGTGTCGGCGCATCCGGGGCGGGCGGGTCGAGGACCTGGACCTCCCCCTGGTCAAGGACCATAACCTTCGGCTGCTCGGCAGCCCTCGCGACCGAAGGCTTCTTCGCAGGCCGGCTCTCTTGAGTCCCCGCCGCCGACCTCTTCTTCTTCGCCTCCTGCTCCGAACGACCCTTCGCCATCAGAGCCTTGTAATCCATCTTCATCGTCTCTGCAAAAGCCGAATGAAAGAACTTAGAAAAATTTTCATGAGCTTTAAACAATGAGTATAAATACCAGAAGCATACAAGGGTCAATCGGACTGAGACCCCCACGGAACAGATGCTCCTCTGTAATATCTTTCCAGCTTAACGTTGGCAGGGCGAGGAGCTTCTTCTGGACCTCGGCCTCTCCCTCACTCAACGGCACCTCCTTCTTGGTCCGCTTGGGCAGACCGTCCGTCGCCCAAACCGCCGGTATCACCCACGGCGTCAGGGATCAGACGAGGAAGTACTTTTCCTTCCAATGTTTGATCGAGTCCGGATTCTCGATCAGTTTCATGCCCGGCCGGGGCGACAGATAAAACCTCTGTTCATCTTTCCTTGGCTGGCAAGGTCGATAAAGATTTCGAAAGAGGAACATACTCGGTTCAGCGTCGACCTCTTGGCATCGAAGGACGAAGGCCGTAACGTGCCTCCATGTGTTCGGCATCAGCTGGGCGGGACTCAAACCGTAAAAGACCAGGACCTCAACCACGAACGGATGGAGGGGAAAGCGGAGTCCGGCAATAAGGGAGTCGACCGGGAAGACGCACACGTCCGGCGAGTACCTCGTGTTGGCTCGAAAACCCGGCCCGGGGAGGAGCATGACATACTCAAGCGGGATCCGGAATCCCTCTCGGATCATCCGAAGGTCACCCTCGGTGAGCGACGAGATAGCATGGTCCACCTCGGAAAGCTCCCTTGGCTCATTCTCCTCCACCAATGGGGCCGTACCTTGAGTCACTTTCCCCAAGACGTCCTCGGTATAATCCCGTACGCCGCCCACGCTTGACAAAACAATGGGCTGCCGGCCGAACACCCCCGCCGTCTTCGGCGTCTCCACGATGGTGACCACGCCCTTGCCCTTCCGGGACACCGCCTCGACCTCCCTAGGCTGCTCGGCTACATCGCCCTCTCTGTCCGGACGAACGACCTCCTGCTCGCTTGGCTCCGCTACTCCCTTCTCTTTATCCCCTCGGCCAACGGCTTGTCCCGAGGTGGGGGTCTCATCCGAGATCTTAACCATTTCTAAGAGAGAAGAGAGAGAGAGACTGACCTTGAAGTGATGTGTACGGTCGGAAAGTTCACCGGAGACAACGAACGCTACCGTGACAGCTAGCAACGCCACCAGAGAGCTCAAAACTTTGAAGCCAAGTAAAAACTGAAGAGAGAGAGTAAAAGTGAAAAGTGAGACTTGGTCTTAGGGGAGGTGAAGATTTATAGTAAAATTGGGACGTCCCTTGGACTTCCAAACGAAACTTCGCGACTTTCGGGCTGCCCTCGAAACTTCGCGAAGGCCCATAACCACTGTCTCCTTCACCAAGTCCGCTAGCTCGGCTCCAGGAGTTCCGAATCCGAGCTACAAGCCAACCGAACTTGTCTCCAACAGGGTCCGCTCGGAATCCGAGCAAGTGCCTTCCCGAGCGTGTAAACGGGGAAAACTCACTTTCCCCTCAACTTTCGCGCCTGATCTCAATCAGACGGCCCAGATCTCGCCAAGAACACTAAACGACAAGATAGTGTTTTCTTGGGAGCTGTGCCCGTCTCGAGATGCGCGCCATCATCCAACGGCTCAGGGTGCGCCACGTCGCTCGGACGATTGAACCCTCGGATGCCCCACCTATGACTAAAAGAACCAGGAAAATTTTGATTTAAAGTTTGAAGGCACCGCCCTCGGTGAGCACCCCCGGGTCCAGTGCGTCAGTCGGTATTCCACCGACCCACGGGCCCCGGTCATAAACAGATCGACACTCCCCCCATCTCTAACTCCTCCGGGCTGACATCCATCAGAAGCCATCAGCCCGGAAGGAAGACAGAGATGGGAGGGGGCCCATCAACACTCAGAGATCAGGAGAGGCGGACCATTCCGAGCTAGTTGGTTGCAACTGGAAGGCTCGGTTCATCAGAGGACTCTGACAACGGCGCCTTCACAGTTGCAAACAACGGGCACGGATGGTCCGGAAGCCCGAGCCAAGACTCATGGTGGAGAAGCGCACCATTCCGAGCTAGTTGGTTGCAACTGGAAGGCCCGGCTTGTCAGAGGACTCCGGCAACGGCGCCTTCACAGTTGCAACAAACGGACTCGGATGGTCCGGAGATCGGCATCGGACATGGATCATCACCTCTCCCACCAAGACCTCCGCTTTCTTCGACACTCACTTCGGAGCAACCAAAGAAAGCAGAAGATCTTGGTGGAAGAACGACCACCCGTCCCTCCGAAGAGGCCCACACCCCGGGTCCGGACTATGGTCGTCGACACTACTGCCTTATCCCCTCCCGCTCCTGACACCCCCTTCGGAGCAGTGAGGAACGGGAGAAGAATAAGACAACAGGGCGACCACCCGTCCTTCTGAAGTAACTCATCCCTCGGGTTCGGACTACAGTCGCCGCCACTACTACCTCGTTCCCCCCTCGCTCCTGACATCCACTTTGGGGCCGTCAGGAACAAAGGGAAAACCAGGCAGAAGAGCGACCACCTCTCCGGACCTCAAGAGAGAAGCTACCCAAGGCAGATGCCTCCGAGGTCTGAAACTCAATGTTGATTGCGACTGAAATGACAAAGGGAGTGGGGTACTTATAGCCTGCCTCCAAGAACCCGCCATTATGACCCTCAGAAGTTGAAACGCCACGCATTAATTAAAGGAATTATCCTTAATGACATCAGGAAGGCGGAACGCCACACAAGTCCCGAAGCACCATTAATACCATTGGGAACAGAGCCAAAAACCACAGGCCCTCGGTCGGCTGCCGAGCAAGTGCCTTCCCGAGCGTGTAAACGGGGAAAACTCACTTTCCCCTCAACTTTCGCGTCTGATCTCAATCAGACGGCCCAGATCTCGCCGAGAGCACTAAAAGACAAGATAGTGTTTTCTTGGGAGCTGCGTCTGTCTCGAGATGCGCGCCATCAACCGACAGCTCAGATAGCGCCACGTCACTCGGACGACCGAAGCCACGCCCCCTCGGTCGGCTTCCGAGCAAGTGCCTTCCCGAGCTGGTAAATGGAGAAAAAAGACACCGAGCTACTTAAACCGTTGGATCTCTCAGAAACTCGCAATCCCAATGACGAACGGCCCAGATTGCGCCGCGTGTACTAAAAGACAAGATAGCGTTTTCTTGGGAACCGCGCCCGTCTCGAGATGCGCACCAGCATCCGACAGCTCAGATGGCGCCACGTCACTCGGCCTGCCGAACCCCCTACCTCCGGTCGGCAGCCGAGCAAGCGCCTTCCCGAGCTCGTAAACGGAGAAAAACGCTGTCGAGCGGTAACAACCGTCAGATCTTTACGAAATTCGCACTCGTCCATGATCAACGGCTCAGATCGAGCCACGTCATTAATCGGTATTTAAATCATTTTTCATTTATTTAAATCGTTTTATTTATTTAAAAATTGTGAAAAAATTACTAAGAATTCGGGAAAATTAACTAAAATTTCTGGAAAATAATTGGAAACTTGGGGGGTCATTTTCGAGCCCCTAGACGAACAATTATTACCCAGGATGTACCGTTAAAAACCCCCGAACGATTAGTGAACACGTCGCAAAATTAAATAAATAGTCCGAAAAAATAGATAAAAACCCTTAAATACCTGATGTGACCAGAGAACAGCCAGCGGCGTCAAAAGCTACCTCACTACCCCCTTTCTAGATTCGAAATCCCACATTTGGACTCCGATACAACTCCACCAGCCACTAAAACAGCTAAACTACTCCTCAAAGTCTGATCACACTCAGTCTTTAGGAGTGGGGGGCTCGTGATATGGCTAAAAATGGGGTTAAATCGGGACTGTCCAGATCGAGCACGAATCTTGAAGCACGGGGGTAAAAAGGTAATTTCACATACAGATGGATCCAAAACGGGTATTGGGCCTCCTTCTCACAAAACCAACCACCCGCGAATAGATCCACTTCAACTGGGCACGGGTCCCGACCCGACACAAGCCCAGTCCACCAAGAGGAGAATCAGGCCACTGATTTGACTAAATCAAATCAATAAGCCTGATTAGCTCTCACCAGGGAATCAGGACCTACTTTCCTAAAACAGAATAGGAGGATTTTCCTCCTGGCTGTTAGGCAGGAAATCAGGATCCTAACCGTTCCAAAGGCGACTATAAATACAACCCCTCTACCACCAAGACCAGGTTAATCACTTCTTCACCACTTAAGCTCTTTCTTAATCTTTTTCCTGATTACTGACAAGAGCGTCGGAGGGTGCGTCGCCGGAATCAACCCCGGTGTCTCGCACTTCCTTGCAGGTTGCGGCGGGAGCAAGAAGGCTGAGTCAACTGTTCAGGTTTTTCTCGGACCTACAAATTCTATCTGTTTACCCCCACACCGAAATCAGCGGTAACAGATACCATGCCTAATTCTTGGCTTAGGGAAACAGTACTTTAAGGAGTAGATACCATGCCCTTGAAGGGAACAAACATGAGTAATAAGAAGAAGTTCAGAAGGTGACTTAGCATTACTGACTATTGGTGGAGATCTAAACCCAACTACTTCATAAATATTTGTGATTCAGCATTTCTTAATTTAGTTTTGATCTTTTCATTTCTTTTAGACCTTTAGAACAACTCTTTATGATTCTTATTCTTTTTATTGGTTGGTAAGTTGAAGTCTACAATCTCTGTGGGATCGACCCTTGCTATTGCTACGCTTTTATAAACGATTCGTGCACTTGCGAGGTTTTTAATTTGTGTCTAGTTTTATCTATTTATTTAGGTATCTAGATTGCACAACACCCACCCCTTCCAATTCATGGCCGGCCAACTCCAAGACCCTTGGGTTGCACCACATGCACGTGCACCTAACGTGCACACAGTCCTCATTCATTTAATTATTTTTTATTATTAGGCTAGTTGTGCATTTAAAATGTAGAATAAAATCATGGGCTTTTTCGTTTAAATAAATTTTCTAATGAGCTTTAAGATGGACTTTAGACCCATGAGTTTTTAATTAGAAAATAAATTATACGATTTTTGACAAATAAAAATGAGAATAAAAATGTGCTTGTCATCTTAGAAAATTTTATAAGTAAAAATGCACATAAAAATTTACGTGCGATGCACGTGCTAAATATTAAAATTAATTTGGGAGAATGAAAACAGTCAAAATACAAAACTTGTATATGTAATAATGTTACAGATATATCACGTAACAAAAAATATATGTAATTGACACGTGTATTGAAAACACGTGCAATGTACGTAAAACACAAAGATTAAAATAAATGTTTGAGTTGGCTAAAATATGATTGAGATGTGTTTTGAGAAAACATAAAATATATAAATAATCAGAATATGACATTTATATAAAAATACGTTACAAATATTACTCGTAACGATACAAAATATACGTGCGTAACACATAAGGGCAAAATTGTCATTACTCAATTTAGCGGGGTGTTACACATCCAAACCCTAACCCCATACCTAACCTCGATGCCCAAATCCTTGCATCCAAACCCTAGCCCTAAACCTGAAAGAGAGAAAAATAGAAAAATTGAAATAGTGAAAAAGAGAGAAATTGATGATGAAATCGAACAAAATACTCACCTCGAACCCCAAATTCGATTATCCAAACCCTAACCCCATACTTGAAAGATAACAGCCTGAAAATGAGATCAAATCCAAAGAAACACCCACATCGATCCCCAAATCCGAGCATCCAAACCCTAGCCTTAAAACTGAAAGAGAGTAAACGAGAGAAACTAAAGATGAAATCCAACATCGAAGGTAATAGAGAAACAACTGCCAATACCAAAGGTAATACATTACTACTCACAATAATATAAAACATAAACAAGTTATAATAAATCAATTAAAGGTAGCGTAACATGAGCTATCTGTTTCCACTAAACTTAAAGCCACGTCATCAGCAACCGCAATGCAACACTATGTCGAGCATCAAACCCCTTCATATTCCTCATCGCTTGTGTCCATCTACGAGCATATCTGCCACACATGCAGACAAAAGCACATACAAAACTGATATCTTTCTTTGATACTTTGCCGATCTTTCCGCCTTTTTACCCCCAAACTCCTTAAAAACCTTCTCCTTTCTTTCCAACACCACCTCCAAATCACTCACCCCATCCAACTTTTTGTCACAGCCATTTCCACCAACTCCTATACTTTTCGGCCCCACTTCTGAAGCCCTCTTCTCACTCTCATTATGCTTCCAGGAAGAAGATGAAACTTTCATGCTCTGCATCATTATGTCGACCGCTTTAGCCAGCACAAAATACTGTTCCAATCTCTCTGAAGACTCCTCCACTTCTTGAAATACTAACCTCGAATGCTATAAAAAGTAAAAAATCACAATTTCATTAATATATATATATATATATATATATATATATAATTAATCAAGTAGTAAGCATAATTAGTCTAAAATTTGGCTTTCTTCATATTACTACCAGAAAGTTATTTTAATATGCGTAATCCCCTCAAACTTTCATTTTTCTCCAAAACTGTAACAATAATCTACCTGAGACTTTTATTTAATTTCAAGAACAAACTTAAACTATTGAAAATTTTCTGTAAAAAAAGAATTACCCTATTTGAGGCTAGTTTTATGCAATTAAGACACATAAATTAGGGGTCACAGACAACACTAATGTGATGCTTGGTTTCATATGCCACTGCCGCTACCGTCTCTTTGATTTCGGGCCACACCATGTCATCGATCTTCAAAAACCTAACTGATTTCAAATTTGGGGAAAAAGTCAAAAAAGTGAATGAAACATGAAGAAGAGAGCGAAAGAGGAATGGGATTAAGACTTGAAGACAAGACAGAGGAAGCTGTGGGATTTGTCAATAAAATCAGCAGCGGCGGTGACGTCAGTAGTGCTGGATCAGATGTTGCTGGTGCTGGAGCGGTCAAAAGGGATTCTTTGTCGAGATCGTTAATGGGGGAACCAAGGGGGAAGGTTTGGTAAAGCTGGGCTTGGCAGAGGGTGAGGACGAGGAGGATGATTGCGGCGTATAGGTGGGTAGAAGAGAGAGTGGAGGTCACCATTGATATTTGATGAGGGATTGGGGGCGGGTTTAAGATTATTGAAGAGGGATATGGGTTTCTGGAAGGGGTTTTGTTCTAGGGTTTGTGGGAGGATTAGGGATTTGGAGTTGAAGAGTGATAGATTACCTCCAATGACACCAACTTTTATTATATACAAGTGAAACTTTTGTAAATAATTATGCTGTAAATAAATATAAACTTTGAGGGTATTATGGTAACTGACAGTAGATGAGTAAATGAATGGTTAATATAACTCACACTTAAAATTGTGTGGTTAAGATTATATCAATGAAGTTGGTATGTCTACAAATTGATTTGTTTTGTCTACAAATGACACAACTCCAACTCTCCATTATCTCTAATACTATAATGAGAGAGTTGGGGTTGTGTAATTTGTAGACAATCTGCACGCGTTTCCCCAAACCCTAGCTCTCCTCCGATTCTACATGCTTCTCTCTCCCTCTCCTCAACTCATGATCCTGGATCTCCCCCAACCCCAACAATGGTGGATTCATACAACCCCAACTGCCTCAACCAACTCCCTCTCAAACTAATCAACATCATCTCCTCCTCCTTCTCCACCACCAAATCCCCCATCAAAACAACCCCTCTCATCTCAAAGCACTGGTGATTCACCTGGACCACCTCCCCCAACCTCATCCTCCACACCCACGAAGCCCGATCCCCATCCAGATTCATCGAATTCGTTGATAACCTCCTTTCCCTCTGCACCAACTCAGATGTCAACAAGTTCCATCTAACCTGGATCGACAACCCTGCCATGGGCTGCTTTCATCTTAAAAATTGGTGTTGAATCAAAATAATCTCCAAACTTCTCCTCATCAAGTATCGCGCATTCAGACCAACTCAATATCACGTTCAAATTCTTCTTCCCATTACATTTCGTTCCTGATTATCTCACTTTTAGGTTCAGATTCATTCAAGTTTGTCACCATGAATGGTTTTACTGAAGCGTTAATATTCCTTTCTCTCTCTACAGTTTGATATAAAGACATGTCTTTTTGATGTTATATGATGTGCTCTTTAATGGATTTCTCTTAAAATTATAGAAAATTACCTTTTTGATTTTCTAAGCAAGGTTTTCTTCAATTAATGTAGAAAAATGGGTAGAGAAAGGTAGGAATTGGTATGTGTCAGTGATTGATTTGTGTTGTGATTTTTCTAAGCTTGGTTGGGTTTCTCAAATGATGTAGAAAAATTGGTAGAAGAAGGGTAGGAATTGGTTATTGTTTGAAATGTGGCGAATAACTTAGGTTATGATTTCTAGTATGTACAAACTTGGTGAAAAGTTTGAGGAGGATACCAATGACCCTTTGGTTGATATCTTTTTGATCGATTCAACTGACTTTTGGCTCATTCAGTGGCCAACAATGCTGGTAAGGTTTTTTTTTGTTTTTTTTTTGGGTTAATAATGTTAAGGTTGTGTGTTAATTTTGAGCTGATAGGTTTTAACTTTTGATGGAGAGGTGTGTAGTTGGAGCAGAGCAATTTCCGTAGGAAAGAGCTTGATGTTGCTTGTTTATGGTGTGAGAGCAACAAACGGTGAGTTCTTATATTTATATGCAAAGCAGAGATCACAATCACGATCTGATGTTGATGAGAGGCTAGTATTTAAGTGATTTTGTGGATCTGGTGGTGGTTGCGCTGGTTGCAGGCCGCCGAAAACCAATAAAAAGCCTGAAAAACCGGGAGTTTTTCCGATGACAGGCCCTCTGACGATCAAGTCAGTAACCAGAAAATGAAAGGTAAGGTTTAGTGGCAAAATCTTGATTACCTGGTAACTGAGGAGGGGGACTGTATTTATAGGCATGTAGAGAATCGGTTAGGGATAGATTTCCTAACAGTCATATCAAATTCCTTCGACTAAGGATGTGAATCGCTAATTATCCCCTAATTTTAGGAGATTTAATCACCCACCATAAATGTATGGTCATGTAACATCCCGTATTTCTTGAAGGTATAATATACTAGTATAATATATATATATATATATATATATATATATATATATATATATATATATATATATATATATATATATATATATATATATATATATATATAATGGCAAAGTTGTAATAATGTAGAGTGACAATATTCTAATAATGTTGGGATTATAAAATGAGAAGGAGGGTTGCTGTGCTTTGACAGCATGGGGTGACGTGGGCGTGGGGCCCAGGGAAGAAAAGGAGGGCACCAGCAGAGCTGCTGTTGCTGTGTGCCTGCCACGTTGCAGGGGGGCCAGCTACGTGCTGCTCACGTGTGCAAAAGACAGGAGTGGTGTGGGATTGATTTTTCTCACATCTGAAGAAATTATGAATAATAAGATAATGAATAATATTGCTTATGATCAAGAGTCATCTAATCGGCTAGTTGTACCAATAAATAAATAAATTATCTGAGTTGGGGCAGGGGCATTACTAATGGTATCAGAGTCGACTTTTGACACCTTGTGTGGGTAAGAGTGTGTGCGATGTATGCCTGAGAGGAAGCCGAGGTCAGTATGCTGGTAGTTTGGCCATGGACAGTACACTAGAATTAGCTAAATCAAGGTATTCCACTCCACATCGGCAAAATGTATGCTTGAGAGGGAGCTGAGGTCAGTACGCTGGCCTAGAATTAGCTAAATCAGGATACTTCGCTCCACATCGGCCAGAAAGAAAATCCTGTACTAGGTTGCCTGCTCCGTACTCAGCGAGGACGCTGAATTCTTAAGGGGGGTGTGTAACACCCATATTTCTTGGAGGTATAATATACTAGTATAATATAGTATAGTATAGTGTGTGTGTGTGTATATATATATATATACACTACATTTGCCCGCGGCTACGTGCCTGCGGCACGTCTTCAGAACGATACAGCATATGAAAAGTCTTGTAAACAGTAAATCAACAATTATATAGCTAAAGTTTGAATAGTATGGCAATAATTAATTGTAAATAAAAGTCCATGTTTCTATATATATATAGATAGATAGATATATATATATAGAGAGAGAAAGAGAGATATAAATAAATGAGTTGTTTTGGGGGGGATTTGAATTTGAGTTTTGGGGGAGGAAAATGTTTTTTTTGATGTTAGATCTGGGCCTTTGATTTTGGGGGGAATTGAATGTGAGCCACTTGATAGCTTTATTTGTGTTTTATTATATAGATATAATGGCACAGTTGTAATAATGTAGAGTGGTAATATTGTAATAATGTTGGGTTTATGAAATGAGGAGGAGGGTTGCTGTGCTTTGACAGCATGGGGTGACGTGGGCGTGGGGCCCAAGGAAGAAGAGGAGGGCAGCAGTAGAGCTGCTGCTGGTGTGTGCCTGCCACGTGGCAGGGGGCCGGTTGCGTGTTTCTCACGTGCGCAAGAGAGAGGAGTGGTTTGGGATTGATTTGTCTTACATCGGAAGAAATTGTGAATAATAAAATAATAAATAATATTGCCTATGACCAAGAGTTGCCTAACCGGTTAACCACCTTTTGAGAGGCAACATGTAGTGGGTAGTTGTACTAATAAATAAATAAATTGTCTGAGTTGGGGCCGGGGTGTTACAGGTCAACCTTTCCCTAGTGGGCTTTCATTTTTGGTGATGGGCCTGCGAACGGCCCATGTTTGAGCTGTGAACTTGCAACTGGTGTGATATTACTGTATCGCCCCTATGAATGTAAAGATTCACGAGGGGATCGAATGGCTCTGATTGACTGAATTTTTTACCCATATCATAGGCCCCCCTACTCCTGGAGGTTGGGTATGACAGCCTTCGAGGATTAGTCTTCTCCTGTGTGGATAAAAACTAATCGAAGGTGCGAGTTTTGAAGAGATTCCATGCCCCGTGCCAAGTGTCGCCCGTGGTTGGCTCAAAGTGTCTGCCGAACATTGATGCGCAAAGGCACCGAGGCAGCCAGTGGCAAGGCGACAGGGCGGTGACATCATGTCATTTTCACATGTGGCTCAAAGTCCATGCCGAGCACCGAGCTTATATGCCTCAGTGAGTCGAGGTGGCGAGCATCCTGTAGTGAGGCGAGGCCAAACGATGTTGGATTTTTCGCATGTGGCTCAAAGTCTATGCCGAAAGGCAAACCTATATGCCTCGGCAAGGCAAGGTAATGAGGTGTCAAGGCCTGCTCAGCGAGGTGAGGCCAAGCAAAGTTGGAGTTTTTGCGTGTGGCTCGAAATCCATGACGAGTGTTGAGCCTATATGCCTCAGTGTGGCAAGGAAATGAGGTGGCGAGGCATGTTTCAGCAAGGCGAGGCTATACGATGGTGAAGTTTTTTGCATGTTGTGCGAAGTTTATGCCGGGAGACGATGCCAAGCGAAGTTTATGAAATGTCTCGCGTATGGCTCAAAGTCCATGCTGAGCACTGAGCGTATTTGCTTCGGCGATGCGAGAGAGCGCATGTGCTTCGGCGAGGCGGGGGGGGGGGGGGAGGGGCGAGGCAGCGAAAATGGAGTTTTTTACATGTGACTCAAAATCCATGTCGAGTGCCGCGCCTATGTGCCTCGTCTCGGTGAGGCAATGAGGTGGTCAGGCATTCTTCGGTGAGGCAATGAGTGGTCAGGCATTCTTCGGTGAGGCGAGGCCATGCGAAGTTGAAGTTTTCACGTGTGGCTCGAAATCCATGCAGAGTGCCAAGCCTATATGCCTCGGCGAGGCAAGGTAATGAGATTGCAAGGCATGCTTCGGCGAGGCGAGGCCATGTGAATTTTATGAAATCTCTCGCATATGGCTCGAAGTCCAAGTTGGGGGACGAGGCCAAGCAAAGTTTATGAATTCTCTTGCGTATGGCTCGAATTCCATGCTGAGCACCGAGTGCTTCGGCGAGGTAAAGGGCGAGGTAGCAAAGATGTCGTGTGTGGCTTGAAGTCCACGCTGGGGGATGAGGCCAGGTAGAGTTTATGAAATCTCTCATTTACGTCTCGAAGTCCACGCAGAGTGCCAAGCACAAAGCGTTTGGGCTTTGGCGAGGCGAGATGTGAGATTGCAAAGATGAGGTTTTTTTGCGTTTGGCTCGAAGTCCACACCAGGGGACGAGGCCAAGCGAAGTTTATGAAATCTCTTGTGCAAAGGATGGGAAACTTATGATGCTTCTTGGTGGCTGATTTTTATTTGCATGTGCATGACACGTGAGTTGGCTGATGTCACTACTATTGAAGCATGTGCACTGCACTGTTGGAGCATACGCATCGCACATGAGTTGATGTCACCGTTGTGGAAATCTATGAGTTCTTTCCTTATTAGCCATTGGACTGAATTGTAGGGCTATGATTTTTTGTGGATATCGATGAATTCCCTGGCTTATATATCCCCCCTCATCTCCTCATTTTATTCTTTACATTCTCTCTTATCTATGGAGTTTCTATCTCTAGAACATTTTCTGGTCACCGGCTACCTTCCGATCAACTTTCCAATAAAGCAATTAGGTAAAGTATTTTTAAATTATTTCAAGGGTTTGGTCCGATGCCTTTGCCTCCGGCTCCGGTCGGGCCAATATGGATTCTTCGTCCACTTCTTCATCTATTTCTTCGTCTATAGATTTTGTACACAGTGTTCCTTCCGAGTCTTCTTCCTCAGATGTGGAAGAGGTAGTGGTTCAACCCCAGGAAAAAGGGAGTGAAGGGGATGAGGAAGAATGTGAAGAGGAGGGAAATGACGATGGTGGAGAAGAGGAAGTGGAGGGGGATGATGAGGGTGAGGAAGAGGAAGAGAAGGGAGAGAAGGATGAAAAAGTGGGTGGTGAAGCGGTCCTTCCATCGAAGCGGATCGTCCATACTGTTAGGCTTCTCCTTCACCTTCTCGAGCCCCTAACCTGCTGAGGAGAAAGTTGAAGTTTACCTTCCCGACTAGCCTAAAGGCTGAACACATCAATTACTTGCCCAATGGGGGCTTTGATGTCTCGTACTATTAGTATCCCATTCTTATAAGAGTTTATCTGGATGACCTCCTGGACCAGATTTAGTTCGGCATACAAATGTCCTTACCCAGCCGATAGAAAATTCAGGCCGACAAGATCTGGAACACGCTCGTGAAGACCGACCTTTCTCAGATTCAGTTGTGTTACCACATTCCTTTGCAATTTGAGCTGATGATCCAGAATCCCCGATTCAGGCAGAAGGATAACCTGGCCCCTTGGTTTTGTATGTTCCACTTAGACTCCATCATCTCAGGGCTCAGACTACCTATGCACCGGTTGGTCAAGGAGGTACTAAACTAGGCTAGCCTTTGTCCGATGCAGTATGGTCCGAACTCGTGTAAGCAGCTCATCACCTTCATACTTCTCTATGAGAAGAATGGGGCTCCACTGAGGTTGAAGTACTTCCGAGCTTTCTTGGGGCTTAGCACTGCTAAGAATTTCGAGGGGTGTTGTTTCTTCAATCCTCAGCCCGAAAGGCGCATTATGCATAATCACCCAGATTCCATAAAGGATTGGAAGTCGAAGTACTTCTTCATCCAGAGCTCCAAGCCTTGGGACATCCCGATGAAATGGATGTTCTGGATCCTTAAGCATAAAGCCCTGAGGCCCAAAGACTACACTATGCAAGAGAAGGATGAGTTAGAGATGCTCTTCGTCGGGGGGAGTGTGAGTTGGCCGAAGATGTCGGAGAGGCACCTTATTAGGATTGGACTGAGCACTTTCGACCCTTGTATATTTTTTCTTCCTTTTTGAATTCAATTTTTTTCCTTCGTCCTAACAACTTATTCTTCTTATTGCAACGATGATCGACGACAAGGACATCGAGGTGTGGAGTACCACCTTGGTGAAGAAGAAGGCTGCAGAGCAGCTGAAGGGGAAGAAGCACAACCTCTATTGTTGAAGGGAAATCAAAGATGTCAAAGGCCCCGACAATCACCGACTCGCCCGACTCGATGAGGTTGGTTCCATGCTCAAAGAACCTCAGGGTGGCCGAGGCGGCAAGGTCCAGGCTCCCTCTCATTCGCCTCGAGGCTAGGGAGATCATTTGGGAGGAGGGCTTTGAGCCTTGGAGGTTTGTCTGGGTTTTGAAGGTTGCTGAATCAATCCTGGAGGGTCCGGTTGCCTTGGAGGTTGTGAAAAACCTCGCGACTCTCCATGACAAGGAATGTCTTGCGACTGAGACATTCGACTCGAGCTATATGAATTAGGTTCAAGCTGACATGGTGGTAAGTGTGCCTCCCTTCTTCCCTGAATGCATTCATTTTCCTTAATTAACTGAAGTTTTTCCAAGTATCTTGGCTTCGGTTTGCAAGCGACTCTACAGGGAGCAGAGATGAGAAAGTAGTATGACCATGAGCTTAAGCTTGCCGATCGGAGAGCACAATGGGTCAAGAAGGAATGCAAGAACCTCAAGTTGAAGTTTGATGACGTGGAGAAAAGCGAGAAGGCTCTCAGGGCCGAGCTGACCTCCGAAGCTGTCGAGTTGGTTAAGCTGGAGAAGGAGAAGACTCACTTAGATGCAAAGAAGAAGTCGTTGAAGGCTGACATTGTGCAAGCCATCGACAGGGTAATCTTCGCCCAGGATGAGGGGTACGAGCAGGAACTCGAGCACGTTCAGAGGAAGTAGCCTGACCTCATCTCAAGGGCTTCTCCTACTCCATGAAGTTCGACAAGGCTCCCCTTACTCCGTAGGAGATCCCCTCGGGTGGGGAAGGGGACACTAGGTCTCCTTTCGCCGCAGCCGACCCACTAGAGGTTCCTTCTTAGCTAGCCTCGACTGAGGTTGCAGAGGTGTCTCCCTCCCCCAAGCAGCAGGATGTTAGATCTTCTTATTTGTCTCTTTTTTTCTTTTGTTTTGTATTTTCCAACTACAAACTGGCCACTGCTTTTTATGCGAAACCTTTTAATGAATTTGAATGAAAGAATTTTTTTGGGCCGAATTCCTCAACTTGAGATATTTCACAGCTTTTAGAATTTAGCCAAGTCTTTAATGCTCGGCATAACGTGGGATTTTCCTTTATTTCTAGATCGCCAAACATGCTCTCGTCGACCCCCGAGATGTCGAGCTTGAATACCTTAGGAATAGATTGCACATCGTGGAATCGAGTTTGGCTCGCCACCGTAAAAAGGTGAAGGATAAGGAGTCGGCGTTCTTGTACCACATTTGAAGGTCACATCAAACGAGATTGAAACTTGCTCGTCTAAAAAAGGTGATGGTTGACAGGGATCTGGGCCACGCTGGGGCTCTTGTAACTCTCCTCAGCGAGGCATCCCGACCTCATTCCTCAGAGGGTGCGATGCATTCGGCTAATTCTTTTCTTTGAGTGATTTTGGTGGAGAAGGAGTTGGAGATATAACACTTAAAGGTGGAGTTCGGAGTGGTGGGGTCTCAAGCGACTTCTCTCTCTAGTGGTTGGACCTCCGTCCAAAATCCAAATTCGATGGCCCGGTTAGAGCTTACAAACCCAGGGGACGCTCAGAGTGGAGTGGCCGGATTGTCTTGCATGGATAGCTCTCGGGAGGGGCCTGATCGACCCATTAGGGAACGGGCCAGATTGGTTGGTCTCGAGTTTGTTTGCGCGAGCCCGAAAGTACGCCCCTAACGAGGAGGTTCCGTAGACGACCTAAGCGACTTGTTGTAACTTATTTTATCTTGTTGTAATTCCTCGACCATGCCAAACATACCAATATGTATTTATGTAATATCATGTATATTAAAATATTTTAAATATATATTATATCTTTTCTTGCTATTTTTGCAAATTGCGTTTATAGGTGTGTATGATGAGTATTATATGTTTATATACATATGTACATACAACATACATGTATATATATATAAATATATATTTATTAATTGAACTTCTACCAAAAAGATTTTTACTACGGTAACTATTATTTACCTAATAGTAATTAAATAAAACCATTTACCACTTGCCCATGGTTTAATGAAACCATAAAGTGAGGTGGCTACTTGCATGAAGCTTGGATGCCACTTGGATTCACCCCCTCTCCCCCCCCCCCCCCCCCCCCCCCCCCCATTTTCTTTTCCTCCATTAAATCTCTCCCTCACTCTCTCTTTCTGAAGCCCTTCATTCTAAGGTTTTAAAATTATAATAATAAGAGGGAATAAGAGAAAGAATAAAAGGAAAAAGATCGGAGAAGGGAAGGAGAAGTTATTTCTACTACAGTTGAAGGGTGATCAAGAGGAGGAGAAGGCAAGCCACCATCTTTCCAAGCTTTGCACCTAGGGTGGGGGCTCTCAAACTCAAAATGTATTATTTTTGTTTGATTATGAAGTGTGATAGTGTAGAATTGATTATCATGATTGATAGGAATTGATTGTAGCTACTACGGTTTGTGTAGTAGAGAAATGCAAATTTGTATGCTTGTAGTAACGAATTTCTATCTTGAAAACTACTTAGAATCTAGTTGTAAAAATTTCATGGTATGATCCTCTGTGTATGTAGAGTCTACCCTAATTATTTCAGATTTTTCTGATGCCATTTGATATTTTAATTAAATCCATTTCCAAAACTGGACATAACACTACTTCTGGGTATTTTTGAGTAACGATTTGAATGCACTCCGAAGTTCATATCTTGATAATGGTGAGGTATCCCGAGCTAAAATTTTTACTGGAGGTACTTGCATGTGTTAACAACATTCTTTCCAAATTTCAGATTTTTGTAAGTTTATTTGATATATTTAAAAATTATTTTTTGACAACTGGTCCAGAGCCAAGAACTGGTTCTGTTCTGTTTCAAAGATGAATTTTAATAAATCATAACTAAATTATGGAATATAATATTGCAGTAAATTTTTTTATTATAGCATCTACTATTTATCTAGATCATTTATCTAATATTTTAGAATATTTGGAAAACATTTGATGGGTTTCCAAAATTTGTTTGTAAACAGAGGTTGGCACACTGCCTGAGAATAAAAGATGTTTTTCTACTAGATTCAAAAGGCTATAACTTTCTGCATATTTTGAATCTTGAAGTAAATTCTGGATATGTTAGACTTGTATATGTCTAGTTACTGAATCCAAAATTTTATAAGTATTGGACTTATAGTTGAATTGATATTGAATTTTGAATAGACCATGTTCAGTTTAAGCTCGGAGTTAGATGGTCTGTGAACGTGTGATCTTGTGAAACTGTGTGTGTAGAATCTGAAAGAATGATCAACTAAAGAGTATTAGAGAGTGTTAGCTTTTCAAAACATCTAGAATCATGCAATTCCAGTTTGTATAGCAAAAGATATGATTTTTCTAAGTTGGGACAGAACCAGTCCTAATAACAAGACCTTGTTTTTGTAGAGTAACTCATTTCATGTGTACACCTAGTGAGAAGTAGGGGTTTTTTAGTGTTTTTGTAGCGCCCCGAATTCCTAACATAGGAACTCATGACACACTTCAGGATCTTTCATCAAATGAGTCACAACACAACAAAAATAGCAGGAAATTAAAAACTTTTATTACATCAAATTGTTATTATAATGTCAAATGATTACAATAATTACAATTAATTTTTACAACAAGAATGTATAGAATAATTTGGACAGTAACTTTCACTTGGATGCTTTCCCCTGCTAGAGCTTTCCCGCAATTCCAAGTCGGCAATCCTGCACTGATAACTGTCGGCACGTCAGTTGATTACAACTGACGAAATGCTATATTCGGCTATCCTCTCTATGCCATAATATAACAATTCCAACCTCAACAACCACAAATAATATTTGATGCAAAGAAAAAAGTGATGTCAAACAAGTGTCGGTGTATGCCATGGCCTAAACTAACGCACACACCATGCACACATGCTTCTAAGGGTAATTCACGCTTGGTTGAAAGATATGCATCCCATACTACACACCCCCCAACCAAACAACGTTCTTCAGTTTAATGGGGCTTGATCCCCCGCTATGCATCCTACTCTTGTGCTCTCTCCTGTTTCTGATTCTAGTGATGGGGAGGCTGTAGGCTTACCATGCCGTCATTAGTGGTGTCCAATCCTCATGTTTTATCCACTATGCCCGGGATTCCAGTCGCAGGCTTACACTGCATGACTGAAATCAAATCGGCTTACCCGATATGTTGCAGGCTTACCGTGCATGACTATAACCAAATCAGCTTACCCGATCTGTTGTCTCCTCGGACCTCACCAAAAGCTGATATACGGGCACCAGGGCTCCCCGCCGGAGGACTTAGGATCTTTTCCGTATAGTCTCGCTCTGTGGTGACTTCCTCTAATCCTCCTGCCCGCATCGGTCAACAAAGGACATCACGGATATAAGGTTTCCCCAACTCTGCTACACTCGTCCTTACACTAGAGCAGAACTTGCAGTCGAGACGACTTTTCCCTGACAGGCGAACACCCTCGCTAGTGCCAATCCTTACAATCAACCAAGACTAGATCTATCCCTACCAATGTATCCATGCTACACCTCTCCCTTAGTTAGGTGATCTATCTACCATAACCAATCCCTAACTTGGTAATCAACTTTGCTTGCCATGATCAACTAGTTCAGTTCCACTTGCAGACTCTTTCTAATTAGTTACCTTTAACAATGATGGATCTCAACCCATTCTACACTAGGACTCAACTAGCCCTTTAGTCCGGCCCAAGGGTTGACCCGTCTCGGCCCACACTTGGCACGAACCCATGGTGAATCGACCCCGTCGATTGCCGCAACTGCAATCTACGCTTGGAGTTTGATCGCAACCTCGGCCCGACCAACAAGTAGCTCCTGCTAAACTTAATGCTTACAGTCCTCGATAAGTGGTAGGTCCAAACATAAACCATAGTATCCATCCATGCACGGTGAGTACGTCGACGCACGAGTCATCTCCTCCAACGCGTTCGATGTGACATGGGTTTTATTCTACCCGTCTAAGTTTGTCAACAGGATGTAGTCCTAGAGTCTCAATACTCAATCCAACGTACCCCAACATGGTACACGGAGTAAGTCCGAACCCATGAATACCCAAGAAAGGGTTCTAAGAGCCCCAACTTTGACAATTCCAAATTCCAAACAGCAAGCACACATCTGGCGTTTATGCCACAACGGAGTCATTCCCGGTCCCGATTCTTTGAGAAATCGCGATCGGGCGCTCCCATGCTTCTACTCAAGGTAGACAGCAAGTACAAGCACCCAATGGGCATGAATTTTATCCCAAAGTGGTCTACAACAATACCCCAACATCCAATACAATTTTCACTTCGAAACATTGAACAATGTGGTTTATAATGCGGTCTACAAGCAACTATGGGCTACTCTTAGCAAGAAACTTTAGATATTTGAGTCTTAACCCAAATACACATCTAGGACATGAGTCTTGACCTCATAAAACAACTCTAAGCTAACAGTAAGCTCTAAGATTTACTGTGTTTCTCTCGTCACTTGTAAAAATCATATAAAATTGCAAACTTATCAAAATCATGATTTCTCGGCCAATCCAGAAGGGTCTATGTGTCTACTAAAACTTCTTACTTACAAGTTTCTTCATAGAAGGTCGTTTACAAGGTCTTATGGCCTCATCTTTAACAAGTGTACAGACTTCCATAATAGCATATCAGATCAACACAGACATGGGATAAAAATCCATTTAAAATAGCATTTGGTGTCAGGCCATTATGAAATTTTATAATCTAGTTCCTGACACATGATGTTGCAACACTTCCAAAAATCAAGTGATTCTACCAAGTAGATTTCCAACTATGTCCTTTTGAATGTCAACCAAAAACAGGGCAGTAACAATAGTAGTTCTGTTTACTAAAATATCTAGCTCAGTTTGCATGATTTTTTTGACATAGCTACAGTGGTCCAAATTTCATGAAATTTGAAACGTAGGTCTTAGATACATCCAACAATGACATACTAAAATTTCAGATAATTTCCATAAGCATGCAGTGATATACAAGTCATTCTTTTCACAACAGTAACAATAAAAACTGCTTCTTTTTATTCTGACCAGCATGCAAGTTCATAATTTATATTAATAGCATGAAAAATCACAAAAAATCATAAGAATTACTGAAGGTGTACGACACCTATATGATCATCCTCTAAAAATTTCAGATCAAAATTCCAAATGGTGTTCATGAAATGAGCTACAGACTGACAACAAAAATTCTGTCTTTTAACAGGATCTTCTTGTTTGGATTACTTAACACAAAACGAGTTATCTAAGTTCATTCTTAGGACATGCATGTCATTTTTCAGTCATCACAAACATCATTCAACCATAAAAACAAACAAAAGGTTAGAAACACCCACCCTTTGCTTGTAGCTTGTTCTTTGCTTGAAAGTCCTCCTTCTTGACTCGTATGGAACTCCTTGATTTTCCTATTTTCTTTGGCTCCTTTTTCCCCTTCTCCTTGGCTTGTTCTCCTTTTTCTTCAAATCAGTAACAAGAGTGTGTAAAGAGTGAAGTTTGGAGTTGTAGAAAGGTATAGGAGTTGTAAAAGAGAGTGGAGAAGAGAGGGGGTTTTAACAACACGAGAGAAGACAGGGAAAGAGAGTAGGCCAGTTTTTTTTAGCATGGGGAAGAGGAGGGGCATCCCATCATGCAAGGGATTGGGCTAGAGAGGAGGTGATGTGATGGGGGTCTTGGGGGTTATCATGATGTTCCTTATGCAACATTTCAAGAAACCCTAACCCTAACCTCATTTTCCCCTCCCTTTCTACTTGCCGGCCATGGAGCATGGGCTTGACCCATTTTGATTTGTTCAAGTGTAGCTTAGCTCATTTGTTTCCTTTGGGCTTCACAAGTCCAGCAAATATATATATATATATATATATATATACACACACACACACACACACACACACACACACACTCACACACACACACACACACACACATATCCATATGCATGGTTGTAGGTTATTAGTAAGAAAAATAATTTTCTTAACCAAAAATATAATTTTATAGCTAGTAGGATATATGTGTGTGTGTGTGTATACAAAATAGGAAACAAACACGTGAGTAGTACAAGCAAAAGGGGTACAGGAACAAACACGTGAGAATACAAAATAGGAAACTGGAAACAAGAACATAAAACATATCATGGCAGGAATGCAATAGGTAATAGAGTTTAATGAAGCTAGCAAGCAAGTAAACTGGGTCAGGTAACAGGATCATGCAACAAGTGAACATGTAATTTGCAGCATATATCAAGTAGCATGCGAGACAGGTATCAGGAGTGTACAGGTAAAACATGTTATTCTTATGTCTATTATTTAATTATATGTAATGCACCACTCATGCGTCCCATATATATACCACATGTTTGATGCGTACAATCAAGTGAACGTTTAGATTTCTTAGTGGATTCTATAGGGCTGTGTACTCAGGCATCATTTAACAGGCCAGAAGGTTCATGAATCAGATAATCATATAAACAGGTTCATGAATCAAGTAGTAATATAACAGGTTCATGAATCATTAATAATATAACTAGCTTATGAATCAATAGTAACATAACTAGTTCATGAATCAATAATAATATAACTAGTTCATGAATCAATAGTAACATAACAGGTTCATGAATCAATAATAATATAACTAGTTCATAAATCAAGTATCATGTCGGAAACATGGGCCCCCTTCCGAGTACACTTTTCTATATTGTCCACTACTAAACCTTTCCCTTAAATCCTGGCTTGTTACTTGTTATTATTATCAAACAGGCATGAAAGTGCACAAACAAGCTAAGTAAACATGATAGAAAATAGGATTCAGGTTTGGGTTGGGTAGAAAACATATTCGGATGTCAAAACAACTTATAATTATTAGAAACAACAAGAACTCCAATTCTGGATAGTAGGACGTTGCTGCACCAAAACTAGAATTCCCGTTGCTACATGAATGCAAATCTAGATCCTTCAGAAGTTATAGAAACTAGATTCTCTTCCGGTTCCAGTGCATATACACACGATATATAAAAGTTACAGCAGCTGGGTTCAAATCAACATTCTACACAAATTTTGTGTTCATCCAGAATTCTTAAAGTTTTGTTTACATGCATGAATCAGGTCTAAAAGCTCATTAATTAAATCCAGGAAAATTAAGGATGATTCCCTAGCATGTCTAGTCTTAGAAAAATAAATTTTATATTATTAAATTACTGATAACATGTTCAAATTAAATTTCAAGGAAGGGTGATACAGTGAAATCGTGAATCTGAAAATACAGACCCAGCAGTACTAAAATAGCAATATCTCACAAAATATAACTCAGAATTCGATTCCGTCAGATGTTATGAAAACTAGACACATGGGGCTACAATTCATATTCAGAACCTTACTCAATATTTTGTCATTAACAGGGTCGAAACCATCAAGCAAGTTCAGGACAGCAATATTCCATAACTAAAATATTCATAATAATTTGATTTTTGTTCAAACCATTTTAAAATCTTAACTAGAGATAATTGAATTATCACATCAGCAACTCAAGAATGATTTCAGCATTATCAAGATGGGAAAATTGCTATTATGGCTACGCTATCATGTTTCAATATTCCACACAAATACATACAACCAAGTTATACGATTCACTCGTAATAATTCATATATATATATATATATATATTATTGTTTGTCATGTGTCGTGTCATGCATGCAATGATGAGGCTAATCATGGTATTTTTACAACATGGAATGATAGGATCAAATCGAAATGAAATATCGGTGGATCAAAACATTTCAACACAAACAACATTAGTTTGGAATTGAACTACGATGAACCTACCTACTAATTTTCAAGAAATTGCTTGTACGAGATACAATAAAATTCGTATAAGAGAATACTTGCCTTGATTGGATTAAGATGAAATGACGACAGAAGAGTAATAACACACACGCAACTACGCAGCAGCAACTCTATGTGCAGTGCACGTACAATCCAACAGCGACACGACTACCTGGGACAACAACGACAATGGCGGAGGTGTGGCCTGGCTAGTTGTGAGAGTACTGGAGTTGCGGTGGTGGACTAGATGGCAAGCGGCAGTCGGGGGGTGCAGCTCAGGCGATAGTGGCCAGCAGGCATGGGGGTGCGCTGCGGTGGTCGGAACAATAGAGGAGACAGCAGCAACTTCGACTGGTCATGGTGGTCTCGCTCATGAGAGGGCGAGGGAGAGGATGTCTGGAGTAATGGCGGGTGATGAAGACAAGGACTGCGGGGGTTGCGGTGTTGATGACTGACGTTTGGGGATTTGCTGCTCGGAGGTGGATTGTGGAGCAGCGACAGGGGAAGGTGGCTTCAACGGTGATTGGCTTGAGCGACGGAGGCGGCAGGGAGCTCGGAGGTGCGCAGGGATGGCGATGGGGAAAGCGGGTGTGCACAGCACATGGAGAACAGAGAGAGAGTCGGGGGGTAGCATAGTGGTGGCTGGGTTTAGAGGGTAATTAGGTTAAAGAGAGATTAGGGTTAAACATGTTATATAGGGTTAAGTGAGGGTTTCCGGTTAATGGGTTGTTGGGTATAGGGTTTGGATCCAATAAGAATGAGATGGGTTTAAATCCAATAGAAAATGGGTCTTAGGTTAAAATAATAAGTAATAAATCAATAAATAATTCAATACTCATATAGTAGTACAAATAATTCAATTAGTATGCATTAAATTAATACTCAAATACTACTACATACAATAGAATGTATGTGTTCACAAAATAGATGAGACTGGATTTGAATTGAGCTAAAATATAATAAATAGCATTTAATTAATTAAATCAAATAGTATGCAAAATCCATACTCCAATAATCATAAAATATAGACTAAGATCAATAGACTTTCGCAAATTAATAAATAATGAAAGATGAATTTTAATAAACATTCAAAAGTTATAATAATAAAAATAATGATAACAATATATATATCAAAAAAGGATTTGAGTTAAAAAAATTTATTAAAATCCAAATAGTAATAGTATATTTGATTTGGGTTCAGATATAAATAGCCGATTAATTAGGGATAGAGAATAAAGTTAAATACACCAGTGTTCGAAATAAATATAATTTTCGATTAGAAAAGATTTTAATGGGAGATCCAAAATGAATTTAAAAACAAAATGAATTTATAAATAATCAACACGCAGAAAATATTTAGAAAATATATTTGCGGGAATGGGGGTTACATGTGATCAACTAGGAAGTTGTAGTAGACACTCCCAGCTTTCTATAGAATCCAAGATCGCGTAATTCCGATAAGTGAGCGAGTTTTTATGTTATTAGCAAGATGCAGCAATTACATTGAAGAAGTTGCATTGAAGAAGTGTACAGCTAATAAAATATATGGGTTTTTTTGTATCGAATAGGCTGAATCAGAAAGAATGATCAACTAGAGACTTGTAGCAGAGAGTCTTGGCTTTCCAAAACATCTAGATCATGCAATTCCAATTTGTATCTTGAAAGATATGATTTTTTTTAATAACAGGGCAGATCTAGGCCAATAGAAGTGGAGTGTTTATTTTGCTTTACTCCAAGTGGTAGATTTGTGAATTTTTAGCATTTATATGCTTAAAATGTTTGATTCTATAATGTGTTAAGTGTGTTAACACATGTGTAGTAGTCTGCTTTATTGATTTGTTGGGGGAATCGTCCAGGTTAAAGAATTATCCTACAACGATCAACCCATAGACTAGAATTGATTTCTTCCACCTCGCGAACTGGATAGTCATCCCTCGCGTGCCGAAGAATTCTTACCCAGTGGGTAGTTGATTGCGGGCCGGGATACTAGATGTGAACCGAGTCAGAGGTGGTGGCAAATGATGGAGATCGAGTCACCAGTGTTTGAGTTAATTGACCATGTCAGATCCATTTCTGACCTAGGTATTACTGAAATTATTTTATGGTCACTGTATTAGTACCCTAGGTCTGTCAATAAGACAGGTGTTGATGCTTATGTATGTTTACCTCTATTTCTGGGTGTATGGTTTCCTCAGGGGCACTTGAGGGGCACGGGCCGGGGATTTGGTCAAGGACCAACAGGGGTATGGCAACCGATGGATATCGACTAGTCGGGTTATTAATTTGACAGACCAGTCAGGGATCAATTGTTTGATAAAACACCGTTGCATGATTTTGGGTGACAAATGTATTTTCAGTAAACTTTTATTTAATTAAGTTTCTTTACTTTTCGCTTAAAGACCGAGTTGATGTTAGGGGTGATTCCCTATAATTCGACTTGTTCTAAGGGCTAGCACTAGGCGGTGATAACCAGGGTTGTCTCTTCCTGTCAAAGGGATACTGGCTATGTCTTCTCATTAGTTGAGAACACGGGGGCCATATCTTGCTCTGTTAATTCCTGAGGTATCTTGATAAGAACGAGATGTTCCCTTGTTCAATGCTGGTGGACACGAATGGAACATTGTGGATCTTCGGCCCTATGAGTATGCTGCAGTGTATTTGTAAGTTTGTCACTGCTTTTGAGAGAGGTCCGGTGCACCGGTTATTAGTGACAAATGGGAATACCCCAAAATTTTATAACCTCCTTAATCATGTGTACTTATCAGGAACAGGAAGTGTACAATAGTAGAATGCAATACATAGCTAGGGTTTAAAACCCTGAACTGGAGAAGACTGCTTGATTTGAAGCGTATGTAGTATGAGATGCATGCGTGTTCAAAGTCTTGCAGACATTAGGTTAAGTGCATCTATTGCTGAACATTGTACTGTACATTAGACTTCAGGTCATGGCATAGACAGACACTAGATAATTAGGATGCATGTTTCCTTTTCCATCAAGACTGTTTGTGTTTGTGCAAGTTGGAGATCGCTGTATAATCAGCATTGCGTCAGTATATGTACTGACGTGCCCACTCAATTAGGTGCTGGATGTCAGATCACGAATGCAGGAAGACTCAAGGCCAGCAGAGTATCCAAGTGGAATAACCAGTGGACATCCTCACAAATAAAGCAGTAGCGGAAGAATCAGAGTAGCGTAGCAGAAGACTCGAGCTGCATAGCACATCTCAGGGAAGCAGATTGACCACTGGGTGAAGTTCCAGAGGGGATCGGTTGACTATTGTTTTGAAGGCAGGCGATAGCTATTACTCAGTAGAATTTGTATCAAGTGGATGTAATTTGTATTCCTTATTTAAGAACAAGATAATGATTGTAATTAATGATGTAATAACTTCATTTGGCAATAACTTTTTTTTAAATTTCCGTGTTATTACTGTGTTGAGTTGCATTCGAAGGAAAAGATTCTGGTTTGTATCACGGATTTCTGGTAGTGGGATCCGGGGTGTTACAATTTACCCCTCGGTTTCCCAAGTGTGTCAATAATGAATCCTCTTTGCTTGGTACTTTTTGCATCGAATTTCTCGTAAGAGAATTTCATAACTTGGAGGCCAAAGGGTCATTGCATGTGTAATCACGTGAACAAGCATGTGGGAGAACACCCTGGAAGTTGAAATGTTTTTCAACCTTCAGAGTTGAACCACCGTTCAATTTTGGAATTGAATCATTTTTATATTTTAGGGGAATGAAACGTTCTTTAACCTTTGTAGTCAAAACGTCCTCCATTTGCAGCCATTTGATGGAGGTGGAGAGTTCGGATCTATCCATGTCAGCATTGCGGGGATCGAGGACTTCCTTCCGCAAGAGCCTATAAAATCCCCCATTCCCTTCCAGTCTTTCTAATTTTCGTCATTCAAGTGGTTCTTCTACCACATGCTTACAATTTGGGGTAACAAAGAAGTATGATTCGCCGTTACCCTCTGGTTATCAGCATGCGACAGAATAATAACTGCTTCCTTAGACGTGCTGCGTGATGTGATCTAGGTCCCTTGGTCCCCTTCCGAGTGAAGTGAAGTTAGTAATTTTTCTGTGCGACTCGATTTCTATGCCAAGGAGCAGGCCCCTGAGAGAGTTCTACGTCGTGGGGCATGACAAAGCAAAAAAGAAGTATATGTAACATCCTGAATTTTTATTTATAAGAGTTTGTGATTTACGGGTTTTGCACGTATAATTTCATATGCATTTTTCTAGAGACAAATATTTCTTCATAGCCTAAGCTATTAATTATTCTCTTTATTTCCTAAAAGATCTATTTTTAAAGCCTAAATGAAATCCTAGGCCTAATTATCTCTCTAGCCTATTATAATTAATTTATTAATTAATTCTCTTGAGCCCATGGTCTTTTGGCCCATTAGTGAGCCCAATTAATTAAATTTCTCTTTTAATTAACCTAACTTGTAGTGTAGACCAACTTAACAAACAATTAATTAAATGTGCATGAACAAATTTTGGTAGGGGGTACTAGTTTGCATGTGCATTGCACTTGCACGTGCAAATGCACCATGGAGTGTAGGCCGGATTGTGCAAAGAGAGAGGGAGAGATGGTTATCTCATTCATGGATGGTTGCTACAACTCCCAAACTCATCCTAGCCCTTGATCCTTAACTATTTGGACTAATCCTAGCCATTCAATTCACTCAAAAATATGTATAAATACACCCTCTCATATACTCACTTTGCACTTGAAAAAAAAAAGAAATAAAGAAACATAAGAGTTAGAAAAAGATTGAGAGAAAGTGAGAGAAAGATTGAGTCTGTGTGCTAGTGTGTGTGTTCATCCCTTTGAAGGCCGGCCCAATCAACAAGGAGCAAGGGGAGCTTGGGTTCCATCAAGCACAAGGAGGAGAAGGCAATTTGCGACACAATCTAGGAGGAGAAGGATCGCTCTTTATTCAAGGAGATTTCTAGGAGTTCTTTCTTTTGTTTGTTCAAATAGGTGGGCAATTTTCTCTAACTTCTAAGTAGTACCATGCTAGGATGTGTTTTGATCATGCTAGAATAGATAGGTGAAAATATTGCTTTATGTTAGTAACTTGATTAAGGAGAAAAGAAACATATGTAAAATTGTATGAAATAAGTAGTAAATTGTTTGAATTATATGAATAGAAATATCGTGGTGATGATTTGATAATACACTCGTTTGCTAATTAAGAAATTGTGAACCTTTATGTTGAGTTATTCATGAATGTGAAAAAATGCTATGTGAATAAATGTGTGGTTATATGATGTGAACTATGAGAAAAACTCCTTGTTATGAAAGTAGATTGATTAACAAATCATACGTGCTTATTGTTAGTAAGATTGATTCCATTTTCGTACAAATAAAAGAATAGTCTTTTATATGAAAAGTGATAGTTAAATGGTTTTTGAAAATCTTGAGTTACTGTATAAATTTCAAATTTCGGATTTTAGTTGCTGAACAGTTGACCGTATATGCCTTAACAGTTGACTGTCCTGACTATTTAGTTTTCAAGTTTTAAATCCTTACAGAACAGTTGACCGACTATGCCTTAACAGTCGACTGTCCTGACTGTTTATTTCTGAGTTTTAAATTATCGCAGAGCAGTCGACCGACTATGCCTTAACAGTCGACTGTCCTGCCTATTTTAATTTTCGAGTTTTTAATCCTCGCAGAGCAGTCGACAGACTATGCTTTAACAGTCGACTGTCCCGACGATTTAATTAATATCCATATTTCATGAGATAATTTTCTATAACCCTTGGCCTAGTGTAAATGAGAATTTGAGACTATTTTGCAAAAAAGAACTTATTATAAAATGTTTGCTTAAAGTGTCTTTGGATAAAGAAAAATGTATTGGTTAAAAGAGTTTGAAAAGAGATTTTTGATAAAGGGAAAATCGAAAGTATGAATGTTTGATTTGATATTAGTAAAAAGAGAATAAGAGAATGATGTGGAAAGAACGAATTATGAATGTGACAAATGAAATTTATTCCCTGCATGAAATTGTACATGAAAGTAAAATCAAATATCATGATGAATTATGAAAAATCTTATGAATATGAATACACAAATGCTATGAACATGAAAAGGAATTGAAAGCTAGAGGGTAGCTAAGCCTTATACTGGCATTGAAAGATATTTTTGAGATGAGATATTGAAAAGAAAAGACCAAGTTTGGGTCGTATTGTTGAATTAATGGTTAAGACCGGTATAGAGGAAGTGCTAACTCTAGGGGTTGATTTTATTCATGATTCAAATAAACTAAGGATTAGATACATAATGGTGATGTGACGAAAGTAAGAGAAAAACACGTGTAAGAGGGCCATCGGATTGGCGGTGTGAGAGTGATTCACAGACTGCATGCTTGATGCGTCATGACATGGCATGAGCACTACTCCAGAATTATCGTCTCGGTGGCGACGCTTGTGGGGTGTTTGGTGACTACGGATGGTGCCATCGTTCCATGACGAAGGTTGAATTGTCCATAGTCTACCTGTGTGATGCGTCATGTCAGTGCGTGGGATTCTCCTGCAGACTGTCTGGACATGGGCTCGTAACTCATAGAACATCTAGGATACTTACCGTAGTTACCGTAGTAGGTTAAGTCATGGCGATGGACCGAACCCTACAAGATGAAGTACGATTAAGGGCTTACCCTCGGACCTATGTAGTATGGGATGCATAGAATCCAAACAAGCGCGCATTAGTATCATGTAATATAACAACTGCATTAAGGAGCACAGCACAACACGACATCAATAGGATAGTCCCCGTAGTTTTGCATGTGACAAGTGTGTACTTTCTAAGTAGGAGAAAATTGATGTTTTATATCCTTGCGTCAGTTGAATGAACTGGCGAGCCCACAGTTTCCATACAGGATAAAGAGATTGACAAGAATAAAGTATGCATGCTTCTTAAAGAATGTTTCAAGTGTTGTACAATTTATTCATGTAATTATTGTAAATTGCTTCCGCTGTTTAAATGTAATTTAAAGATGTAACTCTGATGTAAAGTAAAGTTTCAATTTCCTTGTAAAATTGTACGAAGAGAAGTGAAAAGATCCCGTGGAACTTCGAATTCAGTCTGTTTTGGAATTCAGGGTGTTATAGTAAAAGGCTCGAAGTCCTCACCAAGAGGTGGGGCCAAGCGAAGAAGGAGATGTGTGGCTCGAAGTCCACACCGAAGGATGAGGCCAAGCGAAGAAAGATAGTTCTTTGCGTGTAGCTCGAAGTTCATGCCGAGTGCCAACACTCGGGCGAGCAGACACGAATTCACAAAAGTCTTAGGGAAAGTAGCAATAAAACAAAATTTTATTTCATTAGTGGCTACCCGTTGGCGAGCGCTTATTACTTAGAAGGGCTTTTTAGGGCCTTATTACAATTTGCTGAGGGCACTGGATCGTTAGGTGCTCTCATAAAGTTTCATCAAGTAGTCTGCATTCCAAGTTCTCTTGATCACCCTGCTTCCCAGGTCTTCAATTCGGAAAGTTCTGGCAGTTTGGGGGGAATTATCCTTTTTTGCTTGGCTCGGAGATCTCAAGCTTTCTTAGGACCAAGTCACCTTCGTTGATGTTCAATGGTCAGACTTTCTTGTTATGAAAATGCTCTATTTTCTGCTGGTTAATGTTTCTTCTGACAATCGACCTATCTCACGCTTCCCCATGGAGATCTAGGTTGCCCCTAGGGCCGTCAGATTTCAAGTCCTCATTGAAGCTCAATATCAAGGAGGAGGGTAGCCTGACCTCCAGGAGGATAATGACCTAGGTTCTGAACGCGAGGTTAACTGGTGATTCACATGTCGGGATTCTCTTGGTCATCGGGTATGACTAGAGCACACTAGGGAGTTCTTTGACCCACAATCCCTTTGGGGATTCGTCAAGCTGTTTCTTGAGTCCATCTAGAATTTGCGATTGACGTTCTTTGCATGTCTGTTGGACTGAGGGTGCGAGATAGACGAGATCCTCTACTGGATTCCTAGGTCCATGCAGAATTTTTGGAAATTCATTGCCGACGAACTGAGTGTCGTTATCGATGATTAGGATTCGGCGGGATTCCGAACCTGCACACAATGTGCTTCCAAAAGAACTGCTGGGCTTGATACTCCGTTATGGATGCTAGGGGTTCAACTTCAATCCACTTGGTGAAGCAGTCTATGGCGATAATGAGGAAGCTTCACTGACCGATTGCCTTAGGGAGGGTCTGACCCGATCCATTCCCTACATAGCATGTAATGCCTCGAGCCCGGCTCAGCTGTGCACGCGACTACATGTACGCACAAGCGAACGAAACAAATCCTAAAACTTGCCCTACCACAGGCTTGCCTCATAAAATGTGCTATAGCTTTTAGGTATCTTAAGATCATTTGCAAATCTATATAAACTCAGATTTTCACCCCACCGATGTGGGACAAAGAATCCACACAACACACACAACACCAAACACACAACACACAACACCCACATACTCACTGCCGTTTCCCCAACATGTGCAGCACACACAGCACACACATTAGCGCCCCCCTACCCCCACCTCCACGTCACGTGCTGCTTAAGCAGCCACTCTCCCCATCTCATTCATGGCCAAATTCCCATACAACATAGCCCATAAACTCCCCCTATATGCCCACCTAATATTTAATCTCTCTCTCACTTTAAATATATTATTATATCTTCCCAATATATATATATATATATATATATATATATATATATATATATATATATATATATATATACTCTTAAGTAGGGGTGTTACACCCCCCCCCCCCCCACACACAACCACCTATTAAGAACTCAACGTCCTCGCTGAGCCCAAGAACCGCAAGCTATACAGAATCGTCTTTCTAGCCGATGTGGAGAGGAGTACATTGATTCTGCTAGTGTAGAGACCTACTCGGGACTCTAGCTACCCACTAATGTACAACGTTAGCTCCATCTCAGATGTACATATTGCACATTATCGGTGTCGAAAGTCAGCTCTGATACCATTTGTAATGCCCCGAGTCTTAGCTGCGCACACGACTACACGTGTGCACACGCAAACAAAATAAATCCTAACAACTACCCACCATAGACTTACCTCACAAAAGGTGTTATAGATTTCAGGTACCTTAAGCTCATTGGCAAATCTATATAAACTCATACGCTACATTCACTCCACCAATGTGGGACAAAGAACTCACACCACGCACACAACACCAAACACACAACACACATCACCCATATACACATTGCCATTTCCCCAACACGTGTAGCATACACAACACACACATAGCTGTAACCCCTGTTTCCCATATATATGTATTTTCTGTGTATTTTCTGTATTTAAAATTTTTGTAAATTCTTTTTTTCCGCTTTTAAATTTTTTGTAAAAATGTATTGTTGGATCTTCTATTAAAATCTGAATTCGATAAATAATTTTATTTGTAACTAGTTTCTATGATTTTTATATTGTAATACAATTCTTATTTTTGTTATTATTACTCTTATTATTACTATTACTGTTATTACTATTACTATTATTATTTTTATCTTTTTTCTTATTATTATTATTGTTATCAGTATTATTATTAATACTGTTATTTTTTTTAATACTACTATTATTATGATTGTTAATGTTATTGTTATTATTATTATTATTATTATTATTTATATAAAATCTCAATTATATATTTTTATTGATTATTGTATTTTCCTAATACACAAAACCCATTTTTATCCGATAGGATTTCTTCTTAAACCCATCAGCCTGCTTCCCCGTCTCCCTGTGCACCCTGGTCCCCTGCCTCCTCCAATGACTGACAGCAGTTAGTGGCGAGCGCCCTCTTCTGTGTAGGGCTCTACTAGCCCGCTGCCTGTCCGTTGTCGTCCTCCCGCTGCAGTGCCACTAGTAGCCCCTGCATCCTTCTCGCGACCTTCTGTCGCAATGGTGCCGAGCACCAGCCACCCTGCCGACGTCGCGACCGCCCTGAGTGCCACCATCTCCTCAACAGCTGTACAGCAGCCAGCTCAGTCCCGGCAGCAGTGCCAGCCAGCCACTCAACCAGCATTTTCGCGCAAATCCAGCCGCCGGCAGCCCCTGCAGCAACCCCGACGTTCACCCTGTGCGCTGTCTCCCTCCTGACAGCAGGGACTGCAGCACCTCCACCGCCACCCGCTGCAGCCTCGTGTGCCCCCTCGCCCCGCTGCCATGCTGACCACCCTCGCGACCTCCTGACGCCGTCCTCCGACCGCTCCCGTCCATCGCAGCCGAGCTGAGCCACAACCATGGAAGTGTTTGCTATTTTGATCAAGTTTGATCAAGTGTATTGTGGGCCGTCGATCTCCTTTTGATCATATTTGGTTGTGAGCCGTCCGATCTTGATCATCTTGATCATCATGATCTTTTGATCTTAGCTGTCCGATTGTGTTCGTGATCTCGATCGTCTTCATCTTGTTCGTGATCATCTCTATCGTGGTTCGTTGTTCGTTGAGTTCGTGTTATGAAAATCCGTTCCCGTTATTCTTGCTCTTGGTTCGTCATTTCCGTCAACGTCTCTCAGGCAAGTAACTTGTATTCTTTTCTTTGTGTAATGCAAGTACTAAATACCGCCGGTAGTGTAGTTGGGTTCTAGAGACAATTCATGTGTGAATCATCTGTTATTTATTGTCTCTATTGTGTTGATTCGACCATAGTTGCCTCACGACATACATAACATGAAACAACTAGGGATGACCACTTTTGGATGTATATATATACATGTTATTTTGTGATATCATGTGCTTGATGTGTTATTCGTGATATGACTTGTAGTAGACTTCCAAAACACCCTATATCATGTTGGTTAGACATCTAGTACACCATATTTCATGTTTGGTTTGTTTTGGATGAGTTTTACATGAACTAGTTGATTTTATGTTCGAAGAGTAATTCTGTCTTTTCTGTCACCTTACTTTTGATAAGTATTTTAGACCCTATTAAGGTCAGTATATGAATTTTATTAGTGAATAAGATTTGTAGAGAATTCTGTCTACTTTCAAACCCTTCTGACAGATCTCAGTTTCATTTTACAGGTTGGAGTTATGACTATTTTAGAGGTGTAGAGAGATTTTCAGATTTTGTTTTCTATAAATTCTGAAGAGTAATCTATTTTTATCATGATGTTAAAAGTATCAATATTGTGCACAATACAACTAGACCTGATTGGTATTAACCTTGAATTTTTGTGGATTTATTTGATGAGTTTTACTATCTGTTCTATGTTTCCTAACAATTACTATACATGCAGAATTTTCATACTGTTCAGTAAAGAACCTGATTTTCGACCTGATTCTACTTGCTGTTTGCAAAAATTTTCTGAATTTGAAAGTTAGCCTATTGTATCTATTTTATCACCCTTTTGACAGATCTGGATTTCGCTTTGTATTTTTTGAGATATTGTTGTTTTCGTACTGCGGTGTTTGTGATTCCAGATTTACAAAACCCCCGTATCTTGTTGTTTTCTGATTTTTGTTCACTAAACTATTTATATTGAAAAATTATGAAACTTTATTTTCTGTTACTAAACATAATAGGGAATAACCCAAATTTTTTGTGAATTTAGTTAATGAGTTTCATGCTGTTTTCCTGACTTTGAATACAATCTTCTGATTTTTGGCTGAACATATTTTCTGGTTTCAATTCAGTTTTGACTCATGTTTTTGTGAAACACTATATGACTTATATATATTCTCTGAATTCGGCCAGAAGTCTTTCAGATTTTCTGACGGATTCAGGTTTGCATGTTTGTAGCAATGGGAATCCCAGTTTTAGTGCAGTACTGTTTTACTGTCCCTGAACTAAAATTTTCGTTGTTATACCCTGTTATGTGTTGTTTATCACCTATACATGTTTATCTTTCAACTTGTACCTATTACTTGTTCATGCCATGTTATTCTTGCTCTGTTTTGTGATACATACATGCTTGTTTAATAATGATAATAAATAATCAAGTCGGGATTAAGGAAAAGACCTTAGTAGTGGACAATATAGGTATGTGTACTTAGAAGGGGGCCCGTGATCCCATTATCTGTTGCCATGTTTCATGATTGCATGATTCATGCCTGTTATTATTATATTATTCCATGAACTTACGATTACATGATTCATGCCTGTTATTGCTATATATTGCCATGTTTCATATGATTCATGCATGTTATTACCTGCTGCCATGTTTCATGACTACATGATTTATACCTATTTCTGTTGCCACGATTTCATTACGTGATTCGTGCCTGTTTACCTGTTATTTGTTACTTGACCTTACCCCTGAGTACACGTCCCTATAAAAACCCACCACTAGACCTAAACGAAAATGTTTGAATGTAGCAACCATGTGATAAATACCTTGGGCGCATGAAGTGCTACCTAGATAGTAATAATACCAGACTTGACATACATGATACCTGTTACATGATACCTGTTACATGATACTTGACACCTGTTTACCTGTATACCTGATTACATGTTTACCTGTTCATCTGTATATCTGTTTACCTGCTTGCATGACACTTGATACATGTTACGTGTACCCTGTTAGCACATTACATTACTTGATTTTCTTCATGATTCACGCTAGTTGTTCTATTTTGTTATCATGCCTAATCCATGCTATTTGTTATTCTTTCCATGTACTTGTATCCTGCATTACAAGCGGCCCGTAACTTGCATTGACGGGAGTTTGTTTTCTTTTTCCTCTTCCTGTAATTTATTAAATTGCAGATTTTTGAGACTAGTTGCCAGATGGAGTTGGTGACATGAGATATTAGCTGCTAGAGTTTTGCTATTATTATTTATTGTTGCCTATTTTGAACAATTGTATTAGGTTACTTGGATTTATTTGTATTTGGGCAATGTGACCCAGGATTTTGACTTGTCCAGATTAGATTTATTTGAGATTATAATATTTTGGTTTCAAGTAAATCCTGTTGGTATTTTGATTCATATATGCATGCTTGGTTGACTTCTTTTGCATCCGACTCTAATTATTCTTCTGAAATGTTGTAAAAATCCTTACAGCTTATGGATGATGAAAATCATTCGCTGGGCTTAGTCACGTATCTGTATTCCGTATTTTTTTTTTTGAGAAGCGGGGCATGATAAGATTTTTTTGTCGTATCAGAGCCCAGGTTTAGCTAATGTATTAGTTTGACTGATATATTAGACAAGCTTGGCTCGAACTGGGATCGGCTCAACATTTCACCAACCATGCATGCATAAATGAATTATAGTCAACATTGATCTGGATAAAAGTCTTATTCCTTTTATTTTGATCCCTTCTTATTCAATTCCTTGATTCCTTGTCTTCTTCCGTCTTTTTCAGTCATTCTCCTTGATTGATTTCTTCTTGGGTATGAATTCATTCTTCTCGTACCCATATTCCTTGATTTTGGTGCCATCTATTCTTTTCTTTCTTGCTTGGTCCGTCAATCGGCATCGCTGGATGCTATTGGCAGAGTCTTCCCAATCAAAGTGGCGCAGCGGAAGCGTTATGGGCCCATAACCCACAGGTCCTAAGATTCTTTTGTTGTTTCTCCTTCTTGCATTGTTTGCTTCTTTCCTTCCCTTGTACTCGTCTTCATCCGTTGACTCATTGCTTGGTCCATCTCTTCCTTGTCCATCATTTCTTTGATTCCAGCTCTATCTATTTCTTCATTTTTGATACCGGTTACTTCCTTCTTGCATTCCATTTTGCCATCATGCACCCATTCATTTTTTGATTCATTTCTTCCCTGTCATTTCTCTCTTTGATTCCAGTTCTATCTACTCCCTATCTTGCTTTGTTATCTTGTGTTGTTTCTTTTCTTTTGATACCTGTTTATTTTCTTTCATGCATTCCATTTGTCCTCATTGTTATCCTTTTTCTTTCTTATTCGGTGTTGCTACTGCTTTGTTCCTTTCTCTTTAATTATCTGTTTTGTTACCCTTTCCCAAGTTTGCTTTTGCCCTGTCCTATGTACTGCCTAAGCAAATTTCGAGGATGAAATTTTATTGTAAAGTGGGTAGGATTTGTAACCCCTATTTTCTGTATATATGTATTTTCCGTGTATTTTGTGTATTTAAAATTTTTGTACATTATTTTTTTCGCTTTCAAATTCTTTTGTCAAAATGTATTGTTGGATCTTCTATTAAAATCTATTTTTGATCAATGATTTTATTTGTAACTGTTTTCTATGATTTTTATATTGTAACACAATTCTTATTTTTGTTATCATTACTCTTATTATTACTATTATTGTTATTATTATTACTATTATTATTTTTATCATTTTTCTTATCATTATTATTGTTATCAGTATTATTATTAGTACTGTTCTTTTTTTTAAGACTATTATTATTATTATTGTTCTTGTTATTGTTTTTATTTTTATTATTATTATTTCTATAAAATCTCAATTATATATTTTTATTGGTTATTGTATTTTCCTAATAACCAAAACCCATTTTTATCCTATTGGATTTCATCTTAAACCCATCAGCCTGCTTCCCCGTCTCCCTGTGCGCCCTAGTCCCCTGCCTCCTCCGACGGCTGACAGCAGCCAGTGGTGAGCGCTTCCCGCCGTCGTCCTCCCGTTGCAGTGCCGCCAGCAGCCCCTGCATCCATGTCGCGACCTTCTGTCGTAGCGGCGCCGAGCACCAGCCACCCTGCCGACGTCGTGACCGCCCTGAGTGCCGCCGTCTCCTCGACAGCCGTACAGCAGCCAGCTCAGTCCCGGCAGCAGCGCCAGCCAGCCGCTCAACTAGGGTCGCCGCGTAGTTCTAGTCGTCGGCAGCCCCTGCAGCAACCTCAACGTTCACCCTGTGCGCTGTCTCCCTCCTGACAACAGCGACTGCAGCACCTGCACCGCCACCCGTTGCAGCCTCGTGCGCCCCATCGCCCCACTGCCGTGCCGACCACCCTCGCGACCTCCTGTCGCCGTCCTCTGGCCGCATCCGTCCGTCGCAGCCGAGCCGAGCCACAGCCATGGAAGTGTTTGCTGTTTTGATCAAGTTTGATCAAGTGTATTATGGGCTGTCGATCTCCTTTTGATCATCTTTGGTTGTGAGCCATCCGATCTTGATCATCTTGATCATCATGACCTCTTGATCTCGGAGGTCCGATTGTGTTCGTGATCTGGATCATCTTCATCTTGTTCGTGATCTTGTTCGTGATCATCTCGTTCGTGGTTCATTGTTCGTTGAGTTCGTGTTTCGGAAATCCGTTCCCGTTATTCTTGCTCTTGCTTCATCGTTTCCGTCGTCGTCTCTCAGGCAAGTAACTTATATTCTTTTCTTTATGTAATACAAGTACTAAATACCGCCTATAGTGTAGTTGGGTTCTAGAGAAAATTTGCATGTGAATCCTCTGTTATTTATTGTCTCTACTGTGTTGATTCGACCATAGTTGCCTTATGACATACATGACATGTAACAACTAGGGTTGACCACTTTTGGATGTATATATATAAATGCTATTTTGTGATATCATGTGCTTGATGTGTTATTCGTGATATGACTTGTAGTAGACTTGCGAAAACACTGTATATCATGATGGTTGGACAATATACCATATTTCATGTTTGATATGTTTTGGATGAGTTTTACATGAACTAGTTGATTTTATGTTCGAAGAGTATTTCTGTATTTTCTGTTACCTTACTTTTGATCAGTATTTTAAACCCTATTAAGGTTAGTATATAAATTTTATTTGTGAATAAGCTTTGTAGAGAATTCTGTCTACTTTCAAACCTTTTTGACAGATCTCAGTTTCGTTTTACTGGTTGTGAGTTATGGCTATTTTACTACAGAGGTGTAGAGAGATTTCAAGATTTTGTTTTCTATAAATTCTGAAGAGTAATCTATTTTTATCATGATGTTAAAAGTATTATTTTGATCCAATATTTTGTACAATACAACTAGACCTGATTAGGATTAACCTTGAATTTTTTTGGATTTATTTGATGAGTTTTACAAACCGTTCTATGTTTCCAAACAATTACTTTACATGCAGAATTTTCATACTGTTCAGTAAAGAACCTGATTTTCGACCTGATTCTACTTGCTGTTTGTAAAATATTTCTGAATATGAAAGTTAGCCTATTGTATCCATTTTATCACCCTTTTGACGGATCTGGATTTCAATTTGTATTTTGTGAGATATTGCTGTTTTCGTACTGCAGTGTTTGTGATTCCAGATTTACAAAACTACCGTATCTTGCTGTTTTCTAATTTTTGTTGACTAAAATATTTATATTAAAAAATTATGAAACTTTGTTTTCTGTTACTAAACATACTAAGGAATACCTCAGATTTTTCGTGGATTTAATTAATGAGTTTTCATGCTGATTTCCTGACTTTGAATACAATCTTCTAATTTTTGGCTGAACACGTTTTCTGAATTCAATTCAGTTTTGACCTATGTTTTTGTGAAACACTATATGACTTATATATATTCGCTGAATTCGGCTGGAAGTCTAATTTTCAGGTTTTCCAACAGATTCAGATTTGCATATTTGTAGCCATGGGAATCCAGGTTTTAGTGCAGTACTGTCTTGCTGTCCGAACTATAATTTTCGTTGTTATACCCTGTTATGTGTTTCTTATCACCTATACATGTTTATCTTTCATCTTGTACCTGTTACTTGTTCATGCCATGTTATTCTTGCTCTGTTTTGTAATACATACATGCCTGTTTAATAATAATAACAAATGATCAAACTGGGGTTAAGGGAAAGACCATAGTAGTGGACAATATAGGTATATGTACTCATAAGGGGGCCCGTGATCCCATTATCTGTTGCCATGTTTCATGATTTCATGATTCATGCCTGTTATTATTATATTATGCTATGAACTCATGATTATATGATTCATGCATGTTATTATTATATTATGCCATCAACTCACGATTACATGATTCATGCCTGTTATTACTATATATTGCCATGTTTCATGATAACATGATTCATACCTGTTATTACCTGTTGCCATGTTTCATGACTACATGATTCACGCCTGTTTCTGTTGCCACGATTTTACTACGTGATTCGTGCCTGTTTACCTGTTACTTGTTACTTGACTTGATGTCTGAGTACACTGCCCTATAGAAACCCACCACTAGGCCTAAACAAAACTGTTTGAATGTAGGAACTATGTGATAAAAACTTGGGGCGCATGAAGTGCTACCTAGATAGTAATAATACAAGACTTGACATTCATGATACCTGTTACATGATACCTGTTACATGATACCTTTACATGATACTTAACACTTGTTTACCTGTATACCTGATTTCATGTTTACGTGTTCATCTGTATACCTATTTACCTGCTTGCATGACACTTGCTAAATGTTACTTGTACCCTGTTAGAACATTACATTACTTGATTTTGTTCATGATTCATGCTAGTTGTTCTATTTTGTTATCATGCCTATTCCATGCTATTTGTTATTCTTTCCCATGTACTTGTATCCTGCACTACAAGCGGTCCGTAACCTGCATTGACGGGACTTTGTTTTCTTTTTTCTCTTCTTGCAATTTATTAAATTGCAGATTTTGGAGACCAGTTGCCAGATGGAGTTGGTGACATGAGATACTAGTTGCTGGAGTTTTGCTATTATTACTTATTGTTGTTTATTTTGAGCAATTGTATTGTTACTTGGATTTATTTGTATTTGGGCAATGTGACCCAGGATTTTGACTTGTCTAGATTAGATTTATTTGAGATTATAATATTTTGGTTTCAAGTAAATCCTGTTGGTATTTTGATTTATATATGCATGGTTTACTTCTTTTGCTTCCGACTCTAATTATTCTTGTGAAATGTTGTAAAGATCCTAACAGCTTATGGATGATGAAAATCATTTGTTGGGCTTAGTCACGTATCCGTATTCCGTATTTTCTTTTTGGGAAGCAGGGCGTGACAACAGCCCCCCCCCCCCTATCCCACTTCACGTGCTGCTTAAGCAGCCACTCTCCCCATCTCATTCATGGCCAAATTTCGATACAACATAGCCCATAGACTCCCCTCATAGGCCCACCTAATATTTAATCTCTCTCTATATATGTATATATTATTATATCTTCCCAATATAATATATATATACTAGGTTTGCCCGTTGACACGTGCCTATGGCACGTCTTCAGAACAGTGCACCTGATTTGATTATATAAAATAGTTTTAGAGGTCCGGCAAATTAATTGAAGTAAGAAACATATTATATGAGGAAGCAGCATATCTACCTTTAACCTCAACCATCGTCTTCTTCATCATTAGCTTGAACTTACCTGGAATGCATATAGTTTGTTAGAAACACTACATAGAGATTTTTTAAACTTCAGCATCACTTTTAGATGCTTGTAATAGTTATCCAAGGACATGATCATATAGGTTTTATAGAGTTTACTATAATCTCATAACCACTATGAGCATGTCTAAATACAATGGTAACCCAAGTGCAGGTGTGAAGGTATCTACAATACCAATAATTTAAATATTTGTTTGTTTGAGACTCAGTTTCCAATTGAAATATCTCTTATTATTATTTCAACCAAAATGTAATACATGAAGTTCTTAAAACTCTAATCCAAGCTAATCATTTCTTTTATCTCCACTTTGTCTTCCCATTGCACCTTTATAAAAAAATAATCAAAATGGATCAATAACAAATTTACTTTAGCTGTCTTTATTGAGTAGAGAGTTTGCACCCTTCACTGGTAAACTCCAGTCATCCCAATCCTATATATCCAAACATACACTAAAAGTTCTTATATGTTATGTTATCCATGGCTTCTAATAACTAGTGAAGGGAACACTTCACGATAGTATATTCTCTTGTAGTAAAGAAATTAATGTTGCATATTTGTCAAGTTATTTTTGGTTGCTGATCAGCTTACCTGTCCTGCTATGGTTTGGAAGCCCAAATTGAGGCCACCAAATAATCCATCTCTCACATGCATACACCTTAAATCAAAACCAATAAAAACACATCAAATAAATCACCAAATTAAAATTCTTTAAACCCAAAAATAAAACAATAATACTCTCTGAACTTAGATCTCATGCACACACAAAATTAAAAATTAGAATGAGAATTCTGTTAATGAGATGAAATTAGAGTCACTGCATCGCATGTAAAGGCTCTCGATTCGGTGGAGGGGAGTCACCGATACGTAGTCGCTTGATATTCGCGATCGATTTGGTGGAGGAGAGTCGCCGATACGGAATCAGTAGTGGATCAGATATCGGTGAAAACCTCTTGATTGGGTTCGACACTTGATTTGGATTTGGATTTGCTTTGAGATTCGTGCTTGAGAGGATTATGGAGGCTTCGCCAATGGAATGAATGCGAAGGTTTAAGAAAATGGTTTTAGGGATTTGGAGTTAGTGGCTCAAAAACCTAGGGGAAAGAGAGAAAGAAATTGGAGCTCTCTGGTTTAGAAAATAGAGGGAGCAAACTGATCTGAATAGAGAAAGAGAGAAAGAGAGAAATAATTAAATAAATAAAGGAGTTGTTTTGGGGAGATTTGAATTTGAGTTTTTTTTTTGGGGAGGGGGGGAATGTCTTTTGGGAGCTTATATATGGACCATTGATTTCCTTACTATTAATCGAGAACTACTTGATAGCTTTTCTTTGTGTTTTATTTTATATATATATATATATATATATATATATATATATATATATATATATATATATATATATATATATATATATATAGTCCCCTTCCGTTGTGCACTCGGGCTTCCCATGTTCGTATTGACAATCTGAACCGTTCACTTTGATCTACATATCTAAATTAGTCTAAATATGTAAAATCAAATCATTTGAAATTCATTTTCACATCCATTGAAGTGCCACAAAATTGTAAGGCAGAAAATCATTATTTTTTATAGTCACATAATGGATGGGTAAATAAATTTCAAATGATTTGATTTTACATATTTAGACTAATTTAGATTTGTAGATCAATGTGAATGGTTCAGATAATCAATACGAAGATAGAAAGGACGAGTATACACGAGTGCATACGGCGGCCTAGTGCACAATGGAAGAGGACTATATATATATATATAAGGGGTAGTTGGGCCTATAAGATGTCTATGGGCCTTGCTGTATGGAATTTGGGCTTAAATGAGATGAGAAGAGAGGGGAGTGTACTGCTTGTGCAGTGGGGCTTGGGGTGTGGCCTTGGTGTGTGTGTGTGTGTGAGGCTTGGGACTTAGTCCTATATCGGTGGAGAGAGGAGAAAAAATGCATATAAATAGAAAAGCCTATTATCAATTGGTACCTGAAAGCTATAGCACATTTTGTGAGGCACACCTGTGGTGGGCAGTTGTTAAGATTTGTTTTGTTCATGTGTGCACATGTGTAGTCGCATGCATAGCTGAACCGGGCTCGGGGCATTACAAAAGGTATCAAAGCCGACTTTCAATACTAATCGTGGGTAAGACTGAGTTAGAGGTGCGCCAGAGATGGAGCTAGGACTGTATAGGTTCTGGGTGGGAACTGTACTGCTAGTAAAATCAGGGTACTCCACTCCACGTCGGCCTGGGTAGGAACTGTACTGCTAGTAAAATCAGGGTACTCCACTCCACGTCGGCTAGAAAGGCGATCCTGTGCTAGGTTGCATGTCTCGGGCTCAACGAGGACCCTGAGTTCTTCCGGGGGGGGAGGGGGGCTAAAACCCCGTACTTAATGTAACGCCCTGGGCCCCGCTCAAAAAAATTCTAACAACTGCCACCACAGGCTGCCTCTCAAAAGGTGTCATGACTAGTTGGTGCCTTTTGATCATAGGCAATCCTATATATATACACACAATCCTAACTCACCTTCCATATGGGACTAAGTCACCACCACCTACCATGAACACCATGGCCCCATTGTAATTAATTCATTTTTTCTATAGGCTCTATACAACACACACTACCAAATCTATAGACCCATCTAACCATGAATTAATTACTAAGTGGCCATGGTGTTCATGGTAGGTGGTGGTGACTTAGTCGCACATGGAAAGTGAGTTAAGATTGTGTGTGTATATATAGGATTGCATATGATTAAGAGGCACCAACTAGTCATGACACCTTTTGAGAGGCAGCCAGTGATGGCAGTTGTTAGAATTTGTTTAAGCGGGGCCCGGGGCATTACAGAATGGTATCAGAGCCGAATTTCGACACCGATGTAGGTAAGAGTGGGGTGTGTCTTGTATGCCTGAAAGGGAGTCAATGTCAGTGCGCTGGCTGTGTAGCCCAGGGCAGTACGCTAAGATTTGACGATCAGGGGTACGCCACTCCACATCGGCTGGAAAGGAGATCCTGACACTACGTTGCAAGTCCCTTCTTCAGCGAGCACGCTGAATTCTTAAAGGGGGGGGGGGAGGGTGTAACACCCCGTGTTAAGAATGAATATATATATATATATATATATATATATATATATAATTAATTAATTAATAAATGGATGTGTCCTCTAGGATTCCTATATGAGGTGGGAGTATGGATTTGTGTTGGAATGGGGGGCCCACGGGAAAAGAAAGGCAACATATTTGCTTGCCTCCTGCAGATGTCGTTGATGACGTGGCGTGTTGGGCCCGCCCGGTTGAAGGCAGCTGTAGCTGCTGCTACAGCATGCTGACGTGGGCAGTGGGGCACCCGTTGGGGGTCTTGCTATGCGTTTCTCACGAGAGAGCGCAATTAAGATATATATATATATATATATATATATATATATATATATATATATATATATATATATATATATATATATAATTGCCTGGGATTAGATGTCACCAATCAGCTATAATACCTTTTATGAGGCAAGCCTTTGGTGGGCAGTTGTTAGAAAATTCGTTATTTCGGGCCAGGGTGTTACAAATGGTATCAGAGCTGACTTTCGACACTGGTGTGGGTACGAGTGGGGTGTCTTGTATGCTTGAGAGGGAGTCGTGGTCAGTACACTAGCGGTGTAGCCAGGGACAGTACGCTAAGATTTGACTGAATCGGGGTACGCCACTCCACAACGGCTAGAAAGGAGATCCTGGCGCTACGTTGTAAGTCCCTTCTTCAGCGAGCATGCTGAATTCTTAAGAGGGGGGGGTGTAACACCCCGTGTTAAGAATGAATATATATATATGTAATTAATTAATAAATGGAAGTGTCCTATAGGATCCCTATAGGAGGTGGGAGTATGGATTGTGTTGGAATGGGGGGGCCCACGGGGAAAGAAAGGGAACATATGCTGCTTGCCTCCTGCCGACGTCGTGGATGACATGGCATGTGAGGCCCGCCTGGTTGAAGGCAGCAGCAACTCCTGCTGTAGGGCCCCCGTTGGGAGTCTTGCTGTGTGTTTCTCACGAGAGAGCGCGGGTAGATGTGGGCATTAATGATCCCATATTGGATATTTGGAGATTATATATATATATATATATATATATATATATATATATATATATAAGTAGTTGGGCCTATAGGATGTCTATGGGCCTTGCTGTATGAAATCTGGGCTTAGATGAAATGAAAAGAGAGGGGAGTGTGCTGCTTGTGCAGTGAGGCCTGGGGTGTGGCCTTGGTGTGTGTGTGATTGTATGGGGCTTGGGACTTAGTCCCATATCGGTGGAGAGAGAAAAAAATATGTGTATAAATAGAAAGCCTATTCAATTGGAACCTGAAAGCTATAGCACCTTTTGTGAGGCAAGCCTTTGGTGGGCAGTTGTTAAAAATTGTTTTGTTCGCGTGTGCGCACGTGTAGTCGTGTGCGCAGCTAAGTCGGACTCAGGGCGTTACATAGCAAATGGAGTCGAACTCGCCAGTGACTTAAGTTTGGTGTGGGGGGGTATTTAATGGATGCGAACCTCTGGCACGAGCCATATTTTTGGACAAGTTCTGAAACGTCTTGTAGCAGGGTAGGCCAGTAATACCTGTGGTTGAGGATCTTCCTCCCGAGAGAACTAGTCCCCATGTGGCAGCTACCGACTCCTCTATGCATATCTTCAAGGGCACATCGAGCTTCTTCGAGCACTAGGCATCGAAGATAAGGTCCTCCGTTGGCCATGGTGTACAACTGTTTGAACAATGCCCCCTCAAGGAGCACAAATCTCTCTGCTCTGGCTCGGATTTTCTGCACTTCAAATCTTTCCTAGGGTAAGTCTCAACTTTTGATGAAGTTTAGAATCGGGTTCTTCCAGGTCACCGATCGTAGCTGGGATTCAGCACATAAGACATCGACATTCCCCTTATCAATACTTTGTAGAACGAGCACCTCTACGAGAACTGTGCGATCAATACCTTCAAAGGAGGAGGATGCTAGCTTCGACAATGCATCGACCTGGTTGTTCTCTTCTCGAGGGAAATGAACAACTAAGGCTTCTTCAAAGTTTGCTAGGAGTTCTTTGACGTAGGCCAGGTACTAAAACATGCGGGGGTCTCGGGCTTCGTACTCCCCGGAGACCTAGTTGAATACCAGTTGGGAGTCGTTGAAGGCCCTGACCCGTTTCACCCCGGCCATGTGGGCTAATAGCAGTTCGGCGATTAGTGGCTCGTACTCGGACTCGTTATTAGAGGCCCGAAAGTTTAGGCGTAGGGACTACTGGAGGAAAAATCTATTCGGTCCCTGCAGTATCACCCCTGCTCCTCTCAATTCTTTGCAAGAGGACCCGTCCACATAGGGCTTCCATATTGTAGGCTCCTGTTGCGGTTCAGTTGCCTCCGAAATAGTGCACTTAGTGATGAATTCAGCTAACACTTGGCCCTTGATGGTAGTCCTTGGCTTATAACTGATGTTGTGTTAACTTAGCTCGATCGACCATTTGATCAGACATCTGGAGTTGTAGGGTTTGTTGAGGATTTATTTCAGAGTCTGTGAGGACTTTGACGGAGTGCGCTTGGAAATAAGGGCAAAATTTTTTGTGCTGCCATAAAAAGAGTGTATGTTATCTTCTCCATCTTGGAGCACCTTGCTTACATAGTAGATGGGATTCTGGACTCCATCTTCCTCTCGGAACAAGACGACGCTGAGGGCATGCTCGGATGTCGCCAGGTAGTGATAGAGAACTTCACCTGGTGCTGGTTTGCTTAGCCGATGAAGGTTTACAAGGTACTTTTTTTAGTTGGATGAAGGCATGTTGCAGAGGCTCTCCTCACACGAAGTTTTTGACCTCTCGGAGAGCTTTGAAGAAGGGAAGGGACTTCTCCCTAGACATCGAAAGGAAGCGTCTGATTGTTGCAAGCCGACTCGTGAGCCTCTGAACTTCTTTAACGTTGGTAACGGGAGTCATGTTAAGGATAGCTTGAATCTTCTTTAGGTTCGCCTCTATCCCCCGTTGGCTGACCATGAAGCAGAGGAATTTTCCTGAGGTCACGCCGAAGGCACACTTGGACGGATTAAGTCTTATATTGTTCTTCCTTAAGATACAAAGGCCTCCTCGAAGTCTCATACATGATCTTCATTTCCGAGACTTTTGACGGGCATGTCATCTACGTACACTTCCATATTCAGTTCGATCTATTCTTTGAAAAGGAAAAAATTCACCAACCTTTGATAGGTGGCTGCTGCATTCTTCAGACCAAAGGGTTACCCAGTCTTAGTATAGCTCTTGATCAGTGACGAAAGATGTGTTGGGGATTTCTAGGCGGGAACATTCAGATTTGGTTGTACCGGGAGAAGGCATCCATGAAGCTCAGGAGTTCGTACCTAGATGTTGCATCAATTAGGGCGTCGATACTTAGAAGAGGGAAAGGGTAGAGCATGCCTTGTTGAGCTCCGTGAAGTCAATACAGATCCTCCACTTGCCGTTTGCCTTCTTCACCATCATGACAATAGCCAACCACTCTGGATAGTTGAATTCTTGGATGAAGTGGGCAGCGAGGAGTTTCTCAACTTCCTTCTTTTCAGCCTACTGCCTTTCTGGAGCAAACTTTCTTTGCTTCTGCTGCATCGGTTTTGAGTCGGGATTGATGCACAATTTGTGCATGATCAGTTCTTCCGAAGATGCCTAGCATGTCCGAGGGAATCCAAGCAAATAAATCTCGATTTTGCCGGATGCAGCTAATGATACCCTCTTTGAGCTTTAAAGGCAGAACCTTGCTTACTTGGAAACCGTCTGGTCCCATCTTCCTCGGAGAAGGGGATTTCCTCCAGCTCATCAACTTGTTCGGAGCCAATCGAGCTTCTGTCACCGGGGAGCTCGACCGCGTCGAAGGGGAGAATAGATCCCCCTATTGTGGTAGTGTAGTAGGCTCGGACAGACTCTTGACTGCCCTTTACAACTCCAACCCCAATACTCATGGGAAATTTCATTCTCATGTGATATGCCGTGGCTACCGCCTGAAGAGATGTGAGACCAGGGTCACCCGAAAATGGCATTCTAGGCGGCTTTGACATCTACCACCATAAATTCCATCGGCTCAGTGCGTGTGGCAGGAGATTTTCCCACGGTCACATCGAGTGTGACTATTTTTTCGATCTGAACGGGAGCTCCGGAGAAAACATGAAGAGTGTACTATGTGCCTTCAACCTCTCCTGAGAAAGTTTTAGTCCCACGAAAGTAGTAAGGAATAAAATATTGACTGAGCTACCATTGTCCACAATGATTCGGTGAACCTCGTGGTTAGCCAAGCCGAGGCTAATTACCAACGCATCACAGTGTGGAGTGCGGACGCCATCCAATTCCTCATCGGATAAGGAGACAGGGAGTCCTTAACTTTGAGGAGGGGGTAGTTATGGACCGAGTTCACCTCAATGATAAATGTCTTGTGGGAGGAGTTGGAATCAACCCCCATGGCCCCCTATGTATGGAGTGGATGATGACAATCCTTTCAGACTCCTGAGGCTCAGATTCCCTTTCTAGACATTTATTAGGCCCTCGAGGAGGAAGGGAAGTCTTCTAGTCCTTATGAGTAATTTTTGACAAGCGGCCCCTACGGATAAGGTCTTCTATCTCATCCTTCACGGCCCGATAGTTGTTGGTTTCATGACCATGGTCTTGGTGAACTCGACACCAGAATCTTCTATACCATTTCTTGTTGCCAGTATTTGTTCGATGAGGGTGTCAGATCAGTCATTCTTCTTCTATCTCCATGAGGATAGCATAGACACTCGCGTTGAGCAGAGGCATCCTTTTGAGACTTCATGGCTGCTTCGGTGCCATCCATCTTACTTTCCCCTTTAGGAGGTGATTCTTTACGAACCCTAAGATGTAAGGCTTCCTCGACCCGAATGTATTTATCACTTCGGAGGAGGAGATCAGGGAAGTCCAAGGGAGGCTTTTTAGCAAGCGGTATCTTGAGGAGGTTGTATCGGAAATTGTGCCTAAAGGCTGCTGCCGCGACTTCGGAGTCAAAAGATGAGATGACCTTACTTCGGCTGTAAACCTTTGGAGAAGTCCCGAAGAAATTCTCCGTCCTTCTGCTTCCAATCCAGTAGTGAAGCACTCGTCTTCTCAGACTTATGGCTAGTCACGAAATGAGTGAAAAATCTCTCTTAGAGCTGATCGAAGGAGTAGACAGAGTCGAGGTCGAGCCGGGAGTACCACTCCCTTGCTGAACCTCACAGTGTGGCAGGGAAGGTTCTGCAGAGGAGGGCATCAGAGGCTATGTGAAACATCATGAGAGTTTTAAAACTACCAATGTGATCAGCCGGGTCTTACTCGCCGTTGTATGTTTCAAAATTTGAGGGATTGAAGCGTCTCCGGACAGGGGGCCTCGAGGATGAAAGAGGAGGAGGGTGTTCAGATAGGTTGGTAGCCCCTGTTAGACTACCACCCATCTTCCCCTATTTAAACAAGCCGGCCCTCCATTTTCTATAGTCGCTTCATCACCAGGTCCTCACGTCCCTTAGCTTGGTTGGACCCGTAGGACTCTTCATTGTCAGATAGGTTCAGGCGGTGTTTATCCAAGTGATTGATATTCCTTACGCCCCCTCAGAGGGCATGGAGGACCTCATTCCAAAATTCATGGAATTCGGCTTTGGTTATGTGGCCCTCTTCCTCCTGGTGGCCTTTGGAGGCTCGCCGGTCCCTAGGGGAGTGGCTTCGCTCCTTTTCCCCCACGTGTTGGAAGAGGTTTATGCGGCTCGAAGCCATCCCGACCGGTTTTCTCCGCTCCTAGAGCAGTTGAATTCGATGTGGTGGCGGAGATCCTCAATGTCCTGTGGGTTATTAATTATGTTTCAGAGGTCCGGCCCTACGGGGCGCTCGACCCTTCACGCGATCGAGCTAGAGGCACTCGGGGTTGGGCCCTATCGATGTTCAACACCTGGTAGTCCGACCCCTAAGTGCCCGCCCTACTGCCGGACGGGTGAACCGGAGGAGGAGGTAGAGGGGGTCCGCCGGACGACCCATGGTAGTTGTCTTTCTGGCTTTGGGTGCCATGATCGGAGACTGGATTTGTGACTTCCCACAGATAGTGCCAATATGATATCGATGCTGCTTATTTCTGGTGTGGGAGCAACTGATGATGAGTTCTTATATTTATGCGGAAAGCAGAGATTACAGCTGTACTATCTGATGTAGATGAGAGGCTAGTATTTAAGTGGGTTTTATGGATCTGGTGGTGGTTGCTCTGATTGCTGGCCGCTGGAAACCTGCAAAATCCCGAAACACCAGAAGTTTTTCTGGTGCAGGACTTTCGACGATCAAGGTAGTAACCAGAAAATGAGAGGGAAGGTTTAGTGGCAAAATCTTGATTACCTAGTAACTGAGGGCAGGAGCTGTATTTATAGGCATGTGGAGAATCATTTAAGGAAATATTTCCTAATTACCTAATCAAATCCCTTGGATTAAGGATGCGATTGGGTAATTATCAGCCTGATTTTAGGGGATTTAATCATCAACCATAAATGCTAGTCAACCTGCCCTTAGTGGGGCTATCGTTTTTGGAGATGGGCCTACAAACGATCCAGGTTTGGGCTGTGGGCTTGCAGTTGGTGTGATATTATTGTATAGCCCCTATGAATGTCGAGATTCGCGAAGGGATCGAACGGCTCAGATTGATTGAGTTTTTTACCCATATCAGAGCTAAAGCTTAAGTTACGTGATCTCATCTCCTCCAATCCGAGAAGCAGATTTCCTTAATCTCCATGTGCAAAATATTTCATTAAAAAATATCCCATTTTATGTTGTTTATTGAGTAATTAATTGGATTGATCGAATTTGGGGTTAAGGTTTGGATGATCGAATTTGGTTTCAAGGTAAGTATTTTTGTTGGATTGCTAGTTCTCTTTTTTTCTCTCTTTCAAGTTTAGGGCTAGGGTTTCGATGCTCGGATTTGGGAGTCGAGGTTAGTGTTTCTTTGGATTTGATTTCATTTACGGGCTGTAATTTTTCAGGTATGGGGTTAGGGTTTGGATGATCGAATTTGGAGTTCGAGGTGAGTGTTTTGTTGGATTTCATCTTTAGTTTTACTCTTTTCCTATCTTTCAGGTTTAGGGATAGAGTTTGGATGCTCGGATTTAGGAATCAAGATGCGTGTTTCTTTGAATTTGATCTCATTTCTATGCTGTAATCTTTCAGGTATAAGGTTATGGTTTGAATGATCGAATTTGGGGTTCGAGGAGAGTAATCTTTTTTTTTTAACAATCAGAGTCTTTACATTAAGAAATAAAGTCGAGGAAAAAAATTGTGAGGGCGTGCATGTAGATAACTAGTAGTATTAGAGATAAGGCAGTGGTCACATTGTACTCTCTTACATCATACACATGTTAATTGAAAAATAACGGTGTAAGTTGAACTCAAACTTCCACATCATGCTCATTCACTCTTACTACCCTACTGTAATACATATTATTTGAGAATTAAATGGTGCAAGCTTAACTGGAACTTCTCTTGCTCACCATTACTCTTACTTCGTACGTATATATATTAGAAATTAACGCCGGTGTAAGTCGACTTTAACTTTTGTTGTCTTGCTCGTTCACTCTTTCCTCGTTCACTCTTTCCTCATCCTATTATATACAAATTAATTGAGAAATTAATTGTATAAGTCGAACTCGAACTTCCATTCTCTTGATGCAATGGGAAGTTGGGAGTTTAACATTTGAACTTTCTGTGATCCAACTGTTGGATTGTTCTCCAGTGTGACTTGACAATTACATCAAGTGAGAAGTAGTGCACATGCATTGCCCCCTCTATCTTTCCAAATATTGGCACCTTTTGTGGCTGCAATTTGGCAAAAGGAATAGATTTCCATCTTGTGGATGAGAACTGCACCGCATGGATACTTAGTTCAACCTTCTTACTGATGGCCACCGGGCCAAGTTGACCCGCGATCCGCCCGCAGCCCGCCCACTCAAATCCGACCCGCAATTAGGCAGTTCGGGTCCGGGTCGAACCCGCAGGGTCGATTCGGGTCATCAATTTCGTAAACCCATTCTGCTCAATCCGACCCGCGATCCCGTTGACCAGGGCAAACCTGTCCGCAACTGTAATTCCTGTTTTCGTAAATACGTATTTTCTGTGTGTTTTCGGTATTTCAAATTTTTGTAAATTAGTTTTCCGCTTTCAAATTATTTTTGTTAAAATATATTGTTGGATCTTCTATTAAAGTCTATTTTTAATCAATGATTTTATTTGTAACTATTTTTCAATGAATTTATATTATAATACTAATCCTATTATTGTTGTTATTATTATTATTGTTATCAGTATTATTATTATTACTGTTATTCTTATTTTATTATTATTATTATGATTATTGTTATTATTGTTATTATTATTATTACCTTTGATCGATAAATAAAAAATCTATTTCTATTGTTAATTGTATGTGTAGTATTTCAAATAAATTCTATATTGTAATGCAAATTACATTTTATTATAAATTGTATTTTTATTGGTTATTCTATTTTCCTATTGGATCTAGAAACCCAAAACCCAAATCCTTTGCTTATTGGATCATACCCTACTCAAACACACTAACCCTCACCCTACTAAACCCCCCCTACTGTGCTAACCCGCCGCCAACCCTTCTTACCCCATCGTCTCCCTACTCAACTCCCGCCTTCTTCTTCGAGCCTCCCATCTCCATCACCCAGCATCCCTCATCGCCCAAGACCTTAGTCGACAACCCTCCTCGACCCTCCCCTCATCTCGTCGACCTCCTCCCTCGCTCGTCTTCAACCTTGCGACCCCCCGAGTCCCCTGTGCATCATCTTCCTCGATCGTCCTCTATCCTCTATCGCCATTGTCGTGCTTCTCATCCCCCTCATCGCCTGCACTCCAGCACCACCCTCGACCACCTTGAAGCCCCGCAGCGAGATCCCCTCGCTGCACTCTCGTTCCCTCCATTGCTACTTCTTCATGACCCATCGCCGCACCTTCGAATCCACCATCTTCGTACTCTCCGCTTCCAAACCCATTACCCATCGCTTGTGCCCCATCCTCATCGTCGTCCACCACCGCTTCCTTCCCTCGTCGTCTCGCCATTGCCCTTCCTCCCGAGCTCCCGCCATTGCCAGCGCCTCGTCGCTCCCCTATTTCTCTTCCAAAAAATAGATCTCCGACCACCCATTGCTGCGTTGCTCCTCGACTGCAGCACTACCATCAGTCACCCCAAGCACCCTCGCCACCGCAGCACCGCCCATAGTCGTCGCTCACAATTGCCAGTCAAGCCACCACTGTTGCTGTGTTGATCAAGAAGAGAAGGAAGGAAATTTGTTGTTTGAATCTCGGCCATCCGATCTCATAAAGATCGTGACCATCATTAGATTCGATCCGATCTCCATCATCTTGATCAGATCTGATTTGATCTGAGCCGTCCGATTGTCTTGATCTTGATCGCCATCAAGATCCGCGCTGATCCGATCCATCCGATCTCGATCATCGATCAACGCCCTCATCCAATCAAGGTAAGTATCTTCTTGTACAATTTGTTGTTCTAGTACAAGCTTTATTTGAAAATACTGCAAGTAGATCGTAGTTGTGAATCCCCATTGGCTTATCGTTTGACGTTCTTATTTTATTCCTTATCAATTCCATGATCATAAGAGTTACAATCTTTCGTTGATACATATTCGTTTCACAACTAGTTGGATCCATTTTATCTCCTAATTACTTGAACACATGAAATTAAGAACCACCTTGACTTGTAGATGCATGTTGTATGATGTATGTGTTGGTTTTACTTCTTTTGAGTTGAGAAATAAATGTGGCTTGCTGATTTGATATCTATTACACCCTAATTTGCATCACACATTAGTTTAGACTCATATTAGTTACTAATCATGTCACTTTCTATATAAAAGAACCATCTATGTTGTCATTCCTGTTTTTGCTTGCTGTTTCAACCCTGATAACATCAGAATCTAGACTTGAGTCCTAAACATGAAATTTATCCCCAGATGTCTAGTTTACTACCCTTTTTGACGGAATTGAATTCCGAGTTACAATTTGTGATTTATCGCAGTTTTACTGCTGCTGTGTCATAAAATTTCATATTCACAATTTTGCTGCGATACTTTGTTTTACAATTAATTTAAATATGCTACCTGTAAGATAATGACTTAAAATTTTTCATGATTATACTAGACACACTAAAGGACATTCCATAATTTTCCTAGAATTAATTAATGAAGTTTCAGACCTATTTCACATTTAAAAACACAGTTTTACAAATTTTGGCTGAAAACGAATTCTGGCTGATATTTTAATTTGTTTTGACCCTTGAATATGTGTCCTACCTAGCTTAGACTTGTTACCTGTTCTTGTCCATGTATACTTGTTCTATTTTTGGACACTTTCATACTTGGTTGATAATAATAATAAATAACAAGCCGGGGTTTAAGGGAAAGACCATAGTAGTGGATAATAAAGGTAAGTGTACTCGAAAGGGGACCCATGTTTTCCATTATTTGGTTCATGAACTTGTTATATCTTGAGTGTATTCATGAAATCGTTACTTGGTTCATGAACTTGTTGCATCTTTAGTGCATTCATGAACCCACTGTGTGGTTCTTGAACTTATTAGTGCATTCACGAACTTGTACTTGGTTCGTGAACTTGTTACATTATTTTTGTATTCATGAACTTTGCTTGCTTGATACTTGATACCTGAGTACACCGCCCAATAAAATCCACCACTAGGCGTAAACGTAACTTGTTTGTAAGTAGCAACCATGTGGTACATAGATGGGACGCATGAAGTGCTACCTAGATAGAATTAAACAACAGACTTAAGTATAACATGTTCACTTGCACATTCTGCTTACCCATTCCTGCTACTCGTTACATGTTACTTGTTATTTGTTACCTGATACTTTTTACTTGACACTTGTATGCGATACTTGTTACTTGATGCTTGATACAACTACATGCTCACTTGTTACTTATTCCGTCTACTTGTATGTGTTACCCGTTCCTGTTACTTGATTTGTCTTACTTGTTATCTAGTCTCTTGAATTTCACTACTTGTTGCATCCTTGTCAAATCATGTTGTATACTCTTGATTCAATATCTTGTTTCATACTTTCTTGCATTTATTTTCATACACTAGCTTGTACTAATTGCGGCCCTAACTTGCACTAAGAGTGTTTGTCTTTATTTCTCCTTTTTCTTCTGCATGATAATACAGACTTTGGAGACGAGTTGCCTGCTGGAGTTGGTGAGAAAACCTTCTAGGCTTCTCTTGGGAAAGCTTGCTTCAATTATTTTGTATTTGAGTTTATTTAATTCTGTTGCTACTGAAAACTTGTAACGGGCTTGTAGTCCCAAAGTTTTTACTTTTGATCTAGATCTTGAATTTATTTGGGATATTTATATTATTTCAAATGTATTCTGTTGATTAGTAAATTATTCATGCTTGCGTGGTCGAATATATTTTGCTATATTTCTTGTTATGATGCTGAGTCGATCCTACAGCTTATGAATGATGAAAATCATTCACTGGGTTTCATCACATACTCGAATTCCATATTCCTTTTGGGAAGCGGAGCGTGACAGCAACCCGCCCGCTCGACCTGCGGGTTTGGACCTTGTTGTTCCTGATTTTGGGTGTGGGAGCAAACAGATTAATTTGTGGGTTCTTTGAGAAAAACAATAGAGCGAACCTGTTGACCTTCACCTACGTGTTGACTTGTTTCTTGCCGCTGCCGCAATCCTGCACAAAGTTTGGTACACTGGGATGAATCCCGGTGATGAACCCTCCGACGCTCTTGTTAGTAATCTTAAAGATTAAGAAAGAGCTTTAGATAGAAAAAGATTGATTACCTTACCACGGTAGGAGGAGAGGGATATTTATAGTCTCCTTAGGAACCAGTTTCGAGATAAGGATAAATCTCTACTTTTGGATGTTTATGGATAAGAAGGGAGTTTGACTCGTTTCGTGATAAGAGGGACAGTTGAAACTGCCTGTTGGGGATAACCACGAATTTGAACCACCCCTTATCCATTTGAGTTGGTTTGTAGCAGGCTGCTACCCATAATCAATAGGACAGATCCATTTTTGGGCTATTGGGTTTTCAAGAAAGACCCAGTTCCCCAATCGAACCCGTTTGTAGGTGAAATTACCATCTTACCCCTGAGAGCTTTAAGATTCGTACCCGATTTGAACTGTCACAATTTAATCCTATTTTTAGCCATATCACGAACCCCCACTCCCGAAGACTGAGTTTAACAGCTTTTGAGGAGTAGTTTTGTTGTTCTAATGGCATACGGGATTTTATCAGAGCTCTTAAGGGAGCTCGGATCTTGCTTAAGGTGTAACGTTATTTTTCTGAGCTAGCAAAATGCCCAAAATTATTCTTAGATTTTTCTGAATTGTTTGTGATTTTTTCAGATTTTTAACTATTTTTCGAATTATTTATTGAACTTTGCGAAGTAACAATCTAGTGTCAAAAAGCACCAATTAATTATTCTAATCAATATTATTTTTCCAGGAGTTCAAAATATTTCCCGAATTTATATTTTTTTTTAGAATTCTTAATTAACTTTTTTATTTTTTAATTATTTTCACAATTTTTTAAATAATTAATTCGAATTATTAAATAAAAAAATGATTAATCAGCTAATTATCGACGTGGCACGATCTGGGGCGTCCATCGTGCTGCTGGCGCAAATTTCTGAACAATCTGACGGTGGATCGGTACTTCGATGACGCAGCTTGATCTGGGCAGGTCAGATTTCGAGTGCGCATCGGGAGGTAAGAGTTTTCCCCCTTTAGCAGCTCAGTATCTCGGTTGCTCGGATTTCAAATTTGAGCTACGTGGCACGATCTGGATGGTCGATCAAGATCAGGCACGAATCACGAGGCATTAGTTTTCCCCGTTAGCAACTCGGTAGCTCGGTAGCTCGAATTTCAGATCTGAGCTACGTGGCACGATCTGAATGGTCAATCAAGATCAGGCACGAATCACGAGGCATTAGTTTTTCCCTTTTTGTAGCTCGGTAGCTCGAATTTCAGATCCGAGCTACGTGGAACGATTTGGATGGTCGATCAAGATCAGGCATGAAACACGCGGCATTAGTTTTCCCCCATTCGTAGCTCGGTAGCTCGGATTTCAGTTCTGAGCTATATGGCACGATCTGGATGGTCGATCAAGATCAGGCACGAATCACGTTGCGGTAGTTTTTGCCAATTCGCAGCTCAGTAGCTCGGTAGCTCGGATTGTAGATCCGGAGTATGTGGCATGATCTGAGCCGCTTGATGAAGATATGACACGAATCGTGAGGCGGTAGTTTTTGCCAATTCGCAGCTCGTTAGCTCGGTAGCTCAGATTGCAGACCCCAAGTACGTGGCATGATCTGAGCCGCTTGATGAAGATCTGGCACGAATCTTAAAGCGGTAGTTTTTGCCAATTCGCAGCTCGGTAACTCGATAGCTCGGATTATAGTTCCGAAGTACGTGGCATGATCTCAACCGCTTGATCAAGATCAGGCATGAATCACGACGCAGTAGTTTTCGCCAATTCGCCGCTCGGTAGCTCGGATTGTAGATCCAGAGGACGTGGCATGATCAGAGCTGCTTGATGAAGATCTGGCACGAATCGTAACTGGGTAGTTTTTTCCAATTCGTAGATCAGTAGCTCGGTAGCTCGGATTGTAGATCCAGAGTATGTGGCATGATCTGAGCCGCTTGATTAAGATCTGGCACGAATCGTGAGGCAGTAGTTTTTGCCAATTCGCAACTCGGTATCTCGGATTGTAGATCCGAAGTATGTGGCATGATCTGAGCCACTTGATCAAGGTCAGGCTCGAATCACGAAGCGATAGTTTTCGCCAATTATCAGCTCGGTAGCTCGGTAGCTCGGATTGTAGATCCGAAGGACATGGCATGATCAGAGCCGCTTGATGAAGATCTGGCACGAATCGTGAGGCAGTAGTTTTTCGCCAATTCGCAACTTGGTAGCTTGTTAGCTCGGTAGCTCGGATTGTAGATCCGAAGTATGTGGCATGATCTGAGCCACTTGATCAAGATCAGGCTCGAATCACGAAGCGATAGTTTTTGCCAATTCACAGCTCGGTAGCTCGGTAACTCGGATTGTAGATCCGAAGGACATGGCATGATCAGAGCCGCTTGATGAAGACCTGGCAAGAATCGTGAAGCGGTAGTTTTTGCCAATTCGCACCTCGATAGCTCGGTAGCTCGGATTGTAGATCCGAAGTACGTGGTATGATCTGAGCCGCTAGATAAAGATCTGGCACGAATTATAAGGCGGTAGTTTTTGCCAATTAGTAGCTCGGTAGCTCGGTAGCTCAGATTGTAGATCCAAAGTACGTAAAATGATCAGGCACAAATCACGATGCGGTAGTTTCGCAACTCGGTAGCTCGGTAGTTCGGATTGTAGATCTGGAGGACGTGGCCTGAACAGAGCCGCTTGATGAAGATCTGGCACGAATCGTGAGGCGGTAGTTTTTGCCAATTCGCAGCTCGGTAGCTCAGTAGTTCGGATTGTAGATCCGAAGTACGTGGCATGATCTGAGCCGCTTGATGAAGATCAGGCACGAATGGTGAGGTGGTAGTTTTCACTAATTTGCAACTTGGTAGCTTGGTAGCTCAGATTGTAGACCCGAAGTATGTGGCATGATCAGAGCCGCTTGAAGAAGACCTAGCACGAATCGTGAGGTAGGTAATTTTTGCCAATTCGCAGCTCGGTAGCTCGGTAGCTCGTATTGTAGATCCGAAGTACGTGGTATGATCTGAGCCGCTTGATGAAGATCTGGCACGAATCGTGAGGCGGTAGTTTTAGCCAATTCGCAGTTCGGTTGCTCGGTAGCTCGGATTGCAGACCTGAAGTATGAGGCATGATCTGAGCAGCTTAATGAAGATCTGGCACGAATTGTGAGGTGGTAGTTTTTGCCAATTCGCAGCTCGGTCACTTGGATTGTAGATCCGAGGTTCGTGGCATGATCTTATCCACTTGATCAAGATCAGGCACGAATCACGACGCGATAGTTTTTGCCAATTCGCAGCTCGATAGCTCGGTAGCTCGGATTGCAGATCCGAAGGACGTGGCATGATCAGAGCTGCTTGATGAAGATCTGGTAGGAATCGTGAGGCGGTAGTTTTCGCCAATTCGCAGCTCGGTAGCTCGGATTATTGATCCGAAGGACGTGGCATGATCAGAGCCGCTTGATGAAGATCTGGCACAAATCGTGATGCGGTAGTTTTCGCCAATTCGTAGTGTAATGCCCTGATTTTTTATTTATGAAAAATTATTTATTTTGCACGTAGTGTGCACGTGTAATATTTTTGGTTAATATCTTCATCAAGATGAGTAAAGATATTTTAATATGTGCTTTTAATTATTTTATACAAAAGCCTTTTTTTAATTAGACAAAAAAAGCCTTTTCTTTTAAAAGCCTAAAGTTAATTAAATTTATCATTTTTTATTTTGGCCCATAAACTAAAGCCCATGGATTAATCTATTTTTTATACGACTTGTCATGTAGAATACAATTTAAAGACTATTTTATTTTTATACAAAAATTTTATGTACAATTTTTGGGCCTAGTTGCATGCACGTGCACTACGCGTACACGTGTAAAGTGCACTCTCCTATGTAGGCCGGTTGCATTCTTTGGAGGGAAACCCAAATTTTTGAGTGGTGATCATGGTGTGGTGGTTACTTGGTTGTGCGTAGTTATTGCAACTCCTACTTGCATCTAGCCTTCCATCTTACAACCAACCAATTGATCCTAGCCCTCCATTCTCCTTGATTTTTAGTATAAATACCCCCCCCCCCCCCCGCCCCATGGCTAGTTATTCTTGTGCAAAACTATTCTCTTCAAACTTATAGTATAATATACATTATCTAGTAGTTATTTTTGTGAGTTAAAGGATTGAGTTGTGTGTGGGAGTTGTGCTTGCTTTCAATCAAAGAAGGAGAGGCCGGCTAGCAAAGGAGGAGATCACGGTTTGGGTGCTCGGGCTTGGCTTGTGTGCGCACTTCTAGGAGGTGAAGTATTCGGTTGCAAGGACTTTTGTTTAGGGAGTTGCTAATTGTGTTTTCTCTCCATACAAGGTGGGTAGATTTTTCCTAGTTCTAAATTAGAAATGCATGTTAGATATGAATGAATGAAGCATGAAAATGATTAAGAAGAGCACACTTTAATTGGGAAAAATGACTTCTTGAATGATTGAAATGTGGATATACAAATTTATATGTGGTTCTATTATTTAAGTTGTATGTGAATTGATTAGAATCATGGATTGATTGATAAAAACACATTTATTACTATCAAGAATTACACACAAAAGTTAGTAGTTTGATAATACCATTTCTTGTGTTAAATAGATCTTTTGTGTAAATATGGGCATGAATAATTTAAAATATGTGTTGTATGTTGGGTAAATGGTTAAAGACAGAGAATTAAGGTGAAAATTTATTGATAAAGAGATTAGAATGCTAAATGCGAAGAAATGTCGAAAGAAGAAGAAATTTAGTATTATAATGTGGAATTCGAATTAGTTACATGAAAATATGTTTTAATTATTACAAAAATTATTTTGCTCATACTGGTATGTAAATTATGTGAGGAAGAATTAATCTGGAGTTGTACAGTAATTTTTATGAAAACCAAATGAAATGGGGACTAGTTGAACATCGAAATGTTCTAAATAACAGAGAGTATGGGTTAAATGAAATTGGAATTATACTAGTGACAACTTGAGCACGTAGCTCAAGTGGTCAGGGGTTTTCTTCCGCTACAGTGTGCGGCTGGGTCTCATTAGGTTGTCGATTCGAATCCCTGGTCGCCATACTTTTATTTCGTTTTTTTAAAAACAAGAATAGCAGCAGCCGAGAGCTCTTATGGCTCTCAGCGTCTCTTTATGACGCCAGTAGCATTCGGCCTAGTGGTTGTGGCTTTCGGTTGGGTTCTCTGTGGTGCTGGGTTCGAATCTTGTCCTCGGCAAGATTGAAAAACTTTTTTCTTGAAGGTTTTAGTGCTCAAAAAATTATGAGAAAAATATGGTTATTCTTCTAAAAATATAAGGGACTTTATAAAAATGATTTGGGAATTATTTGCATGAAATAAACTATGCTTTGAGAATAAAATGCATAAATAGAACTATGGTTCTATATGTATACTTTGTGAAAAATTATACCTTGCAAAAAGAACTTGAAATGAAGGATTAGAAGATTAATATAGTAAAGATTGAAGTGATATTATGTGATGGATGTGATTTATTCCTAATTGAGAATAGTATGAAAAATATGAATGGCGAATATTCGTTAGTGATGTAAAGTATTTCTCATTTGAGAATAATGTGACAACTATGAAATGTGAATTATTTTCGTTGGAGAATAGTGCGACAAATTATGATACGTGAATATCCATCTTGATTGAATACTAGTGATGTGGGTTTTAATGTGAAAATAACAATTTATTAGTTTCATGATGAATAATTAAAATTCATGTATAGTTATGGACTATTGAACAATTTAGAAATCATGATTGGAAAAGAGAAATGCTATTTGAGTATGATAACTCAACATAATGAATTTATGAATTGGAAATGCTCATTTTGGAAATTGTGAATTGGAATTGAAACGAAAGAGTAGCTAAGTCTCCCCCGGCATTTGGAAAGAAATGAAATGAAAAATTGAAATGAAAGACCAAGGTTGGTCATGTTTGAATGAATGAATAAGTCCAGTTTAGTGGAGAGGCTAACTCTAAAGCTTTGATTTTTGTTCATGATTCTAATAAAAACTAAGGATTAGTGCATAGTGAAGATGTGATGAAAGTGAGAGAAAAACACGAGTATGAGAACTAGGGTTTACGGTGCGGGTGTGTGAGCCACAGAATCCATGCTTGATGAGTCAAGACATGGCGTAGGCACAACTCAGTAATGATCGGACTCTAGCCACGCTTGTGGGATGTTTGGTGACTGCAAGAGGATCATGTGCCATGAAGTGAGGCTGAATTGCCACAGAATGCATGCTTGATGAGTCAAGACATGGCGTGGGATTTCCCTCCAGAATTTTCTGTACACGAGCTTGTACTCATAGATCATCTAGTATACTCACCATAGTTACAGTAGTAGATTAAGTCATGGCGAGGGATTGAACCCTACAAAGATGAAGAACGATTAAGAGGCTTGCCCTCGGACTTATGTAGTATGGGATGCATAGAATCCGAACAAGTGTGCATTAGTATCATATTATATAAATAACTGCATTAAGGACTAAGTGCACAATCACAACACGACATCAATAGGGTAGTCCCTTTAGTTTGAATGTGACAAGTTTGTGTTTGCTAAATATGGAAAATAAGTTATACTATTTCCGTCATAGAGAGGATGGCCGTGTATAATGATCGTCGGTTGAATAAACTGACGTACCCACAGTCTTATATGCAGGTAAATGGCTTGATACAGATTAAAGAGGAACAAATGCTTAAAGATTATTCAATGTTGTTGTACATTTGTTTCATTGTTGTAAATTTTACTTCCGCTGTGCAATGTGAAGTGTAATATTGATGTAAACTCTGATGTAAAGTGAAAAGTTTAAATTTCCTTGTAAAATTGTACTAAAGGAAGCAGAAAGATCCTGTAGAACATCTCGAATTCAGTGTATTTGGGATTCGGGGCATTATTGAGTGGTATTAGAGCCACGCTTTCCACACTTGTACAAATTTATAAGGAACGACACCCTAGAAGTGGACATTAGATTGTGTGTTTGAGTCTAGAGATTTAAATGTAAGTGGCTTACATTTGTGTTGCTCTATGACTTATGCTTCCTCCTCCCTATTTTCTAAGATGGCTGACCACTTCGACCCTGCTGGAGACGACGACTGGCATATCATCGGGGAAGAGTACCATCCTGGACAGGCAGATTCCAAGGACGAGTACTATCCAGGGCAAGCAGATTCTGACGAAGAAGAATGGCCTGAATCCCGAGAGATCACTCCACCTTCGGATTCATCTGATGACACTTCTTCTGACGAAGAAGAAGAACCAGTTCCGAATAGTCTTGTGACTTCTCTTCAGAGGCAGGTAGAAACACTGCGAGAGAGAGTCGGATTATTGGAGGCTCAGCTGGCAAAGCACAAGGACGACTTTTCAGTTCTCTGTCACCGTATATGGGAACTTGAGAAGAGGAAGAATCTAACCGATGTGCTGAAGGATGAAGTTGATGAACTACGGGAAGAACTTCGAGAAGCGAAAAGGAACCGTAGGAGTTAGACTGTTGTAGCTTCTACTATCTTTCATTCTGATGTCAAGAAATGTTTTCAATTCGAATGTATAAAGTTTGGAATTCAATGAAATGGAAATATTGACTTGAAAATTCTTGTCTTATACTTCGAATTCGATGGACCTTTTACATCAGAATATGGAATGAAAGCTGTTGTGTTGTTCGATACTGGATCCTCTCATGCTTTTGTGTCTCTTAAATTTGCTAAAGTGTTGGGAGTTGAACCGAAGATTTTTCCAGGCAAGATCTTAGCAGTAGCTACTCCATCAGGGGAAACTTTAACCACTGATCGGTATTATGCTGATTGTGAGATCGTGATTGGTGATCGAATCTTTGGCATTGATCTGATCGAGCTGACTATCTTGGGAGTCGATGTTATCATTGGCATTGATTGGATGTCGGTGTACAGTGCAAGCATCGAGTGTAAGACCAAGACGGTAACAGTGAAGGCTCCAGGTGGACCTGAAGTCACTTTCCAAGGGAAGAAGAAGTGTTCTAAGCTGGTGGCAGCTATCCGCAAGGAAGAGACTTCTGTGGAAGTGCAAGGGATCCTGTGGTTCGGGACTATCCGACTGTGTTCTTGGATAATTTTCATGGGTTACCCCCACATCGTGATGTAGAGTTCAGCATCACTGTTCAACCGGGAAGTGCACCCATTTCTAAGACACCGTATAGGATGGCTCCAGTGGAATAGGATGAGGTGAAACGGCAGATTGAGGAATTGTTGGAGAAAGGCTTTATTCAACCTAGTGCGTCACCTTGGGGAGCACCAGTGCTTTTGGTAAAGAAGAAAGATGGATCGATGAAAATGTGTATCGATTACCGAGAGCTGAATAAGGTCACTATTCAGAATAGGTATCCTATTCCTCGAATTGATGATTTATTCGATCGTCTACAAGGAGCAGCTGTTTTTTTTTCCAAAATAGATCTTCGATCAGGATATCACCAAGTTCGAGTGAAAGCTGAAGATGTGCACAAAACTGCATTTAGAACTCGACATGGGCATTACGAATTCTTAGTTATGCCATTTGGAGTGACGAATGCACCCGCAATCTTCATGGATTTGATGAACAGAGTTCTGAGGCCGTTCATTGATTCTTTCGTCGTGGTGTTTATCGACGATATTCTTGTGTACTCCAAGTCAGAGGAGGAGCACACCGAGCATCTGGCAGCAGTTTTGAAGAAGCTGGAAGAGCAGAAGTTGTATGCCAAGTTATCCAAGTGTGATTTCTGGAAATCTGAAGTGGCATTCCTAGGTCACATCCTTTCTAAGGTGGGAATGGCAACTGACCCTTAGAAGATAGAGGCAGTGAGAGATTGGGCAAGGCCCACTATAGTAAAGGAAGTCAGAAGTTTTCTTGGAATGAAAGGATACTACAGGAGATTCATTCAAGGTTATGCTCAGATAGCCGTGCCGCTTACTGGACTGACCAAGAAGAATGTGAGCTTCAAGTGGACCGAGCAATGTGAGGCGAGCTTTCAAGAGTTGAAAGAGAAGCTGACTACCGCACCTATTTTGGCTTTGCCTAGAGCAGGTGTTGAGTATGATGTTTATAGCGATGCTTCACATCGTGGGCTTGGTTGTGTCTTAGTGCAAGAGGGAAGAGTAATCGCTTATGGGTCTAGGCAACTACGACCGCATGAGAAGAATTACCCGACTCATGATCTGGAGTTGGCTGCAATTATCTTTGCCCTAAAGCAATGGAGACACTACGTGTACGGTGAGAAATTAAACATGTACACGGACCACAAGAGTTTGAAGTATATATATCTGCAGAGGGACCTGAATTTGAGGCAGCGGAGATGGTTGGAAGTGCTCGAGGACATGCGACCTGAGATCAAGTATCCTGGGAAGGCTAATGTCGTTGCTGATGCACTTAGTCGCAAGAGCAGTTTAGCCAGTTTGATTACAACTCAGAAGCATCTGATTGAGGAATTGGATCGAGCAGGTATTGAAGTTGTCTTGCAAGGATTGGGAGCATCTTTGGCTCAGTTGAGACTTCAGCCTACTCTGACTGCAAGGATCATTGCAAGTCAGGAGGTTGATGCTGATATTTTGGAGATGAAGGAGCAGGTTGGTGCTGGCATGTTGCCCGGATTTTAAATTAGGGATGGAGTGCTGTGGTTCGGAGATAGGCTATGTGTTCCAAATCAGGCGGACCTGAAAGAGAGTATTCTTCAGGAGGCGCATGCTACTCTTTTGTCGGTACATCCTGGGAGTACTAAGATGTACAAAGACATCAAACAGCATTTCTGGTGGTCAGGTTTGAAGCGGGATGTGGCTGAATTTGTGGCGAAGTGTGAGGTTTGTCAGCAAGTCAAAGCCGAAAATCAGAGACTCGGAGGTCTATTACAGCCGTTACCTATTCCGGAATGGAAGTGGGATAACATCAGTATGGATTTCATCACGGGATTGCCTAAGAGTCCTAAAGGCAATGATGCGATTTGGGTTATAGTCGATCGACTAACCAAGTCCGCTCACTTTTTGGCGATGAAACTCACTGCTTCGATGGACAAGTTAGCTGAGTTGTATGTTGGCGAGATCGTCCGGCTTCATGGTGTTCCGTCAACTATTGTGTCTGATCGAGATGCACGGTTTACTTCGCATTTTTGGAGGAGTCTTCAGACAGCTTTGGGTACCAAAACAGATTTCAGCACTGCTTTTTATCTGCAAACCGATGGGCAGACCGAGAGAGTCAACCGTATTCTTGAGGATATGCTCCGGTGTTGTACACTAGACTTTGGAGGCAGTTGGAAAAGGCATTTACCTTTGGTAGAGTTTGCTTACAACAACAGTTTTTAGACCAGTATTGGGATGGCGCCGTACGAAGCTTTGTATGGCAGGAAGTGCAGAACACCTGTTTGTTGGTTTGAAGTTAGGGAGCGTCAGTTGTTTGGTCCTGAGCTTGTGCAGCAAACCTCTGAGAAGATTGTTCTGATCAGGAAAAGGTTGGTAGAAGCTCAGAGCAGGCAGAAAAGCTATGCAGACAACCGGAGAAGGGACCTTGAGTTTGAGGTTGGTGACTTCGTCTTTCTGAAAGTATCACCCAGTAAAGGTGTGGTTCGATTTGGCAAAGGCGGGAAGTTAGGCCCGAGGTTTATAGGCCCGTATAAGATATTGAAAAGGATCGGGAAAACTGCTTACCGGCTTGAGTTACCAGAAAAGTTGTCTCAGGTGCACAATGTCTTTCATGTGTCTATGCTGAGAGGTTATATTCCAGATCCGAGTCATCATTTGCCTAAAGTGCCGGAAGGCTTGCAATTGGATATGAATTACATCGAGTCTCCTGTCGAGATTGTTGATCGTCGAGAGAAAGTCTTGAGGAATAAGAAGATACCGATGGTCAAGGTAGTCTGGAGAAACCATTTGGTTGAAGAGGCTACTTGGGAGTCCGAGGAGAGGATGTTGACGGACTATCCTGAGCTTTTTGCTTGATTGTATCTTGTATCTTTTGTTCTTGTTGTTGTGTTGTGTTTTTGTTTCTCACTCTTGACTGTAGTTCCGGGGACGGAACTATTCTAAGGAGGGAGTGTTGTAATGCCCTGATTTTTCATTTATGAAAAATTATTTATTTTGCACGTAGTGTGCACGTACAATATTTTTGGTTAATATCTTCATCAAGATGAGTAAAGATACTTTAATATGTGCTTTTAATTATTTTATACAAAAGCCTTCTTTCAATTAGACTGATATGGCTAAAAATAGGATTAAATCGGGACCGTTCACATCGGACACGAATCTTAAAGCTCAGGGGTAAAATGGTAATTTCACATACAAGTGGGTCCGAAACGGGTACTGGGTCTCCTTCTCACAGATCCAATAACCCGCGAACGGATCCACCTCAACTAGGTACGGGTCCCGACCCGAGACAAACCCAGACCAGCAAGAGGAGATCAGGGTCTCTGATTTGACTAAATCAACGGGCCTGATCCACAGTTATCCTCTCACCGAGAATTAGGGATCAGTTTCCTAAACTGATTATGAGGATTTTACTCCTAACAGAATCATAGGAAATCAGATCCCTAATCAACTCCCCATGGCGACTATAAATACCCCCCACCCATCTCCATTAAGGGGTAATCAATACTTTTCCAATAAAAGTTCTTGCTTAATCATTCAGATTACTGACAAGAGCGTCGGAGGGTGCGTCGCCGGGATCCATCCCAGTGTCTCACACTTTTTGCAGGTGAACGACGGGAGTCAGCGGTCAAACTCCGGCGGAACAGGTTAGGTGTTTGCTATTCAGGTTTTCCAAGAACTCACAAATACTATCTGTTTACCCTCACACCAGATTTAGCGGTAACAGATTGGCACCGTCTGTGGGAACCATACGAATAGCAGCCTCTCCTCTTTCCGTTGGTCAGATCTTCTCCTTCCATGCCTCCTAGGAAAGTAAGATCCAGAGGGTCCAACCGTGGACCCAATCCCGTTGATCAGCAAGAGGTAGTCCCCATCCAACCCGCTCAGCAGCAGGGGCAACCTCCCGCCAACAACGTCCGGATGAGCGATATCCTCACCACCAAGACAACAGGAGGTCCCCTATCCGAAGAGGACGGAGAGAGTCCCCCGAGCATCATAGAAGAAGAACCCATTCCCCTACTGGTTGGCAACATCCGAGGAACGATGAGGCACCCATCACTCGTGCCGAGTTCCAGCAATTTCAAACAACGGTGTTGCAAGCTCTCAACCTCCGACCCAACAACAACAATGCCCAAAGGGCTCCTACTCCTCCACGGATCCCAAGTCCTCGCCGCTCCCAGAGCTACCATCGTCGTAGTCCCCGCTCCCCTTCCTATGAAGACGAGTCTAGAGGCTCGTTTGACTACCGTCGAAGGGACGATGCTCTCTACCGCCGTCTCCACGAGATGGAGAGGCGTATCGGCCGAATAGACAAGGATGAGGAGTTAAGAGGAAGGACCATCTGCCCGAGCAGACCTCCCTTCTCCCGGACCATCATGGAGGCTCCTATCCCAAGAGGTTTCGAACCCCCGCAGTTCGAAACTTACTCAGGGGAGTCGGACCCCGTGGACCACATCGAAAGCTTCAAGACCCTCATGCTAATCCACCAAGCTTCCGATGATTTGCTGTGCAAAACCTTCCCCGCCACTCTTAAGGGTTCGGCTCGGGAATGGTACTCCCGCCTCGCCCCCTCTTCTATTTTCTCCTTCGAGTAGTTCGAGACCCTCTTCATCACCCACTTCATGAGTAGCAGACGCACGGAGAAGACCAGCCTCTCATTGCTCCACCTCTATTAAGAAAAAGGAGAGAAGTTGAGGGACTATGTGAGGAGGTTCACTGCAGAGGTCAGATCGATCGCCTCCCTCGACCAATCGGTTGCGACTGTCGCATTCCAATCCAATGTCCTCAATTCTAACCTTCGCTCCTCCCTTGCTAAGAAGCCCCCACATAATTTTGCCGACCTCCTTCTTAGGAGCGAGAAGTACATTCGGGCCGAAGAAGCCGAGAATCTCCCGGGCTTCGAGGAGACATCTTCCGGGAACAAACGGAAGAGCACAAGCGAAGATGGGTCCCAAAAATCCTAGAAGGACGGCAATGGACAGCGTCGCTCGACTCCTCGGTTTGAGAAGTTCACCCCCCTCATTGCCAATATATCAGAAGTTCTTATGGAGGTGGACAAGGAAGGGCTACTCTGTGCTCCCCCGAGAATGAATACACCTGGCAAGAAGAGGAACAAGGATAAGTGGTGCCGCTTTCACAGGGACCACGGCCACGACACGGATGATTGTCGGGCTCTCAAGGAGGAGATCGAAGAACTCATACAGCGGGGGCACCTGATCAAGTTCGTCCAAAAGGAGGGGGCCGAGCTTACCCCCTGAGGAGCCTACAAACGAGCAGAAGGGCCCGCCGAGCTTCAAGACTCAGAATCTCCTAGCTCCTCCCAAGAGGTCTTCACCTTATTGTAGAAGTAGGATCCTGATTTTCAATAAGGCCGATGCTTGTAACTCGGCCAATAGCTTGTAATAATGGCTCGCCCTATTGAAGCCGCCACTTAGTTTATTTCAAGCTTTACATCTTTTCATTAAAAATTATTGCTCCTGCTTCTCTATCTCTCCGAGTCACGACTCTGTTAAATGGTGGGTTCGGAGTCCAGCTTCTTCTACATGGCTACTCCCGCAACTTACTAACCTTCAACAACGATGGTTCGGAGTCCAACACTTGGCTCGATTCCTCTTCAAACAACCTGCTCTTCAGCGGGTTAGAAGTGGTTCGCCATTCGGAATTGCTCCCACAACCGTTGAACAACTCTACCGATGGTTCGGAGTCCAACACTTGGCTCGATTCCTCTTCAAATAACCTGCTCTTCAGCGGGTTAGAAGTGGTTCGCCATTCGGAATTGCTCCCACAACCGTTGAATAACTCTAACGATGGTTCGGAGTCTAACACTTGGCTCGATTCCTCTTTAAATAACCTGCTCTTCAGCGGGTTAGAAGTGGTTCGCCATTCGGAACTGCTCCCACAACCGTTGATTCTGTCATTTAAACAACGAATTCGGAGCTCACAACTCTCCCCTAGAGTTGCTCCTCAAAACTCGTCTTCCAGATGGCTCTCTCCTAGAGCCGAGCTCTTCACTCCGCTCCCTCCGAAGCGGACCTCTTCACAGCGAGTTCGGAGCACAACTCTCTCCTAGAGTTCCTCCTCACACTCGTCTCACAAATGGCTCTTCCCATGAGCCGAGCTCTTCGCTCCGCTTGCCTCCGAAGCGGACCTCTTCTCAACGAGTTCGGAGCACAACTCTCCCCTAGAGTTGCTCCTCGAAACTCGTCTTCCAGATGTCTCGCTCCTAGGGCCGAGCTCTTCGCTCCGCTCACCTCCAAAGCGGACCTCTTCTCAAACGAGTTCGGAGCACAACTCTCTCCTAGAGTTCCTCCTCAAACTTGTCTCACAAATGGCTCTTCCCATGAGCCGAGCTCTTCACTCCACTTGCCTCCGAAGTGGACCTCTTCTCAACGAGTTCGGAGCACAACTCTCTCCTAGAGTTGCTCCTCAAAACTCGTCTTCCAGATGGCTCTCTCCTAGAGCCGAGCTCTTCGCTCCGCTCACCTCCAAAGCGGACCTCTTCTCAAACGAGTTCGGAGCACAACTCTCTCCTCGAGTTCCTCCTCAAACTTGTCTCTCAAATGGCTCTCCTAATGCCGAGCTCTTCACTCCGCTCGCCTCCAAAGCGGAGATCTTCTCAAACAAGATCGGAGCACAACTCTCCCCTAGAGTTGCTCTTCAAACTCGTCTTCCAGATGGCTCTCTCCTAGAGTCGAGATCTTCACTCCACTCGCTTCCAAAGCAGTCCTCTTCTAAGCGAGTTCGGATCCCAAAACTCTTCCATAAAGTCGCTCCTTACACTCTCTTCAAAGGATGGGTCCTCTCCACACCTAAGAGTGGAGCTCCTCTTCCAAAAAATCTCCAAGACCAAAGAGAGCACCACCTCTTCCATATGCCGACCCGTCCACTTCATCAGCTCGCCGAGCTTCTCCTCACGCTCGAGCAGAGGGTGAACTACATAGTCACCGAACCGAGTGGATGAGGTACCGACCTCCACATATGGAGAAAAATTCTGCCGAGCTGATTTCACCGTTAGATCATCTCGAAATTCGCACTCAAGCGTGATGGACGGATCAGATCACGCCACATCACCACAAAACGACAATATAATGTTTTCTCGAAACTCGTGCCTCTTGTCTCGTGATTCGCGCCACGATCGTGATCAACTGTTCAGATTGAACCGCGTAGCTCGGATCTGCCAATCTACCGAACTGCAAAGCGGCAAAAAATGTGCCTCAAAATCCGTGCTTAGATTCGCCGAACAGGCAAGAAGATAAAGAGGAAGAAAGAAAAAGAGGCTAACGGATCGGGGTCGGATCCGATACCCACAATCCGACCCATACCCTTCTTGGCATCTTCATTCTTCTCCTTCTTCTTCTTCTTCTTCAGTCTTCCCGCCAAAAGTGCCCAACACTTCTCCTCTCCTTCACTGTGCGAAAGAACAAGGCAGAGGAGAGAACCCGAATGCCTCTCCTCCCCTTCCTCTTTCTTCTCAGAACCGAGCTCTTCACTCCGCTCGCCTCCAAAGTGGAGCTCTTCTCAAAGAATTCGGAGCTCACAACTCTCTCCTAGAGTTGCTCCTCAAACTCGTCTTCCAGATGGCTCTCCTAAAAGCCGAGCTCTTCACTCCGCTTACCTCCAAGGCAGACCTCTTCTCAAACGAGTTCGGAGCTAAAACTCTCTCCTAGAGTTGCTCCTCAAACTCGTCTTCCAGATCGCTCTCTCCTGGGTCTGAGCTTTTCACTCCGCTCGCCTCCGAAGCGGGCCTCTTCTAAGCGAGTTCGGAGCTCAAAACTCTCCCATAGAGTTGCTCCTTGCACTCACTTGAAAGAATGGGTCTTCTCATGGCACTTACGAAGATCTTCCTAGCACCTCTTCTCCCCCCCAGGAGTGGAGCTCCTCTTCAAAAATCTCCCAAACCAAACAGAATAGAGGCAGAGCTCCGGAGCTCTTCACCTCTCCCATATGCCGATCCATTCTCTCGAGCCGAAGAGCAGAGGTAGATCTCCGACCCCTCCTCTTCGTCGAGCTACTATGGGCAGAGGGGGAACTACCGAGCCGAGTGGATGAGGTACCGACCTCCACATATGGAGAAAAAATATGCTGATCCGGTTTCACCGTTAGATCATCTCAAAATTCGCACTCAAGCGTGATGGAAGGATCAGATCGCGCCACGTCACCACAAAATGACAAGATAATGTTTTCTCGAAACTCGTGCCTCTTGTCTCGTGATTCGCGCCACAATCGTGATCAACCGTCCAGATGGCTCTCCTAGAGCCGAGCTCTTCACTCCGCTCGCCTCCAAAGCGGAGCTCTTCTCGACGAGATCGGAGCACAACTCTCTCCTAGAGTTCCTCCTCAAAACTCGTCTTCCAAATGGCTCTCTCCCAGAGCCGAGCTCTTCACTCCGCTCGCCTCCAAAGCGAAGCTCTTCTCCACGAGTTCGGATCTAAAACTCTCTCCTAGAGTTGCTCCTCAAACTCGTCTTCCAAATGGCTCTCTCCCAGAGCCGAGCTCTTCACTCCGCTCGCCTCCAAAGCGGAACTCTTCTCCACGAGTTCGGAGCACAACTCTCTCCTAGAGTTCCTCCTCAAACTTGTCTCTCAAATAGCTCTTATTCACTGTGCGAAAGAACAAGGAAGAGGAGAGAACCCGAATGCCTCTCCTCCCCTTCCTCTTTCTTCTCAGAACCGAGCTCTTCACTTCCGCTCGTCTCCAAAGCGGACCTCTTCTCATCGAGTTCGGAGCACAACTCTCTCCTAGAGTTCCTCCTTACACTCGTCTTCCAAATGGCTCTCTCCCAGAGCCGAGCTCTCCACTCCGCTCGCCTCCAAAGTGGAGCTCTTCTCAAACGAGCTCGGAGCTCACAACTCTCCCCTAGAGTTGCTCCTCAAACTTACCTCCCAGATGGCTCTTCTAAAAGCCGAGCTCTTCACTCCGCTCCATCTAATGCGGACCTCTTCTCAAACGAGTTCGGAGCTCACAACTCTCCCCTAGAGTTGCTCCTCAAACTCACCTTCCAGATGGCTCTTCTAACAGCCGAGCTCTTCACTACGCTCGCCTCCAAAACGGAGCTCTTCTCAAAGAGTTCGGAGCTCACTACTCTCTCCTAGAGTTGCTCCTCAAACTCGTCCTCTCGATAACTCTCCTAAAAGCCGAGCTCTTCACTCCGCTCCATCTAATGCAGACCTCTTCTCAAACGAGTTAGAAGCTCACAACTCTCCCCTAGAGTTGCTCCTCAAACTCACCTTCCAGATGGCTCTTCTAAAAGCCGAGCTCTTCACTCTGCTCACCTCCAAAGCAGACCTCTTCTCAACGAGTTCGGAGCTCACAACTCTCCCCTAGAGTTGCTCCTTGCACTCACTTCAAAGAATGGGTCTTCCCATGGCTCTGACGAGGATCTTCCTAGCACCTCTTCTCCTAGGAGTGGAGGTCCTCTTCAAAAATCTCCAAAACCAAACAGAATAGAGGCAAAGCTTCAGAGCCCTTTACCTCTCCCATATGCCGACCCATCCTCCCGAGCCGAGGAGCAGAGCTCCGACCCATCCTCTTGAGATACCGAGCTACTACGGGCAGAGGGTGAACTACTGAGTCACCGAGCTGAGCGGACGAGGAACCGACCCTCACATATGGAGAAAATTGCTGCCGAGCCATCTCACCGTTGGATCATCTCAAAAAACGTGCTAGAACATGATGAACAGCTCAGATCGCGCCACGTCTCAACAAAACGACAAGATAACGTTTTCTCGAAATGTGAGCCTCTTGTCTTGTGATTCGCGCCACGATCGTGATCAACCTTCCAGATTGAGCCACGTAGCTCGGATCTCAAATCCGAACTACCGAGCTGTAAAGTGGCAAAAATGCACCTCAAAATCCGTGCTCGGATCTGCCGAGCAAGATGCATCTGCCGAGCAGCAAGGAATAAGAAAAAAAAAATTTAGAGAAGGGTCGGGTCGGACCCATTAGGGTACCAAACCCGAACCCTTCCCTTCTTCTTCTCTTCCAATCTCCCGCCAAAACCAACAAAAAACAAACCCAAACTCTTCTTCGTCTCCTTCGAGCTCCAACTCCCGCCGAGTTCGATGACACCCTCAACCTCGGCGAACTCGTGTGGCAATCGAGCTCCGCCTTGGCCTCGCAACCGTTCGTCGAATCCGCCATAGCCTCGGCATCACCGAGCTCCAACGTTGAGCTCACAAAGCTCCGACCAAAGCGCTGAGCTCCGAGCTCCCATCATCTCCTTCTCCGAACACCTCACCGCCGACCTCCTCCTCCAAGCTCCACGAACGAGCTCCGAGCGTAATGTCGAGCCGAACCCCTCTTCTCCTCCTACACTGCCGAGCTCCCCTGTCGAAGCTTACCATCTCAGCTCCGTCATCCTCCTCGACGAGCTACCGCCCTGCCATTACAAAGCTCCGAGGCTGAGCCCAAGCTTCCACCAGCTCGATCGAACTCCTTCAACCTCGAGCGCTCACAACTCCACTCTCGTCGAGCTCCATCATCGAGCTCACCTCCGAGCTCAAGCCACACCGAAGAACCCACTGCCGACCCACTTCAATATGCCGAAGCTCCATTCCCATCACCTCTCTGAGCTCCGCCTCCGACGACCACCTTCGAGCTCTCACTCTCGCCGAGCTCCCTCCGTCGCCGAGCCGAACCCATCACCTCTCCGAGATCTGCCTCTGACGACCACCTTCGAGCTCTCACTCTCACCGAGCTCCCTCAGTCGCCGAGCCGAACCCATCACCTCTCCAAGCTCCACCTCCGATGACCACCTTCGAGCTCTCACTCTCGCCGAGCTCCCTCAGTCGCCGAGCCGAACCCATCACCTCTCCAAGCTCCACCTCCGACGACCACCTTCGAGCTCTCACTCTCGCCGAGCTCCCTCAGTCGCCGAGCCGAACCCATCACCTCTCCAAGCTCCACCTCCGACGACCACCTTCGAGCTCCAAGCTCCATCGCCGAGCTCCTTTGTCGGAGCTTCCTTCAACGTCGAGTCGAAGAAGGAGGAGAAAAAGAAGAGAGAAAAAGAAACGGGGCGAAGGAGAAGGCAGAGGAGAAAGAACAGGGCCAGAAAAAAAAAGGGGGGGGGGGGGCACGTGGCAGCATACGGAGAGGTCGACAGATCTAACTTGCCGAGCCGAGGTGCCGATCCGAGGAGCCGAAGAACCGACCCTCGTATATGGAGAAAAAACCCGCCGAACCACACGATCTGTCCGATCGCCTCAAAATTTGCGTCGCGGTACGATCAACGCTCAGGAATGCGCCACGTGTCCAGATCGTGATCTACCTCACGATGCGCGCACATCTGATCATGATGGACGGTCAGAAACACGCCACGTGTCCAGATCGTGATCTGCCTCACGATGCACGCTCATCTGATCATGATGGACAGTCAGAAACGCACCATGTGTCCAGGTAATATTTAATTAATTTATTTATTTGTTTTAATTATTTAAAAAATTCGAAAAAATAATTAAAAAATTGAAAAAAATCAATTAAAAATTCTAAAAATAATTATTAATTCAGAAAAATTATTTTTTCTGAAAAAATAATTATTAAATTAGAATAATTAATTAATATTTTTGATAATTAATTATTTAATTCGGAAAATGAATAAAAAATTCAAAAAAATGAGAAAAAATTTAGAAAAATCTGGAAAAATCACCAAAAATTTAGAAAATTCTGAGAATATTTTTGGGCATTTTACAAGCCCATAATAACACCGTTACACCCCGAGCAAGATTCCAAACTCCCTTAAGAACACCGATAAAATCCCGTACGCCATTAGAACTGTAAAACTACTCCTCAAAGGCTGATCAAACTCAGTCTTCGGGAGTGGGGGCTCATGATATGTCTAAAAATAGGATTAAATTGGGACCATTCACATTGGACACGAATCTTAAAGCTCAGGGGTAAAATGGTAATTTCACATACAAATGGGTCCGAAACGGGTACTGGGTCTCCTTCTCACAGATCCAATAACCTGCGAACGGATCCACCTCAACTGGGTACGGGTCCCGACCTGAGATGAACCCAGACCAGCAAGAGGAAATCAGGGTCTCTGATTTGACTAAATCAACGGGCCTGATCCACAGTTATCCTCTCACCGGGAATTAGGGATCAGTTTCCTAAACTGATTATGAGGATTTTACTCCTAACAGAATCACAGGAAATCCGATCCCTAATCAACTCCCCATGGCGACTATAAATACCTCCAACCTACCACTGTTACAAGGTAATCAATCTTTTGCTAGTTAAACGCTCTTTCATAATCATTTCTGGTTACTGACTTGAGCGTCGGAGGGTGCATCACCGGGATCAACCCCGGTGTCTCGCACTTTTTGCAGGTGAACGACGGGAGTCAGCGGTCAAACTCCGGCTGAACAGGTTAGGTGTTTGCTATTCAGGTTTTCCAAGATCTCACAAATACTATCTGTTTACCCCCACACCAGATTTAGCGGTAACATAGACAAAAAAAGTCTTTTCTTTTAAAAGCCCAAAGTTAATTAAATTTATCATTTTTTATTTTGGCCCATAAACTAAAGCCCATGGATTAATCTATTTTTTATATGACTTGTCATGTAGAATACAATTTAAAGACTATTTTATTTTTATACAAAAATTTTATGTACAATTTTTGGGCCTAGTTGCATGCACGTGCACTATGCGTACACGTGCAAAATGCACTCTCCTATGTAGGCCGGTTGCATTCTTTGGAGGGAAACCCAAATTTTTGAGTGGTGATCATGGTGTGGTGGTTACTTGGTTGTGGGTAGTTATTGCAACTCCTACTTGCATCCTAGCCTTCCATCTTACAACCAACCAATTGATCCTAGCCCTCCATTCTCCTTGATTTTTAGTATAAATATCCCCCCGCCCCATGGCTAGTTATTCTTGTGCAAAAATATTCTCTTCCAAACTTATAGTATAATATACATTATCTAGTAGTTATTTTTGTGAGTTAAAGGATTGAGTTGTGTGTGGGAGTTGTGCTTGCTTTCAATCAAAGAAGGAGAGGCCGGCTAGCAAAGGAGGAGCTCACGGTTTGGGTGCTCGGGCTTGGCTTGTGTGCGCGCTTCTAGGAGGAGAAGTATTCGGTTGCAAGGACTTTTGTTTAGGGAGTTGCTAATTGTGTTTTCTCTCCATACAAGGTGGGTAGATTTTCCCTATTTCTAAATTAGAAATGCATGTTAGATATGAATGAATGAAGCATGAAAATGATTAAGAAGAGCACACTTTAATTGGGAAAAATGACTTCTTGAATGATTGAAATGTGGATATACAAATTTATATGTGGTTCTATTATTTAAGTTGTATGTGAATTGATTAGAATCATGGATTGATTGATAAAAACACATTTATTACTATCAAGAATTACACACAAAAGTTAATAGTTTGATAATACCATTTCTTGTGTTAAATAGATCTTTTGTGTAAATATGGGCATGAATAATTTAAAATATGTGTTGTATGTTGGGTAAATGGTTAAAGATAGAGAATTAAGGTGAAAATTTATTGATAAAGAGATTAGAATGCTAAATGCGAAGAAATGTCGAAAGAAGAAGAAATTTAGTATTATAATGTGGAATTCGAATTAGTTACATGAAAATATGTTTTAATTATTACAAAAATTATTTTGCTCATACTGGTATGTAAATTATGTGAGGAAGAATTAATCTGGAGTTGTACAGTAATTTTTATGAAAACCAAATGAAATGGGGACTAGTTGAACATCGAAATGTTCTAAATAACAGAGAGTATGGGTTAAATGAAATTGGAATTATACTAGTGACAACTTGAGCACGTAGCTCAAGTGGTCGGGGGTTTTCTTCCGCTACAGTGTGCGGCTGGGTCTCATGAGGTTGTTGATTCGAATCCCTGGTCGCCATACTTTTATTTCGTTTTTTTAAAAACAAGAATAGCAGCAGCCGAGAGCTCTTATGGCTCTCAGCGTCTCTTTATGACGCCAGTAGCATTCGGCCTAGTGGTTGTGGCTTTCGGTTGGGTTCTCTGTGGTGCTGGGTTCGAATCTTGTCCTCGGCAAGATTGAAAAACTTTTTTCTTGAAGGTTTTAGTGCTCAAAAAATTATGAGAAAAATATGGTTATTCTTCTAAAAATATAAGGGACTTTATAAAAATGATTTGGGAATTATTTGCATGAAATAAACTATGCTTTGAGAATAAAATGCATAAATAGAACTATGGTTCTATATGTATACTTTGTGAAAAATTATACCTTGCAAAAAGAACTTGAAATGAAGGATTAGAAGATTAATATAGTAAAGATTGAAGTGATATTATGTGATGGATGTGATTTATTCCTAATTGAGAATAGTATGAAAAATATGAATGGCGAATATTCGTTAGTGATGTAAAGTATTTCTCATTTGAGAATAATGTGACAACTATGAAATGTGAATTATTTTCGTTGGAGAATAGTGCGACAAATTATGATACGTGAATATCCATCTTGATTGAATACTAGTGATGTGGGTTTTAATGTGAAAATAACAATTTATTAGTTTCATGATGAATAATTAAAATTCATGTATAGTTATGGACTATTGAACAATTTAGAAATCATGATTGGAAAAGAGAAATGCTATTTGAGTATGATAACTCAACATAATGAATTTATGAATTGAAAATGCTCATTTTGGAAATTGTGAATTGGAATTGAAACGAAAGAGTAGCTAAGTCTCCCCCGGCATTTGGAAAGAAATGAAATGAAAAATTGAAATGAAAGACCAAGGTTGGTCATGTTTGAATGAATGAATAAGTCCAGTTTAGTGGAGAGGCTAACTCTAAAGCTTTGATTTTTATTCATGATTCTAATAAAAACTAAGGATTAGTGCATAGTGAAGATGTGATGAAAGTGAGAGAAAAACACGAGTATGAGAACTAGGGTTTACGGTGCGGGTGTGTGAGCCACAGAATCCATGCTTGATGAGTCAAGACATGGCGTGGGTACAACTCAGTAATGATCGGACTCTAGCCACGCTTGTGGGATGTTTGGTGACTGCAAGAGGATCATGTGCCATGAAGTGAGGCTGAATTGCCACAGAATGCATGCTTGATGAGTCAAGACATGGCGTGGGATTTCCCTCCAGAATTTTCTGTACACGAGCTTGTACTCATAGATCATCTAGTATACTCACCATAGTTACAGTAGTAGATTAAGTCATGGCGAGGGATTGAACCCTACAAAGATGAAGAACGATTAAGAGGCTTGCCCTCGGACTTATGTAGTATGGGATGCATAGAATCCGAACAAGTGTGCATTAGTATCATATTATATAAATAACTGCATTAAGGACTAAGTGCACAATCACAACACGACATCAATAGGGTAGTCCCTTTAGTTTGAATGTGACAAGTTTGTGTTTGCTAAATATGGAAAATAAGTTATACTATTTCCGTCATAGAGAGGATGGCCGTGTATAATGATCGTCGGTTGAATAAACTAACGTACCCACAGTCTTATATGCAGGTAAATGGCTTGATACAGATTAAAGAGGAACAAATGCTTAAAGATTATTCAATGTTGTTGTACATTTGTTTCATTGTTGTAAATTTTACTTCCGCTGTGCAATGTGAAGTGTAATAATTATGTAAACTCTGATGTAAAGTGAAAAGTTTAAATTTCCTTGTAAAATTGTACTAAAGGAAGAGGAAAGATCCTGTAGAACATCTCGAATTTAGTGTATTTGGGATTCGGGGCGTTACACGTAGTTCGGTAGCTCGGTAGCTCGAATCGCAGACCGAAGTACGAGGCATGATCTGAGCAGCTTGATGAAGATCTGGCACGAATCATAAGGTGGTAGTTTTCGCCAATTCGCAGCTCGGTCGCGTGGATTGTAGATCCGATGTACGTGAAATGATTTGAGCTACCTGGTCAAGATCAAACACGAATCACGACGTGGTAGTTTTCTCCAATTCGCAGATCGGTAGCTCGGTGGCTCGAATTGTAAATCCGGAGCACGTGGCATGATCAGAGCCGCTTGATGAAGATCTGGCACGAGTCGTGAGGCGGTAGGTTTCACCAATTCGCAGTTCAGTAGCTCGGATTGTAGATCCGAAGTACGTGGTATGATCTGAGCGGCTTGATGAAGATCTAACACGAATCGTATGGCGGTAGTTTTCGCCAATTAGCAACTCGGCAGCTCGGTAGCTCGGATTGTAGATCCGAAGTACGTAGCATGATCTGTGCCGCTTGATCAAGATCAGGCACGAAGCACGATGCGGTAGATTTTGCCAATTCGCTGCTTGGTAGCTCGGTTGCTCGGATTGTAGATCCGGAGGACGTGGCATGAACAAAGCTGCTTGATGATGTTCTGGCACTAATTATGAGGCGGTAGTTTTTGCCAATTCGCAGCTCGGTAATTCGATAGCTCGGATTGTAGATCTGAAGTACGTGGCATGATCTGAGCTACTTGATAAAGATCTGGCACGACTGGTGAGGCAGTAGTTTTCAACAATTCGCAGTTCGGTAGCTCAGTAGCTCGGATTGCAGACCCGAAGTACGTGGCATGATCTGAGCCTCTTGAAGAAGATCTGGCAGGATTCATGAGGTGATAGTTTTCGCCAATTCGAAGCTCGGTAGCTCGGATTGTAGATCTGAAGTACGTGGTATGATCTGAGCCGCTTGATGAAGATTTGGCACGAATCGTGAGGCGGTTGTTTTTGCCAATTCGCAGTTCGGTTGTTCGGTAGCTCGGATTGTAGACCCAAAGTACGAGGCATGATCTGAGCAGCTTGATGAAAATCTAGCACGAATTGTGAGGCAGTAGTTTTCGCCAATTCGTAGCTCGGTCGCTTGGATTGTAGATCCGAGGTACGTGGCATGATCTGATCCACTTGATCAAGATCAGGCACGAATCACGATGCGGTAGTTTTTGCCAATTCGCAGCTCGGTAGCTCGGATTGCAGATCCAAAGGACGTGGCATGATCAGAGCCGCTTGATGAAGATGTGGCACGAATCGTGAGGCGGTAGTTTTTGCCAATTTGCAGCTCGGTAGCTCGTTAGCTCGGTAGCTCGGATTGTAGATCCGAAGTACGTGGCATGACCTGAGCTGCTTGATCTAGATCAGGCACAAATCACGATGCGGTAGTTTTTGCCAATTTGCAGATCGGTAGCTCGGTAGCTTGGATTGTAAATCCGGAGGACGTGGCATGATCAGAGCTGCTTGATGAAGATCTGGCATGAATCGTGAGGCGGTAGTTTTTGCCAATTCGCAGTTCACTAGCTCGGTAGCTCAGATTGTAGATCCGAAGTTCGTGACATGATCTGAGCCGCTTGATGAAGATCTAACACGAATCGAATGGCGGTAGTTTTCGCCAATTAGCAGCTCGGTAGCTCGGATTGTAGATCCAAAGTACGTAGCATGATCTGAGCTGCTTGATCAAGATCAGGCACGAATTACGATGCGGTAGTTTTTGCCAATTCGCAGTTCGGTAGATCGGTAACTCGGATTGTAGATCCGGAGGACGTGGCATGAATAAAGCTGCTTGATGAAGATCTGGCACGAATCCTTAAGGCGGTAGTTTTGCCAATTCGCAGCTCGGTAGCTCGGTAACTCGGATAGAAGATCCGAAGTACGTGGCATGATCTGAGCCGCTTGATGAAGATCTGGCATGAATGGTGAGGTAGTAGTTTCCACCAATTTGCAGCTCGGTAGCACGGTAGCTCGGATTGCAGACCCGAAGTACGTGGCAAGATCTGAGCCTCATGAATAAGATCTGGCAGGAATCGTATGGCGGTAGTTTTCGCCAATTAGCAACTCGGCAGCTCGGTAGCTCGGATTGTAGATCCGAAGTACGTGGCATGATCTGAGCCGCTTGATCAAGATCAGGCACGAAGCACGATGCGGTAGATTTTGCCAATTCGCTGCTTGGTAGCTCGGTTGCTCGGATTGTAGATCCGGAGGACGTGGCATGAACAAAGCTGCTTGATGATGTTCTGGCACTAATTATGAGGCGGTAGTTTTTGCCAATTCGCAGCTCGGTAATTCGGTAGCTCGGATTGTAGATCTGAAGTACGTGGCATGATCTGAGCTACTTGATAAAGATCTGGCACGAATGGTGAGGCAGTAGTTTTCAACAATTCGTAGCTCGGTAGCTCAGTAGCTCGGATTGCAGACCCGAAGTACGTGGCATGATCTGAGCCTCTTGAAGAAGATCTGGCAGGATTCATGAGGTGATAGTTTTCGCCAATTCGAAGCTCGGTAGCTCGGTAGCTCGGATTGTAGATCTGAAGTACGTGGTATGATCTGAGCCGCTTGATGAAGATTTGGCACGAATCGTGAGGCGGTTGTTTTTGCCAATTTGCAGTTCGGTTGTTCGGTAGCTCGGATTGTAGACCCGAAGTACGAGGCATGATCTGAGCAGCTTGATGAAAATCTAGCACGAATTGTGAGGCAGTAGTTTTTGCCAATTCGTAGCTCGGTCGCTTGGATTGTAGATCCGAGGTACGTGGCATGATCTGATCCACTTGATCAAGATCAGGCACGAATCACGATGCGGTAGTTTTTGCCAATTCGCAGCTCGGTAGCTCGGATTGCAGATCCGAAGGACGTGGCATGATCAGAGCCGCTTGATGAAGATGTGGCACGAATCGTGAGGCGGTAGTTTTTGCCAATTCGCAGCTCGGTAGCTCGTTAGCTCGGTAGCTCGTTAGCTCGGTAGCTCGGATTGTAGATCCGAAGTACGTGGCATGACCTGAGCTGCTTGATCTAGATCAGGTACGAATCACGACGCGGTAGTTTTTGCCAATTCGCAGATCGGTAGCTCGATAGCTTGGATTGTAAATCCGGAGGACGTGGCATGATCAGAGCTGCTTGATGAAGATCTGGCATGAATCGTGAGGCGGTAGTTTTTGCCAATTCGCAGTTCACTAGCTCGGTAGCTCAGATTGTAGATCCGAAGTTCGTGACATGATCTGAGCCGCTTGATGAAGATCTAACACGAATCGAATGGCGGTAGTTTTCGCCAATTAGCAGCTCGGTAGCTCGGATTGTAGATCCAAAGTACGTAGCATGATCTGAGCTGCTTGATCAAGATCAGGCACGAATCACGATGCGGTAGTTTTTGCCAATTCGCAGTTCGGTAGCTCGGTAACTCGGATTGTAGATCCGGAGGACGTGGCATGAATAGAGCTGCTTGATGAAGATCTGGCACGAATCGTGAGGCGGTAGTTTTGCCAATTCGCAGCTCGGTAGCTCGGTATCTCGGATAGAAGATCCGAAGTACGTGGCATGATCTGAGTCGCTTGATGAAGATCTGGCATGAATGGTGAGGCAGTAGTTTCCACCAATTTGCAGCTCGGTAGCTCAGTAGCTCGAATTGCAGACCCGAAGTACGTGGCAAGATCTGAGCCTCATGAAGAAGATCTGGCAGGAATCGTGAGGTGATAGTTTTTGCCAATTCGAAGCTCGGCAGCTCGGTAGCTCGGATTGTAGATCCGAAGTACGTGGTATGATCTGAGCCACTTAATGAAGATCTCGCACGAATCAGGAGGCGGTAGTTTTCGCCAAATCGCAGTTCGGTAGCTCGGTAGCTCGGATTGCAGACCCAAAGTACGAGGCATGATCTGAGCAGCTTGATGAAGATCTGGCACGAATCGTAAGGCGGTAGTTTTTGCCAATTCGCAACTCGGTGCTTGGATTGTAAATCCGAAGTACGTGGCATGATCTGAGCTGCTTGATCAAGATCAGGCACGAATCAGGACGTGGTAGTTTTCGCCAATTCGTAGCTTGGTAGCTCGGATTGTAGATCCGAAGGACGTGGCATGATCAGAGTCGCTTGATGAAGATCTGGCACGAATCATGAGGCGGTAGTTTTGCCAATTCGCAGCTCGGTAGCTCGGATTATTGATCCGAAGAACGTAGCATGATCTGAGCCGCTTGATGAAGATCTGGCACGAATCGTGAGGCGGTAGTTTTTGCCAATTCGCAGCTCGGTAGCTCGGATTACAGACCCGAAGTACATGGCATGATCTAAGCCGCTTGATGAAGATCTGGCACAAATCGTGTGGTGGTAGTTTTTGCCAATTCGCAACTCGGTAGCTCAGTAGCTCGGATTGTAGATCCGAAGTACGTGGCATGATCTGAGCCGCTTGATGGAGATCTGGCTTGGATCGTGAGATGGCTGTTTTCTCCAATTCGCAGCTCGGTAGCTCGGTAGCTCAGTTTGTAGATCCGATGTACATGGCATGATCTGAGCTGCTTGATGAAGATCTGGTACGAATCGTGAGGCGGTAGTTTTCTCTAATTCGCGGCTCGGTAGCTCGGTAGCTCAGATTGCAGACCCAAAGTTCGTGGCATGATCTGAGCCGCTTGATGAAGATCTAGCACGAATCGTTAGGCGGTAGTTTTTGCCATTTCGCAGCTCGGTAGCTCGGTAGCTCGGATTGCAGATCCGAAGTATGTGGCATGATCTGATCCACTTGATGAAGATTTGGCACGAATCATGAAGCGGTAGTTTTTCCAATTCGCGACTCGGTAGCTGGGTAGCTCGAATTGTAGATCCAAGGTACGTGGCATGATCTGAGCTGCTTGATGAACATCTGGCATGAATCGTGATGTTGTAGTTTTCGTAAATTCGCAGCTCGGTAGCTCGGTAGCTCGAATTTTAGATCCAAAGTATGTGACATGATCTGAGTCGCTTGATGAAGATCTGGAACGAATTGTGAGGCAGTAGTTTTCGCCAATTTGCAGCTTGGTAGCTCGGATTGTAGATCCGAAGTACGTGGCATGCTCTGAGCCTCTTGATGAAGATCTGGCACGAATCGTGAGGCGGTAGTTTTTGCCTATTCACAGCTCGGTAGATCGGTAGCTCGGATTGTAGATCCGAAGTATGTGGCATGATCGGACCCGCTTGATGAAGATATGGCACGAATCGTGAGGCAGTAGTTTTTGCCAATTCACGGCTAGGTAGCTCGGTAGCTCGGATTGTAGATCCGAAGTACGTGGCATGATCTGAACCGCTTAATGAAGATCTGGCACGAATCGTGAGGCAGTCTGACTGGTCAACCGCCGCATCGTGCTTCCCCCTTACAGATTTTGTCGTTTAGCCTTCTGATGGGCTTCCGTGGGGGTCCAAAATGTTCGGAAGCCCAAGCGACTCTCCTTTTTTACTATGAGACTTCTCCTCCTTGACCACTTTCTTATTCTTCACTTTTCACTCTGAGAAATTGTTTCTCCTCTTGGGTGGCTCTGCTAGCGGTCGAGGCCAAGTGCTCAATTCTCCGGCGAACTATTCCGACCGTAGCTGTCACGTCAAGGTAAATATATACTTTATTTTATATATTTTTCAAGATGTCTAAATTGTCGTCGGGGAGTGAGACCTCCACCTCGGACCAAGAGAGTGATCGACCATTAGTAGTCTCATCTATGGTGGACAAGGTGAAAAAAGTGTTAGGGTCGGCGATCGTAGAGACGATAGTGGAGGGCGTGAAGAGAGCGGGTGAGTTGGGCAGGCTGCCGTGCACGCTATCAAGCCTCGGGAAGGTTAGGGGTTATTCCGACAACCTTCTAACCAAGGTGGTGTACGGGAGGTCGGCCTCATATGAGGAGAATAAATCGAGGGAGCACTCCGAGGTTGACGACTTCCCCTCGGTTCTCACTGAGAGGGATCTGCAGCATTTTAGGATGGGCTTCATGATACCGTCAGAGTATACGCTGCTCCTCCTTGGTCCAGGATTCTAAGCATGTTCGCAGACCTCACCTGACACATGCGTCTTCCCGTATGACATGCTCAATGCTGGTCTTTGACTGCCCGTACCACCCTTCGTGACCGAGGTTCTACAGTGGTACGGATTTAGTCCGGTCTAATTCATGCCGAACATGTGGCAGCATGTCATCGGCTTTATCCTCTAATGCCAGGCGATAGGGGTCGAGCCTCGGCTCGTCTTGCTCCGCAGTCTCTATCGGATCAACCGTATGAGCAAGATGGAGTACCGGTATTACTTATCGCCGCGGCGGGGCATCAAACTGATCAAGAATCCGGACTCCATCAAACATTGGAAAGAGAAGTATTTTCTGGTCCGAGGTACCGTGGGCGAAGGCCGAACCTGTGTTGACTCCGGAGGAGGATGAGGTCGTGTCGAAGCTCCTCGGTCGTCCGACCCTGAGTTGGAAGGATGTAACCGAGGGGGTTCTTTTCGGTGGGGGTCTCAATCCGATCGACCCTAGTATGCTTCGTCTTCTTTTATTTCCAATATTGCTCTCTTCTCGTGCTAACTTCTTTGGTTTTCGTTTTCTCAGAGGCCCAGGGCATGGACTTCTGAGCTTTGCTGCTTAACCGAGGCGGGGGTGCCAGAAAGGGATCTGACAACAAAAAGAGGAAGAAGACGATGGCGGGACCCACGTCTGGCTGAGCTACTAAGGCACCATTGGCGGTGGCCCCAACAGTGGACTTGGCATCCCCCTCTCCGTCCGATCCTCATGCAGTCCTTCCCCAGTCACCCCTTCTGACCATTCTACCGAGGCCTTCTCTGTCGGAGCTGCGCTAGCGCTTGAAGCGCCACCTCTTACTGCCGAGGCCAAAGCTATTCTCACCGAGGAGCACAAGAAGCTCTTCGTCCCCGACTGGCTGGTGATAAAGCATGATGGCTTCCTCGGGGATGCCGCCATGAGCATGCAGGCACTGCGTCACCAGCCGACCCTGAAGGATCGAGCGGCTTTGAAGGCGGGGACCATGGGCGACGATGCCCTTGAGATCGCCAGGGCGAAGATGTCGGTAAGTATCTTTGTTGGGCCTTTGTAAGTTCAAAGTTTGTTGCGTTCGACACTCAATTCTTTTTTACTTTCAACTTTTAGATCACGTACCACTTCAGCCCACTCCTAGAGAAGTTCGCCGAGCATGAGAAGGCGCTCAAGGCGACGAGCGGCAAGGACCGGGCGGAGAGAGCCAAGGCCATGAAGTTGTACGAGGCGGTGCATCGTCTGTCGGAGTCTCGAGCTGCTCAGATCAGCCTTCTTGAGGCGGCCTTGGCTAGCGCGAACGGGCGTACCGCTATAGAAGCGACGAGGGCGGACGAGGAGAAGTCGAGGGCCGAACTGGAGAAGGAAAAGGCCATGAAGGCTTCCGAGGAAATGTAGAAGGAGAGGAAAGCAGCGGTGGCTGTGGCTGCGGAGACGATCCAAGCCGAGGCGGAGGAGCACATGCGCACGAATATGGTGCAGTCCTACGCCCGAGCCCTCAAGCACGTAGAAGCTCGCATCCCCGGCTTTGACAGCTCGGGGTATAGCTTGTATGCCCCTGTCGAAGGCGAGGTGGTGGATGGGGCAGTTGATGAACCAAATATTATTCACTTTTAGGAGCAATAATCTTAAGGAAATTGAACATTTAAATGCTCTATATGTGGTATTTAACTCTTATTTTCTCTTTTCCATAGGAAACAGCCTAAAACAGCGAAATGAAGCAGATTCAGGATTTTAAGGATGATACACAGATTATTACAGAGCATCAGTCGACTGGTTTCCCCACACAGGCGACTGGACAGAGAAATCAAGTTTACGCAGAAGTGTCGACACAGTCGACTGGTTCGAAGACAAGTCGACTGGTAGGTGGCAGAGTTAAAAGATAAGATATTTAAAGATTCGTCCAAATCCAAATACAAATCAAAGCAAAAAAAGGAAGGAAAGAAGAAAAGAGAAAGAAATAAAACGCAGCATAAAAGACGGAGGGAAATAAATAAAAGAAGAGGGCTTTTATGCAAAAGAGTGCAAACCCTAAATCTCTAGCCGTGTTCTATAAATACCAACCAAGATGCATTATTCAGGGGATGCTCTCGAACTGGAGGAGGCTGGACCGACCAAGAAAGACCATCGACAGCAAGCATCAAAGAAGGAGAACAAGACGACTACTGATTGGGCTCAAGTTCAATATCATAAAAATCAGTGTTCTTCTATTCTTCTTTTTACTTTCATTTTCATTATAGTCATGAACTCTATTATATTAATCAATAAAAGTTTTATTATGTGGAACTAACTTTCATAGTTGGGTAGATTGAAACCGCAGTCATGTAATGCTACTCTATTATTTATTGATTAAACCTGAGTGAATTAGAATAGATTTATAATAATCAAACTAGTTCAGAATCCTAAGGGCAGTCGACTGAAGTGACAGCCAGTCGACTGGGCCGAATCTGGAATTATAAGTTTGTGTAGTATAGATCTGAATCGGTTATATGAGCATATTGAGACGACCCGTATCTCGTGTTCATAGCTTGTAACAAGGGAATCCTTAGGGGTTCTTGGTTTAATCAACTTAAGGGATCTAGATCTGATACCAATTTCTAGAACCTTGAGTGTTTGTTCGTTTCCACTGTTCTTATGTTTTCTTTAAGTGCAACTTAGTAGATACCATGCTAAATACTTAATGAAAGAAATGAATTAGAGTAGATACCATGCCTAATTCTTGGCCTAGGGAAACATTAACTTTAAGGAGTAGATACCATGCCCTTAAGGAGAACAAACATGAGTAATGGATGTAGTATATGACTTAGCATTACTGACTATTGGTGGAAATCAAAACCCAACTACTTTAATAGAGATTTGTGACTCAACTTGTGATGCTACTTATTTAGATTTTTACCTTTTCATTTCTTTTAGACTTTCAGAACGACACTTCAACATTCTTATTTCTTTTTATTGATTAGTAAGTTAGAATCTACAATCTCTGTGGGATCAACCCTTGCTCGTCACTACGCTTCTTCAAACGATTCGTACACTTGCGAGGTTTTTTAATTTGTGTCTAGTTTATCTATTTAATTGGGTATCTAGATTGCACAACAAGTTTTTGGCGCCGTTGCCGGAGATTGTTTAGTATTTTAACTTACAAATCAGTAAAATCTTTTTCTGTTTATTTTATTTCTTCTTTTTCTTTTCTAACATTTTCTTTTAGTTTACTTTCTGTACAAACAGGGTCAGACCAGTCGACTGTCTTCAAGGACCAGTCGACTGCACAGTGAAGAATTCCAAAAAGCAACAATGGGTGAAAGAATATTGAATCGAGTACCAATGCAAGACAAATTCATTCCAAAGAATATTGAGCAACCGTCTTGCATAGCTTTTCAACCCAAAGTCACAGGGAATATGCATCTATCTCCTCAGTTACTTGGCATGGTTCCCCACTTCAGTGGTAGACTAGATGAAGATCCGCACCTACATCTGCAAGACTTCTTTGATCTTTGCAGGACACAAAGCATCCAAGGGCTTACCCCTGAACAAATCAGGTTAATCTTGTTTCCTTTTTCTTTAAAACTTAATGCTAAGTTGTGGTATAATTTTTTGGAACCAGGATCAATTAATTCATGGGAGCAGTTGGCAACAAAATTCTTGAAAGAGTTCTTTCCAGCCCAGAAAACTAGACAACTAAAAAGGGAGATTCTACTTTTCCAACAAAAAGATGGCAATTTGTTTTTCGAGGCATGGAAGGACCTTAAAAACAAGCTTCTCAAGTGTCCTACACATAACATACCTAAGGATGACCAGGTACAATCATTTTATGAGGGTTTAAATGACGCTAACAAAGCAATTGTAGATGCAGGTTGCAATGGAATGTTGATGAGGAAGAGTGCTGAGGAGGCCATAGAGCTATTTGAAGAACTCAGCGAGAACTCACAACAATTCTCCACAAGGAGGGGTCTTTTGAGAAAACAGGGAGTATACGAAATTTCTCATAATAATAACATGCAATTATAAATGGAAACTATGAATAAAAAGATTGATATGCTTGTAAATTCAACGTTGGGTGGCGTAAAAAACCAACCAAAAGAAATTTGGGCAAATTGTTTTCAATCTAACCATACAACTAATTCATGTCCCATGTTTTCTTTCGCAGATCAGGAGCACACAAACTACGAAGAACAAGGAATGTACCCGCCCCAGAACAATTTTTTTTCAAACCCGTATAACCCAGGGTGGCAAAACCATCAAGGCAATCAATTCACACCAGGGCATACGCAGCAATTCTAGGGTGGGAATGGGTATGATAGGCCAGCACAAGAAAAGAATAAGTTGGATTTCGAAACCACCATTCTTCAACTACTCCAACAGCAACAGCAAACAAGCAATCAACAAGGACAGGCCATTCAAAAATTGGAATTTCAAATTGGTCAAATTGCTACGGAATTAAGTGAAAGAAAGGCAGGAGAATTCCCATCACAAACCATACCTAACCCTAGAGGACAAGAACAGCTCCAATCAAGGACAACACTAGAGGATGAGATTGAGTTTAAAATGTTTGATGCACCACAATTTCCACACGATGATCATGAATGTTATAATGTTGATGTGGTTCAGGAAATTTGTGACCAAACATTTCAGGAACATAGTGTTGATCCATTACAAGAAACAATTACATACCCTCTAACATTATCTCATGTTGAACAGGAATATGATGATCAGAGGATTGCAGAGACAGTACATCACCTTGAAACTCCAAAGTCATATTCAGGTAAGCCTGCTCCTGCATTTGAAAAGTTGGTATCTGATAACACTTGTGTTTTCCAGGATAAGTCGACTGGTGAACAGGATAAGTCGACTGATGAACAGGATAAGTCGACTGATGAATGGAATAAGTCGACTGCTACTAGGCAACCAGACATGGAGCTGAAGCCACGATATGAATATTTGGGGGACCATCAGACATTACCTGTGACAGTTGCTGCAAATTTCAGGATGCATGAAGAAGCAAGGCTGCAGGGAGTCTTGCAAAATCACAAAGGTGCACTAAGGTGGACCCTTGCAGACAGGCTGATGTCAAGATGGTACGGTCCAGACATTGTTGGAGAGGTTCCCCCACATAGAGCGTTGAAGGAAAATCAAAAGTTCGAGGTGAATGGGCAGAGGGGGGAACCTTATCATAAGATGAGTTTTGAGCCGCAACCCATTCAATACATTGTACAAACTCATCAAGTCTAGCTGAAGACAAGAAACACAGCGCTTATTGGGAGGCAACCCAATTTTTCAGGGGAGTATTTACACTCTCTTCCTTTATTCGTTTCTTTAGTCATTTCTTTATTTCTTTATTTCATTTTCTTCAAACTAGGTGGTAACACATGCCTATTTTAAATGTTTGTGCGAACATTGAGGACAATGTTCCATCTAAGTTTGGGGGTATAAGTTAGTTATATTTGGAGTCTTTTGAAATTTTTTTAGGAGAAACAATTTCTTATAAAGTGAGAGTAAGGATACTTATTTACTTTAGGATTGTTGAGTTTCCTAATGCCTTACAAAATTATATGAGTCATGCGATTATACATAATAAACAAATGTGATACTTTTTCTGGTGATTATTCCCTTTAGATCTAGTCCTAAATTGAGTTTAAGTAAATAGAGTGATAAAATATATATATATATTTGAATAAAGTCAATCTACTCCAAAGTTTTGGGTGCTTAGTAACTAGGGGTATTCATCACCAATGTTTACCTTTACGTCAAACGGCAACTTGAAATATGAGTATGCAAAGCACTTAAAGTTTGTGACTTGCTGAGTAACCGGGTGGATTCATCACAAATGTTTTGCATTCGCGTAAAAAGGCAAGTGACAACTTTAGAGAAGAGACTTAAAAAAAAAAAAAAAAAAAAAAAAAAAAAAAAAAAAAAAAACACTCTAGTTTGCTACTCGGTTTGTAGTAGAGAAAAGGGGATAATCACAGATGGAGAGTTACATACTATAACTATAATTAATTGCATGACAAGTATGATTGAGTTGGGGATTATGACTAAACAATTGCACTGGAGAAAGTGGGTATACTTGTTTTTACTTTATTTGCAATTGTTTATTTTGATGCTTGCATAATAAAAAATTCTTGGTGGTTGAATACTATTATTTTCCCCTTGTTCATAATTTTAGTTTGCTTGAGGACAAGCAAAAGCTAAGTTTGGGGGTATTTGATGAACCAAATATTATTCTCTTTTGGGAGCAATAATCTTAAGGCAATTGAACATTTAAATGCTCTATATGTGGTATTTAACTCTTATTTTCTCTTTTCCATAGGAAACAGCCAAAACTAGCGAAATGAAGCAGATTCAGGATTTTAAGGATGATACACAGATTATTACAGAGCATCAGTCGACTGGTTTCCCCACACAGGCGACTGGATAGAGAAATCAAGTTTACGCAGAAGTCTCGACACAGTCGACTGGTTCGAAGACAAGTCGACTGGTAGGTGGCAGAGTTAAAAGATAAGATATTTAAAGATTCGTCCAAATCCAAATACAAATCAAAGCAAAAAAAGGAAGGAAAGAAGAAAAGAGAAAGAAATAAAACGCAGCATAAAAGACTGAGGGAAATAAATAAAAGAAGAGGGCTTTTATGCAAAAGAGTGCAAACCCTAAATCTCTAGCCGTGTTCTATAAATACCAACCAAGATGCATTATTCAGGGGATGCTCTCGAACAGGAAGAGGCTGGACCGACCAAGAAAGGCCATCGACAGCAAGCATCAAAGAAGGAGAACAAGACGACTACTGATTGGGCTCAAGTTCAATATCATAAAAATCAGTGTTCTTCTATTCTTCTTTTTACTTTCATTTTCATTGTAGTCATGAACTCTATTATATTAATCAATAAAAGTTTTATTATGTGGAACTAACTTTCATAGTTGGGTAGATTGAAACCGCAGTCATGTAATGCTACTCTATTATTTATTGATTAAACCTGAGTGAATTAGAATAGATTTATAATAATCAAACTAGTTCAGAATCCTAAGGGCAGTCGACTGAAGTGACAGCCAGTCGACTGGGCCGAATCTGGGATTATAAGTTTGTGTAGTATAGATCTGAATTGGTTATATGAGCATATTGAGACTACCCGTATCTCGTGTTCATAGCTTGTAACAAGGGAATCCTTAGGGGTTCTTGGTTTAATCAACTTAAGGGATCTAGATCTGATACCAATTTCTAGAACCTTGAGTGTTTGTTCGTTTCCACTGTTCTTATGTTTTCTTTAAGTGCAACTTAGTAGATACCATGCTAAATACTTAATGAAAGAAACGAATTAGAGTAGATACCATGCCTAATTCTTGGCCTAGGGAAACATTAACTATAAGGAGTAGATACCATGCCCTTAAGGAGAACAAACATGAGTAATGGATGTAGTATATGACTTAGCATTCTGACTATTGGTGGAAATCAAAGCCCAACTACTTTAATAGAGATTTGTGACTCAACTTGTGATGCTACTTATTTAGATTTTTATCTTTTCATTTCTTTTAGACTTTCAGAACGACACTTCAACATTCTTATTTCTTTTTATTGATTAGTAAGTTAGAATCTACAATCTCTGTGGGATCGACCCTTGCTCGTCACTACGCTTCTTCAAACGATTCGTACACTTGCGAGGTTTTTTAATTTGTGTCTAGTTTATCTATTTAATTGGGTATCTAGATTGCACAACAGCAGTAGAAGCCAACGGAGAAGGAGAAGAAGAAGAAGAAGAAGAAGAAGAAGAGGGAGAAGAAGAAGAGGAAGTGGTGGCAAATCCGCAGACGGCGATCATGGAGGTGCCGAGGGTGATTGCAGAGCAGCCCCCCAAGGTGGCTCCTTGACTCTGAGTCTACTTGTTCTTTGTCTTTATTTTTGATTTTTAATTTTTGTACTGCCTTATAGCGGACTGGCCACCGCTTTTGTTTCCTTTTGTTAATGAAATGAAGTTTCTTGAACTTAATGTTGCGATGTAGGGCCCAAAGAAGATTAGAACTATCTTGTAGCTCCTCTCATACTTCGAACGTTTGACAGTTGTTTTTTTCTTTTTTATTGGTTCCCTCAGGGCGGCGATTCGTCCGTTCTCCGTCATAAGCTCGGCATTGCGGAGTTAGGCCTTTCTCATTCTCGGGAATTGCTTTATAAAGCGGAGAGAGAGTTAGGCCATTTGAGACTGACCTTAGCTCGCCGAGACATCGAGATGAGGCACCTCAAAGAGAGGCTTCGTGAAGTACCTTCCGAGGGCGAGGAGTCTTGTCCTTCGATGGAGGTCAACCAGGATCTCCGGCTCAAGTTACTTCGTCACAATCTATTCAAGGCGAGGTCTGAGAAAGACGAGTTGAAGAACGTGGTGCTCAAGAAAAGTTTGGAGGCGGCTCATCTCCGAAGGACTCTCTCGGATGTCTCGCACGGGGCTAGTTCGAGCCGACTGCCTCGCCTAAAGATTAGAGTAACAAATGACTTTCTTAAAGAGCGGGTTGTCGAGCTAGAGGCAGAGAATCTTCGTCTGCGATGACTTTCTGAGGGGAGAAATGTTAGGAGCACATCGTGTCCTCGGGGTGAGTATGCCCAAGGGAGGTCATTCCATGAGTTGGCGCTTCGTTCGCCCCCCTTCTGCGGAACCCTGGGGATGCACAGAGTGGAGTGGTCGGATCTTCGAGCGGGGCATCTGTTGGGGTGACGGTGAGACTCTTGGGTTCTGGTGACGGGACTTAGCTCGCCGGCTTAGAGACTTCTGCGGAAGCGAGGCGAGAGCACCACGGCGCTCGCTGTCCCCGAGTATCACTTAATAGGAGAATCCCACTCCCCGAAGGGGCTAGAGTGAAATTTTGTAGTCTTGTAATCTCTTGTATGAGTTTTTGGTCTAGAGTTAGACTTGTATCTCAAATTTTGAAGAAATAATGTTCCTTTTCTGAGCTATTTTTGAGAATTTGTCTTTTGCTAATGTTCGCAAGAGTATCAACAGTTGTAGGAGCAATTCCGAATGGTGAGCTACTTAGTATTTGCACATTCGCAAATAGCTAAAGCAGCATTGAACCAAGTGTTGGACTCCGAACTTGTCGTTAAGAGATTGTCAACAGTTGTGGGAGCAATTCCGAATGGTGAGCTACTTTGTACTCGCTCGTTCGCGGGTAGCAAGAGCGGCATCGAACCAAGTGTTGGACTCCGAACTTGTCGTTAAGAGAGTGTCAACAGTTGTGGGAGCAATTCCGAATGGTGAGCTACTTTGCACTCGCTCGTTCGCAAGTAGCAAAAGCGACATCGCACCAAGTGTTGAACTCCGAACTTGTCGTTTAGAGAGTATGAACAGTTGTAGGAGCAATTCCGAATGGTGAGATACTTTGTACTCGCTCATCCGCAAGTAGCAAAAGCGGCATCGAACCAAGTGTTGGACTCCGAACTTGTTGTTTAATGAGTTTTTTATAAGCCCAAAGGTACTACATCCAGAATACTTAGAATGGAGAATTTCTAGGGGGTAAATCACTTTATTTAAGACAACTAAGCGGCTGCTTCAAAGTTGCGAGCCATTATTACACTTAATAAAGAAAAGAAACAAACTTTAAAATGCTTTAAGGAAAACGCTCTAGGAGAAGTTGCTTGGAGCGGTGTTTAAACACCCTCTTGGTACTTCAACAAGTGCTCTGCGTTCCATGTCCTCGGCACCCTCTTGCCCCCCCGGATCTTCAAGTTGATAAGCGCCAGGGCGGACAACTTTGGAGATCCTATGTGGTCCTTCCCAATTGGGTGCCAACTTGCCTTTCTTGCTGGGGAAAGAAATTGATAGCTTTCTGAGCACCGGATCTCCTTCTTTAAGATTAGTAGGGCAGACTTTCTTGTTGTAGGATTGGTTGATCCTACGTCGATAGATTTCTGGCCGAATGGAGGATCTCTCACGGATCTCATCGATGAGGTCCAAGTTGCCGTGAAGCTCGTTCGCGTTTTGCTCTTTGTTGTAAGGAATCAAGTGCGGGGGCGGTAGACCCACCTCCAGAAGGATAACGACTTCGGAGCTGTAAGTGAGGTTGAAGGGTGATTCCCTCGTGGAGGTCCTTTTCGTAGTGTGATAGCTCCACAGCATGTTGGGGAGCTGCTCTACCCATAACCCTTTAGCCGACCTGCTCAGTTTCTTTTTCAGGCCGGAGAGAATTGCCGATTGGCGTTCTCTGCCTGACCGTTGGACTGGGGGTGGGAGACCGAGGAGAATCGTTGTTGAATGCCCAGGTCTGCGCAAAAAGTGTGGAAGGCTGCTCTCGTAAACTGAGTTCCATTGTCCGTTATCAAGATTCGGTGCACGCCGAATCTGCAGACAATGTTTTTCCAAAAGAAGCGCTGCACTCTATTCTTTGTGATCATTGCTAGGGGATTGGCTACGATCCATTTAGAGAAATAGTCGATCGCCACAACAAGGAACTTTAGCTGGCCTGGTGCTGGAGGAAAAGGCCCAAGCAGGTCCATTCCTCACATTGCAAAAGGGGTAGGACTGGACAGAGAGGAGAGTTGAGCTTGCGGTAGGTGGCGGATTGTTGAAATTTTTTGACATGGGCCGCATTGGCGAACGTTTTTTTCGGCATCGTGGAGGAGAGTGGGCCAAAAGTATCCATAATTCAAAATTTTTCGAGCTAGGGACCTTGCTTCCAAGTGTAAGCCACACATTCCTTCATGGACCTCCTTCAAAGCATACTGGGCTTCCTCGGGGGAGAGAAATCCCAAGTAGGGTCTGCTGTCTACTTGAGTGTAGGAGCATTTGTACTTGACTCCCTCGATGAGAGTGTACCGCTCGGCTATGGTTCGGATCTTTCAAGCCTCTTTAGGGTCTAAGGGAAGGATCCCGTCTTTGAGAAACTCGAGTAGGGCCTCATCCAGTTCTTTCCAAGTTCTTAGGGCATCGTCTCCATAGGCTCGAAATCTTCCTCTTCGATGCTGGGCCTCAGGAGGACTTCTATTAGGATAGTCTGCTCGAGCCCTTGGTAGGAGGAGGAGGCTAGCTTCGAGAGGGCGTCCACCTGCGTATTCTCTTCTCGGGAGATTCGCTGGAGTTGTGCATCCTCAAAAGAGACCATCAGTTCTTTGACTTTGGCCAAGTACTTGGCGATGCAACCGTCTCGTGCTTTGTATTCTCCTGATACCTGGTTCACCACCAGCTACGAGTCGCTAAATATCTTGACATGCTTTGCCCTAGCCTTGCGAACCATGCACAGGTCGACTATAAGGGCTTTATACTCAGCCTCGTTATTGGACGCCCTGAAGTTGATATAGAGTAAGTATTGGTGGATGAAATCATCTGGGCCCTGCCAGGATGGCTCCTGCTCCACTCCCATCAGCGCACGAAGACCCATCAACATACAGTGTCCAGAATGGGGGTTCCTCTATTGCTTCGTTGGCATCGGGAATTGTGCTCTCTACTATGAACTCCGCTAGGGCTTGAGCCTTGATAGCGGTTTGAGGCTGATAGCTGATGTCATGCTGGCTCAGCTCGATGGACCACTTCATGAGTCACCCCGAGGTCTCGGGCTTGTGGAGGATTTGTTTAAGCGGCTATTCGTAAGAACGACCACTGAGTGAGACTGGAAGTAAGGACGGAGCTTTCAGGCTTTCTAGCCTCGGATAACAGAGTTCAACATCCCTAAGGACTTTACTTACATAGTAGATAGGCCTTTGTGTCTTGTCTTCTTCTCTTACTAAAACAGTGCTGAGGGTCTGCTCCGAAGTGGCGAGGTATAAGTAGAGGACTTCTCCGGATTTTGGCTTGCTCAATAGTGGGGGATTGACTAAGCAGGCCTTGAGCTGATCAAAGGACTCTTGTTTCTGCTGCCCCCACTCAAAGCCTTTAGCCCCCCTGAGGGCCTTGAAGAACGGGAGGCACTTTTCTCCGGATTTGAAGAGAAAATTCGATATCGCCGCGAGGCGCCCGGTGAGTCTATGTACATCTTTAACATTGGAGGGGGAGCCATGTTGAGTATGGCCTGGATCTTCTCGGGGTTGGCCTCTATGCCCCTTTGGATGACCATGAACCCCAAGAATTTGTCGGATGAAGAGCCGAATGCACACTTGTTCGGGTTCAGTCTCATATTGTGTCTCCTCAACACGTTAAAAGCTTCTTGGAGATTAGAGACATGATCCGAACTGCTGACGCTCTTCACCAACATGTCATCTACATAGACTTCCATGTTCCGCCCAATCTGTTCCTTGAAGATCTTGTTAATAAGGCATTGATAGGTGGCACCGGCATTCTTAAGCCCGAAGGGCATGACTCGGTAGCAATACAGGCCCTGGTCGGTGACGAAAGAGGTCTTCGGAATGTCAGGAGGGAACCTCCTTATCTGATTGTACCCAGAGAATGCATCCATGAAGCTTAAGAGTTCGTGTCCCGATGTTGCATCAATCAGGGCATCAATGCTCGGGAGTGAGAATGGATCTTTGGGGCAGGCTTTGTTTAGATTCGTGAAGTCAATGCAGATCCTCCAGCTCCCGTTGGCTTTCTTGACCATCACGACAATGGACAACCATTCCGGATAGTTGATCTCATATATGAACCAAGCCTTAAGGAGTTTCTCAACCTCCTCCTTGATAGCCTACTGGCACTCGGGGGAAAATTTGCATCGCTTTTGCTGAACAGGTCAGGCCCCCGAAGCGACATTAAGGTGATGAATGAGGAGCTACTCGGAGATTACTGGCATGTCAGTCGTGGTCCAGGCGAAGAAGTCTCGATTTCTCCTTATACATTGGATAATGTCAGAGCGAACGGGAGGGGCGAGGACTTTGCTAATTTGGAATTTCCGGGTCAGATCTCCTTCTGAGAAGGCCACCTCTTCCAGCTCATCGACCAGCTCCGATACAGGTGGGCTACTCCATTGGGGGAGTTCAAGTGCTTCAAGAGAGAGGACCGGTCCTCCCACCGAGGTCATGTAGCATTTGCGGGCCGCCTCCTGGCTCCCTCTGACCTCTCCCATGCTCACTGTGGTCGGGAATTTCATCTTCATGTGATAGGCCAAGGGTATGGCTTGGAGAGCAGCTAGGCCCGTCGGTCCAGGATGACGTTGTAGGCGGCTTTCACATCCACCACCATGAAGTCCATCGGCTCGGTTCGGGTGGTATGAGTTTTGCTGGCGGTTATGTCGAGAGTTATGACACCCTCGATCGTCACTAGCACTCCGGTGAACCCGTGGAGAGTATAACCGGCAGGCTTGTGTCGATCCCTGGATAGCTTGAGCCCCTAGAAGGCCTTTAGAAAGAGAATGTTGACCGAACTGCCATTGTCGACTAGGACCTGACGCACATCAAAATTGGCCATGTGGAGGTTTATTACCAACGCGTCACAATGGGGCGTTCGGACGCCCTCCAGATCTCTATCTGAAAAAGTAACAGGTACCCCAAGGCCCTTGGGGGGAGGACGGTTCTGCACAGAATTCACTTCCGTTTTCGGGAGGAGTTGGAATCTCCCGCCATTGGGCCTCCATGGATGAGATGCAGGACAACCTCTGGTTCGGATTTCGGGGTCTCCGCGTGCCGCTTGGGCTGCTTATTAGCCCCCTGGGGGTGGAGAAGGATCTTCTCGGTCCTTTCTCACAAACCTGGAGAGTTTCCCTCTCCGAATAAGGGCCTCGATCTCGGCTTTTAGGGCCCGACAGTTATCCGTGTCATGGCCGTGGTCCCTATGGAGCGGCACCACTTATCCCTGTTCCTCTTTTTGCCCGGAGTGTTCATTTTTGGAGGTGGTGGGAGAAGACCCTCTTTCTCGGGCTCCATCAGGATGGTTGAGGCACTCGCGTTGAGCGGAGTGAACATCTCGAAGCGGGGAGGAGGGCGACGCTGGTCTCCGTTGTCTTTCTGGAGCTTCTTAGCTCCTTCTTCAGTGCCCTTCCGTTTGTTTCCAGAGGATGATCCCTCAAGAGCGGGGTGGGGGAGAGCTTATTCCGCTCGGATGTATTTCTCACTCCTGAGCAGGAGTTCTGAGAAATCCCGAGGAGGCTTCTTGGTGGCAAGGGATGCTTTGAGGCTGTCATTAGCGATATTGGATTGGAATGCGGCAGAGGCTACGAACTGGTCCAAGGAGGCGATGGATCTGGCCTCCACGGTGAAACTTTTAGCATAGTCTCTTAGCCGCTCGCCCTTCCTTTGATGAAGCAATAGCAGAGAGGTGCTCGTTTTTTTAGTTCGGCGGCTACTCACAAAGTGAGTCAGGAAGAGGCCTTCGAGCTAATCGAAGGAGAAGATGGAGGCCGAGGCTAGACGTGAGTACCATTCCCTTGCAGGCACCTTGTAATCCCTGTTTTTTATTTTGGATATTTTTGAGTGTATTTGTAACACCCCGCAAAATTTAAATGACAATTTTGCCCTCGGGTGTTACGCACGTGCATTTTGTACTGTTATTGATTAACACATTTTGATATGCATTTTGAATTCCGATTATTTATGCAATCCCGTATTCTCAAAATCCCATTTGAGACAACTCAAATGCAAAATTTCAATCCTTGAGTTTTACGTGCTTTTACGTATTATCGATGCACGTGTCGATTTCGAGTATTCCACCGTTACGTGCAAAGTTTTTCGATGAGTTTCAATTATTTATTTTTATAAATATGTTTAAATTCATTTTTGTAAACGGAATTCAATTTTGTCTATTTTAATTAAAATAATTTTTCTACGTGCAATACACGTGTTTTTTTTACGTTTGAGTACATTATCATATATGTGTATTAAATATATTCTTATGTTTCATTCCGATTGATTATAAATATTTTTCAAGTTGATGAAGTCAATTTTTGTATTTTGAGATTTTACCGGAGACACACGTGTTTTGGAGCACGCGTTTTAAGCGTATTATTCTTTCAAAATGAATTTCATGAAATTATGTGTGTTTATTTTTATTGTGCATGAAAAGTATAATTTTTAAGTTAATTTTATATATTTATTACATACATAAATAAGTTATTTTAAAGAGATTAAACAAATAAATTATTTTGTACACAAAGCACGTGCACGTGCACGTGCACACGTGCGATGTGCACACAATTTTGGGGACCGGGATGTTTAGAGAGGAGGAAAAAAACTAAAATTTGATTTTTGAAAGAATGAGGGAAAACAAGTTGAAAATTTTAGAAGTGGAGTTAGTGGTGTTCATGTGAGAGGTGGTTACTCTAACTACCTCCTAATTGGCCTATAAAAACACACCTAAGTTTCTCTCACACTCTCATTCTCTCCTTTCTTCTCTTCTCTGTTCCATACCCGAAAGCTCCAAACAAGCTAGACCAAGCTATCTCACCTACTCACCTATCCAACTTTATTCATCATATATATAAATACAGATGTATATATAGACATATCTATGTATATATGTAGATATGTATATAGTATGCACATGATGAGGGTTTTCTCTGTTGGCCGTGGGTGATATTGCTGTGTGATGTGGAGGCTTGCTTTGGTGCATGGATTTCGAGAAGGTTGCAATTGGAGTTTCTTTAGGAGCTCTTAATTCAAAGAGTTCATTGAGTACATTTCTTCAACTTTAGGTGGGTGTTTCTTGAATGCTTTCTAATTTAGGAGTAGAAAATGCATGATAGACGTTATATAATTTATTTGTTTGAAATCGAATTGGTATTATGAGATTGCATGCAAATTAATGTAGAAATGAATCGCTAAATTTTGATTGGTGTGGTAGATGCAAATTGCTATTCTATTTCCCTAAATTGTTATGATTGCTAGTTGAAATGCTAGAATTGAAATTAATTGTAGGAAATTGATGCATGTTGAGACTTTGGTTAAAATAATGCAAATGTGTATAAAAGAATTGTTTGTTGTTAATATGGCAAACAAGTGTGGTTCTAACTTCAAAATATCTATTTTGAGTATAGAGATTTTTATAAAGTAATTTTTGATAAAAGACAATATTCTATTTGGGAAATTGATTGTATATGTTATTATGCATTTTAAAGGATTTTCATTGAAAGACGAGAAACTGGTGAACTTGAAAACATATACGATATTGTTTTTTAAAGGAATACATTCTGGAAATGATTTATATTTTGTATATGGAAGTACAAATCAATTAAAAGGTCAAAAAATATATGCAAGCTGCAATTGGTGTAATTGACAGTCGACTGTCTATTTCCACAGTCGACTGGCAAGTATAAGAATTTGTTTTTCGTCGGCGGGACGGTCGACTATCTTCTTTCACAGTCGACTGAACCGAACTAACTGTTGTTTTTGATGTTTCAAAGTTTCGCAGAACAGCCGACTGTCTACGTTCACAGTCGACTGCTGCTGTCCTGAATTTTGGTGTTTGAGCTTTCAAAGTATTAGTGGAACAGCCGACTGGTTCCTAGTCAACAGTCGACTGAACCGACTGTGATGTTTCGATATTCGCAGAACAGTCGACTGACACTGTCACCAGTCGACTGAAACGAACTGGTTTTTGGTTCCTGAGTTTGGATTTGATTTTGACAAATGAAAGTTAAATAATTTTGAATACGAGATTTTATGATTATTAATATTTGATTGAGTTTATTTTGAAATGCACACCAGGATATGAATGGTGAAATTGATAAAGATATCGAATTGAATTGTTCTCGTGTTATGAGATTATAAAAGTGAGAAAGAGTTTGTGAACAAAAGAAATGGAAATGATTATTTGAGATTAATTATGAAATATTGTTGATCTCTAGAAAGAGATAGTTGTTGGAATCTAGAGGCTAGGCGAGACCCTAGTGACCGGCAGTTTTATTTATGATTTTGAGAGCTAACCGTTGAGGGTTGAGCATCTCTTGAGAAGTAGCCAGGTAGGCTGACTGTCTCTGTTGTTTTGATTTAAGTCCGGTAGGGTAAGCTAGCTCTAGGTTGTGATGATTTTCTTTTAAAACAAACACTGTAGGGATGTAATGAAAGTAAGAGAAAAACATGAGTGTGAGGGCCATTGGATGGGTGTTGTGAGAGTATGCACAGACTGTCTTCACGATGCGTCGTGACATGACGTGGATACTACTCCAGAGTACCATCCCGGTAGCAATGCTTGTGGGATGTTTGGTGGCTGCAAGAGGATCGTGTGCCATGAAGGAGGGCTGAATTACTGCAGAATGCATGCTTGATGAGTCAAGACATGGCGCGGGATTCCCCTCCAGGTTTTCTGTACACGTGCTTGTAATCATAGAACATCTATGATACTTACCGAAATTACAGAGAGATACATAATGAAGATGTTATGAAAGTGAGAGAAAAACACAAGTATGAGAGCTAGAGTTTACGGTGCGGGGGTGAGCCACAGAATGCATGCTTAATGAGTCAAGACATGGCGTGGGCACTACTCAGTAATGATCGGACTTTAGCCACGCTTGTGGGATGTTTGGTGACTGCAAGAGGATCGTGTGCCATGAAGGAGGCTGAATTGCCACAGAATGTATGCTTGATGAGTCAAGACATGGCGTGGGATTCCCCTCCAGGTTTTCTGTACACGTGCTTGTACTCATAGATCATCTGGGATACTTACCGTAGTTACAGTAGTAGATTAAGTCATGACGAGGGATTGAACCCTACATAGATGAAGAACGAATAAGAGGCTTGCCCTCAGACCTATGTAGTATGGGATGCATAGAATCCAAACAAGTGTGCATTAGTATCATGTAATATAAATAACTGCATTAAGGACTAAGTGCACCGCACAACACGACATCAACAGGATAGTCCCTTTGTAACTTTGTTTGTGATCAAGTTTGTGTTTGCTAAAGTATTCAAGAATCGTTATACTGTTTCCGGCATAGAGAGGATGGCCGTGTATAATATTTCGTCAGTTGTAAGCAACTGACGCGCCCACAGTTTTATATGCAGGAATTGGAGTTACATGAAGATATAAAGAGAATTGATGTTGTTGATTATTTAAATGTTAAAGTTGTAACCATTGTACTTTTATTATTGTTGTATTTTATTGATTCCGCTGCGTATTGATGTAAAAGACTATGATGTAATTATTTTTGAAATAAAAGTTTTAAATTCCTTGTAAAATTGTACGAAAGAAGTGTAAAGATCCTGTGGAAATCTCGAATTCAGTTGTATTTGGAATTCGGGGTGTTACAGTATTTTTCGTTTTAGTGTATTTTTCCTCTTTGTATTCCTCTTGTATTTATTTTGGACTGTATATTGAACCTTTTGCTTCAATATATTTATTTTTATTGGTTATCATCTTTTTATTTGAATTCTTGATCCTGTGGTCTCTTTTGTTCGTCTTCATTTGATCGAGCCATTATTTGTGATCCTTTGTATTTCATTTATTCGTGCCCTATTTTATTTCTCTATTTTTTTGTGTCGTCTCATTTTTAGTATATCTATTTCTTGATCACCATATTTCCTTAATTTAAATTTTCTTCAACCCATTCTAATATCCACATTACCTATTAATATTACCCCTGGATCCATTTTAACGAAACTTATTATCAATCCTAATCATCATATACCCATCAGTACTATCCTACTCTAATGCACCCAAATACCCATTATCAACTATTCCTTATACCTATTTAGCATCAGACCAAATATCCCCTAACCCATACATTAAATTGTTAACCAAGCCCAATTAATTAATCCCCTAAACCCACTTGTCCCTATCTACCCGTATGCACCCCAAAAAAGCCCACCCAGTCCTCACCTCAACCTAACCCTAAACTCCCTATTATATATTCACATTTGCATGCCTCTATTTCTCCTCTCCCTCACGTCCAGCCGCAAACCCAAGGTCCCATCCGAACTCCCGGTACTCCCTCTCTCTACCTGCGTCCTGTACCCACCTCCTCCAACCATCTCCCTGTCGCTCCGCTGCTCCGCAGCACCGGGGTGCCGCGCCTTCCTATCCCGTCTGCCAGTGCGCCAGAAGACAGCAACAGCCACAACAAGGCCAGCCGCTGTGCCTCCCAACGCCATCCTTCGCTCGCTTGCTCTTGGATTTTTCTTGCGCGTGCTCGAGTGCACGTGTAGATCATTCGTGGGTTTGTTGATTTCTTGTTCGAGGGATTTGTTCATTGCTAGGATCCGTTCTCGTTATTCTTGGTGTTCTTCGTTTTTGTCTTCGGTTAAGGCAAGTAACTTGTACTCAAATTCCTTTGTATAATACGAGTCAAAAATACCACCTATAATGTAGTTGGGTTCTAGAGACGACTCTTGTGTGTTATTCTTGTTGGTTTTTGTCTCTATAGTGATATTTGACCATATTTGATTCACGACACAAATTCGACATGAAACAACTAGGTTTTTGCCCGTTCTTGACTTGATCATGTATGTGAACTATTTGTGAGAATTTGACTATTTGCTGAGATCCATGTGATTAACTTGTTCGGGACTTGTTATATACCCTAATCCATGTTGTTTGGATACTTGGTAGACTCGATTTTATGTTTGGTTGTGTTTGGATCAAGTTTTGTTGGATCTATGTTGATTTTGGTTTTTGAGGAAATTCTGTATTTTGCCGGAAATCTGTCTTGATCAGTAATTTAGACCATATTAAGGTCAGTATCTTAATTTCAGTATAAAACATGATTTGTAGATAAATTCGTCTTCTTTCCAACCCCTCTGACATTTCTCGATTTAGTTTTCGCATGTGTGAGATATGAGTGTTTTACTACAGAGGTGTAGGTAAATTCCAGATTTCATTCTTGATGAATTTTTATGACTAAACTATTTAGATACTTTTGCTACACATATTATTCTGATCTGAAACTTTCGTCAGTACTTCTATATCTATCTAGGGATTATCCATAATTTTGGTGGATTTTATTGATGAGTTTTATACGCCGTTTCATGCTTGTTTATGAAAGCTATACTTGCTGTATTTTTCTCGCTATTCTGTAAAGAATCGTATTTTCTCCCTATTTCCTTCTATTGTATGGAAAATATTTATGAAATACAAAAGTTAGGTTAAATTGTCTACTTTCATCTCCCTTTGGCAGATTTGGATTTCGTTTCACGGCTTGCGAGATATTACTGTTTTTGTACAGCAGTGTTGGGAACATCAGATTTGCCAAACTGTCGTTTCTTGATATTTTCTTTTTTTTTTGGCTAAACAAATTTTTCTGAAAAATTATGAAACTTTATATTCTGATTCTAGATATATAGGGGAATATCCCAGATTTTTCCTGGATTTATTTGAGAGGTTTTGATGCTGTTTTCCTGACTGTGAATTCGTTTTACTAATTTCTGGCTGAACGTATTTTCTGGATTCAGACCTATTTTGAGTTATGATGTTGTGAATTACTATATGACTTATTTATATTCGCTGGATTCGGTTGGGAGTCTATTTTCTAGATTTTTTTACGAATCCAAATTTGCATGTCTGTAGCAACAGAATTTCTTGTTTTAGTACAGTAGTGTCTTGCTGTTACGAATTAACATTTACGTGATTCTATTCCTTTATGAACTGTATATCATCTGTACCTATTTATCTATCACCCTGAACCTGTTACATGTTTATATCATACTATTATCACTCTGTTTTTTGCACATACACGTCTGTCTGCTAATAATAACAAAATGACCAAGCCGGGGTTAAGGGAAGGATCTAGTAGTGGAAAATATAAAAATGTGTACTGAGAAGAGGGCCCGTGTTCCCTATCTGTTACGTGTTCGTGGTTACATGATTCATGACTCTGTTATCTGACCATGTCTACATTACTTCGTATAGGAAGGTGTAGAGAAGAATAGAACCACTAGGTTCTATCTGTCTGTCTAATCTGATTATCTGAGATTTGTCTGTCTGAACCCTAAGTACACTGCCCTATGGACTCCTCTATGTAATCTAAAGCAAAACTGTTTGAATGTAGCAACCATGAAAGGTGGGCTGAATGAAGTTCTACCTAGATAGCAATCACATAAGACTTATAAGAACATGACATCTGTATTCTGTTATCTGTATCTGTTCATCTGATATCTGTTATCTGATTATCTGTTATCTGTCTGACTATCATTTGACACTACCATCTATATATCTGTCGGTATGCCATCTGAAACTTGACACTTGACACATGATATCTGTATTTGTTAGTACCATGCTATCTGATTTGTTTTCCTAATTCATGTTAGATATCACATTTTTGTTGACACACTATACCATGCTATGTTGTTTTGTTGTTATTTTGATATTTGTTTTTAGTTAGTTTTCCCCATATACTTGTATCCTACATTATAAGTGGCCCGTAACTTGCAATTGACGGGTACTTATTTTCTCTTTTCCTATCTTTACAATTGTTAAATTGCAGATTTTGGAGAACAGATTCCAGATGGTATTGGTGACATTAAGTATTAGTGCTGGATCTTGTTATTATTATTTTCTAGTTGCTTGAATAATGTTGTATTTTGATACTTGGATTTATTTTTGTATTTGGGCAATGTGACCCAGGATTTTGACTTATTTAGATCATGATTATTTGAAATTTATATTTTTGGTTTCAATTATTCTTATTGGTATTTTGGTTCATATGTGCATGTTGGTTGATACTTTTGCTTCCGACTCTGATTATTTCGTGAGATGTTGTAAAGATTCTTAAACAGCTTATGGATGATAAAAATCATTCGCTGGGCTTAGTCACGTATCTGTATTTCGTATTCTCTTTTGGGAAGTGGGGCGTGACACCCCTTCAGCGTGGCCGGAAAAGTTTTGCAAAGAAGCGCGTCCGACACCTGTTGTATCATTATGAGAGTTTTAAAACTTTCGATGTGGTCAGCAGGGTCTGACTCCCCATTGTATGATTCAAAATTAGGAGACTTGAAGTTATCTAGGACCGGTGCCTCCATTATAGTTCGGGAGAATGGATGCCTGCTGGGGCGGAAATTCCTCACCCGTTACTCTTCCTCTCTATCCAGTCGGCCAAGGCGCCTCTCCATTTCTTGGAGATGACGATAGACCGAATCTTCCCTCCGGTCATACCTTGTTGAGGCCTGGGATTCGTCCTCGCGCGGAAGGGGACTGGGAGTGCGACGACGATAGCTCAGGGCCGGTTGAGGACTGGGAGTACGACGCCTATGGTGTGGGGCAGCTTAAGGACTGGGCACCCGCTGACCATGGTCGGGAGCAACTTTGAGGGCCCTCAGGACTGCCTTTCAAATTGCTGGAACTGTGCACTCGTGACAGGGGCCTCCTGCTCTCGGTGGTCCCGAGGGGCGGGTCGGCCGACTGGAGAGCGGCTTCTCCTTTGACGATGCTGGGTGACTCCCTTCACCTCCTGGGAGAGTTGGACCTTCTGTAATCTGGCCTGCAGGGAGACCGGGATCTAGGGGACCGGATCGTTGGACCCTTTTGATGTTCTCGGTGGGGTATCCCATCATGGGTCCGCCTCTCATCTAAGCGGGTCCGGAAATCTACCCCATACTGTCTGTTGACGATGATGTTCCGGAGATCCTTCGGCGTAGGGGGACTGTGCGAGGCCATGGAGTCGAACGAGGGGTTGTGTATCGACACATTGTCACGATAAGGAGGTTGCCCTTGTCGAATTCGGCGGGAGGGTCCCGTGGCAGCCACTTGTGGCCCTTGAGGAGCCTGCTGGGGCTGAGGTTGTTGAGGAAGGGGCCGTCTAGGCTGTGGTTGTTGGACGGGTTGAGGGAGAGGCTGTCCAGGCTGCTGGACTTGGTGAGTGGGTTTAGGGGGAACCTCCTAGACTGGAGGAGGAGAAGGAGCGCGAGTGGCCCTGCAGTTAGAGACCATCGTCTTCCCTTTCTTGGGAGGCATGGCTTGAAACTAATTTGGCTGGTGAAATAGGACTGGATCGATGTTTCTATTTCCCACAGACAGCGTCAATCTGTTGCTACTGATTTCAGGTGTGGGAGCAAACAGATGAATATTTGGGTTCTTTGAGGAAAACAATACAGCAAACTTGTTGACCTTCACCTACGTGCTAACTTGTTTCTTACCGCTGCCGCGATCCTGTACAAAGTTCGGTACACCAGGATGGATCCCGGCGACGAACCTTCCGACGCTCTTGTCAGTAATCTCAAAGATTAAGAAATATATTTCGGTAGAAAAGATTGATTACCTTGCCACGGTGGGAGGAGAGGGGTATTTATAGTCGCCTTAGGAACCAGTTTCGAGATAAGGATAAATCTCTACTTCCGGATGTTTATGGATAAGAAGGGAGTTTGACTTGTTTCGTGATAAGATGGACAGTTGAAACTGCCTCTTGGGGATAACCACGAATTTGAACCACTCCTTATCCATCTAAGTTGGTTTGTAGCGGGCTGCTAGTTTTTGGGCTATTGGGTTTTGAAGAAAGACCCAGTTCCCCATTCGAACCCGTTTGTAGGTGAAATTACCATCTTACCCCTGAGAGCTTTAAGATTCGTACCCAATTTGAACGGTCCCAATTTAATCCTATTTTTAGCCATATCATACCTGTTTGACCATAACGGGTCCAACATTTCGAACAGTCTGATTTTCTGAAACGGAGCCGTTGGCTTTGTTTTTTAGCTGCTTTTTTGTTTTTTTTTTCTTGTTTTTTTGTTTTTTTGTTTTTTTTGTTTTTTGGTTTTTTTTAACTGTAAATACCCCTTTAATTCAATCTAAAATTTTTCACACCATAGTCTCTTACTCTCTCTACTACTACTACTTAATTCAATTTCAATTCGATCAAGTTTTTATAATAAAGAAGCAACCAACAAAGAAGTGAAAATTTTAGATTTTATCGAATTTTTTTGATTCAACTATCAACTACGTCTACTTCAACTCCAACAAAAAAACTCTCTCTCTTTCAACGACTACGTGACTAAGTCTACTATATTTCTCAATCGACTACGTCTACTTCTACTTTTATTTTCTCTATCATTTTTATATACGATTTTCCGCGAAGTACGGTATCAAAATTAAATGGTATCAAACATGTAAATCAGTAAATGCAAATTACGAAATATTGTATGTTCTTTATGAGTTTCTATTACTTGTATTTGTATGTAAAAAAAACTTGTAAAAATTCATAGAAGTTGAAATGAATAATATATGCATTTTTTTATTCTTATACAGTTAGACTTGTTATTTTTTATTATTTTGTAAGTGAAGTTTTTTTTTAAAAAGGGCCAACCCGCGACCCGGCCTGACCCGAAACTTGGTCGACCCTAATGGGTTCGCGGGTCGACTGAATCGAATATTTGCATTTCGAACCCAGCCCGGCTGGGCCTGTTTAGGCTAGCAACCCGATGCAGACCCGCCCGAATAACGGATCGACCCAAGCGGGTCTGACTCGACTTGGCCTGACTGACCCGATTGCCACCCCCATACCTTCTAGATATTGGTCCCTTGTTCTTGATGGACATCTATGAGTCACACTTTACTTTCTTAGCACGCATAATCAACGGTGGTCCTACAGTTATTGTAGAACCCCGTATTTTTCAAATATTATTTTAATTATTTGAAAATGAATTTAAATGATTTTTGAGGATTTAATTGATATTTTCTAAAAGATTTATCTTTGGTACACGTGCAAAACACGTGCAAATGACTTTTGAGATGTTTGAAAAATTAAGTTTTCCTTATGAAAAATCATTATTTATTATTTTGGAATTATGTAGTATTTTTCCAGATTTTTCTGAAATTAATTTGATCTATTTGCAATTTTTGGATAAAAGAAGGACCTTTTCGCAAAATTGACATTCTTAAGGGCTAAAATGCAAAATTGGCATTCTAGATGTTTTAAACAGTATTGGTTAAGATTTAGAAGTATATTTTCTTTTAAATCCTAATTTTAATAAATTTTAGATGAATTTCCAAGAGAAGATATATATATATATATATAATTGTATTTTGGAGGGATGGTTTTGCAAATGTATTCCTAAACCCTAAAAATGATATTTCCGGCCTATATAAGGGAGTTTGCAGCCGTCATTCGCTGCACAACTCAGATCTCATACTATTATTTTTCTTGGTGATAAAAGAGGATTTTGGACCTCGCAAGAAGGAGATTGGATCTAGCAAAGGAAGGCTTTTGTGGATCTTCTTGCTTCTAAAGGTGAGTGATATGAACTTAGTTTTGTTAGTGTGTATGATGGTGTGCTGTTTTGTTTGATGTATCCGTATCTTGTATGGGATCGATGCAATAGTCGTTATTCGTATTATGCATGAGAAATCCACGAATGTTTAGTAGATCTTGTTTAACAAATTCTTTATTGATCGAAAACATGTTAAGATTCAAGTATGGTTTGATCGGATGTATGAACATCTGGATCTTGTGTTTATAATCAGATCTTGGTTATTATTGGTGGAAGAATTAAGTATTAAGGAAACCCTAATGTAAGATTTAGGAATTTGAGAACAAGAGAATTGAGTTTTGAGTTATTGAATGATTGAATAATGGATCGGCAATGAAGAAGTAATCGAGATTGTCATTTTACATGATTAAGAATTATTTTCATGAACAAGAACCTTTAGAAAACTCCAGTTTTGATCTTTGTATTCAGACCTAACTTATGCAAACTGTAGGCCGACAGTCGACTGGTACGACCCCAGCTGCTGTATCTTTAGTTTTTCTCGAAAATCCATTCTGGACAGTCGACTTAGACCCTTCTCAGTCGACTGGTACACTTAGAATTTATTTTTCAAAGTTATCGTAGAATTTCTCTCGGGTAAGTCGACTTATGTTTTTATAAGTCGACTTATGTTCTTATAAGTCGACTTATGTCCCCTTTTAAGTCGACTTATGTTTTGATAAGTCTACTTATGATCTTTATAAGTCATCTTATGTTTTGATAAGTCTACTTATGATCTTTATAAGTCATCTTATACTTTTGATAAGTCTACTTATGATCTTTATAAGTCATCTTATGTTTTGATAAGTCTACTTATGATCTTTATAAGTCATCTTATACTTTTGATAAGTCTACTTATGATTTTTATAAGTCATCTTATACTGTTAGCACTTGGAATGTTTCTTGAGAATTGTTGATAATTGTCTCGGGTAAGTCGACTGATGGTTTTCTTGAGTCGACTTACTGCACTTGTTATAATCTTGGATATTGGTTCTCGGGGCAGTCGACTTACTATCGCATAAGTCGACTGGTTCTGATGAGTTTTCATAATCTTGAGTGTTCCTTCAGTCTTTAGTTTATTTGTAGATGAATATATTCGTCGGTGTAAGAGTCACTATTAGTGATTGCATACCGGGTATGTATTCGATCTATACTATCCTTAGTTTGTTTGTAGATGAATATGTTCGTCGGTGTAAGAGTCACTATTAGTGATTGCATACCGGGTATGTATTCGATCTATACTATCTTTAGTTTGTTTGTAGATGAATATGTTCGTCGGTGTAAGAGTCACTATTAGTGATTGCATACCGGGTATGTACTCGATCTATACTATCTTTAGTTTGTTTGTAGATGAATATGTTCGTCGGTGTAAGAGTCACTATTAGTGATTGCATACCGGGTATGTATTCGATCTATATTATCTTTAGTTTTTGAAGATGGATATATGGGTATCCGATCTATGGCATTATTGGTGATCGATGGATTGGACATACATCGTGGTATTGAGATTTATTGATAGTTGGACACATTCTGAAATGTGAGAATTACTGTTAGTTCAGAACAGTCGACTGGTTCGTTAAACAGTCGACTGTACAGTGCAGTTAAACTGCACTATTTTTTTGAGAGTGATTGATTGATGGATACTTGATCGTTGGTATTGTTTCTCGACTTGACTTCACGCTTGTACTGGCCTATCGTTTCTTGTTTCACATTACATGTTCAGTTTATGTATTTTTGTTCAGTACATGTTGTTCGAGAATTTATGCTTATTGTTCATTTATGTTTGTTGTTTATATCACTCACACCATTTATGGCTGACCCCTTTAGTTTGGGGGTTAGGGTTCAACTCTAGCCTCATGTGTTACAGGTAGCTGCTTAGAGTTGGAAGCTTGGATGCTTGGGTTAGCTTTGGATTTCATGAGTGATATAATAGAGCCTTGGGTAATTTTGTAAAGAGAAAGGGTTGTAATAGTTAAATGTGTTTTAAGGTGTTTTGTATTTCCGCTGCAATTGAAAAAGAATATTGTAATAAGAATTTGGAATAAAATGACTTGAGTTTTTGGTCTATGTATATTGTTACATTGAAGTGGATCGCTGGGAAAGTGCCACGTATTTTCTATGTTATTCATTTAGAAATTCTGGGCGCTACAGTTATAGCTGTAGTTAGTAAATCTACATTAAAAATAATTTTTTTTCTTTTTCCTACATAGTCTCCTATGAATATTAGTTCTCGTTGAGATGAACAGTTAGGGTCCTCTCAATTAGCTAACCAAGTTTGGGGTTGCCTAAAAGCATCCACAGTTGTACAAGCTAAAAAATTGCAAAATGCATAAATAGAAATAATATTTTGCTATTTTCCTGCAGTGGTGAAATGACAAAAAATAGCAAAGTTGTAGAAAATTTGAACGGACGAAACATAATGTTTCACCGGAACAAAAAAAAAATTTTTCGTTAAAATTTTGCAAATGGGCAAAACTCTCGGACGAAACATGATGTTTCCTCTGTGGGGTTTTTCGATCTTTTTTCTTTAATTTAGGTATTATTTTAGGGTAAATCCAACCGTCTAAATAAAAAATTCATAAAAATTCATATACAATCCAACCAACAGAATCCAAAAAAGCCCTCCATTCCCTTGGATGTTTCGTCTGGGAATATATGGGTTTTTAAAAAAATGGGGTGTGATTTTTAATATCAATTCAACCATCTCAATCAATAGTTCATAGGAAATCATATACAATTCAACCCATAAAAACTAAAAATGTCAAATAATTGCAAAAAACACAGAAAAACCTCTATTTCCTTGGACGAAACATAATGTTTCCCTCGAGAAGTTTTTTTCTTTTCCGGAGTATTTTTTTAATTAAAAAAGTGTAACTTCATGAAACTGTCCGATGAATTAAAAATATTATTAAATAAACATAATTTAGACCGTTTGTCTTTTTGGGGGGGAGGGTTTTAATTTTTTAATAAAAAAAGGTTAATCCTTCTAGGGGATGTTTGTTTGACCCAAGGTTTGTCTTTTCCGTAAATTTTTTAATAAAAAAAGGTTAATCCTTCTAGGGGATGTTTGTTTGACCCGGACTTGTGTGGGGATTCAAGTTGGCATTGTAACACAAGATCGTGTCCATCCTTGGTACGGTCCACTATACACATAATTTATCCACACAATAAAATTTGATGAAAAGATTAGCCATATTCCAAATCAAGATTATAAAACTAATTTGACAACATATTTATAACTATTACTACTAATTAAGCGTCAAAAGTTTATTCTGTAACTGAAAAATTAACTTGTAAAATACTAGAAGATTGCCTCTTTGTAGAAGGTGAACCAGAGACCAGAGCTAAAGAAAAGAATAAATATGAAATTCATACAATTAGTTTCTGAAGCCCTCAGAATTGTAGTATTGCTTTCAACTACATTTTTTAACAAGCAAATACCCCACTCCACAGTATTAAGGTAAAATTCAAAGGATTTCTCCAAAATAAGTATAATTTTAACTCCTAGTTATTAATTTGAAATTAGCGTTAGAAGAATTTTGACCCCATAATTATGGACCAGATCAAGAATACAAGCAACGGGAGCCAGTACAAGTAGGCAATTAATTTTATTTTTTTAAAAAGAATTTAACTATGCCTTTTTCCAGATTATTTGCGAAAAAATGACATTTATCAAACTTATTGTGCTCGGAAACTCAACAGCTACACTTGCCGTTTCCAACAGCGAGCTTAGTTATTTTGTGCGTATCGTTAGGAAACAGCGGGTATAATTTTTAATATTTTTTATTATTTATCATAACTGCTTGACAATAATAAAGCAGACTTGGTAAACAATCAACAACTTATAACTCTATACCCGATATTAGCTCATTTCCTTCATGAACGGCTAATTCCTTCTGCTGCTCTCGCTGAGAAACTCGTCGTTCAAAATGGCGAATGTAGTTCAGAATTTTCGAATAAGACTCGTCATTCTCAACGGCGATGTGATTTATACTAGACACGCTGTTTTCAACAGCGAGTTTAGTTCAAAATTTTCAAACAAGACTCGCTATTCCCAACAACGAGTGAGCTATTCTATGGAGTTCTTTTTCCCGAAAATTCACCAAGTCCAATAGAGAGTTTCAATCTCTATAAAAAAATCAAAGAACATCGCCGTTCCTAACAGCGAGTCTAGTATAAAGAAGCTAACTGTTGGGAACGGTGATTATTTTGAACTACACTTTTCATTGGGAATGACTAATATATATTATAGACTGTGGATGCTCTAACAACCATATAATATATATATATATATATATATATATATATATATATATATATATATATATATATATATATATATATATATAGCATTTTTACAGTGCCACAGTCGTCGAATGGTATTTTATAGTAATCTAATAAAAAATAATCTTCAGACGAAGTTTGAAATTGTGTCGGAAGGCGAAAAAATTTTAAAAAAAACAAAAATTGAAGGACACAACTTCAAGTTGCATCCGACAATCATGGAAATGGAGGGACGTAAAGATACTTTGCGTCCGGGGGATTTTTTGGTTTTGGGCATTTTAAATTACGGAAAATTATTTTTTAATGAAGGGACGCAAATAGAAGTTCCGTCTGACTATTAAATTAATATATTTTTTAGAGCGACGCAACTTCAGGTTGCGTCATTTAAATTATGCATAATTCTCATATCCCCTCTCATTTATAGCAATCTACTGTTGCTTTTAAGCCAAAATATGCATAAATAGAAAACGGCTGTAGCTCGTCGTTTGCTATAAAATGCATTTTATGGATAATTAGTATGGGTGGGCATAGGTCGGTATCCAACCTAATATGGACTATCCACCACCGATCCAAAGAAAATCGGTTTTTTAATTTTCTCATCCGCAACCAATCCGAATCTTAATTGGATCGGTTTCCATCCAAGCCGATTAAGCTCGGTTTGGATTGGATTGGATGGTCGGTTTGGCGTGCTACTTTTTACCTTCAACATCATTCATAATTTTGTTGAAATTTAAAAGATCAACTTCAATCAAACTTAAAAAACAACCTGCTATTTGTTATTCAGAAATGAATTTAAAATGATGATTCATAAAACCACAAGTTGTTAATAAATTTTGCACTAATTGTTTGAGATTATGACGTTTAAATGGATGAGATAAACTACTTTTTCACTTACATACTTCTGTAATCTTAGTTTATTATCATAAAAGAAATATTAAATAACCATAGCTAATTGAATTTCAGGTACAATAAAAAAAGATTTAGATTACAATTTCTACTTGACTTGATTAAAGTAACTACTAAATGTTACATCAACTTTATGATTCTATTAAGTTGGGACACACTGTAAATCAAGCATTTCTCAATAACATAACACACAAGATTATAAAGAATCAAAATATAGGTACAACAATTGTTCGCTTTGTATTAAAGAAATTAAAGAAGACTGTTTGTATCTTCAAGAAAATGAGAAATGACTATTTTTATATTCAAGAAATTATAGGAGAACTATATTTTTTATGGACTTATACATAGAGGTACGGTCGGTTCGGTTTCATCAGTTATTTGAAAGTCTCATCCAACAACCGAACCGGTCTACTTGGTTATTGAAGATCAAGAACCGAGCCAATCCAAACCCCCAATTGGTTCGGTTAAAAATTGGTCGGTTCGGGTTGGATTGGTTCGGATTAGGTCGGTTCGGATAATAGTTGTCCACCCCTAATAATTAGGAAACAACTGTGGATGCTCTTAGAGTTGAGCTTTGTGAGACTTGGAATTATGCTAATAGGTCAATCAACTTGACCCATTAGTTTACAACGATCACCAATATATGATCAATGTTATTATTGACTTTAGAATGATTATTAATATGGGTAAAAATAGACTAAATCGGAACCGTTCAAATCAGACACGAATTTTAAAGCTCTCAGGGGTAAAATAGTAATTTCATCTATAAACTGGTCTATGAATGAAAAATTGGTTTCTTTCAAGCCCGACAACCCATTAACGGATTTTTCTTACTGGGTTGTCCTAGCAGCCCAATGAGAATTAGTCCATGTTGTTTAATATGATTTAAACCCATAATTATCTATAAGCGACGGTTCAAAAACCATTTCTCTTATTTAGGGGAGAGTTTAAACTCAATTCCCTCAACTACTCTTATCTCTTCATGAAGAAGAGATAATTGATTCAATCCAAAAACACCGGGAAGTAGAGTGAAATTATTATCTTGAAACTGACCAAAACGACTATAAATACCCCCTAACTCCACCAGAAACAGGTAATCAGTATTTTCTCCACAAAAGAACTTTCAAAGTCTTCTTGATTTCTGACTTGAGTGTCGGAAGGTCTGTCTCCAGGATCAAACCCGGTATCTCAGACTTTTTGCAGGTCAGCGAAGGCGATCGACACCATACGAATCGAATCCTACGGCACAAACGAGCCAGATCATCTAGTCAAAGGCAGTCAATACCGTTGAAAGTCAAAAAGTCAAGTTCTTGATTGTTCCTCCAAAGAACCCACATCATCTTGTTGCCCCAACATAGAAATTAGTAGCAACAGATTGGCACCATATGTGGGAACAACAAAGAAAATACGACCAAACTTCACCCCTAAAAACAAATTTCCAACATGCCTCCTAAGGGGAAAGGGAATGCGGCGGCCTTAAGCCGACGAGCCAACCCTCTTCCTCCACCTCCTCCTCTTGAGTACCTTCCTTCCACTTTCTAATAATCTCAACCTCAGCAATAGGAGCCCCTCCTTCAACAGGTCCAGCCTCCGCGTGGAGAAACTATGTCGGGGGGCTCTCCTTAGAGTCATCCCGAACAACCCGCAAGACCCTTTGTTGAAAACACAGGATTAGTTTATACCTCTACCCCTTCCACACTCCCTTAACTACAACCCGACCTTCGTTAGGTCATCCTCAGTTGCCAGCAAGGGTCAAACCTCCAAACCCATCTGAATGAAAGGAGAGCTCGTGAAAAGCCTTTGGGAAAGAGGATTATGTAGCCGACCTCCAAGAAGCATTCAATGTAACTCCGGATCAAAAACATGAGGCTGAAACCCTCGAAGTATGCCTTACGGGTTGCCTCGGGGAAGTTCTTGGAATTTATGGTGAGTCAGAGAGGAATTGAAGCCAATCCTGAGAAGATCAAAGCCTTCCTCGACATGTCTCCTCCAACCACGATCAAAGAAGTTCAAAAGCTTACTGGCCGCCACGCCGCTATCGGACGCTTCCTATCCAATCAGGGGAGAAATGCCTCCCTTTCTTTAAAACACTTCGGGGAGAAAAAAATTTTGAGTGGGGGAAAAAGCATCAAGTAGCTTTTGAAAGCATCAAAGAACACATCACCCATCCTCCCATCTTAAGAAAGACTACAACCAAAGAAACCCTCTACCTTTACCTGGCCACCTCGGATCTAACCCTTAGTGCTGTGTTGGTGAGAGAAGAAGATTGGGTGCGGAAGCTAATCTACTATGTAAGTAAGATACAACATGATGCTGAACTTCGGTACTCAAAGATGGAGAAGATGGCCTATGCCCTAGTGACGGCCGATCAAAATCTCAGACCGTACTTTCAAGCACATTCCATATGGGTCCTCACCGCTCAACCACTCAAGCAAATCTGCACAAACTCGAAAGCTCAGGGAGACTCAAGAAGTGGTTAACTGAGTTAAGCCAACATGATTTCACCTACTACCCAAGAATCGTAATTAAGGTCCAAGCTTTAGCCGAATTCATCGTCGAAACCACAATCCCCGATCCTCCCTAGGAAGGAGACAACCCCCCACTATGGAGCGTGTACGTGGAAAGGTCCTCTTGCCTCGAAGGGAGCAGAGTTGGGGTTATCTTAATTGGTCCTAATGAGTTTATCTTCCAATAATCACTACGCCTTAGTTTTTCAGCATCTAACAATGAGGCTGAGTATGAAGCCCTGATTGTCGGTCTCCTCCTAGCAAGAAAAGGTAGGGGTGCAAAGAGTCGGAGTATTCAGTGACTCCCAATTAGTGGTGAACCAGATCCGAGGAGAATACGAGGCGAGGGATGACCATATGGTCAATTACTTAATGTATGTAAAAATGATCATGTCTACCTTCAAAGAAGTCGAAGTCACTCACATTCCGCAAGACGAAAACAAGCAAGCAGATGCCCTCTCAAAGCTTGACTCCTCATCATTTGACAGACTCGATCACACTGTGCTGATTGAGGTCCTACTCAGACCAAGTATTGAAGAAGAGGCATTGGAGCTCATGTCTATAGACCCTCGAGCACCCGAAGATAGTTAGATGAAACCCTTGGTCGATTTCCTCGATAAAGGAATCCTCCCTGTGGATACTAAAGAATCGAGAAAGATTCGGGTAGGGGCTCAAAGGTACATACTCGTAGAAGAAGTCCTCTACAAGCGCTCCTATTCTCAAGTTGATGGTTGCCCATACCTTCAGTGTCTCTCCCCCAAAGAAGCTAATTACGTACTGAAAGAAGTCCATCAAGGGATAGGCGGCAGCCATCTTAGCACAAGATCCTTTGCATAGAAAGTACTCAATCATGGTTACTACTGGCCCACTCTCCTCGGTGACGCTCAAACCTATGTCCACCAATGCACCCCCTATCGGAAACACACCTTTATCAAGTGGATCCCCCAAGCCAACATTAGTTCCATGTCACGTCTCATTCCATTCACGATGTAAGGAATGGATCTTCCCAGACATTTCCCCCTTGCAACCGAATAGCGGACCTTCTTAGTGGTTGCTATTGATTATGTAACATCCCACATTTTTATTTTAGTTAAAAATGCATTTTTTTATTTTTGCACGTATGATGCACTTGCTAATTTTTCCATCTCTATTTTCTTACTCTCATTTACTATTTTAACATGCATAGCCTTTTTATTTAGCCTTTTATTAAACCCATTGACCTAAAGATAAATTCTAGCCCGTTAGATTAATTAAAAAGCAAGCCCACTAGACTAACTAATTAAATTGATTAAAAAAAAGCCCGTGAGATAAGTCCATTAATTAAATCATATTTTAAGTTATGCATAGACTCACACATGACATGTAACAACTTTTAATACACATTTTAGAATCATAAGAATGGTATTTAATTTGGTGTATGTGTGTGCACTAGTGCACCACACGTGCACGTGTGAATGTGAAGAGGTAGGGGTGGCTGGTTTTGGGTAGAAGAGAGGTTGGGATTAGGGTTTTGAAGTGGTGGAGTAGTGAAGAGTTGGAGGTTATGGGAGTTAGGATAATGAAGATTTGAGAAATTTATTAGGTGGAGAAATTTGCAATTTAGACCCTCACTTTGTCCTATAAATATCCTAGTTGTTTTCTTCTCATTTCAAACTTAAATTAAACAAAAATAGAGAGAGGAAAAAGAAAGAGAGAAAGAGAGTGTTCTTGTGCATTGGAGAGCTCTTGCTAGGAGGAGAAGGACTAGGAATGCTTGTTGGAGCTAGGAGCTAGAAGTTGTCGCTTCATCTTGGTTATTTATTCTTCATAAGAAGTGGATGGTCCTTATACTTTCTAATTCCTAGGTTGAGCATGCTAGAATGTGATATTAGTAATGTAGATCAAATTGATGTGATGTGGGTAATCTTGTGTTTTTCTAAATATAAGACATGCATGCTAATATATTACATGAATAGTAAAGATAAAGTTGATGTGATAATTAGAGAACAAATCCATGCTTTTATGTGTGCTATGAATTGTAAAATTTTTGATATGATTAAAGAAACAAATTGTCATCATGTTAATTCGAAATGAGAAAAGGAGATAATGAGTTATGGCCATATATGCATGTTAATTAACAAATGTAGAAATATATAATGGAAGGAACACTTGCTGAGATTTTTCCCTTTGAGAAAAAAATGAATTTTTAATGGAATTGAATTGATATACATAGAATCATTTCAAATTAATTGTAAGAGATACACTATGCTATTTTTAATTAAAATGAAGAAAAGAGACTTATGTTTATTAAAGAGAATGAGATAATTTGAATTGTAGATACAATGTTTAGAGCACAAGTTTGGAAATTCATGAACCATTGTTTTCAAGGAAAAATTAGTATGAATATGAAAATTATAGTTCATTAAAAAAGATGTGATCGATCATATGTTGTGTTTGTGAAAATTAACTAATTTCATAACGTTATGAACAAAACTACAACAGCGTGATTCCTAATCAATAATCACACTTGGACTTACTGGTTAGTCAGTGCACCACAGAGCAGTACTGTACTTGTAAGAGATCTTGGGTTCAAAAATTGTAAGACACCTTTTATTTTTGTTTCACTTAATTAATTCTGAAACCCAAACCCAGTACATCGGGGTTTCCGTTTGGATTTATGACGCCAAGTCCATATGGACTTATTGGCTAGAGGGTTGGGCCTTTGGACGTTTACTGTATCTGACGTGGGGAGTGGGGTTCGAAACCTGTTGGTTTCAAATATTTTTTTGGTTTTGTTTTAATCATAATGAAAGTTTAAATCCAATAAAAAATTGGGGAAAAATTTTAGAATTCCTATAAAATGAAATAAAATTTATTAAATAGAGTTTAAAAAAAAATTCAAGTATATTTGAGAAGTTAAAAAGGAGAAATTGAGATAGAAAATGAGTTTTGACTTAAGAATTGATTATTAAAGAGTATGAGATTTATTTTAGAATTAGAGTAAAATATTGTTGTGTGAAGTGATTTCTCGTGAAGAGATTATATGCTTATTTGGTTTAAGAAATATTTTGATGTGAGTTGAGAAATTTTATGGCCTTAAATTTGATAATAAGATTTCATGTGATGAATTTATGTTCATGAAAAGAATTATTGTTTCTAAAGATTGTGAATGAATAAATGGATCATGAATAGTGTCAAGATAAGACATTGATCACTTTGTGAATAAGTTGAAGATATGATTACATTAAGATAATACATGATTATTGAAGGGTATGAGTACCCATGGATTCTTGTACATAAAAATCTGTGATTTAAGGTTAATGAGACATCGGGTACCGGCACTATTGAATTAAAAGATTTAAGATATATTTTTGAGATATGGCCATAGAGCTATCTCGTATTTTGTGATTAAGTCCGGTCGAGGGTAAAACTAACTCTAGGTATGATAAATTATTCATGTCTTGAACTTAAGAACTAGGCACATAAGTGAAGATGTAGTGAACTAGGGCAAACGTAAGTGGGGCACTCTATATAGTCGGGCAGTGTACTCCGGGACTGAGGTTGCTTCGTTTGAGACGAGTTTTTATTTTAAATCCGGGACTATGAGTAGTCGGGCGGATAGTTTTTCGTACTCCAGTGTATATACGTATACCGGGGCTAAAGGAGCACTTGCGAGAGATTCGCACGATGAGGAGTCTGTATAACAGTAGGGTGGTGTACTCCGGGACTGGGATCCATACTCGTGGAATGTATAAACCTTGTTCTTATTACTAGGCAGTTGTCATGGCGAGAGATCAAACCCTTTAATGTGGAGTACGTAGGTGCTTGCCCTCGGACCTATGTAGAATGGGATGCATAGAATCCGGACAAGTATGCATTTGTGTCATCTTAGTATAAAATATCAGCATTAGGCATCAAGGCATCGCATACACTTACATATTTAGTGTAGTCACATTTAACACTTTATTTTGTATTCAAATTTGTGGTTTGTTAAAGTATTGATATCGTTATATGTACGGTATAGAGAGGATGGCCGAGTATAACATTTTTGTCAGTTATAAGTAACTGATATTCCCACAGCTTTTTATACAAGAATTGGATTTTTCATGAAGAAGTAAAGTCGTTATGCTGCTGTTGATTAATTATATGTTAAAGATGTTGCAAGTTGTATATTATTTTCATTGTTGTACTTCATTTTATCTTCCGCTGTGTAAACAATTGTACAGAACTCTGATGTATGATGAAAAGTTTAAATTTCCTTGTAAAATTGTACGAAGTTAAGTATAAAGATCCCGTGGAATCTCGAATTCGATTTTATTTGGAATTCGGGGCGTTACAGATGGTATCCGAGCCACACTTCATAAGTAGTACAAATTTATAAGGAACGATACCTTAGAGTGAACATTAGAGCGTGAGTTTCAACTTAGAGAGATTTAAATATAAGTAAATTATGCTTGTTTTGCTCTATAAGATGACATTTTCTCCTCCTTTCCCTATAAGATGGCCAATCAGCATGATCCTCAAAATGAGGCACATTGGTTTGTCCCCTTCGAAGATGAAGAGGAAGAACCAATGGAGGAAAAAGAAGACCCAGAAGAAGAAGAAGAAGAACCAGTGGAGATAGAAGAGGAATTCCCTGAGTCCAGGGAGATTACTCCACCTCCGCCTGATTTCCCCGAAGAATCCTCAGACAAAGAACTCGTTCCAAATGACCAAGATGATATTGTTGCTTCTCTTCAAAGAGAATTGGATGCTCAAAAATGGAGAGTAAACCACTTGGAATCACAATGGGCAGAAGACAAGGAGCGCATTCAGGAGCTGAGTTTTCAAGTATGCGAACTCGAGAAGGTTCAGCATGTGAATGATCGACACTTCTCCAAGTTGGATTACCTCACTTGCTGGGACAAGCAGGAGCGGCAACAGAGCTTTGAAGATATGAGGAAGGAAATCCAGGAACTACGGGAAGAGCTCAGAGCAGCGAAGATAAACCGTAGAATCTAAATTGTCTTTTATTAAAGGATGTAATGGATGTATTGAAAACAAAGTTTTTCTTTCTGAATGTAAAAAGTTTAATTTTGGAATGAATAAATTTTTTTGAAGCGATGTTATTTATGTTATTTATGATGATTAATGATGAACTTTATGACTCAGAAATGGCACAAAGGAACAGGGATGGCGAAGTGCATAGCAGTGAGAATGGGCTAGATTTGGAGATCGAACTAGCTCGAGTATATCAGACCTTAAATGCTTTCACTGCCAACATCATCGGGAATGCTGGGCTAGGGCCAGCTGTGCATGTTCCCGAAGCAATCAGGCTAGTTGAATCATTCAAAAGGATGATGCCACCTGTGTTTGAAGGCTAGGCAAATCCAGATACTGCTGATGACTGGATTAGGCAGATTGAATCAGTCTTTGAAGTGCTAGAGACCCCAGAAGCTAGTAAGGTGAAATTGGCCACCATCCAGCTAGAGAAAGATGCACGTGTTGGGTGGAAATCACTGAAGAGGACTCTGGGTAATGTGCAGCTTACTTAGGGAGAGTTCCTTGAAGAATTCAGGAATCACTATTTTCCTATGTATGTTCAAGAGAAGAAGGCTATGGAATTTTTGGGCTTGCAGCAAGGTAGTATGTCTGTGCGGGAGTATGAGACCAAAGTCAACCAACTCTTAAGGTACGCGCCTGAAATGGTACAGGATGAAGCCAAGAAAGCGTGAAAGTTTGAGCAAGGGTTGAGGCAAAGCTTGAAGACCCGCATGATACTCCTAAGCATCTAAAGATTTGAGTAGTTGGTCAGGAAGGCAGCCGCTACTGAGTCAGACATGAACCAGTTCCAGGCAGTACAGTTCAAGAGGAACAATTAGAGCATGGGCAAGAGGCCTGCAGCGCCGAGCAATTTCAGGGGACAGCCCCCAGCAGAGCATTTCAAACCAACTGGAGCAAATGCTGCTGCAGTGGCTGGAAGGGTACCCACTTGCTTCAAATGTGGAGAGTCAGGCCACTTAGCTCCTGGGTATACCAAACTGCAGGCAAATAGGAATTGTTATCTTTGTGGCAAGGAGGGTCACATCAAGCCATTTTGCCCTCAACTTCAGCGGGAAGAGCCGAGTCAGAAGTAGTCCGACCCAGGGCGAAAGCAATTCCGATAGGGGTGAGTGTTCGCTTTGACCGAGGCAGATGCTGATGATGTGGACAATGTCATCACAGGTATGGAAGATGATGCTTAGTTGCTTTGTTGCTTTTCCACTTATGTAATAAAAGTTATGTAATGAGAGTACTCTTATGTAACAGGAGACATTCAAATAAATGGAATAAAAGCATCAGTTTTATTTGATACGGGATCATCGCACACATTTGTGTCACCCTCATTTGCAAAATGATTGGGAGTCGAACCTAAAAATTTTCCTCGAAAGTTCTATCTGTGGTTACTCCATCAGGAGAAAACTTGACTACCGATCGATATTATGAAGGGTGTGATCTTGAGATCAGAGGCAGGCACTTTGGCATTGACCTCATTGAGCTGGTAGTTTTGGGGGTCGACATCATTATTGGCATATACTGGATGTCAGTTTACAGTGCCACTATTGAGTGCAAGAGCAAGAAAGTTGTGGTGAAGGCACCAGGAGGACCAACAGTTATATTTCAAGGAAAGAGAAAGTGTAAACAGTTGGTAGCAGCTTTGTCAGAGCAGAAGGTTCCGGAAGAAGTGAGGCAGATTCCAGTGGTTCGGGGTTTTCCAGCAGTGTTTCTTGATGAACTACCTGGGCTTCCCCCCATCGAGATGTAGAGTTCAGCATCACCGTTCGGCCAGGAAGTGCAGCTATTTCCAAGGCACCATACAGAATGGCACCGGTTGAGCAAGATAAGATCAAGAAGCAGATTGAAGAATTGTTAAGCAAAGGATTCATCAGGCCTAGTGCGTCACCTTGGGGAGCCCAGTTCTTTTGGTAAAGAAGAAGGATGGATCAATGAGGATGTGTATCGACTACAGAGAATTGAACAAGGTTGCAGTACAGAACAAGTATCCAATTCCTTGAATTGATGATCTGTTCGACCGTCTACAAGGAGCAGCTGTTTTCTCCAAGATAGACTTACGGTTAGGATATCACCAAGTCCGAGTAAAAGAAAAAGATGTGCACAAGACGGCTTTCCGAACCAGGCATGGTCACTATGAGTTTCTAGTCATGCCATTTGGAATAACCAATGCACCTGCTATTTTCATGAACATGATGTACAGGGTTCTGTGGCCATTCATTGATTCTTTTGTTGTTGTGTTCATCGACGGCATATTGATCTATTCCAAGTAAGAGGAAGATCATGTTGAGCACCTAGCAGAGGTACTGAAGAAGCTACAGGAGCACAAACTATATGCGAAGCTGTCCAAATGTGACTTCTGGAAAACCGAAGTCGCCTTCCTGGGTCACATCCTTTCTATGGAGGGAGTGGCTACTGACCCACAGAAGATTGAGGTAGTAAAAAATTGGCCAAGACCAACCACAGTGAAAGAGATTAGGATCTTTCTGGGTTTAACTGGATACTACAGAAGATTCATTCAGGGCTACGCTCAGATAGCTATGCCACTCACAGGGCTTACAAGGAAGAACGTGAGTTTCAAATTGTCGGAGCAGTGTGAAGCTAGCTTTCAGGAGTTGAAGGGAAGATTGACTACCGCTCCCATTTTGACTTTGCCAAGAGCAGGAGTCGAATATGATGTCTACAGCGATGCTTCCCATCTCGGTTTAGGCTGAGTGTTGATGCAAGAGGGAAAGGTAATAGCTTATGGGTCCAGACAGCTGAGACCACATAAAAAGAATTACCCAACCCATGATCTGGACCTGGCAGCAATCATTTATTGCATTGAAGCAGTGGAGGCACTACGTATACGGGGAGAAGGTCAACGTATACACGGGTCATAAGAGTCTGAAGTATATCTATCAGCAGAGGGACTTAAATCTGAGGCAGAGGAGATGGTTAGAAGTGTTGGAGGACATCAGACCCGAGATCAAGTACCATCGAGGCAAGGCCAATGTTGTGGCTGATGCTCTCAGCAGGAAGGGCAGTTTGTCTCGATTGATCACAACTCAGGAAAGGTTAGAAGAGGAGCTTGATCGAGCAGGGATTGAGGTGGTTTTGCAAGGTTTGGAAGCACCCTTATCTCACTTGAGGATTCAACCTACTTTGAGAGACAGGATCATTGACCGTCAGAAGACCGATCCAGAGATCCAGGAGATGAATGAGCAGGTTGGTGTTGGCAAGTTGGCATAGTTTCAGGTGAAAGATAAAGTGTTGTGGTATGGCGAGCGGTTGTGTATGCCAGATCAAGCAGAACTGAAGGAGAGTATTCTTCAGGAAGCGCATGCTACTTATTATCCGTACATCAAGGGAGCACCAAGATGTAAAAGGACATAAAGCTATATTTCTGGTGGCCATGGATGAAGCGAGATGTGGCTGAGTTTGTTGACAAGTGTGTAGTTTGCCAGCAAGTCAAAAGCCGAGAATCAGAAGCCCAGAGGTTTTTTGCAGCCATTACCCATCCCGGAGTGGAAGTGGGATTGTATCAGCATGGACTTTATCACAGATTTTCCCAAGAGTTCCAAGGGCAATGATGCAATTTGAGTGATAGTGGACCAACTCACCAAATCGGCTCACTTTTTAGCGATGAAGCTTACTTGGTTGATGGAGAAGCTGGCCGAGTTATATGTTGGCGAGATCATGAAGCTTCATGGAGTTCCCCTATCGATAGTATCCGACCGAGATGTGCATTTCACTTCACATTTTTGGAGAAGTCTTCAAGCAGCTTTGGAGATGAAGACTGTTTTCAGTACGGCCTTTCATCCTCAAACTGATGGGCAGACTGAGAGAGTCAATAGGGTACTGGAAGATATGCTGAGATGTTATGTGTTGAATTTTGGTAGCAGCTGGGAGAAGCATTTAGCTCTTGTGAAATTTGCCTACAACAACAGTTTCCAAGCGAGCATTGGGATGGCGCCGTATGAAGCTCTATATGGAAGGAAGTGCATGACACCATTTTGTTGTTATGAAGTGGGGGAACGGCAATTGTATGGGCCAAAAATCGTGCAACAGACCTCAGAAAATATTGAGCTGATCAGGAAGAGGATGGTCGACGCACAGAGCAGGCAGAAGAGTTATGCCGACAACCGGAGGAGAGACCTAGAGTTTGATGAAGGTGACTTCGTCTTTGTGAAGGTGTCTCCGACCAAGGGGGTGATTCGGTTTGGAAGGGGAGGAAAATTAGCCCCGAGAAACATAGGACCCTATAAGATATTTAAAATGATTGGGAAGGCAGCTTATCAGTTAGAATTACCAAAAGAGTTGGCCCAAGTGCATAATGTCTTTCATGTGTCTATGTTACGAGGTTATATTTCGGATCCGAGTCATCATTTGCCAAAAGTGCCAGAAGGTTTGCAGTTGAATTTGAGTTATGCAAAGCGTCCAGTGGAGATTGTGGATCGACGAGAGAAGGTCTTGAGAAATAAGATAATACCTATGGTCAAGGTCATTTGGAGGAACCAATTTGTTGAGGAGGCCACTTGGGAATCAGAAAAAAAGATGATGAATGATCACCCTGAACTCTTTAACTAAAATTTTTTGTAAACTCTTTTCTTTTCTTTTCTTTCTTTGTATTTTTCTCACACTTAAGGGTAGTTCCGTGGACAGAACTATTCTAAGGAGGGAGTGTTGTAACATCCCACATTTTTATTTTAATTTAAAATAATTTTTTCAATTTTCGCATGTATGATGCACTTGCTAATTTTTCCATCTCTTATTTCTTACCCTCATTTACTATTTTAGCATGCATAGCCTTTTTATTTAGCCTTTTATTAAACCCATGGACCTAATGATAAATTCTAGCCCGTTAGATTAATTAAAAAGCAAGCCCACTAGACTAACTAATTAAATTGATTTAAAAAAGCCCGTAAGATAAGCCCATTAATTAAATTATATTTTAAGTTGTGCATGGACTCACACATGACATGTAACAACTTTTAATACACATTTTAGAATTATAGGAATTGTATTTAATTTGGTGTATGTGTGTGCACTAGTGCACCTCATGTGCACGTGTGAATGTGAAGAGGTAGGGGGGGCCGGTTTTGGGTAGAAGAGAGGTTGGGGATTACGATTTTGAAGTGGTGGAGTAGTGAAGAGTTGGGGGTTATGGGAGTTAGGATAATGAAGAGTTGAGAAATTTATTAGGTGCAAAAATTTGCAATTTAGACCCTCACTTTGTCCTATAAATACCCTAGTTGTATTCTTCTCATTTCACACTTAAAATAAAAAAAATAGAGAGAGGAAAAAGAAAGAGAGAAAGAGAGTATTCTTGTGCATTGTAGAACTCTTGCTAGGAGGAGAAGGGCTAGGAGTGCTTGTTAGAGCTCGGAGCTAGAAGTTGTCTCTTCATCTTGGTTATTTATTCTTCATTAGAGGTGGGTGGTCCTTATACTTTCTAATTCCTAAATTGAGCATGCTAGAATGTGACATTAGTAATGTAGATCAAATTGATGTGATGTCGGTAATCTTGTGTTTTTCTAAATATAAGACATGCATTCTAATATATTACATGAATAGTAAAGATAAAGTTGATGTGATAATCAGAGAACAAATCCATGTTTTTATGTGTGCTATGAATTGTAGAAATTTTGATATGCTTAAAGAAACAAATTGTCATCATGTTAATTAGAAATGAGAAAAGGAGATAATGAGTTATGGTCATATATGCATGTTAATTCACAAATGTAGAAATATATAATGGAAGGAACACTTGCTGAGATTTTTCCCTTTGAGAAAAAAATGAATTTTTAATGGAATTGAATTGATATACATAGAATCATTTCAAATTAATTGTAAGAGATACACTATGCTATTTTTAATTAAAATGAAGAAAAGAGACTTATGTTTATTAAAGAGAATGAGATAATTTGAATTGTAGATACAATGTTTAGAGCACAAGTTTGGAAATTCGTGAACCATTGTTTTCAAGGAAAAATTAGTATGAATATGAAAATTATAGTTCATTAAAAAAGATGAGATCGATCATATGTCGTGTTTGTGAAAATTAACTAATTTCAGAACGTTATGAACAAAACTACAATAGCGTGATTCCTAATCAATAATCACACTTGGACTCACTGGTTAGCCAGTGCACCACAGAGCACTACTGTACTTGTAAGAGATCTTGGGTACAAAAATTGTTGGACACATTTTATTTTTATTTCACTTAATTAATTCCGAAACCCAAACCCAGTACTTGGGGGTTTTTGTTTCGATTTATGACGCTAAGTCCATATGGACTTATTGGCTAGCGGGTTGGGCCTTTGGGCGTTTACTGTAGCTGACGTGGGGAGTTGGGTTCGAAACCTGTTGGTTTCAAATATTTTTTTGGTTTTGTTTTAATCATAATGAAAGTTTAAATGCAATACAAAATTGGGAAAAAATTTTAGAATTCCTATAAAATGAAATAAAATTTATTAAAAGAGTTTTTAAAAAAAATTCAAGTACATTTGAGAAGTTAAAAAGGAGAAATTTAGATAGAAAATGAGTTTTGACCCAAGAATTGATTATTAAATAGTATGAGATTTATTTTAGAAAAGGAGTAAAATATTGTTGTGTGAAGTGATTTCTCTTGAAGAGATTATACTCTTAATTGGTTTAAGAAATATTTTGATGTGAGTTGAGACATTTTATGAGCTTAAATTTGCTAAAAAGAATTCATGTGATGAACTTATGTTCATGAAAAGAAATATTGTTTCTAAAGATTGTGAATGAATAAATCGATCACGAATAGTGTCAAGATAAGACATTGATCACTTTGTGAATAAGTTGAAGATATGAATACATTAAGTTAATACATGATTATTGAAGGGTATGAGTACCCATGGATTCTTGTACATGAAAAGCTCTGATTTAAAGTTAGTGAGACCTCGGGTACCAGCACTATTGAATTAAAAGATTTGAGATATATTTTTGAGATATGGCTATAGAGCTATCTCGTATTTTGTGATTAAGTCCGGTAGGGGGTGAAACTAACTCTAGGTATGATAAATTATTCATGTCTTGAACTTAAGAACTAGGCACATAAGTGAAGATGTAGTAAACTTGGGCAAACGTAAGTGGGACACTCTATATAGTCGGGCGGTGTACTCCGGGACTGAAGTTGCTTCGATGGAGCCGAGTTTTTATTTTAAATCCGGGACTATGTGTAGTCCAGTAGATAGTTTTTCGTACTCTAGTATATATACGTATACTGAGGCTAGAGGGGCACTTGTGGGAAATTTGCCCGACGAGGAGTCTGTATAACAGTCGGGCAGTGTACTCCGGGACTGGGATCTGTACTCGTGGAATGTCTAAACCTTGTTCTTATTACTGGGTAGTTGTCATGGCGAGGGATCGAACCCTTTAATGTGGAGTACGTAGGTGCTTGCCCTCGGACCTATGTCGAATGGGATGCATAGAATCCGAACAAGTATGCATTATTGTCATCTTAGTATAAAATATCTGCATTAGGCATTAAGGCATCGTATACACTTACATGTTTTGTGTAGTCACATTTAACACTTTATTTTGCATTCAAATTTTTGGTTTGTTAAAGTATTGAGATCGTTATATGTACGGCATAGAGAGGATGGCCGAATATAACATTTTCGTCAGTTGTAAGTAACTGACGTGCCCACAGCTTATTATACAGGAATTGATTTTTCATGAAGAAGTAAATTCGTTATGATGCTGTTGATTAATTACATGTTAAAAATGTTGCAAGTTGTATAATATTTTCATTGTTGTACTCCATTTTATCTTCCGCTGTTTAAACAATTGTAAAGAACTCTGATGTATGATGAAAAGTTTAAATTTCCTTGTAAAATTGTACGAAGTGAAATGTAAAGATCCTGTGGAATCTCGAATTCTGTTTTATTTGGAATTCGGGGCATTACAGATTACCTTACAAAGTGGATAGAGGCAGAGCCACTTACAACAATCACTGAGCATAGAGCCCAACAGTTCTTCTGGAAGAACGTAGTTTGCCGATTCGGGATCCCCCGCATCCTAGTCTTTGATACTGGAACTCAATTCGCCTGTATGGGGTTCTGCAAATTTTGCTCCAATCTAAGTGTAGTTCTTTAATTTCACATTCCCGGACCAATGGTCAAGCTGAGAACGCCAATCAGAAAATCTTGGATGACCTCATGAAGAGGCTTGGTGAAGCCCCAAGGGACAATGGGTTGAAGAACTCCCAAGTATGCTCTGGTCCAATAGGACCACGAAGAGAATCCCCATTGGAAAATCCCCGTTCAACCTAACATTCGGCACAGAAGCTATCATTCCTCTAGATTTAGGAATATCTTCTCCTCGCCTCCTCTCGTTCAATGAAAAGTAAACTCGAATGGCATTCGAGCCAACCTTGACCTCCTCGAGGAAGTCCGAGAGAGGTATAACCTTCGAAGAAACATATACCAACAGTGGGTAGAAAGATTTTACAATAAGAGAGTTCGCCCAACCAAAACATTCAGGATGGAGACCTGGTCCTCCGAAAGCTCGAGATATCCTACCCCCGAAAGAAAGTAAAACTCACCCCTAATTAGGAAGGACCATACAAAGTCTCACAAGTCGTCTGCCCAGGGGCCTATCGACTTTAAGACTTGGGGGAGGGGGGGGAGGGGAAGAGAATATCCAGAACTTGGAACGCCGAGCACCTCATGATGTATAAAGAGAGCGCTTAACGCCCTCGCTTAATAGTTAGAATCAAACATGTAATAAATGCGGATGATTATAACGGTCATAGTATGTAATAATGGCTTACATTGAAGCAGCCACTTAAGTTTGAATTTTTCAACAAAATTAGTCCTGTCTTTTGCAAAATTCCTTGTAATACATCAACAACTCCTCGAATAGTTCAACTTGAGGAAGTAATAAGATAGACACATGGTACATGCCCAAGCAAATGCCATCTACTCGCCAAGCACTCCAACAGACAATTGCGGGATCCATTTAGGATTCATAAAGTCGCACGGGCACGCTTGCCCCCAAAGTGTTTGGGGTATATCTCGCCGTACGAGTGCCCACCCTTGTGCAGGTTAGGATTCCATTCATGGTTCTTTGAGCTGCTCTAACCACTTGCATCCGAGCAAGTGCAGGGTTCGGCTCGCAATTTGAGTGCTCCCAAAACCCGTCGTCACTTCGTTCGGAGTCCACTCGTAGTTCATAGAGCCGCTTCACCCACTTACTCTCGAGTAAGTGTGCGAAGTTTAGCTTGCCGTTCGAGTACTCCCGATTCATGGTTCATAGAAACATTCTAACCACATTTGCCTGAGCAAGTGTGCGGGATTCGATTCGCCATTCGAATGCTCACAAAACTCGTCGCCACTATGGTTCGGATTCCACTCATGGTTCATAGAACCGCTTCACCCACTTGCTCCCGACCAAGTGTGCGAAGTTTAGCTCGCCATTTGAGTGCTTCTGAAAACAATCCTGGATAGGTGCGGAGTTTATTCATGGTTCATAGGGTGCTCTAGCTACAGACTCCTAAGCGATCACGCGGAGTTCGGCTCGCCATTCGAGTGCTCCAAAACTCGTTGTCACTATTGTTCAGAGTCCAATCACAGTTCATAGAGTCATTTTAGACACTTCCTAGAGCAAGTATCCAAAGTGGGGCTCACCGTTCGAGTTCTCCAAATACAACCACAAGTTTAAAAAGAAAAAAACTCATAGAAACATTTCTCAAGACGCTTATGAGAATTATATTTCAAAAAGAGGAACTTGGTTACAAGTTTTAGGTTACAAAATCTCATTCTGCGCCATCTTAACTTCTTCTTGGTAAAGGGATGCTCCAATTAAGGGACACACACGGTCTACGGCTTACAGTTGACACCCGAGCAATATTCCGATCTCCTGAACCATCTAAGGAGATATTCAGGCCTGCCTCAGGTCGTACCTTCGGGACCCACTACTCATGCTGCCCCTCCAATTGATGCCCCGCTAGAGAACCGGTCTCTTCGTTTTGAGCATCTCCTAGATTTCGTGGAACTCCAGCGAAACGTAGGGCCAGCTCATGAAATGATCTCCCTTGGGCGTACTCTTCACGCGAACAAGAAGTGCTCCTAACATTACCACCCTCAAGAAGTCGTCTTAACCGATGAATTTCCATCTTTAGTTCAACCAGCCTCTCTCAGAGGGAATCATCCCTTACTTAAAGTATCAAACGAGGCATGCTAGCATACGTCGAACCACCTGGACCGGCTCCCGCAGAAAATTTGAGGATTGTTCTCCTAAGATGAGATACTTCTAAAGTCCTCTAGAGCACTACATTCTTCAGCTCGTCTCTTTCGGTGGTAGCTGCGATGAGCTTCTAGTGGACGCTTCCCCCGAAGGATGATCTTCTACACTTGCTGGAGGCACCTCTCGTAGGATCTCGTCGTTACGTCTCGCTTCTATATCCCTTCGGGACAACACCCTTCTCATATGGTTGAGCTCCACTTCAGCTTTTGAAAGCCTCTCCCGTGAACGAGCAAGGCCCAATTCAGTCACATGGAGCTTGGTACGAAATAGGGCAACTTCACTATCGTAAAGAGCATGTGCATTGAGCACGACAACCTGCTGGCAAAAAGAATGGTAGATCACTCTAATGGAAATAACCAAAGTCACAAGACACAAAAACTTAAGGAGCTCAAATGCCACACAAGATGTGAACAATTTTTTTTTTCATTGCAATGTAAAGATAGCGGTAGCTAGTCCACTATTAGGCATCAATACAAGAGAAAAAAACAAAATAAAGCAAACAAGCTATGAGAGAAGTCAAGGGTCCACCTCGGTCGACTGATCCACGGGAGAGTAGACTCGTGACTGCTTCCCTCAACTGCCCCCGGAGCAACTACTATAGCAGACATGGGATCCGCTACAACATTCTGCTTATGCTCCTCCTCCTCTTCCTCTTGTCCCTTGTCGTCTTCCTCGTTGACATCGAGAACGGGGTCATACAGAGAGTACCCCGAACGATCGAACCCTGGAATGCGTGCTCCAACGTGCCGAAAAGCCCTGGCGTATGCCTTCTCCATATTCAAGGCCAGGTACCCCTTGACTTCATCCCTCGCTGCCTTCACTGCATCCTCTCTATCCTCCGCATCACTCTCCCTCTCTTTGGCTACGAGATCCCACTCTCGGTCCGCCCTCTCCTTCTCTTGGACTATCTGATCATTCGCCTTCGCCAAGGCCGACTCCAACAATGCGATCTGTGTCACCTAGGTCTCCGATAGGCGTTTTGCTTCTTCCAACTCCTTAGAGGTCTTCGCCCGCTCCGTTCGATCCCTAGCACTTTTCGCCTTCAGCTCCTTCTCCTGCTCGGCCACTCACTTCAACAAGTGGATGAAGAGGCAAGTGATCTACAAAAGGAAAAAGGATTCAAAGTTACAAAGGGAAAACCAATTCTATTACTTCGTAAATAATCAAGTGCCGAAATAAAATATTGAAAGCTTACCGCCATGTTAGCCCTGGCTATCTCCAAGGCCTCGTCGCCCACCGACCCCGTATCCATCGCCGCTTTATCCTTCGGGTTTGCGAGATGATGGAATACTTGCATACAAGTAGTTGAGTCCCTAAGGAACCCATCGTGCCCCATCACTCGCCGGTCCGGAACGAAGAGTTTCTTAAGCTCCTTGTAAGAATCGACTCCGCTGCCGCAGTAAGGGGATGAGCCTCCAGTGTAAGAGCAGCACCCAAAATGAATCCCCGGTAGAGGGAGCCAGTGAAGCAGAAGGTGTGGACTCTAAGTTCACCACCGGATAGGCGTTCGCGGGACCCCTAGCAACCTTCACCACCGAACATTTTGTAGTCATCCTCTTCCTCTTCTTTTCCTCAGGGGCTTTGTCGCTCAACCCCACATGCTTAGAGATAATCGCATTGAAGTCCATGCTAGCAGCTCCTGCGAAACAAGACACAAAGTGATTAAGATGAAAAATGAAAAAAAAAAAAAAGAAGAAACTACGAAAGCGAAAATAAGGAACGAAGGAAAATCAAAGATGCATACTAGGGTTGATCGGAATGAGACATCCCCCTGAAAAGGAACTCCTCAGTCACTTCCTTCCAACTCATAGCGGGTGGTTCTAAGACTGTTTTAACCATTTCGTCCTCCCCTGGACCTAAGATGGGGTCGTCATTCGCTCTCATCGGCACCTCCTATCTCCACCTCTTGGGAATCACCCACGACTCACGGCTTCGAACAAGGAAATACTTGTCCCTCCATTTAGTCAGGGTTGTCAATCAACTTCACCTACCGACGTAGAGTAAGATAGCATCTAAACTCCGACATATTCTTTTGATGAATCTTGTAGAGCCTCCTCAAAACATTCAATCGAGGCTCAATTCCTGCCACTTGGCAGTGCAGCACTGTAATCCCTGTTTTTCACTTTTGGTATTTTTTTGAGGGTATTTTTATTTTTGTGAATTATTATTTTCCATTGTATTTTCGGAACAATAAATTTAATTATTTTTACTCTATAATATTTTTCTGACAGTTTTGACCTCCTTTTTGCTGTTTGTGCGCCGTTTGGCCGTTTTTCGACATTTTGAGCTCTTTTTCTCAATTTCTTGATCTCGTTCATGTATAAATATTATTTTAGGGTCATGGTGAATTTTTAGGAGAGTTTTGACCTATTTGAGATTTTTGGCCTTAAGGAGATTTTTAGGAGCTATAGGATTCATTGTATTTTGTATCCCCATTTGAAATCTACCCAATATCCATTACCCAATTGTATACCCATTATTTCCTATTGATATCCACTACCCATTAACCCACATTTGATCTCATATATATACCCCTAATACTAAATAATCCCTAACCCTAATCTATTCCTTCCCTCTCCTATTGTGTGCCGGCTACCTCTTTCCTCAAACCATCCCGGCCTGCTTTCCAAAACCCTAGGCCGACCTCCCCTTGATCTCTTCTTGCATAGCCGACCACCCATCTCTCTCCTCTCCGCTATTTTATACTACTTCGCCTCGATTCTACCTCGTCTCTCCTCTTTTTGTGACCGGCCAAGCATCAAATCAGCACTCAACCACTCCAAAACAGCACCTTTACACCTCTCCCCACTGCTTCGAGTTGTGGGCATCTCCCACATCGGTTCGTGTGTCAAAGAGACCAACTGTTGGAGCGCTTTGTTCGTGGGTTTCGCTCGAAATCGCGCTAGAAGGCATCTTGCTCGTGGATTCTCTTTGCTAGGCTTGGATTCGTCGCTTTCGTCGGCACATAAAGGCAAGTAACTTGTACTTAAATTTCTTAGGTTGATACAAGTAGAAAGTTCACACATAGGATAGGTTGAGACTAGAGACGGACCAAGACCATGTTTTTATTTGTGAATTTCGTCTCTATTGTTCAAAACAGGCCATAGACGACTTAGGACATGAAATTTGATAGGATTGTGCCTTAGGTTTCACCCAAACGCGATTTTTATCGCGTATGTGACATATGGTATAACCGATGCATGTTTGAACACCTATATGAGAAATATTGGATTTTGATAGGTTAGAAACCTTTAGATATGATATTTAGACAATGGGTAGGCAGCGTTTTGAATTTGGAAGAGTTTGGATGATTTTTGAGGAAGTTATGATGTTTTGAAGTTTAGTTGGGAAATCTGAAAATTTGGACTGAACTGGATTGATTGCTGTTTTTACCTGGATTAGAGTCCAAATCTCAACATGGCTATTTCTGAGTAATTTGTAGATAATTGAATCTAATTTCTAATCCCACTGATTTCATCCTGTTTGGAGTTCGTATGAATTAGTTATGATTATTTTAGTAACTATAGGTAGTTCCCAGATTTGTTTCGGGGTAGATTTTATCACCAATTTATTTTCAAGATCCAGGTTAGACATAATTTCATGCCACAAGATTTTGTCCAGTATTTCACCATGATGTTAGGTAGTTCTCTGATTTTTGTGGTAATTAAAAGATGAGTTTTGAGTGATGCCTTACATCCTTTTCTATAGATCGCTTTTGCTGTAAACTGTGTGTGATTGTATGTTGAATGCCGTGTTCACCTTATTTCTAATTACTGTATGAATATTTTATGTGAGATATGAAAGTTGGGTAATTGTGTATACTTTCATCCCGTTTTGGCGGAAGTGGATTTTGATGCGCTGTGTGCAAGATATGCATGAATTTTTACAGCGGTATTGAAGAATTCCAGATCCATCAAAACTGTGTTATGTGTTACTTTCTATTTTTGAAAACATATCTATACTTTCTGGAAAAATATGAAAATTTATATTTTGAGAATATACTTATAGGGGATTATCCCAGAATTTTCTTGGGTTTAATTAATGACTTTGTATGCTGTTTTCTTGTGGTTTAAGTTATTCCCCTGTTTTCTGGCTGTACATGAAAACTGTGTTGAATTTTGTTTTAAGTCGAGACGTTGTGAAATAGCATATGGATTTATTATACCCGTTAGAAGCGTGTGGAAGTCTAGTTTCCAGATCCTTCGACGGATCATGATTTGCATGCCTGTAGATCTTTGGATCACGGTTTATGTACAGACTGGTCTTGCTGTCCTGTTTATAAACATACGCTAGTTTGCTCGTTTTTGTGAATGTTTTGCACCTATACTTGCTGATCTAATTCCCTGAGACTAAACCTGATTATGACCTGTTAGTTGACATTATTTAGCATACTCTCATGCCTGTGGATAATATAAATACTAAAAGTAATCAAGCCAGGGTTTAATGGGACAGATCTAGTAGTGGATAGTGCAGAAACGTGTACTCGGAAGGGGGCCCGTGTTTCCCATATTTGGAATTTGGTATATGATTTGGTTAATTTGGAATTTGGTATATGATTTGGATTATTTGGAATTTGGTATATGATTTGGATTACTGTTTCCTGTACCTGAGTATACTGCCCTGCATGGTCCCCTATGAAATCTAAAGCGAAATTGTTTGCTGTAGCAACCATGTAATATAATTTGGGGTGCATGTCGTGCTACCTAGATAGTTAATAAAAGATTAGACTTAACATAACCTGATGAACCTGTTTACCTGATTCATGATTTCCTGTTACATGATTACCTGATTATCCTGTTACCTGTTTTTCCTGATACTTGATACATATTTACCTGATTACCTGAATACCTGATAATTATACATGTTACCTGTTTTACCTGTTAACACTAGACATATGTTTACCCTTACCTGTTAGTATATCCTGTGGTTAGATAGTGTCCATGTGCTTGTATCCTATTCTATTTGTAACCCGGACTTGCCATTGACGGGTACTATGTTTTCTCTTTTCCTTTTTCCTGCATTCGTTGAATTGCAGATTTTGGAGGACAGGTTCCTAAAGGTATTGGCAAGATGAGAGGCTAGAAGCTGAATTTGCTATTGCTATTCCTGTTACTTATTTTGGACAATATTGTATTTTGAACTTGTATTTATTCTTGTATTTCGGCAATGTGACCCAAGATTATTTGTGTTATTCAGATCATGACTATTTGAGATTATTGTATTTTTATTTCAAGTATTCTTGTTGGTATTTGGTTCATAAGTGCATGTGGTTGATCTTTTTCTGGCTTCCGACTCTGATTATACTGTGATATGTTGTAAAGATTTTCCTGAACAGCTTAAGGATGATATTAATCATTCGCTGGGCTTTTGTTACGTGCTCGTATTCCGTATTTTTGGGAAGCGGGGCGTGACAAGCACAAAGTCAATCACATGTTTGGCATATACTGAATAGGACTCAGAGAATACCAATGAAGAACTTCGGTTGCGAACGGGGGTAGGGGGAGACGGAGCCCCTCTAGAAAAGCATCGAACAGAAAATAAAAACACATTTCAGGAGAAGTAGGCATACATGCTCTGACATCCGGGCCTGGCATGATAAGATTGAACTCCCTCGGGATCATGAAACACTCCGTAAGCGTAAAGAGATTTCATCCACCTCGGAGTGCTCACGAGGCTTGTTCTCCTCGTACAATGGTGTCACCGTGCACCACTCTCGACAAAAGATCGACAAAGTAGTTCTGAACACTTCCAAGACTTGTCAAGGGGCTAGGAAGTCTACCAAACTTCAACACTTCTCTCGTTCCCTCCACGACTGTCTCGACAACAACTGACTCTGCCACTCTATTTCCTTTATATACTCTTGGAGGCGGAACCAGTTGCCGATCTTCACCGTGACTCGAGGGGGAGGTCTCGTCCCTTGAAGATACCCTAGCCATCTTTGATAAAATAATATATATAAACAAAAAATATATATATTTTACCGTGGAAGCGACAAGTACGGTCAATAAGTTCGCCGGAAAAAGCAAATGCCCTGTCGCAACGAGTGACTAGTCTGCCGGAGAAGAAAAAAAATTTGAGAAGAAAAATGAGAGGATGAGGGAAGAGAGAAGGGTGGTGGAGGCTTTATAGCGAATGGGGGGCAATGCTTGGGCTCCCCAAGCTCATGGGAAAGCCCAAGAAGCCTAACAGTTGCGAAGGCAAAACGACAAAAGAAGTTCAACATTCAGGGGAGATCGAACGACAAAAAAACCATTAATTGGTCAACGGGGACACGTGTCGCACAGCCGAACTGCCTCCAGCATTCGGTGTTGTGGGCCGAACAAACGTGCCCCCGATAAAAAAAATACCAAAAATCGTTGAATAGTCAAAGGTCAATGGGGACACATGTCGCGCAGGTGAATCACCTCCAGCGTTCAGTGTCGTGCACCAAACAAATGTGCCCCCGACCGAAAAATCACAAAAAACTGTTGACTGGTCAACGGTCAACGGAGACATGTGTCACACAGGCGAACCACCTCCAGCATTCGGTGTCGTGCGCCGAACAAACATGCTCCCGATCGAAAAATCACAAAAAAATCGTTGACTGGTCAACGGTCAACAGTCAACGGGGACATGTGTCAAGCAGTCGAACCACCTCCAACATTCGGTGACAAGCGTCGAACAATAGTGCCCCCGATCGAAAATCACCAAAAACCATTGACTGGTCAATAGTCAACGAAGACACGTGTCGCGCAACCGAACCACCTATAGCGTTCGGTGTCGTGCGAAGAACAAACATGTCCCCGGTCAAAAATCACTGAAACCGTTGACTGGTCAACGGTCAACAGTCAACGGGGACACATGTCGCACAGTCGAACTACCTCCAGCGTTTGGTGTCGTGCGCCGAACAAACATGCTCTCGATCAAAAAATCACGAAAATTGTTGACTGGTCAATGTTCAACGGGGACATGTGTCACGCAACCGAATAACCTCTAACGTTCGGTGACAAGCGCTGAGCAAATGTGCCCCCGATCTTGAAACACTAAAAAACTGTTGACTGGTCAATGGACTCATGTCACTTGGCGGGAGCATTTGGGCGTTGACTGGTCAACGGGTCACTACCGTTCGATCTCCGCGATCTTTGCGCCTGCCATGATCAATGCACCAGATCTCGTCACGTCATCAGGTAATAATTAATCCCTCCATTTAATTATTAATTTGAATTAATTATTTAAATATTCTAAAAAAATAATTAAAAATTGTAAAAAATTTAATTAAAAATTTTTAAAATAATTATTAATTCGGAAAATTATTTTTAAAAATTCCAAAAAATAATTATTAACTCAAAATAATGAATTAAAATTTTCGATAATTAGTTATTAAATCTCGAAAATCGAATAGAAATTCGAAAAATGATTTAAAATTGGAAATTTTCAGAAATGTCTGAAAAAATCATAAAAATTCTAGAAAATTCTACAATTGATTTTGGGTATTTTATGAACCCAAAATAAGACCGTTATACCTTAAGTAAGATCCAGACTTTCCTTGAACTCTGATACATTTTGTAAACCATTAAAAAAACTGGCGAACTACTCCTTAAAGGCTTGTAGAACTCAATCTTCGGGAGTGGGGAGCTTGTGATATGGGTAAAAATAGAACTAAATCGAGACCCTTCAAATCAGGCATGAATCTTAAAGCTCTCAGGGGTGAAATGGTAATTTCACCTATAAATGGGTCCATGAATGAAAATTGGGTCTCTTTCAAGCCCAACAATCAATTTAACGGATCTGTCTTACTAGGTTGTCCTATCAGCCCAATGAGAATGGATCCAGGTTATTTAAATATGATTTAAACCCAAAATTATCTATAAGAGATGGTTCAAAAACCATATCTCTTATCTAGGGGAGAGTTTAAACTCAATCCCCTCAACTAATCTTATCTCTTCATGAAAAAGAGATAACTGAGCAGTCCAAAAAAACTAGGAAGTATAGATAAATCATTATTTTGAAACTGACCATAGCGACTATAAATATCCCCCTACCTCTACCAGGAACAGGTAATCAATAATTTTTCCACAAAATCTCTTTCAAAGTCTTCCTACCTCTACCAGGAACAGGTAATCAATATTTTTCCCACAAAATCTCTTTCAAAGTCTTTTTGATTTCTGACCTGAGCGTCCTAGGGTGTGTCGCCGAAATCAACTCCGATGTCTCAGACTTTTTGCAAGTCAGCGAAGACGATCGACACCACACAAACCAAATCCTACGGTGCAAACGAGTCAGATCGGAAAGGCTAGTCTCGTTGTAGACCACCGTAAGGATATCTTCCGTAAGATGATTTAATTAAGGATGAGAAAAGACTTGTTTTGTGGAGAATATTCTTGTGTAAATTTTCTGACGGTTGTTAATTTATGAGACTTTCCTGCAGATAAATCACAGTCGTGTTGAACTAAATTTTGTACTAACAATGTTTCTATAAAGGTATTTTAACCATTATCATTCTATGAAAATGTTCTCTTTCATTAAGATGGTCTCATCTTATTAAATTACAATCAAAATAAAGTACTTAATTAACAACAACATATTTTTTTTTAGGGAAAAGGTGGAATAAAGCCACCCTGTTTCATTAATAAGAAATTAATAAAACAACCCCAGTGAACCGGGATAGTTACAAAGGTACAGAGAAGGAAATAAAAGCAGTGTAGGAAATAAAACATAAACCCCCAACAAAACCCTAGGGGGTGGGTCTAATCCTCCATACATCAAAAACCACCAAAAATACAGTGGATCGACGCAAAGTAGCAAAAACTACAGCTATTGATACTCTGAAGAGTATGGGTGGTACCGCCCCTCAGTCCAGTGTCGGCCCAAACTCTACCTCCTCATCATCAAAATCCTCCACCTGGAAGACTCTAGCAATCCTCCCTCTCGCTCCTGTGTCGGTAGCTGTAGCCCAAAAGGAAATAAGATGCATGATATGAGTAAGGTTACCAGAAATACTACTATATGAAGCACAAAAATAAAAGTTGTTTCTGTCTAGCCATAACACCCATGTAGTTGCCGCAATGGCAATGTACCACGCATCCTTCATTTCTTGGCGACTCGTTGCGAATTTGGGGCCGATCCACAAATCCTCATAGTCATTGGAGGTAGTCACTTGTTCCTAGGGCCCTTAAAACCTCTCCCATAGTCGCCTTACTCCTTAGGCAGTGAATAAAAAGGTGATTCAAAGTCTCCGTGTGCATGTTACAAAACCCACAGTCAGTCGCAATCTGGGATTTTCTTTTGGCCAGATTCTTTCTCATGAGGATTGCATTATTGAGCACCAGCCAGAGGAAGACTCTGACTTTCAGTGGTGTTTTCGCCTTCCATAAGACCTGTGCCCAACTGGGTCTGCATCCCCAGAAGTGAATTCGATGATACAAGGATCTGACCGTGAAAGCTCCCTTGGTCTCTAATCCCCATAGCATCTGGTCTGGTCCTTGGGCGCACATCATCCCGGACCGTGTGATGTGTGTTTGTAGTTCGAGCAGTTGCTGAAGTAATCCTGGGGTAAGAGCTCATCGGAACGACGGCCTCCAATTTCCCCTCTTCCAAGTCTCTGCCACTGAGATATTGGGTCGATTCGTTTTTGCAAACACCTCTGGGAAAGTTTCCTTCAGAGAATGAGCACCACACCACTTATCCATCCAAAATCTGGTAGACCGTCCATTACCGATAGGTCGACGTAACTACTGAGTTGAACTGTTCGCTTGCTTTGGTAATTCCTTTTCAGAATCAGGAGACCTTAGCCCCCACTTGAAAGCCTAGGCTTCTCGTACCTTTTTCCCGAAGGTATGGTTGAATGAAATCCTGCCAACCTTCCCCACCATTGTGAAAAACCTTCCACCACCATTTTCCCAAAAGGGCAAGGTTTAGATCTCTAAGGTCGATGATGCCTAGTCCTCCATGCTTCTTCTTCATGCAAGCAATACTCCATTTGATCAGGTGGTAACCTCCTCTATTCGAATCTTTCCCCTTTCCAGAGAAATCTTTTTCGGATTCGGTCGATTCTTTGGATAACCCACTTTGGAAGCTCAAAAAAAGACATGTAGTAAATGGACAGATTAGACAATACAGAGTTAATGAGTATCACTCTGCCTCCTAGTGACAGCGATTTTTCTTTCCAGCCCGACAATCTGTCCTCCACCCTATCTATTATTAGCAGCCAGTCTGACTTAGTGAGTTTCCCTGGTCTGAGTGGGAGCCCTAAGTATTTGATTGGAAACTCATTCATCATACAGTTTAGTATAGTGGCATGTTCCCGGGCTTCTTCATCAGACAGAGAGATGGGAATCAGTGCACTCTTATGGAAATTTATCCTGAGACCTGACCAGGCTTCAAAACAATAGAGGGCCCCTTTGAAGCAGACTCTTTCTGAAGTGGTCCCATTCCCAAACAGTAGGGTGTCATCAACATACCAGAGAATCGTGCACCCTTGATTAGAGGTGCTGCTGGCCACGGGCGTAATCCAACCTACTCTCCGACAATTATCTATCATTCCCCTAAGCACATCTGCAAAAATAGTGAATAGTAGTGAGGATAGCGGGTCCCCTTGCCGGAGTCCCTTCTTGCATAGGAACGGCATACCTGGCCGCCCATTCCCTGATATTGCCGTTTTACTAGTCTGTAAGCATTGTTTGATCCACTTTACCCATTTGGCCCTAAATCCTCTCCCTCTGAGAGCTTCCAGCAAACACTCCCAGTCGACGGAGTCGTATGCTTTCTCAAAATCCAGTTTTAGGATAAAGTTCTTAGAATTGCTCGTGTGGCAGTGATGGATAACTTGTTCTGCAGTGGACACACAATCCAGGATGCATCTACCCTTGATGAAGCCCGTCTGGATTTTGCTGATAATATTATCCATTATACTTCCCAGGCGAATGGCCGGGACCTTTGTGATGATCTTCACCGAGCAATTAATAAGGCTAATTGGTCTGAAATCCCCCACGCGCTTAAACTCCTCCCGTTTGGGGTTTAAGACAACTTCCGCAAAATTGAACATGCCCAATCTAAGATTGTTGTGGAAAAATTCCTCCATCAGTGCCATAATGTCCCCTTTAATTTCTTCCCAGAACACTTGGAAGAACATCATTGGAAAGCCGTCTGGCCCAGGTGACTTGTCTGCTCCCATCTGGTTGATGGCATTTTTCACTTCCATTTCTGAGAATGGTTCCTCCAAGGTGGCGAGATCTTGCACTGAATCATGCTGGACTGCCAACCAGTAATCCTCTCTCAAAGGGATCCTGAATCTATTCTTCCATCCAAAGAGGCCCTTGTAATAATTTTGAAAGATTGTGGAGATCACCTTTTCGTCTTGCGACGTTCCCATCTCTGTCTGTATTGATAAGACGAGATTGGATCTGCGTCTTGCACTGGACACTCGGTGGAAGTAGGCCGTATTCGCGTCTCCCTCTTTGAGCCACGAAATCCTGGACCTTTGTTGCCATTTGATCTCCTCCAACTTATAGAGATTGGCGACATTTTCTAGGAGCTCTAATAGCCTGTTCCTTTCTTCCTGAGACAAGACTCGTCTCTTCCACCCTTTCCAGCTCATCGATTCCTTTCAAGAATGCCTCTTTGGAATGCCAGATGGTCGGGAACCTAGATCAATTCCATCTGCGCAGCCGTTTTCTCAATCTTCGGATTTTCTCACACCATCGGGATGCAGCGTCCCTGCCAGCAGTCGGGAGCGCCCAATTTTTCATTACCATGTGATGAAACCCCTGAATTTCCAGCCAGGCCTTCTCGAATCTGAATTTCCACATCCTCTGCGCTCCGCGTACCCCCACATCGAGCAGGATCGGGGTATGGTCTGACGTGGGCCTAGGAATCGATCTGGCTGTAGCTAATGGAAATTTAGCTTCCCACTCCATCGATACTAGTACCCTGTCCAGCTTGGCCATGACCGGAGTTGCTTGCATATTGGACCATGTGAATAGTCTGTCATTAATAGGGATATCGATCAGCTCTAGTTCCGTGATCACCCTGTTGAACTCCTCTCTGTGTCTATCGCTAGAGCCTCGACCCTTATGCTCGAAAGCAAATTTGGTGATATTGAAGTCCCCCCCAACAATCCAAACCCCAGACCAGCGACATCGGATATTGACCAGCTCTTGCTAAAATGCATCTCGATCTGAAGCCACATTCGGTCCGTAAACAACAGTCACCGTCTGCAGCCAATCATCAGACCATCGTTTCATTCGAGTAGTCAGGGAGAACGTTCCACTGTATACCTTAGTGCAGGTGAGAATATCCGAGTTGAATCCAATTGCGATCCCTCCAGAGGCTCCTACTGATGGGCATAACACCCATTCCTTGATTCTGTTACCCCCAATTCTTTTGAGTTTGAGCCCGTGCTGTAGTTTGGTCTCCTGTAGCCCTACCACTTCCGCCTTGGAGTTGCTAATAACGTTCCTAACCATGTCTCTCTTAAACCTATCCCCCAGCCCTCTAACATTCCAGAATAGTGTATTAACAACAACATATTTACAAGATACCAATGAAACTTAACTCATGCAGTTCATAGTACGAACTGTTGCATGCTAATGAGAAAACATGAGGTTAGAACCTTTCAATATACAATAGACATACTATATATATACATCACTTATGGTAAGGGCTTTCCCTACCTTCCTTTGGTCAACCCTCCGTATACACTTCCAATTGAACTAGTTCAATAATATTCAAATAGAACAGCCAAAAGATAAGAACTTGTGAGCCTTCTCCAAATAACTATTTATCAACCATTACATCCTAATGATTTTTTTAAAAAGTAAATACTAAGCCGTAATTTGGCATTAAACATGAGACCTCCATTTACTCATCACATACTATTTACAAATTATCCATGGTGGCACAAACTTTTATTTTATATTAGTAACATTTGTATAAATAATTATGTCGTAAATAAATTTGAACTTTGAGGATATTATGATAACTAACAACAGTTAAGTAAATGAATGGGTAATATGACTCCCACTTAAAAATGAATAGTTGAAATTAGATGGTTGATTGTCTACAAATTACACAGCCCCAACTCTCATATAGTATTAGAGATACATAAAAAGTACACTACAACACAAAGTGCCTATGGCGGCATTTTTTTTTTACCAACCTAGTCATTTTTAAACACCGGGGTAGACAGTACTACCGTTTTCAAAAATGCCGGTATAAGTGATGGGGTAGCGCTCGTCGCGGTAGCCATGGGGTCTATACTGGCATTTTTTCCAAACGCCGGTATAGCTCCTCATCTACCCTGGCATTTGGAAAATGCCGGTGTAGGTACAAATCTGTTTCCCTTTTTAAAAAAAATAATAGCTATCCCGGCGTTTGTAAAAACGCTGGTACAAGGGGTTTTTTTTGTGCCACTTTATATACACCCAAATAAATATCAAAACATTCAAAAAAAATTATAACTCATCAATATCAGAAGATGCAATATACAAAAGATCAATTTATTTAATATACACCATCAAGTTTATAGTAGTATCAAGTTGCAGGAATACAAATACATGATTCAAATATTGTCATTAAAAAAGAATAAAATAAATTTGGGATTAAGATCCACCAAATCATCTCTAGCTTTTCCCTCGACTCCTCTAGGTGACTGTGCTTGATCTCATTCCAAACTATCAAAAACGACATATTTCTTCAAGTTCATATCCATTTGCTTATTCAAATTCTATCATTTGCAATCTTCAGTAAAGAAGCCAAAACTGCATTCAAAGCAACACTTGTCTCGACAAAAGCATCATGTGCAGCCTTGAGTGAGAGAACAGAATAGCATTAGGTTATACTAGAGCATGCATATTAGATTCTTAACAAGATTTGTTGTTCTTCTTGATAAAATTAATCCCCATACTACAGACACTAGCATTTAAGAATTATCAAGAAAAATAAGTATACAAAGTAATTTCTTCATATATATATATATATATATATATATATATATATATATATATATATATATATATATAAAGAAACAATTTAGCCGCTTTGAAATAGGTGAGAGACAAATTACTTTAGCCGCTTTGAAATAGGTGAGAGACAAATTACTTATCAAGGCTTCAAATTTGTTTCCTGAGGTGAGAAATTCTTCATATATATGTATATATATATACTAGGTTTGCTCATTGACACGTGCCTACGGCACGTCTTCGGAATGGTGCACCTTGTTTGATCATATAAAATAGTTGTGGAGGTTCAGCAAATTAATTGGAGTAGCAAACATATTATATGAGAAACTTTTGGGGGTCCAGCAAAAAACATATTATATGATTTTTTTGATTTTTTTGATTTTTTTGAATTATTTTTAAAGTTTTTAAAATTTTAAAATTTTTTGTTTTTTAATTTTTAAAAATTTTTAAAATTTTTATTTTCTTAATTTTTTGAATAGAAGAGGGGGAGAGAGAGAGAGAGAGAGAGAGAGAGAGAAAATAATTAAATAAATATAGGAGTTGTTTTGGGTTGGGGATTTAAATTTGAGTTTTGGGGGGAAGCTTTTGAGGGGGAAAAATATATTTTGTGAGGTTAGATCTGGACCTTTGATTTGTAGGGGATTGAAGGAGGGCCACTTGATTGCTTTCTTTGTGCTTTATTTTATATATATATATATATATATATATATATATATATATATTCAAATTTACATAAGAAACAATTTAGCCGCTTTGAAATAGGTGAGAAACAAATTACTTATCAAGGCTTCAAATTTGTTTCCTGCAGGTGACAAATGGTAGACTGGTTTCCTCGGCTACAACAACAGCAATCTGTTGAAGAATCTACCACAACTCGTAGTGCTAATAACGGAAGTACACCACAAGCAATAGAAACTATCAAGACTTAGATGAACCAAGAAAAAATTACCAAGATATATGCAATATCTCACAAGAACACAATCAATATGCAGAGATAACCAATACTTCTTATTTACCAAGAAATACAAAGATTACAAAAGAGATTACAACTCCCAATTCTCTCCCTCACCTTTGAAACACTCGGCACAATCCCCTCTTGAAGTTGAACATTAATAACGGCTCACCAATTCTCTCTCATCGGCTATACAAACCCTAGAATCGACAACCATATATATAGTCCCAAAGTAAACCCTAAAAGATAAACACTAATCCAGCTTATTGGGCCCTTAAACTCGTCAGCCCAAATAACACACAGCGCCGCTGTCAGTCGACCGCACCCCCAGATCGGTCGACAGCAACGTGTAAATCCAACTCCTGAACTCTTGACCGGTCGACCGCACGGTCGACTATCCCGCTCTCTGTTGAAACCTGCTGTTGCTTCTTATTTTGGTATGTGAGCAAACAGATGATTTGTAGATTCTTCTAGAAACAATAAAAGTAAACCTGCTGACTTCTTGCCGGTATTAACTGTTTCTTGACGCTGCCGCTGACCTGCAAAAAAGTTTGAAACACCGGGATTGTTCCTGGTGACGAACCCTTCGATGCTCAAGTCAGTAATTAAGAAGATTATGAAAGAGCTTTTGTGGAGAAAATACTGATTACCTTTTTTATGGTGGGAGCAGAGGGGTATTTATAATCACTTTTGGAAACAATTTCGAGATAATTATTTATCTCTAATTTCAGGTGTTTCTGGATAAGAATTAGAGTTTAAATTGTTTCATGATAAGAAATTTGGTTCAAACCGTCTCTTAGAGATAATCATGAATATGAATAACTCTTTTAATGTCCTGGGTTCCCACCCTGACCCAGTAAGAAAAATTTGTTTTTGGGTTATTGGGCTTGGAGAAGACCCAATTCCCATTTTTGGCCCCATTTGTAGTGGAAATTACCGTTTTACCCCTAACAGTTGATTCGTGCGCAATTTGAGTGGCCCTGATTTAGTTATATTTTTACCCGATATCACAAGTCCTCACTCTTGAAGATTGAGTTTCACAGCCTTTGAGGAGTAGTTCACTCATTTTTAATGGCTCATAGAATTTATCGGCGTTCTCGAGGACGTTTAGAGCTCGTTTGGAGTGTAATGATGCTTTCCTGAGTTTGTAAAATACTCAGAATTAGTTTTAGAATTTTCTATATTTTTTGTGAATTTTCCAAATTTTTTGAATTATTTTCCAATTTTTAATCATTTTTGAACTTTAATAATTAATTTTCGAAATTTTTAATTAATTATTATATATTAATAATTATTTTTTTTCAGAATTTAAAAATATTGTTCCGAATTAATAATTATTTTTAGAATTTTTAATTAATTTTTTCTGATTTCTAATTATTTTTCGAAATTTTTAAATAATTAATTTAATTTAATAATTAAATAAAGGATTAAATAAAAGAAATTATCTTGATTTAATCACGACCGTTGATCACGAGAGCGCTCGCGCGTTGATGAGATTCGGCGCCATGATGAGAAGATCTGATGATAAGGCAACGTGGCTCGATCTGGGTCGCTGATCACGATCAGGCTCGCGCACCGATGCGCTGAGGATTGAGAGGAATCAGGTGATGGGCTGAAATCTGGGCCACTGATCACGATCGAGCTCGCATCGGGAGGTAGAGCTTTTATCTCATTTCTCGATCAGGGGCAGCTTTGCTCGACACGCGCCACCGAGCTTCAGCGATGCTTTAGATGATCGACATGTGGCGGTCAACGTTTAACCGTTACTTGGTCAACATTGACCGTTGATCTGGTCAACATTGGCTGTTGACCTTTTTTATTTTATTATTTTTCTTGGGAGCAAATCTCAACCGTCGATCAGGATCGAGCACGGATCGGGAGGAGAGATTTTTTCACCATCTTTCAGTTCGGGGGCAGGTTTGCTCGGCCCGTGCCACCGAGCTTCGGTGATGCTTCGGATGGTCAACATCTGACGTTCAATGTTTGGCCGTTGACTCGGTCAACATTGACCGTTGACTTTTAAGGCAAATCTCACTCACCGATCAAGATCGAGCACGGATCAAGAGGATAAACTTTTTTGCCATTTTTCAGTTCGGGGGTCGTGGCCGTTGACCGTTGACTGTTGACCATTGACCGTTGACGATTTTTTAACGTTTTCACGATCGGGGGCGCGTTTGCTCGGCGCGCGACTCTGAACTGCCTCAATGCTTTGGTGTGTTGACACGTGGCCATTGATCGTTGACCGTTGACAGTTTGTTGGCGTTTTCACGATCGGGGGCACGTTTGCTCTGTGCGCGACTCTGAACTGCCTCAATGCTTCAGCATGCCAACACATGGCACTTTGACTATTGACCCATTGACCCGGTCAACTTTTTGTTGGCTCAGCATAATTGTGTTGTAACCAGCTTTACCAGAGCACAGAGGTCTGATTGGGGCATTTGTCCCCTCATTTCGAAGCTGACTCAAAGATACACAATTTCTCTTCAAAATTCAGTTGAATAATCATCCTTCTTCATGGTCAAAATCGGCACGCAATATCTTTGCCTCCATGAAGTTTGAGATAAGCTTTGTACGACTCTTGGGGAGATCCGTTCTTGGAGGCGAGTTATAGGAAGCATCTCTAGACGAGTTAGGCTCCAAACTCTTTTGGAAAAAGGGCGCTCGGGAGGCGAGCAGAGCGAAGAGCATCACCCGACTCTAAGAGAGAGAGCCATTCGGGAGGCATGTTTGAGGAGCAAATATATGGGTGAGTTGAGCTCCAAACTCGTTTAGATGAAGATCGTTCGGCAGGCGAGCGAGACGAAGAGCATCACCAGGCTCTAGGAGAGAGCCGTTCGGGAGGCAAGTTTGGGGAGCAACTCTAGTGGTGAGTTGTGCTCCGAATTCTCTTGGAAGAAGGCTACTCATGAAGCGAGCAGAGTGAAGAGCATCACCAGGCTCTAGGAGAGAGCCATTTGGGAGGCGAGCTTAAGGAGCAACTCTAGGGGAGAGTTGAGTTCTGAACTTGACGTTTGAGCCTAGCAAATGTGTAGAAGAAACCCGAGGAGTGGGTTGACGCCATATCCAATGCTTGAAACTGAACTGGTTGCAGGACAAGGACTTCGGAAGAGCGGGGCTCTAGCACCATTGCATGGAGTTAAGGGGTTGCTGGTATGGCTCAGAAGATGAGCTAAGGGCGGAACTCATTGATGAGAGTTGTCTATGTAACGCCCCGATTTCTATATACTAGGAAACCGTGACATAAGCCAGAATCTTACATTCAATTAACCAAAATACACAGAAAAATTTAAATTTTTTTACTTAATACAATATTACAAGCCGAGTGTTTCCATTGTTCAATATATTACATCATAGTATACAAGAATGAAACAATAAACATTGGGTTCTTCACTTGGAAGTCATGCCTTGACTAGAGTTCTCCCGAGCTGGTGATCCTGTATCCACAACCTATTAGATTGGAGACGTCAGTACATATACTGACGCTTAAAGGCTGATGACTAGCAGTGAATCTCAGAAACAAACATATCAAGCATGGTAAAGGTGTCGGTGTAGTTTAAGTGTTCGTGAGTGCAATGTCTTAAAACTTAATGCAATGTCAACTAAGCTAGGATGCTCTTATTCTAATGCAAGCGAGAATCTGGAGTCATATGATCCCATAACTACATACGTCCATATCAAGCCGTTCTCCATATTTAGGGATTTGAACCCGCATTATGAATTTCGACTTTTGTACACAACCTGTTCCTGACAGATACAACGTGACTGATGAGTTTGCAGGCGTGGTTACGCTCATGGTGTCTATGTTTGCCACTACTACCCGGCGCACCGGACCTCACTCAAAAACCAGACGAACCCTCGGAGTTACTGCAGCATAGGTTAGCTCGAAGCATCCCCTGTGGCCCCCTAACTCATAGATCGTAGTCTATGGCCTGTTCGCTTCCCTGACATAGAACATGACGGAGTTCCGAGGGTCTATTCCCTAGCTCCGCCGGCCCTTATCATGGTACTTCAGGAATTAACAGTGTAAGATACGCAACCCATGCTCCCAACTCGTGAGAACGCACCGTACGTATTCCTTTGGCGGGAAGGTACAACCCAATAACACCACATAGTGTCGGCCTATAGGACGAGTTGGGTCATAAGGTGTCACCCCTAATACCAACTCCTCTCTTTTGGCAAAAATGATTAAGTAGAGATCTTAATAAGTTACTACCCTAATGATGTCACTAATCGTAAGCAATCTTACAGGATTTCAACTTAGATTATCATGGTCCAACTCATGGTCCATTGATCTAAGACACTAGTGACGGGATCTCCCTCACTCATCACTACCCCTAACTCGGATCATATCAACACTCACGGCCCATGATCAACCTACACCGGTTAAGATCCATCGGAGCCCGAAGTGAGATTTATCCATAGTCCCAAGGTGGTAAGATGCGGGTCTTGATGGTCGATGACCCCTAAGGTAATTACAAGACCATATACTAGCCTTTTATCAATCTAACAATTATTAGTGACTTTTCCAACCCTTATTACCTATGAAGATGAAGAATGTTCGCATGATATGGTCCAATTTTAATTAGAACCTCATACAACTAGAATTCATGGGTTATTTTTTCCAAATTAAACTAGAACTACATGCAACTAGATTCTTGGATCCTTTCTCAAGTTTGAGTTAGAATCACCTAGAAACTAAATGCATGGGTTCTCTATCAATTGAGCTAGAACTACCGTGGTGCTAGTTTCATGGGTTTCTTTTTAAAGTAGACTAGAACAAAACATGGAACATAGGTTTATTACAATAGTTAAACTAGAACATATAGCTCAAACATGGGTTCATGGGTTCTTTTTAATCCTTCACTACAATACTACCATATATAATTCATGCATGAGTTCTTTTAACTAGAATGCTACAATATACCATTCAAGTATGCATGGCTCTTTTGAATCTAGAATAACTACACATGTAACTCAAGCACGAATGGGTTCTTTTGAGTCTAGAATAATTACAACTCAAACATGATGGGTTCTTTACAATAAATCAAACATGATGGTTTCTTTACTAAAAACTACAATAACTCAAGTATGATTCTTTACTACAACTCAAGCATGATTCTTTTACTACTACTTAAGCATGGATCTTTACTACTACTTGAGCATGATTCTTTTACTACTACTTAAGCATGGATCTTTACTACTACTTAAACATGATTCTTCTACTACTACTAAAGTATGGATCTTTACTACTACTTAAGCATGATTCTTCTACTACTACCTAAGCATGGATCTTTACTACTACTTAAGCATGGATCTTTACTAGTACTTAAGCATGATTATTTTACTACTACTTAAGCATGAGTATCTACTACAACTTTAAGCATAAACTTTACTACACTTAAGCATGGATATTTACTACAACTTAAGCATGAATATTCACTACAACTCAAGCATGAATATCTACTACAACTTTAAGCATGAATATTTACTACAACTCAAGTATGAGTATCTACTACAACTTTAAGCATGGATAATTACTACAACTTAAGCAGAAATATTCACTACAACTCAATCATGAATATCTACTACAATTTTAAGCATGAATATTTACTACAACTCAAGCATGAGCATCTACTACAACTTTAAGCATGGATCTTTACTAGCTATTACAAGACTACTTCTCTTTATGAATTAGAAGTCTTAAAATATTACAAAAACCTATCTTTATGAACTACAAATTTCTATATATTACAAAAATCTATTTTTTATAAATTACAAGTCCTACACAATAAAATCCACCTTCTTATAAATTACAAGTCCTACATATTACAACCTTCTTTTCTTTAACCTCTTAGTTCCTATATACAACAAAGTCTTCATTTTTATGAACTAAGAGTTAGCAAGATTTGATATTTAACAAGGTAGAGAGCAATAAACAAAAAGACTTATTTTTTTTTTTATATAGTTGTTGAGTTCTACAACTCAAAATGGGTATATAAATATTTCTACTACACAAATCTTCATATGCTCATGTCAATTAGTCCAAGTTGTATATTTTTAACAAAATAACCATGATAAAAACTTAAAGATTCAACCTTTGGTTGAGTCCTACCATCCATCCTTCTCATGTGGTCCTTTTGATTCATACCATCATTCATATGCTTAGGATTTAGTCCAAGTTGTTAAAACAACCATAACAAGCTTAAAGATTACATCTTTATGTCGTTTTGGTTAAGTCCTACCATCCATCTTTCTTATGTAATCATTTTTGATTCATACAACCATGGTTATGCTTAAGAATTTAGTCCAAGTTGTTTTAGAACAAACAACAACATATACAACAAGGAGAACAACAACACCACAAAACATACACAAAAAGAGAACAAAAACAACACACAAACATACACAACAAAAGAGAACAAAACAACACAAAAATAAAGTTAGAGAGACCCCCACCTTGTATACTTCTAGTTAGGAAGGACTAGCCCAAAGCACCTTCTCCTCCGCCTTAACTCCTATGAAAACTCCTATGAAAAATCTACAATGAAAACTCTCAAGTTAGGGTTTTTCTTCTCTTTCTTTTCCTCTCAATTTTTGGTAAATGAGGCAAGAGGTGAGGGGAGGGGATATTTATAGGAAGAATGAGAGAGGGGAGTGCAAAATGTACCAAGGGGATTTGCAAAAACCCCCTTGGGTACAATGGAGGCTGGCCTTACCTAGGTGAGGGGGGGGTGAGGTGGAGGTATGGTGGAGGGGTGAGGTGGAGGAGAGAGAGGCTTCTAGAAGAAAACCCCCCCAAACTCTTATGTATCTAATTAATCCTAGGTTTAATCTTTCAACAAAACCTAGCCATCTAAATTTGATTTATCATGACAAAAGAAATATTTCAAATCTGAAAGAAATAAAATAATTAAATAATTAAATAATTAAATAATAATAAAAATAATATTATTAATAATTGATCGGGATATTACAGTCTAACCGAGGGAGTAGCTCCAGGGGTGAGCTAGGCCCTAGTTCGAGTAAAATTTTGGAGATAGCTTTGGGAAAGAGCTGGTCTTCGAACTTGCTTATTGCAAAATTTAACCAGTATTGAAAGTAGTATGAATGGTCGTTTTGAACCCCGAAACTGCATACTTGCAAGCTGTGAGGACAATTTCGAACCATGATTGTGAACTTCGAACCAGTTGTTTCGGAGTTATCAACGAGTTGTAGGAGCAATTTCAAATGGTGAGCTACTCTGCACTTGCTTATTTGCAAGTGGCTAAAACAGCGTCAAACCAAGTGTTGGACTCCGAACTTGTTGTTTGGGGATTTCAACGAGTTGTAGGAGCAATTCCGAAAGGTGAGCTGCTCCTCACTTGTTACAAGCGGCTAAAGCGCCGTCGAACCAAGTGTTGGACTCCAAACTCGTCTTTTGGGGGTTTCAAAGAGTTGTAGGAGAAATTCCGAATAGTGAGCTGCTCTGCACTTGCTTGTTTGTAAGCAGCTAAAGCAGTGTCGAACCAAGTGTTGGACTCCGAACTAGTACAAGAGATAGGTGTTTAGCATGTGTGTGCCGGATGCACTTAAAATTTAAAATACGATAACATGGGTTTGTTTTATGTTGCTCACACACAGGCACCCATATGGAAACACACCACAATCACATACGAACATAGCGATACGACCTTGAAAAAATAGGCGCGATATGGCAAGGGAGAGGGCAGTAAATTCAATTAAATATATTTAATATACTCATTTATTTGGTTATTTTTGTGAAATAAAAAAAGTATAACTAAAAACACATTAAAAGTGAAGAATAAATGTCAATGAAGATAAAAGCTACAGTATTAGTTCAAGTTCCAAACAATTACAGAACCAAAAGCAAATAATTAATCAGTTAGTAAAAACTAAAAACTAACACTGGACCAAAATTCAGTCAATCAATTCCAACTCCCAAATTTGGAGCGAATCGATGACCAATATCACACGATTGGACGATCTTTAACAAAATTGGTGATTTGGGAGAATTAACGAATTCTTTGACATCCATAAAATGGTTAATTAAATCTTGCTGATTGGATATCAAGTTTTGTGAAAATAGATAACCGTGCAAAGTTATGCCCAAAATTCTGCTTTTAATAAATTATTTAAACTGACAAATATCTCGATTAGTGAGTCACTTTGGAATCGAGTGGTTGAATTCATTCAATTCCTACTCTAATAAATTGGTTGATGAATTCTGGATGTAAAGTTTTGCGAAAATAGATGTGTACACAAAGAGTTATTCCAACAGTGTCAAATTATGATTTAACAAGAAAAGTCAAACTTTGATTTTATGCTAAAAAAAGTGAACTTTTGCCAGACGAGTCAATCTGAGTGATTTTGGAAGCATTTGGAAGATCATCCCCGACAAAATGCAAGGATCTAAGTTTTCGTAGGAATTATATGGAAAAGGGCGGCTTAAGTTTATTAGCATCAAAATAAAACTTCTCCGAAATGGGGAGATACGGAGCTAGGAGCACCAAAAAAAGGCATTTTCAGTGAACTAGAGTTGGTATTGCCAAATGAAACTTTGTGAGCAAAAAATATGGGAGAACAACGGATGGTTTAGGATATACATCTATCTATCAGTTTAGTATCATGAAAATTAATTCAGAGACGAATACAGGGCTAGAAGTAAGCTATTAGAGCAATTCCATATCTATTGGAAAGCTTATTTTGAATGTAAACTAACACTGTAAACCGATACTCCTAATTCCTCCCGGACTGAGAGCTATACAAATGTATAAATTTTAAGCTATTTGGTATCCATAAAGTGAAACACAAAAGAATGAGACTAAGGAATATTCGTTTTGAGCGATTCAAGGCTCGTCTACAAGTTTATTCTACAGGGAAGCTCAGGATGCGATGGAACGGGATTGGAGTCAAATGAAATGGAAATCGAGAGTAAAAGCATGGATTTCAAGAAGAAAACAAACTGAAATGGTCAATTTAGCGAATTCAAAGACAGAAACATAGGCATGAGATGATTTCGGATACGAAACAATGGGGTTAAAATGGGGAACAAGTTTCATCTAGGCAGGTATGGTGAAAAATCCAAGAAATGGGAGTTATGCCTAAACTTGTCATTTTTGTTATTTTTAGCAAGTATATCAAGTTATATGGACCTAGTGGCTAGGAAACTTAAATCTGGTGATGCCAAAGCCGTTGGAAAGCTTACCTCAAATAAAGACCAATATCACAAAGGGACAAGGAGAAAAGGAGTAGGAGACAAGGATTTAGGCCGATATCACCACTTTGACCAAAAAGTCAAACTAACGTAAAATAAGCATAACTCGAGTTACGAATCTCGAATTGGGTGATTCAAAAGCTATTTAAAAGCTTATCTTACACTTTTTGATGAAGAGATATGAAGGGCAAGAAAGAAAATTGGGCATGACAGAAAAAGGGTAAACTTGCCACATGAAAATGAGAGGACGTTGGGGGAGGAAGAAAATGTTGGATATATAGGTATATTCTCACTATATGAATAATATTATGTGTAATATTATTCTATGGGTAACACGTGTATTATAAGTACTAATTGTATGGATATCAGGAATGCAGGGTTGAGTGGGTTGAGAACCCAGTACCGAAACCAGTATTTATCTTACAAATACTGGCTTGTGATAGTAGTCTAGGTATTCCAATTTTGATACCTAGGATAAATATCTCAAGCACCTTAGTCTAGGATATTAACCCTAATTTTCATTGTTGTAATCTCTCATAATCTCTAACAATCTTGAGATACTTAGTAAGAGGTCGTCGAAATTATCGTCTATCGGGATCTCGTCGTTGTCGTCACCAACTGCCGCCACCTTCATCGACGTCACCAGTGTATTCGCAGATCAAAGGGGCACCCAGACCATCGATGTCGTCACTATCGCCGCGGATCAAAGGGGCACCCAGGATAGCCGGTGACGTTGCTGTGGTCAAAATCCAGATCGGCTGGATTCGGTGGTGATTACGGCTAATAGAGGAGCCTCAACTGCCGTTGCTGGGTGCCGCCGTCGCCCCTGACATCGCTAGGTGCAAGCTGCGAGCCGCCGCCGCCGTCGAAGCCCCTGTCGTCACTGGGCGCGAGCCGCTGCTGTCGCCGGAGGTCACCGAACCCGCCTTCTGGTCGATGCTGCCTCACCATCCACCTTCATCTCCATTGATCTTCATGTGAGATTGAAGGAGAAGAGGGAGACAACTCAGATCCAAAATTTGGTTTTTTCGATTGGTGGATTATGGTGTTCTGTGTTCAGGTGGTTGGAGCAGATCCAGATTCAGATCCAGTCCAACAGCTGCTCTATTGGTTGGAGATTACTGTTTGGTGTTTGGACTATTGGAGCAGATCCAGATTCAGATCCAGTCCAACAACTACTCTATTTATAGTTCTCCGAATTTTCAATATAATATCTCAGAAATATGTGGCACAATTCCCAGCATCAACTTCAATTGTAATAGTAAACATAGACAAAAATACAGATAATTTTTTTTTCAACTTTTATTACATTAAATTCTTTACAAAACACAGTGGAAAACAAACACCTTGAATTACAAATCTTTTCTCTTTTACAACATGTTCTTTCACAAATTTACATAAGCCATGACATCAATTTAGCACTAGCATCCAAAAATCCCAATCTATAAGCACCTACCTGTAAAACATGAGACTAGAGATAACCCTAACCCCCAAAACTACAGGGGTCAGCCATAACGGTGTGAGTGACATAAAAATAAATGCAACATCAATAAAACCTGAAACATAGAATCATAAACAACATGCACCAACAATAAGAATAAATGAAACAAGAATAACAATAAATAATACATGAAAACATCAAGTGAACTAGTTTAAGTGTCAAGTGTAGAAAACAAGGTAATACATGCATAAAACCAAGTCAAGAAAACATCAATGCTATATGCTGACTCTCTAATGCATACTTGTCAGATTCTATGCATCCCACTCTACATAGGTCTGGTGCAAGCCCTTATCATTCTTCACTTGATAGGGTTTAATCCTCCGCTTATGCAACTAATCCTACTACTATGACTACTATGAGATTTAGACATTCTGCAAGTATTGGTTCTCTCCCTTAGAATACTGGAGCCCAATCCCACTCTGTGGATCATTCTGTGGCCCAAACGTCCATCGTCCTGAAAATGGAGATTGCCTCACTCCGCAGGTCATCCTGGAACCCTCATTGCACAAACATCCCATGAGCTTCGCTCTCGTTCTCCGAATACTGAAGATCAATCCCACTCCGCAGATCACTATATGGCTCATACGTCCATCATCCCGAAATAGTGGAGAATATCTCACTCCTTGGATCATCCTGGAGTCCATAACTCACGTTTGCACTCATTTCATCATATCACCATCCTTATCTTTTTAAGTTAATTAATTAATTACGAATCTCTTAGAGTTGATGTACCCTACAGAACTTAACTCAACTGATCAACAACAATGGTCATAACTGACCAAATCACAAAAAAATTCAACTGCCAGTACCTATGGTCCCACACACCCTCTAGAGATTCACAACTCAACCATCAACACAAAATTCTTTCATTTTAACCTCTTCATTTATTTCATTGTTAATTCATTCACATTGGAAAAATTCACTCATTGACATTGTTTGTATATTGGTTATATATGTATATATATATAGCAGGCCCTCTGGTTTAGTAAGAGTGTATAGGAGTGTGTATAATTCTTTTACTGAGTTGAAGTGTACATATGTACATATATATATATGAGGTGTGGAAAGTCCCCTTCACTGGAGTTCAGTATACACAGGATGTGGAGGTAAAATTTCTTTCTCTGATTGTAGATGTATCTGCAGATAAATGAAGGTAAACTTTATTTAATTGGAACATATATATACATTTATGTAACTGATATATGTAGAAAACTCCCTTATACTGATTTGAAGTAATTGTATATGTGCAAGGTGTAGAAAGGAATCCCCCTTACACTGATACCAAATATAAATGTTTATATGTAACTGATACAAGGAAGAAAAGCCCCTTCACTGATTTGAAATACATATATTTATAATAGCTCCTTGTACTAAAAGTATAATGTGTATATATGCAGATGTGCATATATATATAAAAACTACTCTTTACTGAGATTAAATATAAATGTGTACATTTTAGAGATCTCTTAACTAATATGAGGTATGCGTAGGATGTGAGAAATGAACCATTATGCATATATAGGAGATATAGAAAATTCCTTTCACTGATCGAAGTATCTACATATATATATGTCTGATATGTATAGGTAAACTTGTTACTGATTTGAAGTATATGAGTTTATATAAGGTGTAGCAAAAACCCTTCCACTGAGTTGGAACATATGTATATGCATACCTAACTGATATATAGAAAACCCCTTACATTGGTTATGAAGAATACATATATCTATGATATATCAAAAGGACTATTTGATGAAGTGAATCATATGCAGATGTCCTAGAAAACCCCCTTTTTCTGAAGTGAAGTATGTAAATGATAGAAAAGAAATTTCCTTTTACTGATATAAAGTTTGTGTATATATATATAATATATATAGAAGCTCTTTGTACTGCAATGAAGGATATATATATATATATGATATAGAATTCTTTGAAATTTCTATGGAGTATATGCATTTGATACATAGAAGAAACCCTTTTACTAAGATGAGGTATATATGCATATATATATAATTTATAGAAAACTTCTCTTTACTGAGATAATGAATAAATGTAGGCATATAGAAATCTTAACTGATAGGAGGTGTATGCAGGTTTGTGGGAAATGAACTACTATGCATATAGGAGATATAAAAATTTCTATTCACTGATCTAGGTGTCTACATATGTATATCTGATATGTATAAGTAGATCAATTACTGGTTTGAAGTAAAATGTATAAGGTGTAGAAAATGCCTTCACTGCATACCCCAAAAAAACTACCAAACACTATATTTAAGGCTACAATTACTTGGGCAAGATGCAGGTGGGGTAAATGTGGATTATTCAAGTGTGCACCTGCACAAAAGGCAGCAGCAATCTACAGTAACAAAAAAAAAAGAAACAGATACTCTTCAAAACTCAAACACTTACTAATTAATTGTAGACATAGGGTTGGTTTACTTGGTAGTTGTTAAGGTATATTAGGACTTAGAAAGAAACAGTAAACTTCAAGGATTCATTGTATATAGGTGCAGTATTGAGTTAAAATCTACCCAACTCATATCATATTAAAGCTTGGGCCTTTGTTCATGCTTCCAACTGATACACACTCACACTTTGTAAACTCAAGCCTAATTTCCTGAGGTGATTAACCATCTCTAGTATCACATATAGGGGTTGTTAAAATGCATCGAGACCTATCAGGATCTCAAAAATAGAGTTTTCACAAAGTTCTTCAAAAAGACAGCAAGTAGGGTAATTAACCATCAGTGCTTGTATATATGTACTCATATAGATATGATCAGTAGCTAACAGATTCCCTTCATGATGAAAGCAGTGGATAAGTATATATATCTACTAGATCAAGAATGCAATGGACAATTCACACTCAGTTCAGCCAATTCAATGCTTCAACCCAAAACCAAATTCTATAATCTTCTTTACTCATGTATCAGTTTTGAAAACAAGGACCATTCAACCTGCACATTGAAAATCTCTACTTTAAAACCTGATTCCTCTCAAAGTTTTGTTATTTGAAATTGTTAAATTCAAATTCAAGTGGTTCATTCACCTCAGTCCTCAAATTGCCCAAAATCCACAAAAACATGCACACAACAGATTAAAAAAAGGTATTTTTTCTTCTTTCACTTCACAGCTTGTCCCTTTTAGTTCAAAACTATTTGTATACATACCCCCAATCATCTATATCAGTTCAAGCATGTTTATAAGCAATCATAAGAACCAAATAGCAAGTTTGAGGCATCAACAGTGGGTGTATGTGTTTATCAACAGAACAAATCTCCCCTTGTTCAAACTCATTTATTTTTTTATACAATAACAACACAAATCATTGTATATATTCACAACAACAGCAAAACATTTCTAAACATCCTACTCATGATCTCTATTAGGTTCTTTAACAATCACAAGTCATCAAATTAGGGTTTTGGTCATCAATAGTTTAGTTTCAATAAAAGGTTCAACTTTTAATCCATCTATTTATAAAAATTTCACCATACCTTCACATCATCATCTAATATGCTTACTAATAAATAGATCAACGCATACAACATACTTAGAACAATAAAAAAAACAAAACTAAGTCGCTCGCCTCTTTGAAGAGACAACCGAAGAAAAGTAAAGAATAAGAAGAATCCCTCCTTCGCAAGAAAACCAAGAATCCTCGTTGAAAACTCCAGGAAAATAATAAGAAGAAATCCCTCTGTGTGCAGCAAAGAGACGACTGCATTCCACCTTTAATAGGCCGGGAGCCAAGTAAAATTAGGGTTTGAATAGATTTGTAAAATACCTCTTCTAAAATATTTCTTTACATATATAAATTCTCATACTTGGAAGTTTAATAAAACCAAACTTAATTGAGTTTAAAAAAAAAAATAGCCAGCCTATAACCAACTGGCACTGGTTGAAAACCCAAAAAAACGAATTTGCACTTTTACCCTTCTAAATAGCAATTTTGCAAAAAGATCATTTTTTTATCAGAACTTGCAAAATAAACCAAATTTATTAAAACATACCTTTGAGTTTACTAGGCATCATGCCAAGCCCCAAAATTCAAAAATTTGGAGTTTTTACTCACAGTGTTAATTTTGCACAAAAGTCCATTTTTTTGTAATATTTGCAAATAGGTCCAATAATTATCAGAAAAATCCAAAAAATTCACAAATAATATATAATATTAAATAATGATTTTCCCCAAAATAAGTTTTTGATTTTGAACTTCCAAGTAATTATTTGCAAGTGTTTTGCACGTGTAAAAATGTAAAATTTTAGAAAAATATTTATTAAATCACCAAAAATCATTTTAATTCATTTATTAATTTTTTAAAAATTATTTAAAAAATCTGGGGTATTACACTATTGGTTGGAGATTTGTTGTTTAGTGTTTGTACTATTGGATCAGATCCAGATCCAGTCAAAAGAAATCAGATCTGGATCTAACCAGTGGAGACAATCCATTGGGTATTGTTTTGTATTCCGTATTTGGGGAGAAGACTAGATCTAATGCAGTGTACATCTAATTTAGATCTAAATTAAAGATGAGTTCTTCACCAAATTTAAATTGTTATTTAATTATTTGTTTGAATTTTGTTGCTATATGCTAAAGTTCAAAACCGTATTAAGCATTGTTTAATTAAATACAAATCTGAATAACTGCTTTGGCTACGTGCTATGGATCAACTATTTATTTTGATAAATTATAGGCTTTGATTATAAAATTGAATCTTCAATTAAATTTTTATAAATTAGATAATTCTAATAATTTGTTTAATTGGTTAATCTTTAACGATTTGATGAATGTAGGAACTTCAAAGTTACTTACAACTTGTGTGTATTGGAGACGATGGGTTTGCATCATGGTATGATAAGTCTGCACTATGCAGGCTTCTCCATCGAATTTGGAAAACACTTCTAACTTGAAGTGTCGGTATGATCTACACTAATCTTTCTTAGTATTTTCATATCATGAATGTGTTAACATTTTGTGTATTTGATCATATGATTGAGAGTTTTAGATCATAGTTATTCTCGCTTTGGAAAACTAGCATGTTTAGGGTTGTTAAGTGTTTTATCATACTATGTGTATAGATATTTTGACAAATTCATTATTTGCAGTTTGTGTGAGATTACATATTTGCTTCTCTAATAATTAAAAATCAAAAATAAAAATTGAAGAAGATGTATAACAAATGTCTGTAACTTAGGAAAGAACATCTCTTAATGTACAATATGACTCCGTTAGTTACGTTTTATTTTTTCTCGTTCATTGTACTGTGTGTGCAAAGTTGAACTATATCATGTTAGTCATTATCTCATTTAGCGTCATGAAGATGATGAAGAACGAATAGAGGAAAGAACTCTTCGCTCGATTTGTTTGAGCAAGTAGGACATTGTTAGAATCACTAGAGAAAGCAAATAGTTTTATGAAATGTGGTAGAGTAATTTTGTATTAACTCTTATAATGTGCATATATTGTCAATCACATGTATAAGTTGAGTTTAACAAATGAGACAATTAATCATAATAGTTTTAATTGTGTATAGTTTCTGAATATAGCATAATTGGCTAGGATTTGAGAACTATATATTAAATTGTTTGTTCTTGTTAAAACTTATAATTCTACTAAATGATACTTCATTAAATATGACAAATATGAAGTTTGAATTCAGATTTTGATCACGGGATAATCACTTTGTATGGTCTCTAGGAGTTCACAACTTTTTGAATCAATATATTCTGATAATTGTGATCTCAGTAGCTTTGTGACTATGTGAGATAATTGTTAGTCAGAAGTATTTAATCACTTTTGTAGATGATTAATATAAGTCTGTCATATATATGAAGAATGAAGCACTTGTTATTCTTAATGAATTTATAAAAAAGTTATAGTTAAATGCTAAAATTCAAGGGTTCAGATTTGATAGAGGTGGTGAATATGTTTTAAAAATTTAAGAGAAGTTTGCATTTGGTATAATCTCTACTGCACTCTACTTACAACAATTAAACGATATTGATAAAAGTTAGAATCAAACACTTAGTGAAATGTTGAATTCTATATTATTGACTGTTGTTTGTCTTGTATAATTATGAGTGATGTTATATTGTTAATCATATCTCTAATGTGTTACTACACTCTAAATTGAATACACCTTGTAGATCATGGCATGAAAACACAAATAATTTTGTTAAAGTAAAAATTTGTGTTGTGATACATTTGTTAGAGTACATGACCTTAGAAGGCCTAAAGTAGGACCTACAATAAATATTTGTGTATGTTTAGAAAGTACAGAATGTAGTTCTGTGGACAGATGTTGGATCTATCTAATTTGTGTTAGAAGAATCTAGACTTGCAGTGTTCTTTGAGGATGTTGATGAAACACAATATTATTCACATTTAGGAGCAATAATCTTAATGCAATTAGACATTTTAAAGCTCTATATGTGATATTTAACTCTTATTTTCTCTTTTCCATAGGAAACAGCCTAAAACAGAGAAACGAAGCAGATTCAGGACGATACACAGGAAATTTGCAGATCATCAGTCGACTGGTCCATTACAACAGGTGACTGCCCAGAGAAGTTGATTGTCAACAGCCGACTTGGATGATCAATTATAAAATCTTCAGAAGTCTCGACACAGTCGACTAGTTCGAAGACAAGTCGACTGGTAGGCGGCAGAGTCAAAAGATAAGATATTTGAAGATGCGTCCAAATCTAATCCAAATCAGAACAGAAAAGGAAGAATAGAAGAAAAGAGAAAGAAATAATACGCAGAGCAACGAGGGAGGAAATAAATAAAAGAAAAGGACTTTTCTATAAAAAGAAAAGTGCAAACCCTAATTCTCTAGCCGTGTTCTATAAATACCAACCAAGAAGCATTATTCGAGGGAGCGACTTCCACGTTCTTGAATCACCGAATCGCAGAGTTCCAGAGTCATCAACAAGAAGCACTTAATCAGCATCAAAGAAGAAGAAAGGAGATCAAGCATTAAGAAAAGAACGGCCGGTCGACTATGTGACAGCCAGCCGACCTATCTGACCGAACTACATTAGTTTATTCCTTCTCTTTCTAATTCTTTTATGTTAACCATGTATTCAAACTTGTTGACTAATAAAAGTATTATTATGTGGAACTAATTTCATAGTTGGGTAGATTGAAGCCGTAGTTATGTAGTTCTATATTCTTCTGAGTTCTTCTATTTTACTTATTGATTGAATCTGATTGAATTGATATAGATTTATGATAATCAAACTTGTTCTCGAAGCTCTGAGAGCAGTCGACTGCGGTGACAGCCAGTCGACTGACATACAGAACTTGAGAAATTCAAGTTTGCATTACCATCTATCTGAATACGTTATATGAGCATATTGAGACGACCCAAATCTCGTGCCCATAACTTGTAACAAGGGAATCTTTAGGGGTTCTTGGTTCAATCAACTTAAGGGATCTAGATCTGATACCAATTTCTAGAACCTTGAGTGTTGGTTCGTTTCTACTGATCTTATGTTTTCTTTAAGTACAACTTAGTAGATACCATGCTAAACACTTAATGAAAGAAACGAATTAGAGTTGATACCATGCCTAATTCTTGGCTTAGGGAAAACAGTACTTTAAGGAGTAGATACCATGCCCTTGAAGGGAACAAACATGAGTAATAAGAAGAAGTTCAGAAGGGGACTCAGCATTACTGACTATTGGTGGAGATCTAAACCCAACTACTTCATAAATATTTGTGATTCAGCATTTCTTAATTTAGTTTTGATCGTTTTACTTCTTTTAGACCTTTAGAACAACTTTTTATGATTCTTATTCTTTTTATTGGTTGGTAAGTTAAAGTCTACAATCTCTGTGAGATCGATCCTTGCTATAGCTACGCTTTTATAAACGATTCGTGCACTTGCGAGGTTTTAATTTGTGTCTAGTTTTATCTATTTATTTAGGTAGCTAGATTTCACAACAAGTTTTTGGCGCCGCTGCCGGGGATTGTTTAGTATTTTAACTTACAAATCAGTAAAATCTTTTTCTGTTTATTTTATTTTATTCCTTCTTTTTCTTTTCTAACATTTTCTTTTAGTTTACTTTCTGCACAAACAGGGTCAGACCAGTCGACTGTCTCCAAGGACCAGTCGACTGCACAGCGAAGAATTCCAAAAGCAACAATGGGTGAAAGAATATTGAATCGAGTACCAATACAAGACAAATTCATTCCAAAGAATATTGAGCAACCGTCTTGCATAGTTTTTCAACCCAAAGTCACAGGGAATATGCATCTGTCACCTCAATTACTCAGTATGGTTCCCCATTTCAATGGCAGAATAGACGAGGATCCACACCTACATCTGCAAGACTTCTTTGATCTTTGCAGGACACAAAGCGTTCAAGGGCTCACCCCTGAACAAATCAGGTTAATATTGTTCCCTTTTTCTTTGAAACTTAACGCTAAACTATGGTATAATTCTTTGGAACCAGGATCAATTAATTCATGGGAGCAATTGGCAACAAAATTCTTGAAAGAGTTCTTTCCAGCCCAGAAAACCAGACAACTAAAAAGGGAGATTCTACTTTTCCAACAAAAAGATGGAGATTTGTTTTTCGAGGCATGGAAGGACTTTAAAAACAAGCTTTTCAAGTGTCCTACGCATAACATACCTAAGGATGACCAGGTACAATCATTTTATGAGGGTTTAAATTACACTAACAAAGCAATTGTAGATGCAGGTTGCAATGGAATGTTGATGAGGAAGAGTGCTGAGGAGGCCATAGAACTATTTGAAGAACTCAGCGAGAACTCACAACAATTCTCCACAAGGAGGGGTTTTTCGAAAAAACAGGGAGTATACGAAATTTCTCATAATAATAACATGCAATTAGAAATGGAAACCATGAATAAAAAGATTGATCTGCTTGTAAAGTCAACGTATGGTGGCGTAAAAAACCAACCAAAAGAAATTTGTGCAAATTGTTTTCAATCTAACCATACAACTAATTCATGTCCCATGTTTTCTTTCGCAGATCAGGAGCACACAAGCTACGAAGAACAGGGAATGTACCCGCCCCAGAATAATTTTTTTTCAAACACGTATAACCCAGGGTGGCAAAACTATCAAGGCAATCAAGTCACACCAGGGCATACGCAGCAATTCCAGGGTGGGAATGGGTATGATAGGCCAGAACAAGAAAAGAATAAGTTGGATTTCGAGTCCACCATTCTTCAATTACTCCAACAGCAACAGCAACAGCAAACAAGCGATCAACAAGGACAGGCCATTCAAAAATTGGAATTTCAAATTGGTCAAATCGCTACGGAGTTAAGTGAGAGAAAGGCAGGAGAATTCCCATCACAAACCATACCCAACCCTAGAGGACAAGAACAGCTCCAATTAAGGACAACACTAGAGGAAGAGATTGAGTTTAAAGTGTTTGATGCACCACAAATTCCCCACGATGATCATGAATGTTATAATGTTGATGTAGTTCAGGAAATTTGTGACCAAACATTGCAGGAACATAGTGTTAATCCATTACAAGAAACAATTACACACCCTCCACTATTATCTCATGTTGAACAGGAACACTATGACTGGAGGATTGCAGAGACAGTACATCACCTTGAAACTCCAAAGTCATATACAGGTAAGCTTGCACCTGCAGTTAAAAATTTTGAGTCTGATAAAACTTGTGTTTCTGCAGACCAGTCGACTGATGAACAGGATAAGTCGACTGATGAATGGAATAAGTCGACTGCTACCAGGCAACCAGACGTGGAGCTGAGGCCACGATATGAATATTTGGGGGGAGAACAGACATTACCTGTGACAGTTACTGCAAATTTAAGGATGCATGAAGAAGCAAGGCTGCAGGGAGTCTTGCAGGAGCACAATGGTGCATTAAGATGGACCATTGCTGATAAACTAATGTCAAGATGGTACGGTCCATGAATTGTTGCACAGGTTTCCCCCACATGGAGCGTTGGCAAAAGCTCAACGTTCAAGGTGAATGGGCAGAGGGGGGAAACCTTATAAGAAGATGAGTTTTGAGCGCTAGCCATTCACTACATTGCACAAACTCATCCAGTCTAGCTGAAGACAAGAAACACAGTGCTTATTGGGAGGCAACCCAATTTTTCAGGGGAGTACTTACACTCTCTTCCTTTATTTATCTTTCTTAGTCATTGCTTTATTTCTTTATTTTATTTTTCCTTCAAACTGGGTGGTAACACATGCCTATTTATTTTAAATTTTGTGCGAACATTGAGGACAATGTTCCATCTAAGTTTGGGGGTATTAGGGGTATTTAGTTATGTGGAGTCTTTTGAATTTTTCTTTTAGGATAAACAATTTCTTATAAAGTAATAGTAAGGATACTTATCTACTTTAGGATTGTTGAGTTTCATAATGCCCTACAAAATTATATGAGTTATGCGACTATACATAATAAACAAATGTGATACTTTTTCTAGTGATTATTCCCTTTGATTTAGTCCTAAATCGAGTTTAAGTAAATAGAGTGATAAAATATATATATATATATATATATTTGAATAAAGTCAATCTACTCCAATGTTTTGGGTGCTTAGTAACTAGGGGTATTCATCACCAATGTTTACCTTTACGTCAAACGGCAACTTGAAATATGAGTATGCAAAGCACTTTAAAGTTTGTGACTTGCTGAGTAACCGGGTGGATTCATCACAAATGTTTCGCATTCGCGTAAAAAGGCAAATGACAACTTTAGAGAAGAGACTTAAAAAAAAAAAGAAAAAAAAAAAAAAAAAAACTCTAGTTTGCTACTCGGTTTGTAGTAGAGAAAATGGGATAATCACAGATTGAGTAGTTGCATACTATAACTACATTAGATGTATGACAAATATGATTGAGTCTGGGGATTATGACTAAACAATTGCACTGGAGAAAGTGAGTATGTTTAATTTTACTTTATCTGAAATTGTTTATATTTTTATATGTTGATGCTCACATAATAAGAATTCATGGTGATCGAGAGTATTATTATTTTCCCTTTGTTCATAATTCTAGTTTGCTTGAGGACAAGCAAAATCTAAGTTTGGGGGTATTTGATGAACACAATATTATTCACATTTAGGAGGAATAATCTTAATGCAATTAGATATTTTAAAGCTCTATATGTGATATTTAACTCTTATTTTCTCTTTTCCATAGGAAACAGCCTAAAACAGAGAAACGAAGCAGATTCAGGACGATAGATGTGTTCATCAAAAATAAATGTATGAAATAGTCTAGTCCTACAAACACGTTCAATGATTCACAGTTGGAATCAAGTACCAGCCTTACTGACATTTAAAAATCTGAACGAAAAATGAGTTAAGAAGAGTCTTTAGTAGACAATGAGATAAATTTTTGTCATACAATACTACTTTAATTTAGTTGATCTGCCGAAAGGGGCTAAAACTATAGTAAGTAAGTGGGGTTTTTGTAGAAGAAACTTAATTTTGATTGTTCAGTGGCAATTTTAATGCATTTTAATAGCTAACAGATTGACTGAGAAAATGGGATAGATTTATTTGATGTCTACTCACATGTTTTTCATATTACTACAATAAGTATTCTTCTTACCCTTACATCTATTGAAAATTTTGTTATTCATAAAGGATACTTAAAACATTTTTGTACTAAAAGTTTTGTACTTAATGTTTTGTACTGAACAGTTTTGTACTGGAAAGTTTTGAACTAATATGTTTAGTGAACAAGATTTACAATTTAGTAAAATCATTATATGTTCTTAAAACATGTATAGTCGACGAATAAATAATTTGAAAATTTTCTTAAAAAGCCTAGTATATGAATCAAATAATTCAGATCAGTGCCTTAATTTTGTGGTGTGTCAAATATAGTGGCTAGCTATTATTTACTTGTTCTGTTGACATGCTTGTTCTTGGAAGTGACCTCTTTATTAAAAATGAAGTTAAAATTGTGCTATCCAAAAAATTCAACATGAAAAACCTAGGTATTGTGGACACCATAGGTGTAAGGGTGAGTTTCGGTTGGCAAGGGATAACTCTTAGTCAAACTCATCAAATCAAAATGTGTTTCAAAATTGGGAATATAGTAATTGAAAGTGTGTTTTGAAATACCTTATGATTATGATAAAAGGTTGACACCTAATGATGGTGCAACTATGAGACATGTAGATCATTCTAAAGAAATTAAAAGTCTCATGTATACAAAGATCTGCACTAGAATAGACATAGCCTTTGAGGTAGGTATGATCTGCAGATTCACTAATAATCCCATACATATTTGAGTGCCCTTAAGAGGCTAATGAGATACCTGAGTGGTATTCAAGAGTTTGCTTTGTGCTACTCTAGTCATTCCTCGAATGAATGGTTGATTTGAAGCATTATGCTGCTCAAAATTTAGTGAAAGTCGATAACTAGTGGATATGTGTTTACACTATGAGGAACAGAAATGTTATGAAAATTAAAAGACAAACAGGTAATGTGCTATCATCCATGAAATCAGACATCTATGTGTTATCCTCTGCAGGGAAAAAGGCTGAGTAAATTGAAGAAATTGTTGCTAGTTATCCATTAAGAAGTTTAAGTAACTCTCTAATTCTGTTATGTCAATATCAAGTTATAATGCACTGTAGCTCATAACTCACTCTATAATAATAAGAGAAGTATATTAAGGCTGAAAGAAGCCTAATTGAACTTTCTCAGAAATAAAGTGCAGTTGAAATAAAATATGGCTAATGCTCTTGCTAAGAGACTTGAAACTGATCTAATTATCAAAACTGTGGGAAAAATTGAGTTAAAAGCTATTGAGTCAAAGATTTGACATTCTAATTGTTTTGAAATTTAGAATCCAATTGGAGCCATAGAGAAATTCAAACTTAAGCATCAATTTTAGGCAGTTGACATGTTTTAGATATTTTGATGATTCCACATAAATTCTACAAATATATAATGTCATTTCAATTTTGATGGTATTATATATGTAGGGAATTTACTTAGAATAATCATATTATTCCAATACGAAACATGAAAACTTGTTGATGTGTTCCTGATGTTTAAAATGTCGTTATATCATTCCAATTTTGATGATATATCTCTTTTATGGATTCTTGTTTCATTCCAATTTTGATGATTCAGAATTAACCATAATTGATTTGACTGTTCTATCATTCCAATATGAAACATAGTATAGTTCTTGTGTAGAAACTATAATAGTTCTTGTTCTTGATTTAATTAAAGAAACTTGATTGTGATGCTTTGTGTTACATTTTTGCTAAGCTAATTATGAATTTTACTAAGTTCTTCTGTGAAACTAGATACTTTATGAAATTCATTGGAATTCTTAGATATGTGTCTTTTGATATTCTTGTTTTCAATAAGCTAGTAAAGATGGAGGAGTTGAATCTGTCAACATAGATTTCAAAATAATAATTTGCTCAAAATGGAGGAGTAAACATAAAGCAGTGTGCAAGGATAAAGTTTTAGTTTATTTCTTTCGAGAATAAATTAGTCACTTGCTTGGTAAAATTTTTGTTGAGTTTAAGACTTGTGTTCATTGAGCTTAAAACTCTTATTTTATTCTTGAAGTTTATTTGCGTTTGATTTTGAAACGATGACAGATTATTTCAGTTAGTTTAGTCATTGTGAATTATTCTGTTGTGATATAGTTTGAGAACTATTTAATTAATTTGGTTTAGCCTTTTTGAACTATTCGGATTTATAATTGATTTAGTCCTTATGAACTGTACATCAAGTGATTCATTTCTTCTATTTAAAGACTGCTATCAGTAAGTCAGCTTTATGTTGAACTGATGAGATAATCCATTACGTTTATATATTGAGAATATAGGAGGAGATTGTTGGATATATAGGTATATTCTCACTATATGAATAATATTATGTGTAATATTATTCTATGGGTAACACATGTGTTACACGTACTAATTGTATGGATATCGGAATGCGGGTTGAGTGGATTGAGAACCCAGTACCAAAACCGGTATTTATCTTATAAATACTGGCTTGTGATAGTAGTCTAGGTATTCCAGTTTTGATAACTAGGATAAATATCTCAAGGACCTTAGTTTAGGATATTAAGCATAATTTCTATTGTTATAATCTCTGATTATCTCTAACAGTAAATTGGACATGACAAGAAAAAGGGTCAACTTGCCACATGAAAATGAGAGGACATTGGGGGGAGCCAAAATTTGGTTTCACCTAAATTAGTCAAACTATATGTTAACGGCTCAAAATTGGTGCATGCTGGGAAAACCTAGAAAATAAGAAAAAAGAGAAAAGAGGCGTCACGCAAATGGAGTAAGTTATCATCATCAAGTGAGTGGGTCCCAAGGAAACAAAAAAAGATGCATTGCCTAGCGTGACAATTGCCTTCGATTTGAAAACTCATTTACAATTCTCCAATTCAAGGCTTGGGGCCCCTAAATGGGGTGTCAACACTAGGACTGAAGATACATGATTTATGTTCTTAATGGTTAGTGTTAGTTGAATTAAATTAGTTTAGATAAGATTAATTTAGTTTGATTAATTTATCTCCTAATAAGATTAGCTAAGATTTAAGGTTTGATTTTTTATAGTTATCTAGGAAGATTATTTTTATTAAAATATTGGATCTCTCTTAGTCCTTTCATTTGATGATTGATGATTAATGAATCAATTAGATAAAAGTTCGAGTTTTTATGGCTTCTGCACTAATTCTTTGTGATTTGAGGGCATCCACAGTCGTTATGATTTAAAAATGCATAAATAGATAAATGCATATAGCAAAGTGTCGTTTTGCTACACTCGTGGAATATTATATTTTACCATTTTAAATTAAAATAATAACAGACGGTGCTTCATATTGCATCGGAGAGGAAAAAATAAAAAAATATTTAAAAAGATGGGACGGCATATCATATTGCGTCGGAGAGGGAAAAAAAATTGAACGGTGCGACGGCACTTGAAGTGCCGTCGGAGGAAAAAAAATAAATTTAATTGCTTCATATTGGTCATTAATTACTTAAAGTGCTTCATATTGGTCATAAAAATTAATTTTTTATTATTAAAAAAAAGAAAGAAAAAAAAAAACCAACAGCCGGCACTCAAGTGACGTCCGACAGAAAGGGGAGTTTGGGTTCTTTTAAAATTTTTCTAATTACAAAAATTAAATTTTTTTTTGGAGGGATGGCACTTCAAGTGCCGTCCGACGATTAATTTTTTATTTTTTTTTGCGACGTCACTTCGAACTCCGTCGTTTATATATGCATAATTCTTATTTCAGTTCTCATATATAGCAGTGTACTATAGCGATTTATGCATAATATGCATATTTAGCCAACGACTGCAGCGCTCTTTTTTACAAAATATGCATATTATGCATATATACCCAACGACTACAAATGCTCTGAGAGATGAGAGATGATATGCACACTTTGATCATGTATCTCTTGTTTACATCATTAATGCACATTAGGTATAACTCTGTGGTTAATTTTTAAATTGATGGTTGTGCATAGTGAACACGAGCCAACTCTCTGTTTATTCCAGTAAAGATGAGTCCTGAGAAAAAAGCATTACGGAACAAAAATACATGAAATTGAAAAGATCTGCATTAGGCACAACAGAACTCATGTGCTCGCATGACTGACTCGTACAAGCTGATATATAATCATTGTTTTCAATTACGGCCTCTGCTTGGTTGGGGTGGCCGGTTGGGTGGAGGGATACGAGGTCAGTGGACACTTTAGTTTTTAAATTTAGCTTTATGTGTATCTCTAACATTATTCACTTATTGTATTTGTTTTATAACAATCAAATTAATATCTCAATACTAATTTGAAACCACTACGACAATGGCACGATCAATCACGTACCTTGTGCAATGTGCATTTCTAGGAAGGTTGACGATGGCACTAACACGAAGGAATAAAGTGGATAAAAGGGATACCTAGGAAGGTTGAGTAAGCGCCTCTTGCAAGTAAAGAATGAAGGAAAATGTTACTGAGAATTTTTCAACATTTGGTAGAGGAAGAAATGATTAACACCTTTTCTCAAGTTCAGCTGAATCAAACGAAGGCTTGCTCATGCAGATTGGCATGAATGGAAGGGTAATGAGAGTAGAAGAATGTGATATAGCTGATGGTATGGTGGTATTTATAACCAGAGGTGAGGGATTCGATTTCGCAGCCGAAGAGGATCCAACAAACAAAACAATGCTTCAGGAAGAATGCGATGGCGAGTCATATAGGAAGCAAGAAAGTGAGGTTTAAATGGGGGTATTTCGAAAGAGTAATGCTTCACCCACTACTAATTTCACTACCCTTTTTTTTCACTATCTTAGGTGGCATACTCCTATTAGAGAGTTCTCCCACCTACTCTATCTTCTTCTACCTATTGGATTGTGCTACCTAAGATAGTGAAGAGAAATGCAGTGAAATTGGTAGTGCCTCTAGCATTACTCATTTCGAAAAATCAGAATAGGTGGAAGGCTTTTCTCTTCATAACATATAAGGGTATTGAAGTAATTACAAAAAATATCATTTAATGCTCTCATCTGGCGAATGTTTTACCAAAAGAACCCACGTTTTGTAAGTATTTACAAAACTGACCCACTTTCAAAAGTATTTACCAAAATGTCCAGCGAGTTTGGTGAAATCTCATCGCTATCTGAGATAGCGAGTGTATGTTCACGTGTTTCTCCACAATTTGAAGAAAAAGTAAAGAAAAATACCAAATTTAGCCTCGCTATTTCAGTTAGTGAACGTGTTTGTACCACACTCGCTAACTGAGATAGCGAATATGTTTATACCGCACTCGCTAACTGAGATAGCGAGTGCATTGGCTTGAATTTTAAAAAAACCAATCGATTTAGACTCGCTAACTAAGATAGAGAGTGTATTGGCTTGAAGAAAAATATAATTGGATTTAGACTCGCTATCTCAGTTAGCGAGTATGTTTATATCACACTCGCTAACTGAGTTAGCGAGTCTAAACCCAATTGTTTTTTTTTTCAAGCCAATACACTCGCTATCTCAGTTAGCGAGCGTGGTACAAACACACTCGCTAACTGACTGAGATAGCGAGTGTATAGATTTTTCAGTTTTGTAATTTCATCAGGAATTTGGCCTTGTAGTGAATTTGTGCTCAGAGAAAGCCCTTGAAGAAGTGATTAAAAGTCATGCTCACATTCATAAATCTTGTAAATTCTACCATTGAATATGCTCACCAACCTACCCAAACCCAAAGGAATTCTACCATTGAAGTGATTAAAAGTCATGCTCACATTCGATGCTTGAGGGAATTTGACCCTCCAAGAAATTACCAGTGATGAAGAATTTTTCTAATTTGGAAAGAGACCCTAAATTCGAAGGAAGTTGACCGGAAAGTGAGTTGAGGCTAAAGGCCAAATACCAAAGGTTGGTCAAGTTCATCAAAGATAAAGGGACTTCACCAGTCAGATTATTCTGAGAAAGAATCAGATACTTTAGATAGCTCAAATATCCCAACTTAGAGGGTATTGTAACACCCCGTAATTTCTAAACATATCAATATATAATATATATGTATAAGAGAATGGCTTGTGGCATTATGGTAATATAGTGTATATGAAGGAGGGGGGCCAACGCCATTGAGAACAGCTCTGGTTGCTGTGGTAGGCTGATGTCAGATGACGTCAGCGTAGTGGGGGGCCCACCCGGTTGAATTTGTGAAGGCAGAGGGCGCTGCTTCCCTGTGTGGCTGACGTGGCGACGTCAGATGAGGGGCCCACTATGTGTTTCTTACTCGCTGGATGAGAGAGAGAACGGGGAATTGATTGAGAAATAGTCCCATATCGGAACTGAACAAGAATATAATATTAATAAATAATAATGCCTATGATCAAGAGTCACCAATTCGGTTAACCACCTTTTGAGAGGTAGCCTGTGGTGGGCAGTTGTACTACACTATAAATAATTTGTCTTTTAAATTGTATAAATTGTCTGAATTTAGGGCAGGAGTGTTACAGGTATTGATCCAGTGAGCTCATTCTGAGAGGGTTGTAAAGATAGTAAAGATCGACAATTTGATAACGATGGTGGAATGGTAGATGACTGACGATTATCATATAGTCGTAAACCTTGTAAATTAACTAAGTTCCCAAGCACAGAAGGAATACTACCAGTAAACTGATTGCTAACTATAGATTTTAAGTGAACTCTCATTCGACACTCGCTATCTCAGTTAGCGACCCTAGTGAAAATAGGGTCGCCAACTGAGATAGCGAGTATTTACTTGGCTTTTTTCTTTAGGGTTTTCTCCAAGTGGTGAAAACAACAGATAGATAGACTCGCTATCTCAGTAAGTGAACCTGTTTTCACTAGGGTCGCTAATTGAGTGTAACCCCTGTTTTTTCCTTTTCTTGTATTTTGGATGTATTTATCTTTTTCTGAGTATTTGTTCCAATTGTATTCTTCTATTCCTTCTGAACCATGTAATTGTTCTTCGTTCTAAACAAATCTACTATCTTGCCTTCAATTCAATTTCGTGGCCTTGAATGTTCTTGATTTAATATATTTCTGTCAAATTATTGTCTCTAGATGAATTGTTTAATTCTAGCTATTTGTTTCATGGCCTAATTAATTTTTATTTCAATCTTACCCTAAAACCCCAAATACCATTTCTCTTAATGGATTAAAACCTAGAACCCATTAACCCATTTACCCCTAACCCTAATTTACTCCTATATAAATCCCTACTGTTAAACCCTATTAACCCTAACTAATTACTCTTCTAATTAACCCTACAGCCACCCCCCTACTATTTCTTCATCTCCTTCCTCCACAGCCTCTCGTCTCCTTCACATCACCCCCACTCCGCCGTTCCTCCGTCCTGTCGCCCACATTCCTCAGCGCCCTCATCCCCTCCTCATCGTCATCTCGACCCCCCCCCCCCCCGGTCGTTTTCTCCGTCGAGCCACCTCCTTACCTCGCTCCCTGTGCACCTCTTCGACACCCAAAACCCAAGCAGCGCCTGCCTTCGTTGCACCGCCTCTTCGACCTCCCATCGAGCCGCCAACCACCCTCCTAAACCCAACTCCTCGACCACCTCCTTGTGCTCCCGTAACGTCCTCATCCCCGTCACCTTCCCTCGTCGACCCGTCTTTTGTTTTACCATCAAAATAGAGCACCACACCGACCGTCGACTGCACCACCTTCGATAACCTCCCCCTACACCCTCGCAGCTCCAATGACCCCCGTTGACGCCACCCTCGTTGCCGTCGGCCTCCATCAGTGCACTATCTCCTCCATCTTCATCTTTGAACCTCAGCCATCCATTAGATCTTGATCATCATCACCATCAGTGATCTCGATCTGTGTTTGCCATTTGGTTTGTCTAGTTGTTGTGGTTGCTATTTGTGGGCTTGATTTGCTATTCCGCTGTTTTGGACGTAGCTTGCACGTGTTATCGTGGTTCATTGCCTGGGATCCGTTCCCGTTATTCTTCTTCGGATTCATCGTCATCCCTAAGGCAAGTAACTTGTATTATTTTTTTGTATATACAAGTACAAAATACTGTCTGTAGTGTCGTTTTTGTTCCTAGATTCATTCTTATGAGCAACTCTTGTTAGATCTTGACTCTATTTGTTGATCCATCCGTTGTCATCGTTTTTCACACATATGACATGAAATTAATCTAGATTTAACTAGACTCTTGATGCATGTATGTATGTTGCTTCGTGATCTATGATATGTTGTATGTTTCTTGCATGCTTGATGTGTTAGTCGTTTTATCTTGGAGTAGACTTGTTAAACACTCATACCATGTTGTTTTGGACATCTATTATACCATGCTTAGTATTTTGTTCTAATTTTGATTTGTTGCATATGAACTATTTGATTTAATGCATAAGAAAAGTTTCTGTTTTGCTGCTTTCCTGTTTTGTGTCAGTATTTTAGACCATGTTCAGGTCAGAAATGAAACTAATTTTTGAATATAAATCGTAGACTCCGTTGTCTATTTTCTAGAATTTTAGATAGATCTCAGTTTCAATTTGTAAGGTGTGATTTATTGTTGTTTTATTTCAGATGTGTTGAAAATAACAGATTATGTTTTATGTGATTCCTGTATAATTATTCATTTTAATACTGATGTCAAAGGTAAGATTTGGATCTAATATTTTTCTGGGTATAACTAGACATTATTGGGATTAACCCCAAATTTTTGTGGATTTAACTAATGACTTTTATAAACAATTCTATGCTTGTGAACAACTACTATATTTCCAGAATTGCATGCTGTTCAGTAAAGAACCATATTTTCAATCAGATTCCAGTTGCTGTTGATTAAAACTTTGTAAATATAAAATGTAGCCTGCTGTATCTACTTTACAACCCTTTTGATAGATTTGGATTTTGAGTTATACTTTGTGACCTATTGCTGTTTTAGTACTGCTGTGTCTAAGGTTTCAAATTCACAAACTTGTTGTATCTTGTTGTTCTCCGAATTTACTTGACTATGCTATCTGAGTTGGAATATTATGAAATTTTATTTGCTGATACTAGACATACTATGAAATACCCCAAATTTTTCTTGGATTTAATCGGTGAGTTTTTATGCCATTTTCATGCTTATGAATACAACCTTGCAATTTCTGGCTGAACATGACTTCTGTATATAATGCTGTTTTGAGCCCTGTTTCTGTAGTTAGTATATGACTTGTGTATATGCGATGGATCCAAATGAGAGTCTAGTTTCTAGATTTTCTGACGGATCCAGATTTGCATTCTTGTGGCAAGGGGAATCTCAGATTTGGTGCAGCAATGTCTTACTGTCCAGAATTGAAAGTCTCGTTATCCTAGTCTATTATGAGTTGTCTGCCACCCGTGTATGTATTCTACCCAATCTGAGTTGTTCCTTGTTCCTTGCCATGTTTTTCTTACCCTGTTTATGCACGTATATGCTTACTTTACTAATAATGACACATAATCAAGCCGGGGTTAAGAGAAAGATCTAGTAATAGAAAATATAGTAATGTGTACTTGGAAAGGGGCCGTGTTCTCATCATATTACTTGATTCTGTTCTTGATTTATGTTAGTCATTCTGTTCTGCTGTCACTCTCATTCCATACTTACTCAGTACTTGCTTCTGCCGTTACTCTATACTTGTCTATCTGTTTTTCTGTGCGTGTTACCTGCACTACAAACGGCCCGTAAATTGCATTGACGTGTGTTTTGTTTCTCTATCCTCTTCCTGTAATTTGTTAAACTTGCAGACTTTGGTTACCAGCTGCCCAAGAGAGTAGGTGACCAAACATTCTAGTTGGTTGGAGTTCTTGCTACAATTTATTTTCCTGTTGTTTTGAATAAATTGTATTTTGCTACTTGGATTTTGTATTGGGCAGTTTGACCCAGAATTTATAGCTGTTGTTTCCATATCTGATTATTTGAGATGAAGTATTTTTTTTTCAAGTAATCTTGTTGGTTATGTTAATTTATTCATGCATGCGTGGCTGATTATTTCCTACTTATTCCTGTTTATTCGTGTGAAATGTTTTTTTTTGAGGAAGTTTATTCGTGTGAAATGTTAAAAAGATCCTTACAGCTTATGATTGGTGAAAGTCATTCGCTGGACTTAGTCACGTATCTGTATTTCGTATTTCTTTTTGGGAAGCGGGGAGTGACAAGATTTTTAGTGGTATCAGAGCCCATGTTTGGCTAATGTATTAGTTTGACTAATATATTAGACAAGTTTGGCTTGATCAGGATTGAGTCAACAGTACATAGACCATGCAGTAACATTAACAAATAATAATCAACTTGATCTGGATACTAATTATTTTTGATTTTGTGGAGACCATGGCATGCAGAGGTCCACTTCCCATCCTCAGGAGGAACAGCCTGGGCTTGAGGCTGTTACGAATGTGTTGGAGCGATTGATCCACATGCAGCAGAATCACAGTGATCTTGTGATGTCCGCAATGGAAGCTGCTCGGAACCTGACTCCCGCTGTGCCTACACAGACAGTTCTTCCTCCTCGTCTGGGTACAGTTACAGACTTCATGAGGCTACACCCTGAAAAATTCACTTGCACTGAGACGCCACTTGAGACCGAATAGTGGTTGAACAGGATGGAGAAGTTGATGTTGGTGGCGAGAGTTGCTGATGCCGATCGTGTGGATGTGGTGAGCATCCAGTTGGTGGACCTTACCCACATATGGTGGAGGGCTGAGTCCAAAAGGCTCAAACGGCCCATTGCTTGGACCACGTTCACCAGGAGCTTCTTGGAGAAGTTCTTCCCTAGCAGCACCCGAGTCGAGATGGAACAGCAGGTTCCTTCCACTGAAGCAGGTTGGTCAGTTCGTGCTATGTTTTGGAACTGTGTTACATATTGTTCATTCAATGTTGTAACATGAGACTCTCTTGGAACAGGGTACCAGGTCAGTGGATGAGTACGCGGTAGAATTCACTCGGCTTAGCCGCTTCGCAGCCGCTTTAGTGGCGAATGAAGAGGATCGAGCTCGGAGATTCCGTCTCGGGCTTGAGCGAGATATTCAGATGCATCTCGTTCTCCTTCGCCTGCGTAATTATGCTGAGGCTCTTGAGGTAGCTCGAACTCAGGAGCATGCCCGCAACAGGTTAGCTCCTCCCCAACGAGCTGTTCAGCACCCAGCTGCTGCTGTTAGGCCCTCTAGTGGGCCGATTCGGAGGCATGTCCTAGCCCATCCGGTCAAGAGAGCTCCCTACTCTTCTACTGCTCCTAGGGGAGTTGGTTTCTGCGACTTCTACCAGCTAGCTGGGCATGAGCGTAGGGACTGTAGGCGATCCAATCGCTGATGCTTTAGGTGTGGCGCTGCTGACCACTCAGTGCGAGATTGCCCACTGTAGCGGATGGCTCTTCCAGTCGGGAGACCAGTTCAGCTAGAGGCACCGGCTTGTAGTCCGGTCAGGCCACCGCTTCCCCCTCAGCGCTAGATCGTCGGTCAGAGGACCGCTGCTCCCAGGATAGGTCAGGCTTACAACCTGACAGCTGCAGATGCTCAGACGGCAGAAGGTGTTGTTGCAGGTCTCTTTGCTTTTCATTATTGTTATTTCCTTTGTTTCTTTCATTGCTTTGCTCTATTCTTTCATATTATTTGCACTGCATTGTTTTTCCCTCATTCCATCATCGTCATTTCTTTTTTCCTTGCCTTTTTACTATATCTTAGGTGTTATCCTAGTTTGTTATTTCCCTGCTCATGTTCTCTTTGATTCCGAGGTGACCAATTCCTTCGTTTCTTCCCGCTTTGTGGATCGACATCGGTTGGAGTGCATGTAACACCTTGAATTTGTAAAATATCAAAAATACCTGTTTTTATATATCTGTGACCCTTGTTTTCATAAATACGTATTTTCTGTGTATTTTCTGTATTTAAAATTTTTGTAAATTATTTTTCCACTTTCAATTTTTTTTTGTTAAAATGTATTGTTGGATCTTCTATTAAAGTCTATTTTTAATCAATGATTTTCTTTGTAACTATTTTCCAATGAAATTATATTGTAATTCAAACCCTATTAATCTTGTTATTATTACTATTATTGTTTTTTTGCTATTATTACTATTATTGTTATTTTTACTACTATTGGTAGTATTATTTTTATTATTATTACATTTGATTGTATATTAAAAATCATATTTTTTATTTATAAACCCTATTTTTCCGTATTGGATTTTACCCATTACCCATTACCCTAATATCTATTGGATTTAACCCATTTTGAACCCAAAACCCAACTACCCAATAACCCATTTATTCCAAACTCCTACCCTAAACACCCAATACCGTATTTATAACCCTACCCATTTACCCATAATCCTTTACCCTATAAACCCTATCAACCCAACCCGTTTGCACTACCCAGACCCGTTTAACCCTATCCCCTGTATACCCGAAACCCTAATGTACACCTAACCCTAATATACATACCATCCTATATATACCCCCACCCTGTTTACCCACCTCTTCACCTCCCACCAGCCGCTTCATCTCCCTTCCCCTACCTCTCGAACCCATCTCTGTGCTATCCCCTCTCCCTTCTCCACCCTGCTGGTGACCCCCCCCCCCCGCAGCACCTAGCCATCGCCAGCCCCATCGCCTTCTCTCTCGCCCCATCTCCCGGTGTCTCCCCCTGCCCTACTGCGCCATCTGCCTCTCTTTGCCTCCTTCCGTCGCTCAGTCACAACGCTTCAGTAGTGACCCCGATGCCTCGACAGTAGCAACCGCAGTGCCTCCCTCCTCCTATCGCGTCATCAGCCAGCAGCGCGTGTGCTGTGTTTCCCCTCGTAGCAGCAGCAGCATCGCGACTCTCCTTATCGCACCACCAGCCACTGTTTTTCCTCCCTGCGGTCGACCCCACCACCTCGGTAGCCCTCTCTCCCTCATCTCGGTGTCGCACCAGCACCTCAAGGCAGCGACTGCACCTCTCCGCAGTCCCCCTCCCGCCTTCAACCCATCTCCCGGTGTTCTCCGCTCTTCCCCATGCTTTGTTTTCTTCCCCATCGACAGAACAGCAAACACACCCCCCTGCAGTTGCTGGGTCTTTGTGTGCGTGTTGTTCTGGGTTTGTGCGAGCGCTCATTATTGCATTCGTGGGCTTGTGGTCGTAGTTCGTTGTTCGTGGTTCGTTATTGTGTTCGTGGGCTGTGCGATCGTTTTGTTCGTGCCCGGGAGTCCGAACCCGTTATTCTTGTTCTTGATCTTGGGCCGTTTCTGTCATCGTCTCTCAGGCAAGTAACTTGTATTCTTTCTTTGTGTAATACAAGTACTAAATACCGCCTGTAGTGTAGTTAGGTTCTAGAGACAATTCGTGTGTGAATCCTCTGTTATATACTATCTCTATTGTGTTGATTCGACCATAGTTACCTCACGACATACATGACATGAAACAACTAGGGATGACCACTTTTTGGATGTATATATGCATGTTGTTCGTATGATATCATGTGCTTGATGTATTCGTAGTATAACTTGTTGTGGACTTGTGAAATACCTTATACCATGTTGTTTGGACATCTAGTACACTATATTTCATGTTTGGGTTGATTTGGATGTTTTACATGAACTAGATGATTTTATGTTCGAATAGCAATTCTATTTTCTGTTACCTTGCTTTTGATCAGTATTTTAGACCATATTAAGGTCAGTATATGAAAAATAATTGTGAACATGAACTGTAGAGAATTCTGTTTATTTTTTTACCCTACTAACAGATCTCAGTTTTGTTTTACGATTTGTGAGTTATATCTATTTTACTACAGAGGTGTTGAGAGATTTTCATATTTTGTTTTCTATGAATTCTGAAGAGTAATCTATTTTTATCGTGATGTTAAAAGTATTATTTTGATCCAATATTTTACACAATACAACTAGACTTGATTGGGATTAACCCTGAATTTTTGTGGATTTATGGATTTATTTAATGAGTTTTACAAACCGTTCTATGTTTCCAAACGATTACTATACTAGCAGATTTTTCTTGCTGATTAGTAAAGAACCTAGATTTCGACCTGATTCTACTTACTTTCTCTAAAATCTTTGTGAATGTGAAAGCTAGCCTACTGTATCTATTTTATCAACCTTTCGACGGATTGAGATTTCGATTTATGGTTTGTGAGATATTACTGTTTTCGTACTGCAGTGCTTACAATTCCAGATTTACAAAACTAATGCATCTTGATATTTTCTAATTTTTGTTGACTAAACTATTTATTTTGAAAAATTACTAAACTTTATATTCTGTTACTAAACATATTAGGGAATACCCCATATTTTTTGTGGATTTAATTTGTGAGTTTTCATGCTGTTTCCCTGTTCTTGAATACAAATTTTTGATTTCTGACTTAACACGTTTTCTGGATACAAATCTGTTTTGAATCATGTTTTTGTTAAATACCATGACTTATATATATTTGCTGGATTCGGCCGGGAGTCTATTTTCCATATTCTCTGATGGATACAGATTTGCATATTTGTAGCAACGAGAATCCCAGTTTTAGTGCAGTACTGTCTTGCTGTCCTGAACTAGAATTTATGTTGTACTATTCATTTATGTGACTGTATATCATCTGTACATGTTTATCTGTCACCCTGAACCTGTTATTTATTTATACCATGTTATTCTTACTCTGTTTTATGCACATATATGCCTGCCTGATAATAATAATAAATGACCAAGTCGGGGTATAAGGGAAAGATCAAGTAGTGCAAAATTATAAAAATGTGTACTTGGAAGGGGATCCGTGTTTCCCATACTAAGCATCTGTTATGTGATATGATATTGTTATACTGATTACCTGACTGCACACTTCCCTATAGGAAGGTGTACTCGAAGGACGACCAATAGGTTCTGACTATATGATTACTGTTACTGATTACCTGACTGCACACTTCCCTATAGGAAGGTGTACTCGAAGGAGGACCACTAGGTTCTAACTATCTGATTACTGTTTGATTTCTGTCTGATTACTGATACCTGAGTACACGGCCCTATATGATCCCCTACGAAATCTAAACGTAATTTATTTGGATGTAGCAACCATGTGATAAAAACCTGTGGCACATAAAGTGCTACCTAGTTAGTAATAAATATAAGACTATAAGAACTGACATCTGTTACACTGTTACCTGTTATCATCTGATTGTTATCTGACACTGTTATTTTTTACTGTCCGACTGTTACCTTACACTGCTATCTGTATATCTGTCAGTATACTGTTGACACTTGACACATGTTATCTGTATCTGTTAGTATACCATGCTAACTAATTTGTTTTCCTGATTCATGTTAGATATTATACTTCTGTTAATATTCCTATTCCATGCTATGTTAGTTTCTGTTGTTGTAACATATTTGTTTACCCTTTTCCAATACTTGTATCCGGCACTACAAGCAGCCCGTAACTTGCATTGATGGGAGTTTGTTTTCTTTTTCCTCTTCCTGCAATTTATTAATTGCATACCAGGGTGATCAGCTGCCAGATGGAGTTAGTGATATGAGATATTAGTGCTGGAGTTTTATTATAATTTCTATTACTTATTTGAACAATTGTATTTGGTACTCGGATTTATTTTGTGTTTGGGCAATGTGACCCAGGATATTAACTTATTCCGACCTGATTTATTTGAGATTATTATATTTTGGTTTCATGTAAATTTTTGTTGATTTATGGATTCAATTATGCATGCGTGGTTGACTTTTCTTGCTTCCGACTCTGATTATTCTTGTGAAATGTTGTAAAGATCTTGAAAGCTTATGAGTGATGAAAATCATTCGCTGGGCTTAGTCATGTATCCGTATTCCGTATTCTCTTTTTGGGAAGTGGGGCGTGACAATATCTAGAGTAGTGAAAATTATTTTTGGTTTATTTTATTTTAAATATTGATATTGGGGTTGATATTTGAGTTGGATCAGTATTATTGATATATTGGAGTTATGAGTTGAGTTTTAAGTGAAGAAATATTGTTTACTTTATTTTATAATTTTGGAGAATTTGTATGAGATAATTTTAATGTATTTTGTATTGTTAGAATTATTAAAGTATAGTGTTGGGGTTTATTTGAAATATTTTGGAGATTGGGGGCTTATATGTTAATATTCCTTATTAATTATACATATAGATTATTTTATTTTCCCAAAAAAAACCCTCCCCACTTCCTTCTTCTCCTTTCTCCTCTCTAGTTTCGATTTTGCCATTCGAAACTGAAAAACCCATTTCAGCCTCAACCTTCCCCACCCAAATCCACTCAAATTCTTCATGATTTTCAAATTCATTAGAGGGGATGGCTAAGTGAGGGGAGCCCTAGCTCGTGGTAGCATCAATTTGGAGAAATAACGGTAGAAAGGTATACCCTAGTTTATTTTATTTGTGTGGAATTAAGTGTTTTTAACTTCTATTTAATAGAAATATGGTAGTAGAGAGATTATGAGGTATTGGGTATTATATAGGTAGGAAATTAGTAAATTATTAGAAATTTTGCAAGTTGCTAATAAATTAGGGTTTTGGGTTTATAAAAATGAATTTTGCATATGAGAATTATCCCTTTCATAGTAGTAAAAATTTTGGTTGAGCCATTAGAATAATTTGAGGGCGGATTTAGTAATTGTTTGGGGGATAAAAATCCCGTAGGAATTTGAATGTTATGTGCATCGCACATGTGCATGTCGATCGTTCGATAAAAATGCCTGAGTGACATTAGGATTAGTATTAATATTACCTGTGACTGGTTTGGATGTTTTGAGCCCTAATTGGCTTTGAAATTTGATAATAGGAGATGCTAGTGACTTCGGATGTGTAATGGAGAAGTGGTGCTTCGAGTCTTCACGGGATATCAAGTGAGTATGATACAACTATATATTCTTTATGTTACAAAAATTTTGGGGTTTTCCGACCTATATAATATTAATTATGGCCAAGTTTAATTTAAAAAGTAAATACGCATTTTTAAAGAGCTACATGAGTTTTTGTGAGATTTTGAGATAGTAATGAATTTGGATATATGAAGCATGATATTTAGGATAATACGATGCGTTGAGGTGTTGTAGTAATAAAATAGATGGAATATGTTGTAGATGTATAATTTTGGCTATATATATGTGATATGTTGTTTATATAATGAACGATAGCTATATGTATTGTTTTAATTATAAATTTTAGGTATATAACCCAATGAAAATGACATATATATATGGTGTTATGATGTACTGACCTATTTGGTGTATGTGTGTGATATATGTGGGTGATAATGAATTGAGATATCATTATCAATAAAATTAATGAGTGAATATGCATATAATATAGTGATGTTTTAAGTGAAACTAATGAGCGATAATATGATGTAATCATCTACTTCACATGGCTTATTCTTAATATATTATAATGTGATAAAATAAATCATTTAGTGCATTCATGATATGAAATAATGTGGTGTAATAATCTGATAAACTAAATAACCGGGTGTATGGAAATATGTGATAATGAGGTAAAAAATAGTACGGTATACTCATAATGTGTGATGTGATGACAAAATAAATAATATAGTGCATTCTTGACATGCCATAATATGATGTGATGATTTTATATGTTAAATACCGTAGTATTGCATATATGTGATACAATGAAAAGATAAGTGAGATGGTGAACATTGTATATGTGTTAATAAGTTTAGGTAAAAGATGAGATGTTATGTGTTATTAAAATGAGATATTAATTCCCACGGTAAGTGATGAAGATGTGTCAATTTATTGAAGTAAAAGATGAGATGATATTTGATGATAAAATGAGATGAAAAGATGAAATGAAAATGATAATAACAAATGTATTTTGTTGACCAGTACCTACAGAAATCCTGGGGGTTTGGACTAGACCTCCTAAAACCCAAGGACCGGCTTGGGGTGCATGGTTATTACCCAAACTATGTTTGGGATGCGTGTTTTTATCGCCCAAGATATCGGCTTGAGGCCCGGTTATTCCCTCGATGACGGATGTCCCGAGGAAGTAACCTAGTGGGACTAGGGGTGTGTGTTTCTCTCGCTGGCTTCTGCTGAGAGGAAGTACCCAGTTTATCTGGGGTGCGTTTTTTCCCTCCTGGCTTCGGCTGGGAGCAACTACCCAAGTTCTATTTGGGGTGTGTGTTTCCCTCGCTGGCATAGGCTAGGAGGAAGATGTAGCCTCGGACGCGTAAGATCCCGAGGGGGCAAAGGTCCTCGTGTTTATTGAGCTGTCGGCTTTCAGTATAGTGGGATACTGTAGCTCACTAGTCGACAAATTAATAAAATGAAAGAAAGTGAATTGTGAATGAGAAAGAAAAAAATTATTAATGTGAAATGAGAATGGGAAATTAAAGTAAGTGTATTATGAGTTGAGAACAAAGAAAAAATAAATTATATTATAAGATGAGATTGAGAGAGTAAATAAAGTGAATTAATAAGAATAAAATGAAGAAATTGTATTATGGAAATGAATACGAGAAGTAAAGAAAATGTATTATGCATTATATAAATGATAGTGAAGAAGATGTAATATGAAAATGGTAATTAAAGAAAAATATGATGTGCTATGAGTGGATGCACCTTAAAATTGTGTCGAGAAACTACTTGCCCGCTATTTTCATGGAAATGGTTGGAACTACCTGCCTTGGCACAACTCCTACGGTGAAATTGTGGGTTGTTGATATGATAGTTGTATTGGGAGATGGAAATGAAAAGTAAAGTGAATTGAAGATGAAAATGAAAATAAAGTAAAGCAATAATCGAGCTACTGGCTTGGGATGTGATGAGTTATGAGTTATTACCCAAGTTCTACTTGGGGTGCAGTGATTATTACCCAAGCTATTGGCTTTGGGGTGTGATGTATTATTACCCATACTATGTTTGGGATGCGGAATATAAATTGATGAGAATGAAAATGAAGTTAATTGTAACATGAGATGTAAGTGAAAATGAAAGTAAGATAAATTATCAATAAGAATGAGAAGTAACTAAAGTTGTATGACGAGATGATAATAAGTTATAAAGCATGTATTTGATACAATAAGAGTGAGCATTAAAATAAGCGATATGATGATGATAGGATGAAATGAAAGTAAATTGTAATTTATAATGAGATGTTATGATATGTGTTATAAGAAATGAATGAATGTGATATTATGGGATTGAATGCATATGAATAAGATGCGATGAAAACGGATGAATGTGATGATATGCAATAAAATAAATACATGTAATGAGATGTTATGAAGATGTATGTGATATTATTGAATGTATCAATGTGATGTTATGTAATATGAGAATGAGAAAGAAAATGTATATGAATGAAGATAAGTATGAAAGAATATGAGTCATGAGTATGTAAATGAAAATGAATGGTAAATGAAGTACGCGGTTGAACAAGTATGAAGAAAATGAGGTAGTGGTATTATGTGATTATATATGAAAATAAAGAAATGTTGATGTGAAGATAATTATGAAAAGAGGAATAATTGTGTTAGGGGATTAAGAATGAAAAATAATGGAATTGTATGTGAATTAATATAGTGTTTTGTATATTAGTGTAAAGTGAAGGAGTTACCTATACAAAATTAATATGATGTGGTGCATATAAGATTAATCATGAAGGTTTAAGTATGAAAAATTAATGTGTATAACTCAAACAAATTGTAGTATGGAAAAGAGTATAAGAAATAAAGAAATTGGGTGTGTATGAGATAAATTTTGTGTAAGTATAATAAAGTTATAAGTGATATTAGTATAATGCATATAGTGACGTGTGTTAAGCTATGGATATTTGGGTGGGTGTAGATTTGAAGAGTACTTTGATATAAAGTCGTATTTATGATATTTTTATGTTCATATTTCAGGTTGAATCATACTATCTTGATATTTGTAAGTTCAATCTATTTTTTTTCTTATACGGTTTAATTTATTTGTTAGACTAGTAAATTATACTCACACCAGAAATGGTTAACCCCTTAGTGTTTGGGGGGTTAGGGGAGTCCGAGGGCTACCCTAGATCCCCTACTATTGCAGGTCCTCAGTAGTGCATAGGTGAGGCATGGAATTTAGTGGAGTGGGTTCTTTTATTTTTACAAAAATATTTTGTATAAGTTTAGTTATATGAATAGTAAAAATTATGGTTTATATTGCATTTTGAATGTATAAGTATGTGGATGACGATGATGAGTATATTGTGGAGTGGTATGATATGTTTTTGACCCGTACCCATCTCGTTGTGGAGTACCGAGCTCTATGGTATGTTTTATAAGTTCTTTTCTAAAAATTTTACTACGTTTTCAAAGAAATTCATGGTTTTTATTTGATATGTGATATTTTATTATGAGTTTGGCCCCCATAGCATAATAATTATATCGCCTGTGTGTTTTTGCTCATTTTTGGACTGGGGGGGCGTGATTATATTGCCTGTGTTATGAGCTACGGAATTTAGAGCATAATTCCGTAAGCTTTTTGTGTTTCGGGGCAGAAATTTCAGGGGGAACTCTGCCAAAATTTTATTTGAAATATAACTATTTCAGTTTATGTTTAAAGTGGTATAGAAATTGAAGGAATTGAATTTGGAGTTATTGAATTGAAAAAAAAAATGGGGTGTTACAGTGCAGCATCATGTCAGAGGCTTAGAAAATTGTCACAGGTGGCGGTGTTTTCGTCTGTTCCCGGGAGTGCAAGCAGAGTCCCATGGTTATTGGTGGTTCAGACTTCATGGCTGACCTGATCGTCATTGGGAATTTGGGATTCGATGTCATTCTGGGTATGGATTGGTTGGGTGAATCCCATGTTGTCATAGATTGCCGAGTCAAGAAAGTTGTATTCAGAATCCCAGGTCACGCAGAGTTTGAGTTCCATGCTGGGGGGACACCCCTTAGCCGAGCTAAGACCGCAGTTGATCAGGAGACTTGTCCTATGGAGTTGCACACAGGATGTGAGGCTGCACCTCTAGTAGTGCGGGAATTTTTGGATGTGTTTCCAAAGGAGTTGCCTGGGCTACCCCAGATCGGGATGTGGAATTCGGTATTGGCATTCAGCCAGGTACGGCGCCGATATCGAAGAGTTCCTACAGGATGGCACCGGTTGAGCTAGCAGAGTTGAAGGTGCAGATTGAGGGTTTGCTAGATTTGGGGTTCATCTAACCTAGTGTTTCGCCGTGGGGGGCTCCAGTCCTATTTATCAGCAAGAAGGACGGTAGCCGTCGATTGTGCATTGATTACCGAGAACTGAACAGTGTTACTATGAAGAACCGGTATCCGCTGTCCAGGATTAATGATTTGTTTGATCAGTTGGGCAGAGCAGCTGTCTTTTCGAAGTTAGATTTTCGTTCACGGTATCATCAGGTCAAGTTGAAAGCAACTGATGTGCAGAAGACAGCGTTCAGGACCAGATACGGGCATTATGAGTCCCTAGTGATGCCTTTCGGAGTCACGAAGGCGCCAACTGTATTCATGAGTCTGATGAACTTGGTCTTTTCCTCATTCTTGGACAGATTCATGGTGGTCTTCATAGATGATATTTTGGTGTATTCTCAAAACCGGGAGGATCATGCTGAGCATCTAAGGTTGGTTCTACAGACTCTGAGGTAGAATCAGCTCTATGGGAAACTCAGCAATTGTGAGTTTTGGCTTGACCGAGTTACCTTCTTGGGGCACATTATCTCGGGCGAAGGAATCTCAGTTGACCCGTCCAAGGTTGCTACAGTGAAAGATTGGCCAGTGCCTAAATCAGTTTCGGATGTGAGAAGTTTCCTTGGTCTAGCTGGATATTATCGAAAATTCGTCCAAAATTTTTCGAAGATAGCTGTGTCATTGACTAAGCTGACAGGGAAGGATCAGAAGTTCATCTGGGATGGAGATTGCAGCGAAGCTTTTGCAGAGTTGAAGAGCAGGTTGACATCAGCGCCAGTGTTAACTATTCTGGATGGTTCAGGTGGATTTGTGGCTCATTGTGACGTTTCTGGCAAGGGTTGTGGTGCAGTATTGATGCAGAAGGGCCGAGTTGTTGCCTATGCATCTAGACAGTTGAGGCCACATGAGAGGGACTATCCGACTCAGGATTTGGAGTTGGTAGCAATGTTCTTTGCTTTGAAGCTGTGGATACACTATTTACTTGGAGACCGAGTGGAAATCTTTACTGACCATAAAAGCCTCAAGTATGTCTTCACCCAGAAGGCATTGAACATGAGGCAGAGACGTTGGTTGGAGTTAATGGCCAACTATGATACCAATCTGCAATATCATCCTGGCAAGATCAACTTGGTACTAGATCAGAGAGATCTGGATAAGCAGATGCGGAGGTTGGAATTGGATGTGATTTTGCTGAGTTCTGATCGGAGTTGCATGATGCTTCAGCTTCAGTCATCTCTTGTTGAACAGATTAAAGAAGCTCAGGCTGGTGATGAGCAGTTGCAGGGATTCAGAGCAGAGGTTGAGGCAGGTTCTAGAACGGATATGGATATTCATGAAGATGGGTCGCTTCATTTTGGGTTCAGGTTGTGTGTTCCGAAGGGTGAAGTTCGTCAGAGGTTGCTTGAGGAAGCCCACCATTCATCGTACTCTATTCATCCCGGAGGTACTAAGATGTACTAGAACTTGAAGCTTCACTTTTGGTGGCATGGTATGAAGAAGGCTGTGGCTAGGTTTGTGTATCAGTGTTTGATCTACCAGCAGGTGAAGGCAAAGCATCAGAGAATCGCTGGACTTCTTCAGCCTCTTCCCATTCCAGAGTGGAAGTGGGAACACATCATGATGGATTTTGTGACCGCCTTGCCGAGGTGTCCCAAGGGTCACAACGCCATTTGGGTGATTGTGGACAAACTGACGAAGAGTGCTCACTTCATTCCCTTCAGAGTTGGGTAGTCTACTGAGAGCCTAGCAGAGATGTACATGCAAGAGATTGTCAGGCTTCATGGGGTTCCAGTCAGTATTGTATCCAACAGGGATACAAGGTTCAGGTCTCAGTTTTGGGAGAGTCTTCAGAGTAGTCTGGAGAGTAAACTGAAGTACAACACAGCTTTTCACCCTCAGACAGATGGACAGTCAAAGAGGACCATCCAGACTCTAGAGGACATGTTGTGGTCTTGTGTGTTGCAGTTTGGTGGATCGTGGGAGGACCATTTGCATCTTGTAGAGTTCTCGTACAAGAACAGCTTACAGGCCAGTCTTAAAGCTGTACCGTTCAAGGCACTATATGGTCGGAAGTGCAGATCACCGGTGTGTTGGGATGACATTGGTGAGAGAAAGTTGTTGGGTCCGGAGTTGATCACCAGGACAGTTGATGCGATGACTCAGATCAGGAAGCACCTTCAGGCAACGCAAGACAGGTAGCGGAGATGGGCAGATGTCCATAGGAGAGCCTTGGAGTTTGAGGTTGGTGACCACGTTTTTCTTAAGGTATTGCCGTGGAGAAGTGTCATTCGGTTTGGTGGTGGAGGCAAGCTAAGCCCTAGGTTCATCGGGCCATTTGATATCGTGGAACGAGTTGGCAAGGTAGCCTATCGTCTTTCATTGCCACGGCATTATCTGGGGTGCACGACGTCTTCCATGTCTTACAACTCAGGAGGTACATCCGTGATGAGGGCCACGTGATCGACTACTCAGAGTTGTCTGTGCAGCTGGATCTGTCTTTGTGATTCCGCCAGTTGCTAACTTTGACCGGCGGGAGAAAGTGCTGAAGAACAAGGTCATCAAGCTAGTTCGACTTTCTTGGAATCCTCACTCGCCGGTTGAGTCAACTTGGGAGTTGGAGGAGGAGATTCAACAGAAGTTTTCTCATTTGTTTGAGTAGCTTTGTTTTGTTGTTGTTCTTTCTTTTCTTTCGGGGTTACCCTATGCACTTCTTGTTTGAATTTCGAGGATGAAATTATTCTTGTTAGGTGGGTAGCATTTGTAACCCTTGTTTTTTCCTATTCTTGTATTTTGGATGTATTTATCTTTTTCTTAGTATTTTTTCTAATTGTATTCTTCTGTTCCTTCTGAACCATGTAATTGTTCTTCATTCTCAATAAATCTATCAATCTTGCCTTCGATTCAATTTTTTGGCCTTGAATGTTCTTGATTTTATATATTTCTGTCAAATTATTGTCTCCAGATGAATTGTTTAATTCTAGCTATTTGTTTCAGGGCCTAATTAATTGTTATTTCAATCTTACCCTAAAACCCCAAATACCATTTCTCTTATTTGATTAAAACCCAATACCCATTACCTGTTTACCCCTAACCCTAATTTACTCCTATATTGTCATGCCCCCCTTCCCAAAAAGAATACGGAATACGGATACGAGACAAAAGCCCAGCAAAAATTTTCATCATCCATAAGCTGTTCAAGAATCTTTACCACATTCACAAGAATCATCAGAGTCGGAAGCAAAAGAATCAACCACATGCACATATGAACCCAAATACCAACAAGAATACTTGAAACCAATTATATAAATCTCAAATAGTCATGATCTGAATAAAACAAATATCTTGGTTCACATTGCCCAAATACAAGAATAAATCCAAGTATCAAAATACAATATTGTTCAAACAAGCTAAAAGAAATAATAATAAAATCCAGCACTAATACTTCATGTCACCGATACCATCTGGAATCTGTTCTCCAAAATCTGCAATTCAACAATTGCAGGAAAGAGAAAAAGAAAAAAATAAGTACCCGTCAATTACAAGTTACGGGCTACTTATAATGTAGGATACAAGTTTATGGGGAAACTAACTAGCAACATGGTATAAGCATGATGTCTAAATAAACAATTAGCATGGCAAAGTGAACAAGTGTAAATGGCATGAATCAAGTGTCAAGTAATCAAATATCATGTAAACATGCTTCAAGTGTCAAGTATCATGTCTCATGTCTCATGTCTCATGTAGTCAAGTATCAAGCAAGCATGTATCATATTCAAGTATCATGTTCAAGTATCATGTATCAAGTCTTGTAGTGATTTCTATCTAAGTAGCACTTCATGCAGCCCACCTTACATTGTTGCTACAGCAAATAGTTTCGCTTTAGATTTCATAGTGGACCATAGAGGGCAGTATACTCGGGGACAAGTCAAGTAATCGAGCTCCAAGCTCCAAGTATCAAGTATCATGTAATCACGTGTCAAGTTGTGCAAGTGGAAAGTATCGTGTTTTGCGTGCAAGTATCAAGTAATCACGTGTCAATTATCATGTCTCAAATAATCACGTAGGATCAGTGGATCCCCTTCTGAGTACACGTTTCTGAATTATCCACTATTAGATCTGTCCTTTAAACCCCGGCTTGGTTATTTGTTATTAATGTCAAACAAGAATATATATGTGCAAAATATATCAAGAATAACATGGCATGATCATGTGACAAGTGCAAGTTGCAAGATAAATATTTACGAGTGCAAGATATCTCATAAAGGAATAAAATAGACAAATCTCAAGTTCAGGACAGCAAGACCATACTGTAGTAAAACAGTGATTCCCAGTGTTGCAAATATGCAAATCTGAATCCGTCAAAATATCTAGAAAATAGATTCCCAACCGAATCCAGCGAGTATAAATAAGTCATATATTAATTCACAAAAACATATCTCAAAACTGAGTTGAATACAGAAAATAGGTTCAGTCAAATCAGGAAAACGAATTCGAGAACAGGAAAACAGCATGAAAACATATTAAACAAATCCACAAAAAATCTGGGGTAATCCCCTTATGTCCAGTATCTAAATATAAAGTTTCATAATTTGCCAGTAAAATTAGATCAGTCATCAAAAATTGGGAAACAGCAATATACGAGAGTTTGGCAAATCTGGAATTCCCAACACTGCTGTATGAAAACTATGATATCTCGCAACCAGTGAAACGAAGTCCAATTCCGCCAAAGGGATATGAAAATAGAAAAAATATAATAACATTCATATTTCACAAACAATTTTCCATACAGGAAAAGGAATCAGGGTGAAAATACGATTCTTTACAGAACAACGAGCAAAATACAGCAAGTATAGTTTTTCATAAACGAGCATGAAACAGCACATAAAACTCATCAATAAAATCCACCAAAAATTATGGGTAATCCCTAAGTAGATATAGAAAAACTGTCCAAAGTTTTAGATCAAAATAACATGTTTAGAACTAGTATCAAAATAATTTAATCATCAAAATTACCAAAAAACGAAATTTGGAAATGATCTACACCTCTGTAGTAAAACAGTCATATCTCACATATACGAAAACAAAATCGAGTAAGGTCAGAGGGGTTGGAAAATAGACGAAATTCTCTAAAACTCCTGTTTTATACTGGAACTAAGATACTAACTTCAATACAGTCCAAAACGGCAAACAAAACAGACCAGCGACAAATTAAATACAGATTTTTCCCTTTAACAACAACTCAACATATACAAAACTTGTTAGAAACACAACCAAATATGAAATCGAGTCTACCAAGTATCCAAACATCATGAATTAGGGTATCTAGCATGTCCACACCAAGTATATCACATGGGTCTCAACAAAATCACGAATTCTCACAAAAGTCTCACATACATGATCATGTCAAATTTTATGTCGTGAGTCATCTATGGTCAAATAGCACTATATAGAAAAAAACCATCAAGAATAACACATACAAGAGTCATCTCTAGATCCAACTATACTATAGGTGGTATTTTTTTGACTTGTATCATACAAAGTAATTTGAGTACAAGTACTTGCCTTAACCGAAGATGAAGAATGACGAAAATCAAGAGTAACGGGAATGGGTTCCCGACAACGAGCAAAACCCACGAACAAAAATCCACGAACTAATGAATCCAAGCAAACTTGATCGAAAATCTCCACACGAACAAACTCCACCAAAAGAGAGATGATCCAAGAGGGATGATGACCATAGTGTCTTGCGGCCACAAGAGGGATCAACGCCGGAGAGGATGAGAGAGACTAGGGATTGTTGTATGGTGGTGTAGGAGATGGTCGGTCAAGGGATGATGGGGCTCGGGTGTTGGGGTGTTGCAGCGTCGGAGAGTGCACAGGCCGGAGGGAGTGGCTCGGCCTAGGGTCTGGGTGTCGGGCTGGAGTGCGGGTGGCGCAAGCAAGGAAGGGGAGAGGCCGAGGGTTTTTATGGAGGCTAGGGTTTAGGATTAGGGTTTAGGGAGAGAGATTAGATATATATATATATATATATATATAAGGCGATTAGGGTTAATGGTTAATTAGATTGTGGGTAATTAGGAGTAGTAGTAGGATTTGTTTAATTGGGCTTTAATTAGGATACAAATTGTATAGGATATCAAGTAGGATTGGGGATTTAATTTGGCTTTGGTAATCTTATTAGGGATCAAACAATAGGATTGGGAATAGGATAACAACCAACCACCTCTACAAGCACCCAAGTACAGAAATAAAGAAGACAAGAACCAAAAGAAAGAAAGAGCAAAATAATAAAGAACGAAACCAAAAAGACAACCAATCAACCACAAAGAGCTCAAAATGAAATAAATAAATATATATCGAAAACAACTCCAATATATGGTTCAGAAAGAATACAAGAGAGAAAATACACCAAAACGAAAAATACACTCAAAAATACACAAAATGAAAAATAGGGGTTACATATACAAATCCCTACTTTTAAACCCTATTAACCCTAAATAATTACTCTTCTAATTAACCCTACAGCCGCCCCCCTACTGTTTCTTCATCTCCTTCCTCCACAGCCTTCCATCTCCTTCACCTCACCCCCACTCCGCCGTTCTTCCGCCCTGTTGCCCACATTCCTCAGCGCCCTCATCCCCTCCTCATCATCAACTCGACCTCCACTTCGTCTTCTCCGTCGATCCACCTCCTCACCCCACTCCCTGTGCACCTCGTCCACACCCAAACCCCAAGCAGCGCCTGCCTCTTCCGCACCGCCTCTTCGACCTCCCGTTGAGCCGCCAACCACCCTCCTGAACCCAACTCCTCGACCACCTCCCTATGCTCCCACAACGTCCTCATCCCCGTCACCTTCCCTCGTCGACCCTCTGCTATTTTTACCATCGAAACATAGCACCCCCAGACTGTCGACTGCACCACCTCCGATCACCTCCCCCTACACCCCCGCAGCTCCGACGACCCCCACTGATGCCACCCTCGCTGCCGTCGGCCTCCATCAGTGCACTATCTCCTCCATCTTCATCTTTGAACCTCAGCCGTCCGTTAGATCTTGATCATCATCACCATTAGCGATCTCGATCCGTGTTTGCCATTTGGTTTGTCTAGTTGCTGTGGTTTCTGTTTGTGGGCTTGATTCGCTGTTCCGCTGTTTTGCACGCCGATCACACGTGTTATCGTGGTTCGTTGCCTGGGATCCGTTCCTGTTATTCTTCGTCGGATTCATCGCCGTCCCTAAGGTAAGTAACTTGTATTATTTTTGTTGTATATACAAGTACAAAATACCGCCTATAGTATCGCTTTTGTTCCTAGATTCATTCCCATGAACAACCCTTGTTAGATATTGACTCTATTTGTTGATCCATCCGTAGTCATCATTTGTCACACACACGACATGAAACTAATCTAGATTTAACTAGACTTTTGATGCATGTATGTATGTTGCTTCGTGATCTATGATATGTTGTATGTTTCTTGCATGCTTGATGTGTTAGTTGTTTTGTCTTGCAGTAAACTTGTTAAACACCCATACCATGTTGTTTTGGACATCTATTATACCATACTTAGTATTTTGTTCTAATTTGGATTTGTTGCATATGTATTTGATTTAATGCATAAGAAGAGTTTCTGTTTTGCTGCTCCCTATTTTGTGTCGGTATTTTAGACCCTGTTAAGGTCAGTAAATAAAACTAATTTTTAAATATAAATTATAAATTCCATTGTCTATTTTCTAGAATTTTCGACAGATCTCAGTTTCGATTTGTGAGGTGTAAGTTATTGTTGTTTTATTTCAGATATGTTGAAAATTCCAGTTTCTGTTTTATATGATTCTTGTATAGTTATTCATTTTAATACTGATGTCAAAAGTAAGATTTGGATCTAATAATTTTCTGGGTATAACTAGACATGACTGGGATTAACCCCAATTTTTTGTGGATTTAACTAATGACTTTTATAAACTATTCTATGCTTATGAACAACTACTATATTTCCAGAATTGCATGCTGTTCAGTAAAGAACCATATTTTCATCCTGATTCCGGTTGCTGTTGATTAAAACTTTGTAAATATAAAATGTAGCCTGCTATATTTATTTTACAACCCTTTTGAAGGATTTGGATTTCAAATTATACTTTGTGATCTATCGCTATTTTAGTACTGCTGTATCTAAGGTTTTAGATTCACAAACTTACTGTATCTTGCTATTTTCCGAATTTACTTGACTGCTATCTGAGTTGGAATATTATGAAATTTTATTTGCTGATACTAGACATACTAAGGAATCCCCCAATTTTTTCTTGGATTTAATCAGTGAGTTTTTCATGGTTATGAATACAACCTTGTGATTTCTGGCTGAACATGACTTCTGTATATAATGCTGTTTTAAGTCCTGTTTATGTAGTTAGTATATGACGTGTATATGCGCTGGATCCGGCTGAGTGTCTAGTTTATAGATTTTCTGACGGATCTAGATTTGCATTCTTGTGGCAACGGGAACCTCAGATTTGGTGCAGAAATGTCTTGTTGTCCAGAATTGAAAGTCTCGTTGTCCTATTCTATTATGAGTTGTCTGCCAGCCGTGTATGTCTTCTACCCAACCTGAGTTGTTCCTTGTTCCTTGCCATGTTTTTCTTACCCTGTTTGTGCACGTATATGCCTACTTTACTAATAATGACACATAATCAAGCCGGGGTTAAGGGAAAGATCTAGTAGTGGAAAATATAGAAATGTGTACTTGGAAAGGGCCGTGTTTCCACCTGTTACATGTTTCATGATTACATGATACAAGATCCTGTTTACCTGATTACCTAGCTACACACTTCCCTATAGAAAGGTGTACTAAGAAGGGGACCCGTAGGTCCTACCTGTTACCTGATTACCTGTTATATAATTATTAGATTACATAATATATGATCCTGTTTACCTGATACCTGAGCACACGGTCCTATACAATCCACTACGAAATCTAAACGTAACTTGCATGTGTGTAGCAACCATGTGGTAAAATTTGGGATGCATGAAGTGCTACCTACATAAGACTAAATACAAGACTTGAAATAACATGATCACCTGCATATTTTTGTTACCTGTACATGCTACCTGACATCTGTTACATGTTTACTTGCTTCCATGATACCTGTTACCTATCACATGTCACATGCACCCTGTTGTTTCATCATATTACTTGATTCCGTTCCTGATTTATGTTAGTCGTTCTGTTTTGCTGTTACTCTCATTCCATGCTTATTCAGTACTTGCTTCCACTGTTACTCTATATTTGTCTATCTATTTTTCTGTACTTGTTGTCTGCACTACAAGCGCGCCGTAACTTGCATTGACGGGCATTTTGTTTCTCTTTCCTCTTCCTGTAATTTGTTAAAATTGCAGACTTTGGTGGCCAGCTGTCCGAGGGAGTAAGTGACCAAACATTCTATTTGGCTGGAGTTCTTGCTACAATTTATTTTCCTGTTGTTTTGAATAAATTGTATTTTGCTACTTGGATTTTGTATTGAGCAGTTTGACCTAGAATTTATAATTTTTGTTTCCATATTTGATTATTTGAGATTAAGTATTTTGTTTTCAAGTAATCTTGTTGGGTATGTTAATTTATTCATACATGCGTGGTTGATTATTTCCTGCTTATTCCTTATTTATTCCTGTAAAATGTTGAAAAGATCCTTAAAGCTTATGAATGGTAAAAACCATTAGTTGTACTTAGTCACGTATCCGTATTCCGTATTACTTATTGGGAAGCGGGACGTGACAATGAGATAGCGAGTGGGTCGCTTTGGTAAATACTTTTGAAAGTGGCTCAGTTTGGTAAATACTTTCAGAAAGTGGGTCGTTTTGGTAAACAAATTCCTCATATGGCAGAAGATTTGCGGTTGCGAGGGAGAACAGATTTCAGGCTGTAAGCCCACTGAGACCTATACCATTAAAATAATACTTTTTCGCGAGAAATGGAAGTGAGACTGGGATTCACATGGGCATTTTGGGAATCAGAAGAGCGTGGCTGAAAGCCCACTAAGGCCCAAACCCTAGAACAAATTTTTTGGCGAGAATTCATCAGCCAAACTAGGAATCGTAGGGGCATTTTTGAAAACAACCGAGTCGTAGCTTAGAGCAAATAGAATAACTTATTTGTTTTAGTTTTTTTTTTCTTTTTTCTGAAATAATATCCTGAGATGGCGTTTGTTTTAAGTGTTTTTTCCAAACACTATTCAGAATACTGATACCCCTCTTTTCGAAAACAGCTCCTCCTTTCCTCTCCTCTCTCACTTCTCAACTCTCTCTCTCCCTAATTCTCCTATAACAAAAAGAAGTAATTCACCACTTTCTTTCTCTCTCTCTCTCTATATATATAACCCCACACTCCACCGTCGGATCCACCTCTCCTCCTCATCTCACGGCTCAAACCCCTCTTCCATCACCTCACACCAGCGTCCTCATCGCCGAATCCATGGGGTTTCAAGAAGGGGAGGGATCGGAGAGTGGGAGGAATTTGTGGTTTTCGAGATTGGGGAGGACGAAGCGCAGTTCGGTGCTTCCATTGTGATGACAGTCGGATTTTTGCGAAATTTTGGCGGAAAGTGGAGGATTTCGCGGTTGGAGACATTCCGTTGAGGTAATTGAAGCAGCACTGTTGTATATGAATTATATGAAATTTATAGATTGGGTAGTTATTGTTGTTGTTGTTGTTAGAATGAATGAATGTAATTAGCAAAGTAGAAGAGTTATCATGTTTGTTGTCGATTGTGTTGTTGTGTTTGATGTACCATGCTTGTTAGAATTGTTGGGTAGGTTTCGATCAAAATCAGCTTCATGTTGCTCATTCGTTGTCTATGTTTGAGGGAGCGTCGGTGTGTTATGCTTATTGTGATTGTATACCCTATCGAAACCAAATTCTGTTGGTGGGTGTGTCTAGTTGTGATAGTAATCAAAACTTTGTTGGGATTATTTTTACGAATGAAATTGGATGGAAGGGCGAAATCTAGTTAAATCCATATTAGCAGTTATTCGAGTCTGATTAGATGGGCTAGTTGTTTTGTGGTTTGTCTTAATTTGTGAGTGATAGTTAAATGTGATTCACAATAAGAAATCTGTTACTTTTCTACTAATCCTAGTCCATTCTAGGAGTTCTCGGCAGCTGTGAGGAAAAGATCCAATGGCCCCTTAAAACTTATGATCCTTCATGACCTCTCCAAAAATTGAGGGGTGATGACCTATGAGCACGGATACGGTTACGGGCTGCAGGTACGACACGACACGGGTACAAGGATACGTGATTTTACAAAAAAATAGGATACGGGTGCATTGTGGGTATGTTAAATATAAAATAATTTATATTATATCTATAGATACAACAGAACAGCTATTAAAGTCTATTTTTCAGAAAAACAGCTTTCAGAAAACGGTTTTCAGCTAGAAATATAACCGAATAGCAGTTTTCAGCAAGAAATATAACCAAACAGCTTTTAATACTCTCTTTTTCAGGAAAACAGCTTTCAGATAACAGTTTTCAGCAATAAATATAACCAAACAGCTTTTAAACTCTCTTTTTCAGAAAAAACAGCTTTTAGAAAACAGTTTTCAGCAATAAATATAACCGAACAGCTTTTAAACTCTCTTTTTCAGAAAAACAGCTTTCAGAAAACAGTTTTCAGCAAGAAATATAACCGAACAGCTTTGAAACTCTCTTTTTCAGAAAAACAGCTTTCAGATAGAAATATAACAGAACAGCTTTGAAACTCTCTTTTTCAGAAAATCAGCTTTCAGATAACAATTTTCAGCTAGAAATATAACAAACAGCTTTTAAACTCTCTTTTTCAGAAAAACAGCTTTTAGATAACAGTTTTCAGCTAGAAATATAACAGAACAGCTTTTAAACTCTCTTTTTCAAAAAAAACAGCTTTCAGATAACAGTTTTCAGCTAGAAATATAACCGAACAGCTTTTAAACTCTCTTTTTCAGAAAAACAGCTTTCAGATAACAGTTTTCAGCTAGAAATATAACCGAACAGCGTTTAAATTCTCTTTTTCAGAAAAACAGCTTTCAGATAACAGTTTTCAGCTAGAAATATAACCGAACAGCTTTTAGATAACAGTTTTCAGCTAGAAATATAACCGAACAGCTTTTAAACTCTCTTTTTCAGAAAAAACAGCTTTCAGATAACAGTTTTCAGCTAGAAATATAACCGAACAGCTTTTAAACTCTTTTTTTCAGAAAAACAGCTTTCAGATAACAGTTTTCAGCTAGAAATATAACCGAACAGCTTTTAAATTCTCTTTTTTAGAAAAACAGCTTTCAGATAACAGTTTTCAGCTAGAAATATAACCGAACAGCTTTTAAACTCTCTTTTTCAGAAAAACAGTTTTCAGATAATAGTTTTCAGCTAGAAATATAACCGAACAGCTTTTAAACTCTCTTTTTCAGAAAAACAGTTTTCAGATAATAGTTTTCAGCTAGAAATATAACCGAACAGCTTTTAAACTCTCTTTTTCAGAAAAACAGCTTTCTGATAACAGTTTTCAGCTAGAAATATAACAGAACAGCTTTTAAACTCTCTTTTTCAGAAAAACGGCTTTCAGAATAAAGTTTTCAGAAATAAATATAACCAAACAGCTTTTAAACTCATTTTTAGAAAAACAATTTTTAGAATACAGTTTTCAGAAAACTCTATTCAGAAAACTCTTTTTAAAACAACAAAACAAATGCAACCTTAGTAACTAAACAGAGATATAACACAAACTGAGACAATAAAGTAGTTATAATAGTAATAGTCATTGTTGTCAATTCGTGTATCGCATCGTATATCATTTTCTTGTATAATGTATCGTATCGTATCATATTGTATCGTATCATGTATAGTAAGTTTTTTGTCAAATACTCTAAAAGATCATTTTAGTGACCGTAGGACTATCTACTTTAAAAATAAGAATAAATTTATAACATGGATTGTATGGACAACAAAAAATAAGTGCTAATGACTTTTTGTGCATCCGTAAAGCTTACAAAACCCGTTAAGTCATAACTGTTTAGAAATTTGAGGCATTGCTTTGCAACCTTCTTTCTAATATAATAATAATTATCAAATAACTAACTATGCAATAATACAAGAATTTATGCAATCAATTCAATACAAGATATGATCAAAAAAAAAAATTCAATACAAGACAAATAGACAATCAAGTAAACATCAACCAATAATTAATCAACTAGACAACTACAATAAACTTTTGATCAACTACAACTATTAGCAGTCTTGTGTGAGGTTTTAAGGAGCATACACATGGAGGGTGTGGAATTTTGGTGAGTGGTCCAAATGTAATGATGTAAGTCTCATATTCTCTATTTTATCTTTTGTAAAACCTTATTATTTCAACGCTAAAACCTTCTATTTTCAGCCCTTGAGTAAACCAAAAAAAAAATAGCTTCTAACGGTAGAAAAGAAAACAAGAAAAGGAAGAAAATGGAAGAAAGAAGGAAGGACGAGAGCTCACCTGTTGACGACAAGTAATGTGAAAGTCAAGGACTTTGTCGGAGTCAATGACGATGGTAGATGCAAATAACAGAGAATACGAGAAGAAAACGAGAAGAATAGAAGTAAAGGAAAGAGGAAACAACGATCGCAATATTAACTTAAGTTCTTTTTTTATTTTTAGTTTTTAAAATTCCGCCAAACCGTATTGTCTCGCATCGTGAATAGGCCGATACATGTCGATACGAACGATTTATCCACTGCATCATACGATACTTACCACTCTTCGATACATGCCTTCGATACGTATCGGTTTTCCCTTTAATCGGCTCGTATAGTCGATATGTATCGTGTATCGTACGATACTAACAACACTGGTAACAGTCATAGCTGTGAAGAGTATAGGATTCTTTGAATAATGAGGATTAGAGAATCCAAGCATTGGTAGCTTGGAAAGACTTCCTCACTCTCAAAAGAAAGGCGAAAGGTTCAATTCTGGACTTTAACATAATTAACTAGAGATGTTGAAAATCTATCTCTCCAATATGGACGACTATGACCAGATGCCAAAAATAAAGGACCAAAGAAGGAGAATGAACAAATAACATTACGAAGATGAGTTGGAAGAAATTGGATATTTTGCTAAATGGAATTACAATAAATAGGGATGATTATATGTATATGACTAACTTTCATGTTCAATATACTGTCAGACTACATCTATAGATTACCAATAATCAAACTTCATTGAATTTCCTGATGTTCAGGAAAACCATCGTTCCAATAATGCATCTATTGAACAATTACTTCGATGGCTTCGTGATACTGAACGTTGGCCACTATATAATCCACCACATGAACAAGAGTCGAGCATGAATATGGACATGGTAATGAAGACGTTGGATTAGACTAGCTCAATTACATGTTTTGTGCTTGCATATAGTACTTCTATCAACTCGAATCGGTCCTTTCGACTTTGCTGAATCTTTTTGGGGTTGATGTTATCTCTTTGTGAAACATTATGTAACATACCTGTGTTTTTTGTACGGTTGAAGTTGCAACGTGTAGTATAGTTCAGTATTAAAGCTTTACGGTAGAAGATGGAAGTTAAGATATAATGAGCTATTGTGCTATTTATGAACAATGGCACTCTACCAGAAATTTGAAATCATGTCGATTATGATATCATGAATTACATCTTCTGTTAAGTGTATACGACTATGTGCTTTACATACAAATTCATTAAATGGCTCCTAACCATCGATGCAATTTGGTTACTAAATCCTATTATTACATGAATTTTTTTATATAAAAGAAAGCATAACGTCGGCTGTCTTTTGATCTATCGGTGCTTTAAGAAATTAATAATTTCTTTAAAATGAATTTGATCTAAGGAAGTTCAACTAAGGTTGATTTTCAAACCAAACTGAACACATCTCTCAAGCATACAGATTACGATAGGGATACTAAGAATTCAAAATTCCTTTAATTTGGATTAAAAACCTAGCAAAATCAAGAAAATCCACTTTACACTTCATAAAGGAATAGAGAGTTTAAGCAAGGGAGTCCAGAAAGGAAGGAAACCCGAAAACTGGAATACCCTTCCACACCATTCAAGAAGGATCACCTTGCTGCAAATTGGTTTGGGTACAAAAGGCACAAAACTCTTCAAACTTCAAATCAGTGAGTAAGAAATGAGACGTAAAAATTGAAGGTTAAGTGAAGCGTGTGAGCATACAAAAGCACAAAATAAAGAAGATGGGAGGGGCTTAGGGGCTCTCTTCATATACCTAAATGGATAGATGAATGAGCCACCGAGGAAGGTGAAGACCTGCTAAAGCCAAATTGTTGAAAAGTCGATTTGGGAAAAATATTTATTAATCTTGTTATTTTTCCTTTGTTGTATACATCTATATATATAATTACATTCTTGGGGAAGAAGAAAAGAGATTGAGAGAAGATTGGGAAGATGAGAGATTTGGGGAATCTGTTTCCTATATATTAGGAAACAGAATATACAATTGCTATATTTCAACACTCCCCCTCAAGTTGGTGCATAGATATCGAACATGCTCAACTTGTCAACAAATTTCAAGAATAGCCGAGTCGAAACAGCCTTGGTTAGGATATCTGCGAGTTGATCTTCTGACTTCACTTTGGATATCTCAATAACTTTCTCATCTAATTTTTCTTTGATGAAGAATCTGTCCACCTCTACATGTTTCGTCCTATCATGCTGAACTGGATTAGCCGCAATATCACATGCCGCTTGACTGTCACAATACACCTTCATAGGTTCCTTTGGACCATAACCTAAGTCCTGCAATAGGAGTTTCAACCATAAAGCTTGTGTTATACTCAAAGCTACTCCGCCATACTCAGCCTCTGCACTAGAGCGTGCAACAACATTTTGCTTCTTGCTCCTCCATGTAACTAAATTTTCTCCAACAAAGGTGAAATATCCTGAAGTGGAGCGCCTATCGATTGTAGATCCTGCCCAATCAGCATCAGTATATGCCTCAACCTTCAAGTGACCATGTTTCGTAAATAAAACTCCTTTTCCTGGGGCTGACTTAATGTATCTCATAATTCTCATTACTGTGTCCATATGTTGTTCCCGAGGTGCATGCATAAACTCACTTACCACACTTAAAGCACATGAAAAATCTGGCCGTGTATGTGCAAGATACATTAGTCGTCCAACCAATCTCTGATATCTTTCCTTATCACAAGGCACTGGATCAGCTTCGTTGCATAGTTTTAGTCCTTCTTCCAATGGTGTACTAATCGGTTGACAAGCGGACATTCCAGTTTCCTTCAATAAATCGAGAGCATATTTTTTTGAGAAAGAAATATCTCCTTTCTTGAGCGAGAAACTTCAATACCAAGGAAGTATCTCAAAAGGACCAAGATCTTTCATTTCGAACTCTTGTGACAAGTAGTTCTTTAATGCCTTCATCTCCTCAGGATCATCTCCAGTTACTATCATATCATCAACATAAATAATGAGAGTAGTAATTTTACCTTCTTTCCTTTTTAGGAATAGAGTATGATCAGAATTACTCTGATCGTATCCGAATGTCCTCATTGATTTTGTAAATCTCCCAAACCAAGCTCTTGGCGACTGCTTCAGTCCATACAATGCTTTCTTCAGACGACATACTTTGTTGCTGTGTTGGACTGGTCTGTTCGACCCTGGTGGAAGATCCATATAGACTTCTTCTGTCAATTCCCCATGCAAAAATGCATTCTTCACATCAAATTGCTCCAGCGGCCAGTCAAGATTTGCAGCAAGTGACAGTAGAACTCGAATAGTGTTGAACTTTGTCACAGGTGCAAATGTTTCATCATAATCAATTCCATAAGTTTGAGTGTACCCTTTGGCAACCAGCCTTGCCTTGTACCGCTCTATCGAACCATCCGATTTATATTCTACTGTATAAATCCATCTGCATCCTACTGGCTTCTTCCCTGCTGGCAGCTCGACTATCTCCCAAGTTTTATTCTTCTTCAAGGACTTCATCTCCTCATCCATAGCTGCTTTCCACCTTGGATCGGCTAAGGCTTCCTACACACTATTAGGAATAGATACAGCAGATAATTGATTCACAAATGACTTATTTGATTCAGACAATCGGTGAGTGGACACATAATGACTCATGGGATATTTGGCTTTACTAGTGGGATTAGGCTCGTAAGTGGGTTTTGGGATACCTCTAGTAGTACGGTTTGGAAGTTCTCTTCTTGGAGCTTCGGACAGCGATGACGATTGGTTTTGGGGTTCTGCTGGGAGTAGAGATAGATCTGATGGTACTTGTGGTGGAGTTGGTTCAGATGGTGCTGGTGGTGGAGATGGCTCATCTTCATGGAGGTTCGGCACTGACTGCAGATCTTCGTGGAAATTTTTTCTTCCTCAACCAACAAGTCTTCATTCGAGTGATCGTCATTACTTATATCCTGATTTTCTCTCCTTATATCTGATTGTTCAGTTTGAATAGTAACCACTTCATCATGGGCAAGAGTTTGAACTTCACTTCGGTACTCCCCCTGAAGTTCAACCTCGGAGGAAAAATACATCTCATCTTCATGGAACACCACATCCATATTCACAAACATCTTTTGAGTTTGTGGGTGATAGCACCGATACCCTTTCTTATTCTGTGCATATCCCACGAAAACACAACGAACGGCTCGAGGAGTTAACTTATTGCATTCATGTTGATGAAGATGAACAAATGCAACACACCCAAACACACGAGGTGGCAAGTTGAGAACTTTTGGTGCATTCACAGCTTTAGTTAATGCTTGAAATGGTGTGAGGAAGTTTAGGATTTTTTAGGGAACTCGGTTGATTAAGTATGCAGCAGAAGCAAGGGCTTCTCCCCAATAAATGAGTGGCATATTTCCATGGATGAGAGAAGCATGGACCACTTCGAGCAAGTGTCTATTTTTCCTTTTTGTAACCCCATTCTGTTGAGGTGTATACGAGCATGTAGTCTGATGAACAATTCCGTGTTCCACCAAATATTGTTGCAGATTCGAACTCAGGTACTCTCCGCCATTATCACTCCGAAGAACTTGAATCTGTGAATTATACTGAATCATAACATGCTTGTGAAATTTCTGAAACAAACCACTAACTTCACTTTTCGACTTCATCAAACAAATCCAGGTCATACGGGTACAATCATCAATAAAGGTCACAAACCATTTGGCTCCTCCAAATGTAGTATTTTTGGATGGACCCCAAACATCAGAATGAATAATCATAAAAGGAAGGGAGCTTCATTTGGACTTGAAGGAAAAGAGACACGATGACCATTTGCGAGTTCACACACATCACACCGAAATGCCGATATATCCAACTTCAAAAATAAACTTGGAAATAATTTTTTCAAATAACCAAAGGAGGCATGCCCTAGACGTCGATGTCATAGCCAAATATCTGATTTCTTCTTCTCATCTTCGGATCCTTCCACACTTAAAGCTTGAGTCAACTTGCTCAAACATTCAGATTCTAAATCTAGGTAATAGAGCTTCCCGTGTCTAACCCCATAACCAATTGTCTTGCGAGTCCGAATATCCTTAAACACACAATGTGAAGGCCAAAAAACTACAATACAATGTAAGGCAGTGGTTATTTGGGCAATAGATAATAGGTTGAAATTCAGGGATGGCACAACTAGGGCAGTATCTAAGGTTAGGTTGTTTGTGAGGTGTATGGTACCCTCTCCAGTAATAGTGGCAGGATCACCATTGGCAGTGGACACAGTTGATTTGGTAGAAGGTTGAAAATTTTGAACTTGTCTAGAATCAAAAGTCATATGGTCGGTAGCACCCGAATCAATTATCCATGCATTATTCATAACAGAGCCAGAAATATTTAAAACCTTACCATTATTACCTGTAGCAGCACGATCAGTAACTTCACCTGCGACAGTGAGTTGATTGCAAGTGTTCTCCCGAATATCCTTGCTATGATCCCATATCTCCGAATAGCCGATAATCTTATAACAACGAGTTTTTGTGTAGCCGATCTTGCCACAATGAGTACACCTTTTTGACTCATATGGATATTGTTCCATAGCAACACAACAAAGAGAACAAGTTATTAGCAGGAGGGACAGCACAAGAACAGTAACAGATCTGAAGAGACAACAACGACAGTGCACAGAGATCAGTAGCGATGGGTTCTGGCCGACGTCAACGACAGGTGCGAAGGCGGGGTCGGCGGCGACCGGCGACGCGGCGACTGGCGGCGTCGAGTGGTAGAGGGCGTTCGGAGCTTGGCTGCTCAGATGTCGACGAAAAAACGGAAGGGAGGAGATCGGGGGGGTTCGGTCTGCTGTGTGGCGCTAGTAGGCGATCGGGGGCGTCAGCAGGGGGTGTCGACGACTGGGAAGGTCGTCGAAGGGAGGGTCACCGAAGGATGCTGGGAGCAGCCAGGATTGAAGAACAGCAAGTTGGGGAAGACGATTGGTTGAGGAAGACGACGCTACAGTAACACAACGAGTGGTACTGTAGAACAGCAAGTTGAGCGACGGCTGACCGCAGTTGGGGCACAGCTGTCGAGGAACAGAAAGGACAGCAAGGGGCTTCGGGATCTGGGTGAGGCGAAGGGCGACGACGGGAGCTGACGGGATCGGAGTCAGAGATCAGTGACGGGATCAACAACAGGATCAAATCAAGATGGAGGTGATCAGCCTCCTCTTCTTCTTCTTCACTTGGCCTAGATCTGATTAGGCTCTGATACCATGTTGAAAAGTTGATTTGGGGAAAATAATTATTAATCTTGTTATTTTTCCTTTGCTGTATACATCTATATATAGAATTACATTCTTGGGGAAGAAGAAAAGAGATTGAGAGAAGATTGGAGAGATGAGAGATTTGGAAAATTTGTTTCCTATATATTAGGAAACAGAATATATAATTGCTATATTTAAACACAAATGACATATCCTTTGCCTTTCCTCCCCTATAGTGGTGGAACTACATTATACCTGTGTCATGCCCATCACTACTTGAGCTTAACATAATAATAGGTTTGTGCCACTTTTGGGCCTGAGTCAAATGCGGGCTAGAAGCTGAATACCTGGTCACATTGGGATTGGGACAACACTTATGTTCAATAGGTTTTCATATTGGGCTAGTTTTTTTTCTGTTTATTTTTGTGTCTTAGTCAAGCCTAGACCAAATTAAAGCATAAATTAATCTTAGAGTTGTAAATTATTTAAAGATTGGATTTTGATATATTTATAAAATAGTCTATTGAAGGTGAAAGTACTGTGCTTAACTAGTCAAAAGATTATGATTCACAAAAGGTGAGCTTAGGAAGATTTTTTTACAAACTTACACCAATATGATATACTCTTGAAACTGGTATATCCTATTCAGTGGCGGAGCCAGACAAATTAAAATGGGGGTCCCAATTTTTTTCTCCCGGCATCGACATAATTGTTGCCGAAAATCTCTTACTTTACTTTTGTTTTGAAAAATTAAAGTAATTGGATTAAAATAATATTATAATCGAAGTAAATATTCAAATTTATATTTTTAGTATCATGTATTTTTTCGCACTTGTACAGTTGTACTCTATATTTGGTAAGAGTAATACTAATCAATAATCATACTACACTATTTATACTGTTATAATACTAGAGGCTAAGAGATATGACTCAAATAAATAAATATACTTGTAACTTGTGTACACACTAGTTTCTTATTCAAAATTTTATCCAATGATTATACAGATCAAATAATAAGTGTCACTGTTAATTTTTAGCCCAAAGCTCATACCACTATTTTAAGCCTTTAATAAGAGGTGGATTAGACTTGGGGGTCCCAAATTTTTTTTAACTGGGGGGCCAAATAAAAATTTTGGTCTATTTTGGGGTCCCAAATGCCCCCCCTACACTCTTACTCCCTCCGCCCCTGATCCTATTTGTTGTACGGTATATCAACAATATCTGCAAATGTGTAATATTAATGAAGAAAAAAGATCTTCATTCACCGAGCGTACGTAAATGGCAGTCTTCATGAGTCGTACCGCGTCACATTTTAGGCCATATATTTGAGGCCCATGCCTTGCAGAATCTAAAAGAGTACTAACCTACGTACCAAAAATCCGTGTACTGGCTTACTTCCACACATGGTTGGATGTTGGTTCAAGTCTACTTTGTAAATCACCCTAGGGGTGAATATGATGATTGTACGGAATTAAAACAGATTTAAATAAGGTGCAGAGTAAATAGAAAGAGGAAAAGCAAGTGCAGATAGCATAAGTAACGCAGCGATATAACGTGGTTCGACCCTCAGGTCTACGTCCACACTACCTACTTGCAGCAATTCTCCGCCAAAGCGTTCCACTATACTCAAACCATTGTACAGTGATTCTCGAATTCAGGTCGAGAGATCTATTACACCACAGGACTTCTAACACAAGTACCCTCAATCTCACCGAAGTGGAAGAAAAGAAAAACTCAAGATTTTAAATGATCCTGACTGAAGAATACAAAAAAATTATCACACACACTCTGATTGATTATTGAAATATTAGTTCAGAAGATTTTTCTCAGAAGTAATAGGTGAAGAATATACAGTGGGTTCGTCCAAATATATAGACTGGGAAGTGTATCGATCAAAAATAGAAACGATACATTCCAAAAATGTAAACAGCGCAAAGTTCGGTTGACCGCAATTACGGTGAAGTCGACCATTCATCTCTCTGACGTAAAGTCGAGAGATGAATGGTCGACTGCTTCTTACGTAACTGTGACGTGCAGTCGACTGCGATGCGGTCGACCGTTATAGCGCTGTTCATAACGAATCCACTTTATAATCTTACCAAAAACTAATCAATCACCAATCAATTAAATACAGATAAAATCTCACAAATATAGAATGATAGCAACTGGTCTTGATAGCTTTTTTGGTCACTAATCATTCATGTGCTCTTTTTGAATATCTTCCTCTTTTCCTTGATTTTGCAACCTTTCTTTATTACTTTCCTTCTTTGAATATTCTTGAATCTCTCTTGGATCCCTTATTGATATTATTTGTAACCCATGTTTCCCCAAAAAGGTATTTTTGTTTATTTTTTGTATTTAAAATTTTCGCAAATTATTTTCCGGATTTCAAATTCTGTTGTCAAAATGTATTTTTGAATCTCCTATTAAAATTTGTTTTTGATCAATAATTTTATTATAACTATTTTATATGAATTTTACATTTAATACAAATCTTATTTTATTATTATTACTCTGATTTCTATTATTAGTACTACTGCTATTATTATTAGTACTATTATTATCTTTATCCTTTTCTTATTATTATTATTATTGTCAGTATTATTATTATTACTGTTGTTTTCTTTACTACTATCAGTATTATTATTTTATTGTATTACATTTTGATATTATATTAAAAATCCCATTTCTAGATTTATTTATATATATATTAATTCCTATTTTCCTTAATGGATTTAGTTAACCCTATAAGCCCATTTAAACCCAATTACCTTTTACCTATACCCTGTTTACCCCCCAAACCCAGCTAAACCCATTTCATTAACAAAAACCCATTAAACCCATCGGCCTAAACAACCCAAACCCAATATATCCTACCCTATAACCCGTTAGCCACCTACCCAAAACCGAAGACCCGTTACCCTAATAAACCCATTTCCCTTTTATTATAAAAACCTAATACCCATTACCTTTCTACCCATAACCCCGAACCCAATATACAACCCTATTTTTCCCCTGCCTTTAAAAACCCCCACCCTTCATGTTCCTCTTCTTCCTACACAAAACCCCGCTGCCAACCTCTTCTAAACCCATCACCTCCCGCTCATCTCTCTCCCTTCTCCTCCTCCCGGCGCCTTCAAAGCACCACCCCGCTCCTCGTCCTACAGTCGCCTCCTGTGCTCTCCCTCTCTCTCCTATCCTCCCTTCACATCCTCTCATCCCTGAGTCGCGGCACCGACCAGCAGCAGTACACCGCACCCCTGCGCTCCATCCGCCCTGTTCTGTCGCTCTCCTGCAGACAGTCGCGACCGCAGCACCCTCCCCCCATGCTCTCTACTCTGTGCCTGCTCCCTCTCCCCCTCTAATGCCACGGTAGCGTCGTCAGCCAGTGCGTGCGCCTCCCGCACTGTGCTTCGCTGTGTGCTCCTCCATCACGACCTACAGTCGCCAACTCCCTCTCCATGTCGTGCCTCCCAGCCATCCGTCGTCAGCCCTGTGGCTGCCGCCTTGCCACCATCTGCCCCGACTACTCCCCAGTCGCCGGCCGTTATCTTGCCGTCCGGTGGGTTGTTTTGATCATGGGTTGATCATGTGATTTGAGCCATCGGATTCTTTCTCGATCATCATGATCATTGTGGTTCCTTGATTGCTTGGATCCTAGCCGTCTGTTTCATTGTGATCTTGATCATCTTGGAGTTCTTTGATCACTTTGATTGGTGACCGTCCGTTTCATCGCGATCATGATAATCTTGATAGATTGATTCTTAGCTGTCCGATCTGATATGATCTTGATCTAGCCGTTGGATCTTTTTATCTTCAGCAACTTGATCATCCTCTTGATCATCAAGATCCGTGCCCGATCGTGATTGGTTGTTCATCTTATTCGTGTTCATCTGCTCATGATTTTGTGTTCGTGCCTGGGAATCCGTTCCCGTTATTCTTGCTTTTGCTTCATTCTGCATTGTCTCTCAGGCAAGTAACTTGTACTCAAATTTCTTTGTATGATACAAGTCATAAATACCGCTTGTAGTGTAGTTGGGTTCTAGAGACAACTCATGTGTGTGATGTTCTTGATGAGTTTGTATCTATAGTTCTTGACCATAGTTGACTCACGACATAAAATTTGACATGAAACAACCGTAAGTGTTGTCCGTTCTTGATATGATGTATATGTGAAATAATTATGAGAACTCGTGTGCTTGTGAGACCCATGTGAGATACTTGTTGTGGACATGTTGTATACCCTATTTCATGATGCTTGGACACTTGGTAGACTCGATTTCATGTTTGGTTGTGTTTGGATCAAGTTTCGTTGAATCTATGCTGATTTTGGTTTTTAAGGAAATTTTTTATTTTGCCGACGATCTGTCTTGATTAGTAATTTAGACCATATTAAGGTCAGAATCTTAATTTCAGTATAAAGCATGATTTGTAGAGAAATTCGTCTGCTTTCCAACCCCTCTGGCCTTGATTGATTTCGTTTTCGTATGTGTGAGTTATAACTGTTTTACTACAGAGGTGTAGATCTTTTTCAGATTTCGTTTCTTGGTGATTTTGATGACTAAATCATTTTAATACTTGTGCTACACATATTATTTTGATCCAAAACTTTAGTTAGAATTTCTTTATCTAGTTAGGAATTACCCAGAATTTTGGTGGATTTTATTGATGAGTTTTATATGTTGTTTCATGCTTGTTTATAAAGACTGTACTTACTGTATTTTACTCGCTGTTCTGTAAAGAATTGTATTTTCACCCTGATTCCTTTGACTGTATGAAAAATATTTGTGAAATATGAAAGTTAGTTTATATTGTCTATTTTCATCTTCCTTTGGCGGATTTGGATTTCGTTTCACGTTTTGCGAGATATTACAATTTTCGTACAGCTGTGTTGGGAATTCCAGATTTGCCAAACTATCATTTCTTGATGTTTTCTGATTTTTGATGACTGATCTAATTTCACTGGAAAATTCTGAAACTTTATATTCTAATACTAGACAGATAGGGGAATACCCCAGATTTTTTGTGGATTTATTTAAAGTGTTTTCATGTTGTTTTCCTGCTCTTGAACTCGATTTCCTGATTTCTGGCTGAACGTGTTTTCTGCATTCAAATCAGTTTTGAGCTATGTTGTTGTGAAATACTATATGACTTATTTGTATTCTCTGGATTCGGTTGGGAGTCTATTTTCTATACGTTTTGACGGATTCACATTTTCATGTTTGTAACATAGGAAATCACTATTTTACTGCAGTGTGGTCTTACTGTCCTTAACTTGAGATTCGCTTATTTTATTCTTTTATGTGTTATCTTGCTCCCGTACATACTTATCTTGCAACTTGAACTTGTTACATGATCATGCCATGTTATACTTGATATATTTTGTACACCTACAAGCTTGTTTGACAATAATAATAAATAACCAAGCCGGGGTTTAAGGGAAAGATCTAATAGTGGATAATTCAGAAACGTGTACTCGGAAGAGGGCCCATGTTTCCCATATTTGGAATTTGGTATATGATTTGGATTATTTGGAATTCGGTATATGATTTGGTTAATTTGGAATTTGATATATGATTTGGTAAATTTAGAATTTGGTATATAATTTGGATTACTTATCCCTGAGTACACTACCCTCTATGGTCCACTATGAAATTTGAAGAGAAACTGTTTGTTATAACAACCATGTGTTATAATATGGGGCGCATGAAGTGCTATCTAGATAGTAATCACTACAAGACTAGATACATGATACTTGAACATGAAACATGCTTGCTTGATACTTGACTACATGATACCTGAGACTTGAAACATGACACTTGATACATGATTACATGATACTTGATACTTGACACATGTTTACATGATACTTGTTTACTTGACTCTTGATATATGCTACATGATACTTGTTTCACCTTACCATGCGAGTTGATTATTTTGATATCATGCTTATACCATGTTGCTAGTTAGTTTTCCCCATGTACTTGTATCCTGCATTACAAGCAGACCGTAACTTGCAATTGACGGGTACTTGTTTTCTCTTTTCATCTTCCCTGCAATTGTTAAATTGCAGATTTTGGAGAACAGGTTCCAAACGGTATTGGTGACATAAAGTATTAGTGCTGGATCTTGTTATTATTATTTCTTGTTGCTTGCTTTGAACAATATTGTATTTTGATACTTAGATTTATTCTTGTGTTTGGGCAATGCGACTCAGGATTTTGTTGACTTATTCAGATCATGACCATTTGAGATTTATATATATAGTTTCAAGTATTCTTGTTGGTATTTTAGTTCATATGTGCATGTTGGTTGATTCTTTTGCTTCCGACTCTGATTATTTCGTGAGATGTTGTAATGATTCCTGAACAGCTTATGGATGATAAAAATTATTCGCTGGGCTTAGTCACGTATCCGTATTTCGTATTCTCTTTTGGGAAGCGGGGCGTGACATTATTTGATTCTGAAAATCTAAAAAACTCAATTTAAACTTATTAGTATTTATAGACACATTTTGTGCACATCAAACTAAGACTCAACAATCTCCCCCTTTTGGTGTGAACAAAACATACCTTTGAATATTAAAAGTAAAAATTAAACATTTTGGCATATAAATACTCCCCCTGAACCTATAACACATATTTTCATAGGTAAGGAGCTTTTAAGAGAGATTTGTAAATACTCCCCCTTAATTTAATACTTCATAGAAGATAAAAATATTTACTTTATTTTCAGTGTTAAAAAAACATTCATAAGATTCATAAATATTCGCTCCCTTTTTGGAACACACCAATAGGGGCAAAAGACAAGTATAAATTAAATAAAACATGGGAAATATTATATACTCCCCCGAAAACTATTTGTAAATGAAAAGAACTTTCATTAAGCAAAATAAGAGAGATGAAGTTTGGAAATATAATAATTTTTCTAAAAGCGGAGGAAAATCTACTTACATGATACCATTGATAGCGAGAATCTTTGATATACAAGGAGAGCTCTTCATGGTATCATAGATTTGAGATTTTTCCAATATAGATGCGATGCATGGATAAGAAGTGAAGAATGAATTTCAAGGAACCGATAGTATAGAAAAAAATGAGTAGATAGTTCTTAAAAATCACAACGTGCAACCAGAAAAAAAACCGGTCGACCGCACGGTCGATCGCAAAACCAGTTGAGCATATAAGTCCAAAAAAAAATTCCCGAGAGCAAACCGGTCGACCGCACATCTTCTAAAGACAAAAAAATGCAAGTCGGAGGATGAGCTGATCGACCCCACGGTCGACCGCAAATACTAAAAGCCAACAGTTTGAAAACAGAGTAAAAAAAAAAACGAAGACCGAGAGTGTGCCGGTCGACCGCCCAGTCAACCGTACACCCTCACAGGCGTACATTCATCCATCCAGTCGACCAAAACGCATTTTCCAGCTGAAATATCAATAACATTCAGTTCTCCTTTCAAATAATAAAATCGTTTTTCATCTAAAAGCTTAGTAAAGATATCAGCAAGTTGAGAATGAAATGAGTTTAAATTTGCTTACCAGACAAAGAATTATACTAAAATTGTTTTACCTTAAAAAAATATGATCTTCCCTTTTCTTTTCTTGATAGTGATGCAAAAGTATTGTTTTCATCCGTCATGAGCTTTAGGCATCTACTATGAAGGTGCTACCGATCTTTAGGTGAAGTGCATTGATGTACCTACATTAAGATTAGTATGTATCCAAGTAGGTACTGTTTCTGCACTTGTATTCTTCTTTATCCAAACGAAGTTAGTATTCCTTTTTAAAGCACAATTATAAGAAATATGCTCTAATATACAACAATAGTGACAAGTAATGCAATTATACTTTGGATCATGCATATATGCATAATTGTGTGTTGGTTTGTAACTATTTTGGTGGCTATACATATGTGTATGACAAGATTACTTAGATTTTTGATGTTGTATTGGCTCATTGTAACCAAGCCCTCGATAATAATGATAAGATCTAGAATTCTTTGTAATAAGGTAACTGGGCCCTTCATATTTTTCAACAATTTTCTCGAGCTCAGTTACTCTTTTACAAAGTCTTTTTCTAGTCATCTCATCGTCTTTAGTGTTCCAATGAAGAGTGTCTAGGGTAGCATCAAGTATTCTATTTTGCTCAAGAGCTTCGTTACAACCTTCCAGTACCTCATCAAATTTTCTTTCACATTCTTTTAAATCATCAGTGATCTTAGCAATATAAACAGATTTCTCATGAATTTCTCTCAAGTGTTCATCATGTGTTGCTAAGGATTTTTGAATTTGTTGTTTTAAGAGTTCATTTTCCTCTAGCAATACATCATGATCTTTTCTAAATGACTCAAATTTTTTCATGATCAAGGAATTTTTATTTTTCAGTTTTTTGATTTTTAGCGATGCAAGAGTCATGAGATTCATTTGGAATTTGTTTATATTGTCTTAGTTCACGATTCAACTTTTAGCATACTCTTTTAATCCATTACACATATCTACTAACTCATCATAAGTAGGTTCTTCGATTACCTCTTCTTGAGATGGTGATTGCACCTCACCATTCCCAAGAGCCATGAAGCCGACATTGTTGTGATATTGCTCATCTTCACTTGAATCTGAGTCTAGCCATGTTGCCTTCAACTTCTTCTTTCTCAATCCTAAATTGGAGTGATGATAATCTTTGTTCCTACCTTTCGATAGGGGACAGTTTGGGCGTATATGTCCTGGCTTGTTGCATTTGTAGCAAACATCATTTTTGTCTTTGTCTCTCTTGTGATCTGATGTACTTTTTGCGTTTGAGATACTTACATAATTGTTTAGTTAGACGTATAAAATCTTTGTCTGATTCTTCATGGTCTGATTCTGATTTTGATGAACGTGATTTCTCTGCTTTTAGGGCAATGGTCCTCTCTTTTGTTTTTGGTTCAATCCCGATGTTCTATCTGTATCTTTTAGTTTCTATCATCTCTATCTCGTATGTCTTCAGCTTTCCTTGGAATGTATAGTAATCGAATCCCTTTTCCTCAAGAGTTTCCCTCATTGTAGCAGCTTTTACATCCCACTCGGGCGTAAGACAGCTTATGAGTTTTCTGACCTTTCGGTCATCATCCAACCCCTTTTCTAAGCTCTCAAGCTCATGTGCAATGATATTGAAACGAGCAAGCATTTGATCTATGTTTTCTCTTGGCAACATACGAAAAACATTAAACTTATAAAAACATAAATTTACTTTAGCTTTTACTTCAGAAGCAGTTCGTTCATGTCGTTTCAACATGTTGTTCCAAATTTCGTATGCTGTCTTACAATTTCGCCTGCATCACATTCCTCATTGTTCAACCCTACATAGAGTGCTGTCATAACCATGGAATTTGCAGTTTTCAAAGCTAGTTCAGCTTTTGTGAATGCCCACTTTCCATTGCTGACAGGAATCTCAGTTTTGTTTATGCACATGTTCCATACTTCTTCTCCAAGCATCTGTAGAAAATGAGACATACGAACTTTCCAAACACCATAGCATTTTTCATCAAAAAATGGTGAGCGTGTAAGACTTGTCCCATTGGAGACGAATGGCTCCGATGAGTACAAGGTTTCGGGAGGAGGGATTTCAGCTATTGGACCTTTTGCTTAAGCTTTTAAGCTTTTGATAAGCACCACGATCTGATACCACTGTAAATCACCCTAGGGGGGTGAATAGGGTGATTGTGGGGAATTAAAACAAATTAAAATAAAGTGCAGAGTAAATAAAAAGAGATAAGAAGAGAAAACACAGATAGCATAAGTGACGCAGCGATATAACGTAGTTCGATCCCCACGTCTACGTCCACACCACCTACTTGCAGCAATTCTCTGCCACAAGCATTCCACTATACTCAAACCCTTATACAGTGATTCTCGGATTCAGGCCAAGAGACCTATTACACCCACAGGACTTCTAACACAAGTCCCGTCAATCTCACCGAAGTGGAAGAAAAGAAAAACTCTAGATCCTAAATGATCCTGACTGAAGAATACAAAAAAATTATCACACACACTCGGATTGATTGTTGAAAGATTAGTTCATAAGATTTTTCTCAGAGTAATAGGTGAAGAATACACAGTGGGTTCGTCCAAATATATAGACTGGGAAGTGTATCGATAAAAAATAGAAACGATACATTCCAAAAATGTGAACAGCACAAAGTTCGGTCAACCACAATTATGGTGCGGTCGACCGTTCATCTCTCTGACGTAAAGTCGAGAGATGAAGGGTCGATTGCTTCTTACGCAACTGTGACGTGCAGTCGACTGCGGTGCTTCATAACAAATCCACTTTATATTCTTACCAAAAACTAATCAATCACCAATCAATTAAATACAGATAAAATATCACAAATATAGAATGATAGCAACCGGTTTTGATAGCTTTCTTGGACACTAATCAATCATGTGCTCTTTTTGAATATCTTTTTCTTTTGCTTGATTTTGCAATCTTTCTTTATTACTTTCCTTCTTAGAATATTCTTGAATCTCTCTTGAATCTCTTATTGATATTATTTGATCCTGAAAATCTGAACAACTCAATTTAAACTTATTACTATTTATAGATACATTTTGTGCACACCAAACTAAGAGTCAACATACTTACCTATTATAAGTACTGTTCCCAATTATAAGTCATTTGGGTGTCCCTTCCCCACCGATGCTCATAAATTGACGAGGTGTGGAAGAAAGAAAATGAAGGAAATGCTGAGAACATTTCAAGAAAAACACTAGACTTAAGAGCATCCACGTTTGAGGTAAAATATGTTAGAAAATGGGTATTTTATACACCATTTACGAACTAGTTTTTGAGCAATTTTTTGAGTAAGATCCTCAATGAATTATTGAGAGATCTTGATTGATTTGTGTTCTCTTTCGCGAGTAGATCAGAATCATATATTTATTTGCTAAAAACGATTAAGGGGTTAATGAGAAACTGTAGGATCCTGTAGGCAAGACAAATAACATTAGAGGGGAGTTGAATAGTGTTGTATAAAAATTAGTAAAGAAATTGAACTTTTCGTTCTGTTAACTCGACAGAAAAGAGATATCCAGATGATTGAAGCTTCAGATTAGAAGATTATTTTATTAAGAGTTACGAGTCTGACCAGTCGACTTATAGCGGAAACCAGTCGACTTGCTAGACAAGTTTTTGAACTAAAACTTAACAAAATTGAGATTGCAAGTGAGGAAAATACAACCACAGAGAACACAGCGATATATCCTGGTTCGGTCCTCCCGACCTATTAACTTTTGTAATAGGTCGAAACGGCTTGAACAATCGACTGGTTCTGAAGAATGGTTGACTGGTACTCAACAGCTAATCTTATTCAAGCTTATTTCGACCTTTTAACTTTTGTAAAGCACTCAATTATTAAAAGATATGTGTGAGTGTGTGTGTGACAAGGCTATTACAACATTCTTAGACTCGAAGAATAAAAATTACAATTGTTACAAGACACTTAATACAAAACATTTGAAGCACTTGAGTCTTGTCTTGAACTTGAGTCTTTGACTTGAGCTTGAGCCATTGTCTTTATATCTTGAAGCTTGCTTGATCAAATGTGACTTGAATTTAGGTCTTTGTAGTTTGATCGATTCTTTTGAAAGCTTTATTGGATCAACTTTGCCTTTGTGTATTGCACCATGGTATTTGTCTTTGATACTTCCTGCAATATATATAGGTGGTAGCACAACTTTGCATTGTGTTGTAGTCATCAAAACCAAGAATCAACACTCTCTTCTTTTTTTATGATGACAACACAATAGCTTACAATAATAATAATAATGAAAAATGCTTCCCCTAACTAATGTACAACATGCACAAGTTAGAAATATGCACAAAACATGCACAAGTTAGAAATATGCACAGAACAACCTTTTCTCCCCCTTTGTCATCAACAAAAAAAGGAGGAAAAAAACAATAATATAATGGAAATCATTGCAGAAAGAACAAGCACATTGCAAAACCAGAACAAATTTATACAAAGGAAATTGAAGTATATGGTTTCAAATATTACATAAAAGTGAAATACCTAAAACATAACGAAAAATTACAACAAAAAATAGAAAATACATCAAGTCAGTCTTCGTCTTCGTCAGCAGTACCTTGGGAGGCATAAGGAGGAGGTGGAAATTGGTGGGTGAACAAGTGGGTTAGGTGAGCAATACTGGCCTCAAGAGTATCTTGAAAATCCATGAGATAGTTGACAGAATGATAAAAACTCTCAGGATCGGAAGAAAAAACACTCTAGGACGGGACGAACTAGAGGCAGAGGATCTACGACCTGAAGTGGCTAAAGGAATAAGAGGGACATTCCTTTGAGGTGACCTAGGAGGAGAGTTAAGAATCTTCATACGAGCTAAACTCGCACGATCAAAAGACTCATAATGAGTGACACTAGATAGACTCAGAAGAAAGATCAACTTCATAGAATTTGAAGATATGAGTAAGTAAAGCACCAAAAGGAAGAAAAGAACTATGAGCCTTATGGAAACGATTGAAAATGACTCGACTCCAATTTATTTGGATGTTTCCGAAAATGGCATACACTGCTTGTTGCAATTCAAAAGAGAATTGGTCGTAGCTACCCGTTTTAGGGATAATGTTATACGACAAAATTCTTGCAACAAGTTTAGCAAGCGGTGCAATTAACTTGTTTGTCATAGGGGGACCGCGATTTGGCAAGAAAATTTTGGACAATATAGAGTCATCATCCATTTCAATTTCCCCTAAATCCATCCCTTCATTAGGAATATTCAAGATAATCCCTAATTTTTCAGAGGTTAGTTTCATGCGAATATGTTTCACCGATGTAAGGAGAAATATTTCGCTACCATCCTCAGAAGTGGCAACTTTCATATTTGTGTAAAACAAATATATAAGTTGTGGATAGTAATAGGGTTGATTGACAAGAGAAAGCAAGTCAAATAACCCACATTGTTCAAACAATGGGGCTAAGGGGAATCTATCTAAACCAAGAAAATTGACAAATCTCCCCGGAAAGATAGCAATTTGACATATAATGAAAAATTTCTCAACGAGGTTCGGATTCCTCAAGTATTGAAGGTAGTTTTGGGATGATTGACCTTCTTGTACATGGGATCTGCGAGCTCTCTTTGGAGGCATAGTTGACAAACTAGGAAACTTAAAAAGAGTGAGAGATCAAGAAAATTATTAACTCAATAACAAGAGAAAAAAGAAAAATAGCTCCAAGAGACTCGAAACAGACTTCGAAAGGAAAAGGAAACTCAAATCTAGATGGATATATCAAATCCAAGAGCTTCAGTTTCTGAAATCGCCAAGAACACCAAGAGCAGCCGACTGAGGGTGTTTGAGAGCAAAAGTGAAAAAGAGGAAAGTGAAAAAGAGGGGTAAGCGATTTAGGGTTTTCACTAAGAGTGAAGGGCTTAGATTAAGAGTTGGTTTGAATGAAGGGTCAAGATCGACAATAAGGTAAAAAGAGAGAAATGCCGTAGTTTAAGTGACGATTCGGAATCAGGAAAAAAAACCAAGCTGATGTCGCGACAATCAACTGGTTTTTATATCAGACGACTTAGTCGAGAGAAAATTAAACCAAAAGAAACAGCAAGTAAAAACTTTATGTCAGTCGACTGGTTACGTATACAGTTGACTGTTCAGAACATAAGATTCAGCAATAATAAGAACAACGAAAATACTTTATAGGTCGACTGGGTTTGAAGATCAGTCGACTGAGTCGAGAGCAATGAGAACCAAGCGAAAACATCAAGTAATATGTCTGTTAGTCGACTTAGTACTGTACACAGTCGACTGTCTAGAGCATAAAATTCAGTTAAATTAGACAAGTTAAAAAAAATACTTGGTCAGTCGACTGGAAAATATTTTAAGTCGACTTACACAAGTTAAAAATTCAAGAAATATCATGAAAACACTAGATTCCTAGTTCTCTTCTAAAGTTGATAAATGTGTCTTCCTTAAGTGGTTTGGTAAAGATACCTGCTACTTGTTTATCAGTAGAAATAAAATCCAAAGATATATCTCTCTTTAAAACATGATCACATAGAAAAGAATGTCTAATATCAATGTGTTTCGTACGTGAGTGTTGAATCGGATTTTTAGATAAATTAATAGCACTGGTATTATCACACATTATAGTAGGTTTTGAAAATGAAATACCATAATCTAATAGGGTTTGTTTCATCCGCAAAATTTGGGCACAAGCCAAACTTGCAGTAATATATTCAGCTTTTGTAGTAGATAGGAATACTGAATTTTTCTTTTTACTGCACCAAGATACTAGTGAATATCCCAAAAAGTGACAAGTACCGCTAGTACTTTTACGGTCAGTTTTACTACCAGCAAAATCCGCATCACTATACGAAAAAAGTTGAAAATTATCGGTGTGTGGATAGAATAAACCATACTCAGATGTGCCTTTAATGTATCTTAAAATGCGTTTCACAGCTTTTAAGTGAGACTCTTTAGGACTTAACTGATATCTAGCACACAAACATAAACTAAACATAATGTCTGGTCTACTAGCAGTTATATATAAGAGTGAGCCAATCATCCCTCGATAGAGTTTTTGATCGACACTCTTACCTAATTCATCTTTGTCAAGTGTAGTAGTAGTAGCTATAGGTGTGTTCTTACTACTAGTGCTATTCATGCCAAACCGTTTGAGTAATTCCTTAGCATATTTTTCTTGATTAATAAATATGCTATTATGTGATTGCTTTATTTGTATACCAAGGAAATAATTGAGTTCACCCATGTGACTCATCTCAAACTCATTTTTCATGGTATTAGCAAACTCTTGACAGAGATTACTAGTAGTAGATCCAAAAATTATGTTATTTACATATATTTGTATGATTAGGATATCGGTCTCTATTTTTCTAATAAATAAGGTAGTATTTACTTTACCTATTTCAAAACCAGTTTCTTATAGAAAAGTTTTTAACTGATCATACCAAGCACGAGGTGCTTGTTTAAGACCATATAAAGCCTTTTTCAATTTAAAAACGTGGTTTGAAAATTGTTTATGTTCAAAACCGGGTGGTTGCTTAACATAAACATCTTCCTTAATAAAACCATTCAGAAAAGCACTTTTAACATCCATTTGGAAAAGTGTAATGTTCATAAAACATGTAAAAGATAATAAGATCCTAATTGATTCTAGTCTAGCAACAGGAGTATATGTTTCATCAAAATCTTTGCATTCTTCTTGATTATATCCTTGAGCAACTAATCTAGCCTTGTTCCTAACGACTTGTCCTGATTCATCTAACTTATTTTTGAATACCCATTTGGTACCAATTATAGTATGATCAGGAGGTCGTGGAACTAAATCCCATACATCATTTCTTATAAATTGGTTTAATTCATTTTGCATGGCATTCATCCAAATTTCATTCTCGCACGCTTCTTGTATATTCTTCGGTTCAAAATCCGACAAGAAAGTCGTATGAGAAATCATGTTAACATGAGATCTTGTTTGAATACCACGTGAGATATCACCAATTATTGAGTCATGAGGATGATCTCTAACTTCAACAAATGATTTTGGTAAAGTTTGAGTCATCACAACAGGATCAGTCGACTTACTAGTCCATCAGCCGACTGATTCACATCAGTTGACTTGACTTCCTTATCAGTTGACTTATCTTCTAGGGTAGTTTGTTCTACTGATTTAATAACATTATTTAAAGGTGATGAGACATTTTCATCATCTTCAATAATAGTAGATGAAGGCAGAGATTCATTAAACGAAACATGCATAGATTCTTCAATAGTCAAAGTTGACTCATTAAAAATTCTATATGCCTTACTCCTATTTGAGTATCCAATGAAGATACATTCGTTAGATCTAGGATCAAACTTATCTAAATTATCTTTAGAGTTTAAAATGAAACACTTGCAACCAAATACTTTAAAGTAAGATACCTTAGGAATTCTATCAAAAAATAGTTCTTAACATGTTTTCTTAAGCTTAGGCCTAATCAAAATTCTATTTAAAAAATAACAAGCTGTTGAAACAGCTTCAGCCCAGAAGTACTTAGGCAAATTTCTTTCAACAAACATAGTACGTGCACACTCTTGCAAAGTCCTGTTCTTTCTTTCAACCATTCCATTTTGTGGTGAAGCTTTAGGAAATGCAAATGAATGTGTTATACCATTCTTGTTGCAATATTCTGAAAACGTTTCATTCTCAAATTCTCCACCATGATCACTTCTAATAGTGACTATGGTTAGAGAATTTTGATTTTGAATCCGTTTATAAAAAATTTCAAATAGTTCAAAGGCATCATTCTTATGTTTTAAAAAGAAAATCCATGTAAATCTTGAAAAATCATCTACTAAAACAAATACATATCTACTTTATTTAAATAAGCGACTCTAGTAGGACAAAATAAATCTATATGGATTAATTCGAGAGGCCTACTAGTAGAAATCATTTCTTTTGTCTCAAAAGTAGATTTGACTTGTTTACCTAGTTGACATGCATCACATAACTTATTCTTTTTATAGGATAGTCTTGGCAGTCCTTTAACTAGGTTGTACTTAGACAATTTAGCAATAATTTTCATATTCACATGGCCAAATCTCTTATGCCAAAGCCAAGAATCATTATTAGAAAATCATTCGAAAAATTATTTGATTTTAAACATAACTCATAAATATTATTTTTCCTAAAGCCTTGAAAAATTACATTTTGCCTGGTAGAATAATAAATTAAACATGCATCTTTTTCAAAAATAATTTTATATCCCTTATCACACAATTGGCTAATACTTAACAGATTATACTTTAACCCACTAAGAAGAAAAACTTCTTCTATAGTAGGGGTAGTGTTCTTACCGACCATGTCTATACCAATAACCTTCCCTTTGTTGTTGTCACCGAATGTGACTGTTCCTCCATCAATCTCTTGTATAGAAGAAAGAAGGTTAGCATGACCAGTCATATGCTTGGAGCATCCGCTGTCAAGTATCCAACGTTCTCTTTTAGGTACCTATAAAATAAACATTGTGAATATGGAATTCTTTTCATTAGGTCCGAAAAGGATTAGTTTTTGGGAAACCAAACCCAAAGTGAGTTTGATTCTACCAAAAGCACGAATATAATCTACAGAATTACATACATTAAGAACATATGAATTTATATAAGTAGTTCTATCTTTTAGACTCAGGTTGACTAGAACCCTAATGTTTTTGCTCTGTCCAGTCGACTTTATCGAACCTTTCAGTCGACTGTTACTAGAAACCAGTCGACTGGGAGGTGAAATAGGTCGACTTATCTGAGGTTTCTGTTTCTTTGAATAAGACTCAGAACCTCTGGACAGGTGACTGAAATTTGGGTTCAGTCGACTGGTCTGAACTACAGAACTACTCTTTTCATGGAAAACAACAGTTTATGATTTTTCAAAAAATTCATATAATTTATTCTTAACACTAGAGATAAATTCAGACTTATTACTACTAGTGTTTTTAGAGACATGATATTTTTCAAGAGACCTTTGAAAACCAAGTCCAAATCTCTTATTAGTTTGAACTTGATTTTGGAGAACTTCATTTAAATTCTCCTTTCCTTTGTTAAATTTAGATACATTCTTGGATATCTCTTCATAATTCTTTTTAAGAGATACAAGATCTATATCCAAATTAGAATGTTGAGAATTTAAAGACTTGACTTCAACATTTAAGTCAAGATTCTCTTAAGAAAGTATTTGATTTATTTTTTCTAAGTTTTTAACTCTAATTTTCTCTTTCTTAAGTTCTTGAAAAATCTCATTAAAAGAATCTAATAAGTCATTTGAATCAAAGTTATCACTTACTTCGTTTTGTGTAGCCATGAAGCATACATTCGCAACTTCATTTGTCTCCTCATTCTCTTCTTTCGATGAAGAGTCGCTATCGTCCCAAGTTGCTTGATATGCCTTCTTGTTCTTCATGTACTTGTTCTTTGTGTACTTGTCCTTCTTGAAGTTAGGAGCCTTTTCTTTGGATTTGACATTTTCTAATGGACAATCCTTCTTCATATGACCTATTTTGTTACACTTGAAACAAGTGGGAAGTTCATTAGTTTCTTTAAATTTAGAATTAAATTTACCTTTCCTTTGAAACTTCTTGAACTTTCTAGTGAACATGGCTATTTCTTCTTCATCTTCTTCTTCATCTTCGGAGTCCGACATGACCTTGAAAGCGAGTGTTTTTTTCTTTGATTGTTGAGGTTCTAGGATCTTTCTTGCGTTCTTCAAGTTGAACTTCATATGCCATAAGATTTTCCACAAGATTCTCAAGAGAGAGTTGTGTTAAATCGTTAGCCTCTTCTATGGCAGTGGTCTTCTTCTCCCATTCGGGGGTTAAGGCACGAAGAACTTTTCTCACCATTTCGGCTTGAGTGTACGTCTTTCCAAGAGCCACAAGAGAATTTGTAATATCCGTGAACCGTGTGATCATATATGACACATTCTCGTTCTCCTTCATGCGGAACATCTCGAACCCGTGAACAAGAATAGATATCTTAGATTCTTTAACTTTATTAGTACCTTCATGAGTTACCTCGAGTATGTGCCAAATTTGATACGCCATTGTTGTATTAGACACACGATTAAAATCCTCTTTGATAAGATCACAGAATAGAGCATTCATCGTCTTTGCATTGTTCATTATGTTGTCATTCATTTCATCGTTCCATTGTACATAAGGAATTGTAGGAGCGGTGTTCCAAATCATGTTCCAAATCTCATAGTTGATGAATTGATGGTAGATCTTCATTTTACACTTCTAATAGTTGTAATTGGTACCATCGAATAGGGGTGGCCTTTGTGTGGATTGGCCTTCATGGTATTGGCTTGCATTAGAAATAGTTGCCATTTCACTCAACCATGCTCTGATACCAAGTGTAGGATCCTGTAGACAAGACAAATAACACTAGAGGGGGGTGAATAGTGATGTATAAAAATTAATTAAGAAATTGAACTTTTCGTTCTGTTAAGTCGACTGAAAAGAGATATCCAGTCGACAGAAGCGTCAGATTAGAAGAGTATTTTACTGAGAGTTACGAGTCTGACCAGTCGACTTATAGCGGAAACCAGTCGACTTGCCAGATAAGTTTTTGAATTAAAACTTAACAAAATTGAGATTGCAAGTGAAGAAAATACAACCATAGAGAACACAGCGATGTATCCTGGTTCAGTTCTCCCGGCCTACATCCAGTCCTCAAGCAACCCACTTGAGATTTTCCACTATTCTTGAAAAAGTACAAGAATTCCCTACGGCGTTTGACAACAACTATGTCAAACGCGTAGACCTCTCTCACCACTAAAGAGAGCAAACCCACTTTACACCCTAGAGTGAAAAACCGACTCTACAACCAAGAGCTCTACTCTCCAACCGAGAGGACCACTCTCATAACTCGAGAGTGAAAACAACAACAAAAGAGTTACAATAACCTATAGCCTTGTTTGTGATTTGTGATTTTGTATGGTGGCTAATAGGTTAACTTCTGAAATCAGTCTAAAACGAATTCAATGTTATACTAGACTAATTTTCAGAGAACCAAGACTTAGAGAATTTTTATGCTTTGAAACTTTTGTTCTCTTTCTGAAAAATAAAGACTTGAAAGCTTGTTGAAGATGAGTAACCTTTACCAAGTGATTTCTACACTCTATTTATAGAGTTAGAATCACTGGACGTTGAGAAATAGTTGCACCAACTGTCAACCAACAGAAATAAAGGTTTTGAATTTGAAAAATAAGTTTTAAAAACAGAAAACTGTCAAAACGGCTTGAACAGTCGACTGGGTTGCCATAATGAGTCGATTGATCAGAGCTTGTATGAGTTCAGACAGTTTCATACTAAGACAGCCGACTGGTTCCGAAGAATGGTCGACTGGTACTCAACAACTGATCTTATTCAAACTTGTTTCGAGCTATTAACTTTTGTAAAACACTCAATTATTAAAAGATATGTGTGAGTATGTGTATGACAAGGCTATTACAACATTCTAAGACTCAAAGAATAAAAATTACAATTGTTACAAGACAGTTAATACTAAACATTTGAAGCGCTTGAGTCTTGTCTTGAACTTGAGTCTTTGACTTGAGCTTGAGCCATTGTCTTTATGTCTTGAAGCTTACTTGATCAAATGTGACTTGAACTTAGGTCTTTGTAGTTTGATCAATTCTTTTGAAAGCTTCATTGAATCAACTTTGCCTTTGTGTATTGCACCATGATATTTTTCTTTGATACATCCTGCAATATATATAGGTGGTAGCACAACTTTGCATTGTGTTGTAGTCATCAAAACCAAGAATCAACAGAAATTGTCTCTCAAAGTGAGACGTTTTCATTTCTGAAAATGGGTGAGAGAACACAGTCCCACATCAGAAATATCAAAGGAATTTGAAGAGGATATATAACAATCTCTTTCTAAGCATTGTAAGATAACTAGACAAGAGGCTCACTCTCGCTCGCGCGCGAAGGGCAGGGGGTGCAGATCTCGAACCGATTACATGCGGCTTGTGTGCACTTGCACGTCCTGTGGACACGAATGCCAAACTGACATAACCCCGGCCCTTATAAATAGAGCCCCCCTCACTATCTTTCCTGCACAAAATCTCTTCTCTTCCTCTCTGTTCCGTTTCGTTTCGCAAGTTTATTCGGTAAAGGTGATAGAGTTCTGACGCTACCAGTTCGAAAGCATTACGTGGTGTCTACGTGAACCCTTTTCGTCATTGCATCCTGAAAGATAGGCGCTTCAAATAGCTCCAGCATCCGGATGAGGCAAAAACTGTTTTAAGGAAATTGTGTGCTATACAAGCCTTGACATCAAATCGGTTTGATTTCATTATTTTCTTTTTCATTTCAACTTATTGGTTTCATTTCTCTCCTCCTTCTCTGATTTTTGTGCCTCTCAATTATTTGGATTTATGCCAAACCTTTTTGTAACCAAAGTTGTAACAAAGAGAATAAATTTCTCGAAGTTGGTTTTATTGTAAACAAGGATTGTAACAAACTTAAAACACTTTTTTGATTTTCTTGATTTCTGATTTTTAGGCACTTCTTTTCTTTTTCTTTAGTCTGGAAAACTTACACTCGTGTTGTGTATTTTTCAGAATCAAAATGACTACTGCATCGAAGAATGTTACTGTGTCTGAAATGGTCCAAGTGGCGATTGCTGATTCAATAAAAGTATCGACTGCTACTGCGGCACGAGTGTCAATGTCAACCGTTGTACCTGTCTCAGTCTCCTATGGGGAGAAACCTGAGAAGTTCAACGGATAGAATTTCAAAAAGTGGCAACAGAAGATGATGTTCTATTTGACCACATTGAATCTTGCAAGATTCTTGAACGAAGAAGCTCCAAATCTTAAGAAAGATGAGCAAGATAACCAAGTCATCGCCTCTGTGGATGCTTAAAAAAATGCTGATAGCTTATGGAGGAATTACATAATGAACAGATTAGTCGATTCTTTGTATAATGTATACATTGATAAAAGAACTGCTAAAGAACTTTGGGAATCACTAGACCATAAGTATAAAAGTGAGGATACCGACGCCAAGAAATTCATTATGGGTCGCTTCCTAGACTATAAAATGGTAGATTCTAAAATAGTGATCAGTCAAGTTCGAGAAATACAACTGATCTTGCATGAGATTCATGTTGAAGGTATGAACTTAAGTGAAATTTTCCAAGTAGCATGTATAATTGGAAATTTGTCACCAGGATGGAAAGACTTTAAGAATTATCTAAAATATAAGCAAAAAGAAATGGGCATTGAAGATCTTCTTATCAGACTTCGTAATGAAGAAGACAATAGCGGATTTGAAAAGGTCGGAGTCATCAGTCATGTGGCTAAGGCAAATGTAGTGGAACATAAACAACGTTCCTACAAGCACAACAACAGGGGTCCAAAGTTGGGGCCTAAGGGAGGAATCTCCATGAAGATGAAGTTTCAAGGCAAGTACTTCAATTTTGAAAAGATGGGTCACAAGTCTACTGAATGTAGACTACCCAAGCAGAACAGGAACAGAGAAACAACATTGTTGAAGGAATTGCTCAAGATGTTTCTGATATCAACCTCTCAGCTGTGGTCTCGGAGGTGAACATGATGGGTTCAAACCCCAATGAATGGTGGATTGACAATGGAGCTACTCAACACTACTTCAGAAATCAAGGGCCAAGGCAAGGTGATCTTAAAGATGACCTCTGGATAGGAACTGACTCTGAACAATATTGCATATGTTTCTGAAATCCGTAAGAACCTAGTATCTGGTTCGTTGCTTAATAATCACGGATTTTATTTAGTGTTTGAGTCAAACAAATTTGTTTTATCGAAGAGTGGAATATATGTTGGTAGAGGATACATGAGTGGTGGAATGTTCAAACTCAATGTAATGACTATGGTCAAGAATAATAATAAAGCTAGTTCTTCTATTTATATACTTGAGTCTTCCAATTTATGGCATGGTAGATTAGGACATGTTAATTATGATACTTTGCGTAGAATAATTAACTTGAATCACATACCAACATTCCAAATTGATTCCAAACACAAGTGTCACTACAACAAATATGACATTTGATAGCATTCATAAAATGCTATAGTAGACCTACGATAGCGTTTTAAAAACGCTATCAAAAGCCCCGCTATAATAAGTTTATAGCGTTTTGACCAAACGCTATAGATTCTATAGCGTTTGTAAAACGCTATAGAATCTATAGCGTTTCAGAAACGCTATAGTTTCTATAGCATTTTACAAAACGCTATAGTTTCTATAGCGTTTCCAAAATGCTATAGAAACTATAGCGTTTTGTAAAACGCTATAGTTTCTATAGCATTTTACAAAACGCTATAGTTTCTATAGCATTTCCAAAACACTATAGAAACTATAGCGTTTTGTAAAACGCTATAGATTCTATAGTGTTTTACAAACGCTATAGTTTCTATATCTATCTAGCATTGATACCGGTTGTGGGTCTTGTTTGCTCTATGGTACATGATATCTGCCACTTGTGCTTTGGCATGTCGCTCCCAGTAGACATCAGTTTCAAAAACAAAACAAATTAGAAATTATATAAACTCAAAAATTGATCACATAATCAAAAGACAAGATAACACTACAGAGACAGAACCAATATGACCAACTTGATGGAAAATGATTCAGTTGTGATATAATCGTTTGTAATATGATAAATTCCATCCAGTAATAAAACCGCAAAATGTTTCATGTAACAGGGAACGTTACATTTCACCCATTAAAGTCAAAGACATTCCCATAAATGCTATATACTTCAATAGCCATCCTTGTATTGTTTTCTCAACAGCAGCAAAGACTGCTCCTAATAATACAACAATCATTGGAAATCAATTCAAAAATCATCAATCACTTTCAACAACAATCATTTGTGGGCATCAGTTGTCGGTGCCAAAATAACGATCCCCAAACTCTCCCAACCCTCGGATGACTCGGAACTCCTCACTTAGAGCTACATCGATTTCTGAAGTCACGATCTTCAGAGAAGGGAAGCGCTTGCAAACACAATGGATTCCTTCAGGTGCCTGAATTCAGGAAGTAATCACAAAACTGAAAATTGCTAATACTTCATTAATATGATGTTTAAAAGGCAAGAAACTGAAGCTTACGGATATAAGGTTGAGGAAAATTATGCGATTTTCTAGGACTCCTTTCTTTATGAGAAGTTCTATAGCTTGATTTGCAGAGTTACCTATCAAAAAATAGAGCAGATCATATTTATGTAATAAATAAGTTAACATAATATAATGAGGAAAGGAGAGTTCATACTTATATACGGTGATTTATTCATATAAAGTAATTGTACACTCACGAGTGGACCCATAATGAACAATCGGGCACCATTCACATAGAACATGTCAAAATAACTGTTTATAAAAAATCAACTTGTTTGGAAGTTTCTTTTTATCATGATTCAAGTGGTCGCAAAATGTACGCTTTCTTAAATAACAAAACAATTGGCACCATGAGATAAATGAGTAAGAAGCCTCCAAACGAGGTAAACTTTTGTACGCATACATCTTACATCTTACAACAATTTATCTAAATAATAATAATAACCTTGTCACTATGAAGGGAACACTCATACTATATAATAGCAAAATCTCCAGTACTATAATATATAACTCTTATAATTTGTAGGCAGTATAATAACCAATTGTTATGAGCGATGTGAAAACCAACTAAATTATTATGTTGAACAAAAACCTAGCATCAAAGTATGCAAGTGCATGGCTGTAGGAGGCTTTGTTTCAAAATATTGCAGGACCAAAAGTCCGGAAAAGGATAGAGCTAAAAAGGACTTCACTTTCCCACAGGAAAAGCCTTTAACATACCTTGACAAATTTTCTATGAAGTTATTCAAAGCATAGAAGTGGAACTGCATAATTTGCATAACTACAGTTAATAATTTTCTTTTTGGAGAAAGTATAGTAAATAACAAAATACTTTCAAACCTTACAATGACTCTTTGACAAATTATAATCATTATATTTGTCATATTAAACAACTGAGAGATATGAGGAATTAGAGTCATCAAGTGAAAATAGCTTATGGTGTAATAGTAGTGTAACCTGTCCGAGACTGATTCCTTCCAAGTGATGTCTGATGAACAGAGCTAGCAATTGAAGATAAATTACTTCTGCGTAGACCTAATTATCAAAGCAATGTATTTTGACATGAAGCAATGTATTTTGACATGAAGCAATGTATCAATCAATCCATGTAGAAACCAAGTACCTGTAGACTGTAGGCCATCCATAGGTGGTTATCTCTTTAAACAACAAATGAGGGAATGATTTCAGAAGAATACTGCTCTGTATAACAAACCGTCAAATTCACTCGGGATCACTTATACAGTTGTAACAACGACAGTAGAGAAAATATATTTTGTAGGTAACAGACAACAACAACAACAACAACAACGACGACGACAACAACAAAAGAATACTAGCCAAACCAAAAAAAAAAAAAACCTTATTTCTTTGATAACGTAAAAGAATCCACGTTTATCCAAACATGGATTATTTAGATAAACAATCTATGTTCTAAACAGTAGGAACTATATTTGTAAAAGCTATTCTTCCTTCACAAGTCGTAACATTCTAAACAGTAGAGAAAATATATTTTGTAGGTAACAGTTTCTTTTGGTCCTTACCTCCCTGTTCTGGACAGATCAACATAATCAGATAGAACCTTGCTCGACGTTGAAGATGTTGTTTCCCCTTCTCTACTTTGGATAGATGTCGAGGATTCAGCCGATGGCCCACTGTGCATCTGAGAGTCATGGGATAGTTTTTGAAAGGCCTTCAACTGCAAATCTTCACTCCTCAAGGCCGCCGGCTTCAGGGATGGTAACTGCACTGGAGTTTTCCCTTCGAGAAAGCTCACTACTGTAGACATTAAAGGCCTAAGAGTTGGGGATGGATTGGTGCATACAAGACACAGGTTCAACATCTGCAATGCTTCCTCCTTTGAGTAGTTAGAACCCAGGTTTGAGTCAACGAGTTCTAGTAGCCTTCCATTTTCTTCTAAAACGTAGGCCTGAAACCCCACAGAAGGAAATAGTGTATTTATCTTTTACTATCTAACATGGAAAGTAAGGATCCAGAAGCATTTATTAAGAACCAAAACTACATAGGCCAGAATGCAAAAAATGAGTCTGAAGTTTTCTAATTGGGTGACAGTGGTGCAAAGTGTTCTCTGTGGATTTTGATTCAGTTATCTAACTGTCAGGTGCTTCCTGTTCACATTAAAATGAATCTTATAATCATTGTTATAACTTAATAAGTGAAATAAATTAAATTGTGATACTGGCTTATGTGATAAATGATAGCACTGTATGGTAGTCTAGCCGTCTAGGAACCACTGACACTTCAAAATGAATCCAATATTAATGCCGATATACATGACAAACCTGACACTTGATGAACACTCGCCTGAACAACATAGGATAGCCCTCAGGTACTTCAGAACAAACATGACCCTTGATTGATTAAAAATAACGAATATGATAACTCTCAGGTATTTCTTGATCATCAAGGTAAACTCCATACACTCAATGCAAATTTTCCCACTGAAATTATGTTCATATACTTTCTATTCTTGAGTTTTTACTCTGCTCTAGAAATCATCTATCAGGTCTCAGTAATACAATATAATCAACAAAAACTAAACCAGAATGCATTTAGATAAAGTACCATCATGTATAATCAAGTATAAAAGTATGATCAATGGGATAGAGAAACGCTCAATAATGAAAAAGTTGAAGTATTTTAAAGTGTGTCAAAGCTGCTGACCTCCTTCCTCATGTTTTTTTAGCATATTACATATGAAACTTATAGCAGACTATGGCAACAAAAACCAATAAAAACTAGCCAGTTTCAGTTTGAAGTTAAAAAAAAACATCAAGCATCCATGATTTACTTTTTAAATTCTGTCTCAAGCCGGTTAACAAAACTCAGGAACTCATCCTGCTCGGTTAATGAAGATCCATTTAATTGAGGTTTATAACTTGTGTAATGTATCTATTTTATTGCTTCACATAAGACTGTTTGATTTCGTATGATTTTTATCTTCGCACGCAAAGTAAATCACAACTAAAATGTGATTTGATTTGCAGGATTTTCCATATATAGGTCATGAACAATAGCAACCAAAATGGTTTTCTGAATAATCTCTTTTGAGTTTGAGTGCTTGTGGGATGACACTTAAATTAATAGTTTCATCATCTTTCCTAAAAAAAAATTTATATTCTTCTTTTTACTACCAAAATGATTGAATTATTGTATCCTCCCTGTTTTTAACTAAAAAAAGATAAATAAAATAACAGAAACATCACAAGTTTGAAACTTGTGAATAAACATTATACTCAAGAATTAATAAATAAATAAATAAAAACATTACAATTAAGAAATGCTTTCCTTTTGTCACTTATCTTCAAAAGGAAGTTAGGATGTGTATTCATTAGGAGGAATTAGGAGATTAGATGAGTACTATGAGAGAATTACATACCCGATAATCACCACACCAACCAAGTCGACGGGTGGAGTTGGGAAGTCGGAGGGTGCAGGAGGTCGATGGGGGCGCAGTGTGAGCGGCGGCACAAGGGGGTCGACGGAGCGGGGTGGGAGACAATGAGATTGGGGATTTGGACTTCGACCGGCGCAGGAGGAGGTCGACAGTGGCCCAGTGGCGAGCGGTGCTCAAAGAGTGTCGACGGTGTGGAGGTGGGAACATGGTGATTTGGGGATTTAGACTAGGGTTTGTAGAGGAAAGGCCGAAAGGATGTTCGATTTGGATTGGGGAAGAGCTGGGATTTGAGATGGAATTAGATTAGATGGAATTTTCCATTTTACCCCTGCATATTCAATTTATTTTTGGATATAACAGCGTTTTTAAAACGCTATAAAAAATACAGCATTCCAAAAATGCTATCGTAGCTAACATTAAAATTTAAAATTACTAAAAGACAGCATTTTCTTTATAAATGCTATTATTGATCACTTTCAATAGCACTAACACTTAAATGCAGTAATAAATATGCTGTAGAAAGCCATATATGTTGTAGTGTGTGAAACTTGTGTTGAGATAAAACTAACAAGATCATCGTTTAAAAGTGTTGAAAGAAACACTGAACCTTTTGATCTAATTCACACTGATATTTGTGATTTGAAAATGATACAAACATGAGGTGGTAATAAATATTTTATTACCTTCATTGATGATAGCACAAAATACTGTTATGTATATTTGCTTAAAAGCAAGGATGAAGCTATAGAGCAATTTGTTCTCTATAAAATGAAGTTGAGAACCAACTCAACTAGAAAATTAAGGCACTAAGAAGTGACCGAAGTGGAGAGTATGAATCGTCATTTGCTGACACTTGTGCTAAGCATAGGATTATACATAAAACTACAACATCTTATTCTTCCTCAGTCCCACGGTGTTGCAAGAGAAAGAATCGTACATTGAAAAAAATGATGAATGCAATGTTAATAAATTCTAGTTTGGCACCAAACTTTTGGGGAGAATCTATACATTCGGCTAACTACCTTTTAAATAAGGTACCCAAAAGGAAAGAAGAGAAAAGTCCATATGAATTATGGAAAGGAAGAAAGTCATCCTACAATTACTTGCAAATGTGGGGATGTCTTGCCAAGGCTGCAGTACCTCCACCTAAGAAAGTGAAAATAGGAAAAAAAACGATTGATTGCATTTTCATTGGATATGCACTTAATAGTAGTACTTATCGGTTCTTGGTGTACAAATCTGATATCACTGAGATACCAAAGAATAGCGGAGTCCAGAAATGCATCGTTCTTTGAAAATATTTTTCCATGTAAGTCTAAGGAAGAACCAAGTTCTTCCAAACGATACATGAAACTATCAGTGAAAATAGTGAAGACCAAGATGAAGAAGTTGAGGAGGAACCTCGACGCAGTAAAAGAACAAGAACGAAAAATCTTTTTGTCCGGACTTCTTGACCTTTATGCTTGAAGGTGAACCCCATACCTTCAAAGAAGCGGTGAACTATAGTGGTGGTCCTCTATGGAAAGAAACCATCAAGAGCGAAATTGATTCTATCTTGCAAAGTCTTACTTGGGAACTAGTGAATCTTCTACCAGATAGTAAACATTTAGGTTCCAAGTGGATCTTCAAGAGAAAAATTAAACTTGATGAATCAATTGATAAATATAAGGCAAGACTCGTAATTAAAGGTTATAAATAATAGGAATGTTTTGATTACTTTGATACATATTCTCTAGTGACGAGAATAAACTCCATTAGGATGGTACTTGCAATAACAGCTCTGCGTAATCTTCAAGTACATCAAATGGATGTGAATTTTTTTTTAATGGATATTTAGATGAAGAAATCTACATTGAACAACCTGAGGGTTTTTCAGCTCCAAGACATGAAAAGAAAGTGTGTAAACTGGTGAAGTTATTATATGCCTTGAAACAAGCTCCAAAGCAGTGGCATTAGAAATTTGACAATGTCATAATGACTAATGGCCTCAGGATCAATGAATGTGATAAATGTGTATAAGTCAAAGACACTGAAAATAGATATGTTATTATATATTTGTATGTAGATGACATGCTTATTATTGGAAGCAATGATAAGATGATTAAATCTGTTAAAAACATGTTGAACTCGAGGTTTAACATGAAAGACATGAGACTAGCTAATGTTATATTGCGAATTAAAATCACAAGAACATCAGACGAACTTATTTTAAGCCAGTCACATTATATAAACAATATTCTTGGAAAGTTTGATAAAGATAATTCTGGAATTGCTAGAACTCCAATCGATCTAACTCTACACTTATCCAAGAATAAAGAAGAGAGTATTTCTCAAGTAGAATACTCTAGAATTATAGGCAGTCTTATGTACTTGATGAGTTGTACAAAACCAGACATAGCCTATGCAGTTAGCAAACTAAGCAGATATACGAGTAATCCTGGAAGCGAGCATTGGCAAGCGATTATAAGAGTACTGAAGTACTTGCATTTTACTCGTAACTATGGGCTGCATTATACAAGATATCCGGCTGTACTTGAACGATACTTTGATGCAGACTGGATATCTAGTGATAACTCAAAATGCACTAGTGGTTATGTGTTTACACTAGGTGGTGCATCCATTTCTTGGAAATCCTCAAACAAACAGTGATCGCTAAATCCATGATGGAATCTGAATTTATCGCACTAAACGAATGTGGGGAAGAGGCTGAATGGTTACGCCACTTTCTTGAGGACATTCCAAGGTGGACAAGGCTTGTGCCCCCAATCTGCATATATTCAGACAGCCAATCTGTAGTTTGTAGAGCACAGAGCAATATGTATAATGGTAAATCTAGACACATTCATCGAAGACGTAATACCATTAGACAACTACTCTCTACTGGGGTTATCTCTGTGGACTATGTAAAGTCAAAGGATAACATTGCGGATCCGCTAATCAAAGGGTTAAATAATGACTTAGTTGATAAATCATCGAGGGGAATGTGACTAAAGCCCATGAAAGAATAAGTCGATACAATGGACACCCAACCTAGCTGATTGGAGATCCCAAGATCTAGGTTCAAAGGGACATCTAAATTGTAAAGACCAAGTTGGATCACTGTGGGGATTTTCCGATGTCCATTCCCCTGATGAAATAGTGATGCCCGTAAGGTAACAGGTTAAGCTTGGTTTTCAATGATTCTTATGCGTCGGATATCCGAATAAAGTAATACGGGTTACTCTTAACTAAGAAACCATCTATGTAAGTGAGAAGAAGGGCCGCTTCTAAAGGAATAATATAGGGCAATATTCCTATCAAGCTCTTACAGAACCAAGCGTATGTTTATAGCCAAAACGAACATAACAGTGAGAACTGAAATGCGTTAGGAAGATTCCTGTGTGAGATATGTCATCATTTATACAAATGACAGAACAGTTCAAGAATACCGTGTCTACTGTTTAGTTAGTAAAGTAAACATATTTTCATAAGAGAACGTTCAAAGGGTAACACCTACCTATCCTATGTAGGTCTCAACCGTTGAATTCTATCACCAAGTCTGTCGGGTCAGTCTTTCGTGTCTATGGTTGTCAATTTTCATTCATGTAAGGAATGTTAGAAAATGGGTATTTTATACACCATTTACGAACCATTTTTTGAGCAATTTTTTTAGTAAGATCCTCAATGAATTATTTGAGGGATCTTGATTGATTTGTGTTCTCTTTCGTGACTAGATCAAAATCATATATTTATTTGCTAAAAAGAGTTAAGGGGTGAACAAGAAATTGTCTCTCAAAGTGAGATGTTTTCATTTCTGAAAATGGGTTAAGGGAACATTGTCCCACATCGAAAATATCAAAGGAATTTGAAGATGATATATAACAATCTCTTTCTAAGCATTGTAAGATAGCTAGACAAGAGGCTCTCTCTTGCGTGCAGGGGAGTTGCAGATCTCGGACCGGATTACATGCGGCTTGTGGGCGCCAGCACGTCCACCAAATACGAATGCTGGACCGACATAACCCCACACCGTGCAGAGCCACTTTTTGCTGCAGTTTTGATTTTTCCCTTTGTAAATGGTTGTTATAAAGGCAGAAATGATTTTGTCTGCTATTTCAGGACAGTATTAAACATTTTGTCTGCCGTTATAGTGTACGCATTCAATTAATTGTCAGCAGTTACACTGAAGGCATTCAAAGGCATTGACTGTTGTCTGTCGTTACAGTGTATGCATTCAATAGGTTTACTGCTGTTACACTGAAGGCATTCATAGTCTTGTCTGCCGTTACAAGTCTCTAAGCCCGACCCTATAAATAGAGCCCCCCCCTCCTCAACTGTCTTCCCTGCACAAAATCTCTTCTCTTCCTCTCTGTTTCGTTTCGTTTCGTAAGTTCATTCGGTGAAGGTGATAAAGTTCTGACGCTACTAGTTCAAGAGCGTTACGTGGTGTCTATGTGATCCCTCTTCGTTGTTGCATCCTAGGAAACAGGCGCCTCAACTAGCTCTAGCACCCGGACGAAGCGAACACTATTTTAAGGAGATTGTGTGCTACATAAGCCTCGACATCAAATCAGTTTGATTTCATTATTTTCTTTTCCATTCCAGTTTATTGATTTCATTTGTCTCCTCCTTCTCTAGTTTTCGTGTTTCTCAATCATTTGGATTTATGCCAAACTTTTTTTTGTAACCAAAGTTGTAATAAAAAGAAAGTCTGTTTGGTTTGTTGTTTTTTTCTTTTTTTTGTTTTCCAAAACCCCAAAACCCGTTTGGTTTGTTTGTTTTGTGAAAACAGTTTTCACAAAATTCCATTTCAACTATTTTCTGTTTTTTCACATCCTCTCTCTCTCTCTCTCTCTCTCTATATATATATATATATATATATATATATATGTATATATATATATTATTATTATTATTATTATTATTATTTAATAAATATATAGTATATATGAAATAATAATATATATTATAATAGTATAATATATATTATTATTATAAAATATATTACTATTTCATATATACTATTTTATATATACTATTATAATATCTATTATTATCATAATATATATTATTATTATTATATATTAATATTATATATTATTATATTAAATTATTTAATATATTATTATAATATATTATTATTACAAATATATTACAATAATTATTATATGTTATTATATATATGTATATAATTATATATGTTTATTATAATAAAATATTTTATTTTATTATATAATATAAAATTATTATAATATATTATTATTTTATATATACTATTTTATACATACTATTATTATTATATTATTATTATATTATTATTATTATTATTATTATTATATATATATTATTATTTTATTTATACAATTTTTTATATACTATTATTATATTATATTATTATTTTATATATACTATTTTATAAATATTATTATTATATTATATTATTATTATATATATTATTATTATATATATTTTTATTATTATATATCACTATTATATATTATTATATATATTAATATACAATATATTTCTATTATATATTATTATATATATTATTATATAATATACTATTATTATAATATATTGTTATATATATATTTATAATATATTATTGTTACATATATTATTATTATTATTATTATTATTATTATTATTGTTGTTGTTGTTGTTGTTGTTATTATTATTATTATTATTATTATTATATATATATTATATTATTATTATATATATTATATTTATATTTATAATTTTTAATATATATATATATATATATATATATATATATATATATATATATATATATATAGGGTAAGGGATATTAGCAACTTGCTCATTTAATAAATGAGCAATTGATAAGGTGGTATGCATGTGATTCATTGAGTATCTAATCACTTTTAGAATTTTCCAATCACATGCATGCCACCTCATCACTTGCTCATTTACTAAATGAGCAAATTGCTCATACCCCTTTTTCCCATTTTATATATACTATTATTATATTATATTATTATTATATATTATTATTTTGTATATACTATTTTATATATTCTATTTTATATACACTATTTTATATATACTATTATTATATGATATTATTATTATATATATTATTATTTTATGTATACTATTTTATATATACTATTTTATATACACTATTTTATATATACTATTATTATATTATATTATTATTATATATATTACATTATATTATTATTTTATATATACTATTATTTCATATATACTATTTTATATATACTATTATAATAATCCATAATTATTTTAATATATATTATTATTATTCTATATTACTATTATATATTATTATATATATTATTATATAATTTATTATTATTATAATAAATTGTTTAATATATAATTTGAATATATTATTATTACATATATATTATTATAATTATTATATATTATTATATATATGTATATTATTAAATATGTTTATTATAATAAAATATTTTATATTATTATATTTCAATATGTATGTATATGTATACAACATGTATGTATCAGAGTATATATACTGTATACAGTATATACATACAACCAAACCTATACATACATTATACTCTCATTTTAAAAAAACTGTTTTCATAAAAAATTATTACCAACAGCTTTTACACTCTCATTTTCAGAAAACTGTTTTCAGGAAACTGTTTTCAAAACAACAAGCCAAACACAAAAATTTCTCGAAGTTGGTTTTATTGTAAACAAGGATTGTAACAAAATATGCATATTTACCTTAGAAATTCGAGTGATTGCTGCAGTCGTCAAAAGCTAAAAAATGCATAATTTCGTTCAAAATGAAACAGACGAAACATGATAAGAGAAAAAAAATTAATTTAAATAGGCAGAAACTAAAAATTTAATAATAAAATATACGGGACGAAACATGAATTTTCGTCCCCAAAAAATAAAAAAATAAATTTTAAAAAAATTTGGGTCGGATGTTTCGTCCGAAGTGAATTTTGATTTTTTTTTTGGTTGAAATGACACATCATGTTTCGTTCCATTATTTTGCTTTTTGCAAAATAAGTCCGGATTTAAGGACTATATATATATATATATATATATATATAATAAAACACAAAGAAAGCTATCAAGTGGCTCACATTCAATCTATCCCAAAATCAATGGACCAGATCTACTTTCATAAAACATATTTTCCCGCCCAAATTTCAAACTCCACAAATTCAAAAACACACACACTCTCTCTCTTTTCCCCAAAAATAAAATACCCCGTTCTCTCACTCTCTCTTTCTCCCGCCCACTCTCTCTCTCGCTGTCTCCCTCTCTCTATCTCCCCGCTCTCTCACTCTCTCCCTCCTCCCTTCCGCTCTCATCCATCAGCGCCCCCCCCCCCACCTCCCGATCCTAACCCACCTCCAGCCGATCTCACCAAATTTGAATCCAATGGAGAAACCCGTCGAAATCGAGCTCACCAATGGCACTATCACCGTCAAACTCACCAACGTCGGCGCTTCCATCATCTCCCTCATCGTCCCCGACGCGCACGGTCCTCTCTCAATCTCTTTTTTGCAGTAAAGTTGTAATTTTTATGGGTTTTTACTCTAATGTGTTATCATTTCTTAATTGGGTTTCAGGGAATCTCGCTGATGTTGTTCTCGGACTCGATTCTCCCGACGCATATGTTGTAAAATTCGGAAAACCCATTTGATTTCTCTTTGATTTTTAATCATTTTTGTGGATGTGGTATTTTGATGGGTGATTGTAAATGTTTTGTGATTAGGATGGTAATGATAAATATTTTGGGTGCATTGTTGGACGGGTGGCGAATAGAATCAAGGAGGGGAAGTTTAAACTTGATGGGGTGAACTATTCCTTGCCAATTAATAATGGCCCTAATAGTCTTCATGGTAAGTAATCGAATTCCATTATTGTTATTCGAGGCCATTGTTTTGAATATTACTTGCTAGGTTTTTTTTTGCTACTATTAAGGTTTTTTTTGCTATTATTATAGCTCTGTATTAACAAATCTGCTGTTAGTAGACCGACCATTCTCCTCGCTTTTAGTAATAGGAGAATCTAAAAAATCCCTTATGTTAGATTGAACAGTATTTAAGAGCCAACAAGGGTTGCCAAACTGTCTTCTTCGCCATATCTCCTTCTAGACCCGAAACCCTGATGAAACCCATTTGAAAACTTTTAACTAAGAAAAAGTAACTAAACTCAACCCGAAATTCTAACTAATCCCGAAACCCTAGGTAAACCTGCCTAGAAACTCTAACTAGACCAATCACCTCCGCTGCACGCTGGTCATCACGCCTTGACCTGTTCAACCACCTCCACGCCTCCAACAACTATTGCATCTACCTCCAACAACTATTGCGCCTTGACCCATTTTTATTTTTATTTTTTTTTTGAGAGCGAGGAGCTAGAAGGGAAAGAGGTATGTATGTGTAAATTTGGCTAGAACTAAATACAACTTTAGTGATTTTGTGCAAAATCTGAAAATTAAGATATTATTCACCATAATTTGTTGTTATTAATGTGCAGATTAGATTATAGATGATGGCTTTGTGATGGAGTGGAGCAGAGCATTTTCCGTGGTTCTGTTGGCCTGCTGAAAGGGTAATATAGGATGGAGGGCTGATTGACTCATCCCCATTCAGAGGTGCAGCTGATAGCAACTAAGCAAGGTATTGAGTCTCTCTCTCTCTCTCTCTCTCTTAGCTGCAAAATTTGTAAATTGATTTGTTTGCTTTTGAATCTCTCTACCTTGAAACATGGTTGCTGCAAATGTAGGGGTATGCCGCCATCATTAATTTTAGATAACATGAATATGTGTGAAACCATCAAATTTGACAGAAATGAATCGATATGTTGCAATTTGCAGTCTCACATGTAGCACTTTACAAGATCAGGTTAGTGAAGGAATTTATCTTACATTGTAGTGCTTCGTCTGAGTGTTAAAATTAGAGTTGGAAAGCAGTGACACATTTGCAAAATTAGTTGGTTTTGCTAATCTATGTATTGATGAAGATTTGAGAACATAGTGGAGGTAACTTGAGAATTGAACTAGCAAAGGTGTTCAATACCGTATAATGATGTATGTGAAATGGGTGTTCAGTACCATATAATGATGTATGTGAAATGGTGGTTGGCTCGAGAAAATATTGAAAGGAAGTTGGACGAGCAGGCGGAGAAGAAGGCGTATGCGGAGTTGGTGAAGGATATTACTCCAAAGGAGGATCTGGAGCCATTTTCGTCGTATAAGGATCAGATTGAGTTCGGTATGTATCGAAAACTTTTGATGGTTCTTGAGTGTCGCATTTGTTTTGCAACGTAGTTAAGTTATGACATGATTTTAGGTATCCTAACTTTTTGGGGCTGTTTGGGACATTTTTTTTTTGTTAATTGTGAATTGGTAATGAATGATTGTGATTGGATTAGATAGGTATCGAAGGAATGGATTTGATGAATTGGGAATTTAGGGTTTTGACTGATTAGATTCGTTCTAATTCGTGATATTGTTCAATTATCTATATCGAACTGAATTTAGTAATTTTGCTCTTATGACTGCGTTTAAGATCTGAGCTGTTGTTAGATGATTTTGCCTTCGTTTCATGTCACTAAGATTTAATTTTGATGTACTTATATATTCTGTACTGAATTGCAGTGTCCTTTAAGTCTCGAAGGACCATCAGAAACAGTTGGAATTGGAGGAGGCCCGAAAGGCGGGGATTGCCCTGACCGAGGTTGACGAAGATGGAAAAGAAATCAATCCCCATATTCCTCAGTATATGTTTTCGGCTCCTTGGTATCTTAATGTTGAGAGACCGGTAAGCCTCTCATTCCTGTGTATGGAAATGTACTAATTTTTACTTTGTTGTTTATGTCTTTATCAAAGTTGTTATTTTGGTTTTGGTATTTTTAGAGTTTAAAACATCAACGAAAGTGGAAGTCAGATTCAAACTATACGAAAGCGTGTTATGATAGAGGATGAAAGATATATCAAGCGGATCGATATAGGAAGGCTGCATGTGAAAAGTAAGTTTTTTCCACCTATCTCCTCCTTTAACTTTTGTAATATATGCCTCGATACGTACATCTCATTGTTGTGATATTTGGATGAAAGTTGGGGTGGGGATATTGGAAGGCATTCTACGAGGTATATAGCTTTGTTATAATGGTTAATGTGTTTGATCAAGCATGTTCTCTCACTATTTAGCATTCCTGACAAGGATGGGTCTTCAGAGAAAGAGTATTATTCAGTTTAACTAGCGAAAGACCACCGCCAGTGGCATAAGATTATCTAAGTTTGCATAGTTTTATTATTCTGTCTTAACTATTCTATGGATACGAAATAATTTTCGGTAGCTTATTTACACTTATCAGAAACTACACCATATTTGGCAGTAAAAGCAAAAAAAACTGCACTCATCAGAAACTACACCAATTTTAGTTAAATCGAACTGTTAGAATTTTTAGTTTGCAAACCTAGATTTTTTATAATTTTTGCAGATAGTAATATGATTAATTATTCTGCAAGGTTTGGAATATTGGTAATACCTCAGTCTTTAATATTTTTGATAGAAGTTGTATGCTTTCAAGATCTAAATTTAATGATGTCATGGTAATAGTCTTACAAAGTTGAGGAATAGGATCAATCTCTGAGCAACTATATGAAAGTAAGTTGTGGTTTATCTGGCAGTTTTTTTAATATGTATCAATATTCGATATTCGGTTTCATTATAGTTTGAGTTGAAGTAGAAATAGGTGAAAATGATCTTAGAATCAACTTAACTATTTGCACCGACGACTTTTGTATAATCCATAATAATCTATTTGCACCGACGACTTTTGTATAGGTGAAATTGATCTTAGAATTAAGATAACTACATGCATATCAAAATTTTCCAACCCAAAAGTTCAGATAACTCCAATTGTCTAGGCTCTATTAAGACCTCTTTTAGCTTAATTTTGGAAACAACTCACAATTATGGAATTTCGGTAACATCAATAGCTTGCCAAACACCCAAAATGGAGTTGATTTAAGATGACCTTTTAAGTAGAGGTAAAGGTTTGATAATTAATTGAGGTATTTGATGTAGGAATTGGAGAATTCCCTAAAATGTGAGTGTGAAAATAAAGATTTCTGAAAATGTTGCATTACTATAAAATAAACTTCAGTTAGTCTAAATTCATTCTTAAACACACCCTTATAGGAGTTGAATTAACTATAGATATCTCCAATTTTTCTAATCCTACAAGTTGAGAAAACTCAACTCAAATCTAATTTATCTAAATTTTCCAAGTCTTTCTCTAAAGTAATTAAATTATATAGATTATTATTATGGATTAAGGTAGTGATGTTCCCATAATTATTATTTTATCTCATTTAAGATTTATCTTTTGCTAGAAGCCTAATTTTAGTTCAAAATTTTATTAACATGTTTTTTATTTAATTGGAAAATATCACTTTGGTAGAGGTGTTGAAAAAGTGATAATCCTTCAACATAGATTTCTTTCATAACAGTGACACGGGAATAAATTAAATGACAAATTTGCATATAAGATCATTTGGTCCTTCAGTAGCCCATGCATTAAATATGCACATATAGAGTGTGAATTTCTCAAACTAACTATATAGTTTTTTAAGCTTTTGTTCACAGAGCTATTATATATCTCTCACCCTCGCTTTTCTCTTTTCTTTGTATATACTCCAGTTTTTGCAGATGGCTCTGTTTTCATACTTCATTATACTGCTCCTCATCTTCAGCTCTGCACATATTACTGAGGGTAATGTGTAACTAATCACACTTCAGTGGAGTTTTCAAAAGTATAAATTATTTTTAAATATTCTTTTCTTTTTGGAGGGAGATCAACTTTCATTCATGCAGAGATTTTATCCTTAAAAAAAATCATGCAGAAATTTCCATGGTGAGATTTTGGCTACATATGTCTCTGCATTCTTAATCATCTCTAATATGGTGAAGGCAAATTTGGCATAAACCTATGGCTAATTGTATGTGGCTAGCAGACATCGCGAAAACAAATCTATACAACATTAGAAAATGACAAAGAAATAACAACTGAGAAAGTAGGAAACACTTCAACCCCTACATCTTTATAATGTCAACTAAAAAAATGTCCTCCTCCGCATGCTCAAATCAAAGAAAAAACTAACTTCATATTAATCCCTAATCAGATGATATGTACTTTGTGGCATATCTTACCCATTCAGGCTATATGAACGGTAAATTAGAATAATGCACATGATATGTACTGTTATAAAACCAAAGTTACAGAATGAAAGAGCATACACAGAGATATCTGATGCCAATAGACTACTTGAATTAAGTATCTAACCTCCATCTTCTGAAGCATGTCTTTCAACTTTTCATGACGTCGTCTTCTTGCATTGTCATCTCCTTCACCCATTTCAGAATGTAAATACAACTCCCATGAAATTTCTAATTTTTGTATATATTTCATTTAACAAATTGCCTATGTTTCTTTTTGTTGCTATACATATGCATTTGAATTTGTGATAAAAAGTTCGAAACATAAGAGTATGGATGCAAGGGATGCAACTACTGCATATATCCATTTTTAATTTGATATGTATGGAGTTGGGGGCGGATTATGCACGCAGAAACTTGACTCCAACCCTGATAGGGCATTTGCAAAAACAATGATAAACTTCACATAGTTTGATTGGAAATAACAGTGATAAACTTCACATATTTTGTTCAGATATATACGCTTGAATTTTATTTTGATTTCATTTTACACAAAAACAGACTTACGCACATTCCATATGTTTCTTTCACATTTATGTTCATTTTTGCACACTACAAATGTTTAGTGGTAGCTTTTTCCATATTAAAATTCTCTGCTCAGTTATTTTTCGTAATGCATGATGTATTCATTAAAAATAATTTTTTTTCTTTCCATTCAGCTCCAAAAGAGCTTGATAATATAATTTTTTTTCTTTTTGGCTTTTGGCCATAAAATTTTAGTTTAATAGTATCACATGACTAATTAGAAAGTGATGGTTGATTGTTTTCTGTCACTATAGATTATAGAAAGGAATGCTGCATGCATTAAAATCAAGCGTGTCGAGAAGTTCATCCGGGAAGTTGGATTTTATGAAGAGAAGATATTTCAGAAAAGATATAATCTGCAACAGGTTAATTGTTTATAATGACTTAACGATATCATTAATTGTTGTTTACTTACAGTGGGATACATTAGATCTACCTACCAATGTCAGTAAATATTCCACATCAGGAATTTAATATATATAGGAATTCTTAGCAATTATATATATGGTCTTATTAAGGTGCTGCAATATGTGAATGCATTTAATCAACCACTTCTCAGTTTCGATTAGATATATCCAGAGCTTGATAATTTACAATCAAGGCAATATTAAAGCTGATTGTGAGAACAATGTCAAATGTTAAACCCTATCAGAAGTTCCCAAGAAATGATGTTTTTCTTTCTTTCTTTAGTTCTAAAAATTTTTGCTATTCCTGAATGGTTTTTGTGAATCCTTTCTTTTCCCTGAAGCAGAAGAGGGTGATGGTGGTCACCAGGATCGAATTGTTGTGGAACCATGGCAGTGGAACCAACTCGGAGCTAACAGTAAGGAAGAAATGGTTGTTGATGGAGTTGATTGATTTCTAACAAGTAGATGAATATGGAATCAAGCATCAAGATTAGTCTCTACCAGTGTTAATAGCTCTTCCAATGAAGCATAGGTTAGCTTTGTTCAGGATAGTGGAGAGGAGGGATTCGTTCATCATAATTACAAACTCCGGTTAAGACGCATGATTTGTAAGATGATTCTGTTATTCGAAAGTAATAGTGTAAAATTATGAAATGGTGGTAATGTAAAATATTTGTAAGATGACATCCTCAACCTTATTTTTCCCGTTGTCATCAATCATGTTCTGTTTCCATTTTAAATTATGAAATGGTGGTAATGTAAAATATTTTGGTAAAACATCTTGATATTATGGTCAGTGTGTGAAAGACATGTGAATAATTTTGTTGCCATCTGTAACTTTGACATGCGTGTTAGCGATTAAATCAAATATTACCTTTAAATGTGACATCTGTGTTGTTGTAGCTGTTGATTGTTGATTAAAACAAATATTACCAAGAGATTGGCATAGTCGTTTCCTGGTTCTTTTGAAGTGAGTTCTAATAAGAACTGGATTCGGTTTCAACTTAACCGGATTTTGGAATTATAATGAATTATGATGAATACTGTTGTTACTTTTGCCATGGTTAACTACATAAAAATATAAAATCTCTCTCTCTCTCTCTCTCTCTCTCTCTCTCTCTCTCTCTCTCTCTCTCTCTCTCTTTTAAATTCATACATGGTTAAGTACATTAAAATATAACAATGGAAAACTAACCCATACATTTTGATGTATTAACCGCATAATCAAATGAATTGATACTTCTACCAGACTCCAAATCAAATATGAAATATCTTATATTGAAGTCACACATAGCAAGAAATTTCCGTTCCGCTACTGTTGTATATTCACAATACTCTTTTTGAATTCCGAGCTACTGACAAATTATCCTGCAATATAAACCAATAAACAATGAATTATGCACTTCACTCCATCCCTTTTCAGAGTACATCAAGATCTACTGGAAAATAAAAAATTATATAAATCATCCTTCACGAATAATTTACAAACCCGTGCATATATTTTACTGTTTACAAAGCTTTTCATATGCTGCATTGTTCACGAAAACGTGCCGTAGGCACGTGTCCACGGGCAAACCTAGTATATATATATATGGGAAATGTCGATTCTACCCCTTTTGAAAGTTCTATATATTTTGCGAACAATTCAGCTCAACTCTTTCACCCGAGAGCTCACTTCATAAATATTTTCTCTTCTCAAACCTCTCATATTTCCAAGCTATTATCTTCTTCATTAGTTAATTGTTATCCCCCTAAAAATATATATATTTTGGGTTATATCGATGTCTTCAATAAAAAGATTTATCGGCCTGATGAAACCAAAGCGTCAACAACCAACGCCAATTGAAGCAGAAAATAGCAGCCAAATAGAAGCGGAGTTACGGAATGTAGACTACACGGATCAATCATATTGGAAATGTGTTGTAGATGATTGCAATTATTTGAGGAAACATATTACTGTCCATCCTGAAGATGGATTTTGCCAATTTAGGAAAAATTGGAGGGAGCCAATAAAAATGTACAAAAAAATTTGCTGCCGTGTCCCAATTATGAAGCAGTTAGTCTAGCAGGCAGGTTGGCATCGTTTTATGCATATAGATATGGATAAGTCGTGTATGCAGCTTGTGGAGGCATTGGTAGAGAGATGGTGGGATACGACCCACACTTTTCACCTACCGTGCGGTGAGCTGGGATTCACTCCGTTGGATTGGATAATGCTAACAGGAATTTCAATCAGTGTCGGGCCCTTGCCTCCGTGTAACGACGAGTCGTACACATTCGAAATAATCTAGACTCGTTTTTTCCCGGAGATTACAATAGACGATTGGAAGTCTCATAGTATCCGTTGTCCATTCCTGAAATGTTATTTTAACAACAGTATGATCGAGAAAGCTAAGACGGATACTGTTCTAGCGATAAGGATTGCAAGAGCATTTGTCATGTTCTTCCTGGGGGTGTTTCTTTACCCTAATGGTTCGCAATTAGTCAGTTGTGGCTGGTTAGCTACATTTGAAGAAATGACTATAGTAGGCACATATGATTGGGGTAGTCCAGGATTGGCACTACTGTATTTATCTCTGGACACTTGTAGCAGGCTGAAAGTGAAGTCATTTACCAGTCCTTCGCAAGTACTCGAGGTATCTCTAAATTTTACAACTAATTAAGATTTAAATAGTAGTTTAATATCCGAGTTGACACATAATATATGTTTGTTTTATGTAGTATTGGGCATACGAATACACCATCTGTTGTGTACCAATAACTGATATGAGCCTGACTATGGAGCAACATATGGAGAAAGCCGACAAATGGCCGAGAATTTGTCGATGGAATCATGAATTTTTAGATACGGGTCATTCAGACCAAATTAGGTACACTATTTCGATGGATCATGACCAATTGGAGATGCGTTCATGGAAATCTATAATATGACAACCCTATAATAGTTCGGCATACAATGGCGTGTATGAAATTGAAGTTGCTAACTTCATTTCTCGTCATTGACATGCATTTATGTATTGCGAACAGGTAAAATTATTATTAATGGCATGTAGTATTTTCTGTGAAAGATTATTTTTCTAACAATATCACATTATACAAGGTATCTGGTATCTTGGCGATCGTTGCTATCGCCAACTAACTGGAGATGTTACAATACCAAATGACCCACCTCTAGTCATGCGTTTAATGTCAGCAGACGTTTACGGGAACCTAACTGAATCTTCGCAATTTGTCACTCGTGTACAATAGAGCACTTACGATCAGTATTGGGCGAATCTTTCAATTGGTCCCATCCTGTCAGTACTCTCGCATGCATCGAATGTTGATTTCATCGGTCCAGCTACAATCGCTGATTCATCAACTCAGTTGCCCCATGCGGCTCCTCCTTTTTGGCTTCCATGTGAGTACTCCACGCAACCATATGCTGATTTACCTGCCATGCATGGTGAACCATTAGTGGATGCGCCATTATTTTTGGGCAGTACAGTTCTTAGGAATTTGGACTACGGAAATTTCCAATTTGTTTCGCACGGAGAACCAACATATGTGAGAATCACATTCCAACTTTTTATATATATATAATTTCTGTATATATATATACATATTAATTTATCTATTAACAAGAGGAGTTGTACCGGACATGTCAATAGCTAACTAACTCATAAGCCCAATTGAGGCGATTTATACAATCAGAAATGGTTTTGAGAAACTCTGTTCCTAATTATGCAGTTGCTAGTAGGAGATTTGTACCAATCAGCAGACATTCTACTTCAAGACATCGGAAAATGCGACAACCTGTAGACGACACGGGAGCCTCGACATCGACTACATCCTTTTTCCTGTGTACACAGTATGAGGATGAAGAGTAGTTGACAAATTTGAAGATCTGATACGTAGATGTGCATGTATGAAAATCACAATTACAATTTTTTTTGGTGCATGTATCAAAAGGGTGTTCTTGTAATTGTCACATCTACCATGTATTTATTCCCAACATCTACCACTGTCTTCATTCACACCATTTTCATGCCGACAATGAATAAAACAAAAATGGTCACATCCACCATGTCTTTATTCCCATCATGAGAAGTGTTTTATTCACGTGAATGTTAATGTATATCTTTATTTCAATTTATTCGTACTATGCTTTATTCACGGGATGCAATTCTTGATGTCTGCTCCGTTAAATAACTACCTTTTGACAATTATAAAGGACGCTCCCAACAAATACTATTTAAGCACTCCTTCAGCATCATATCTGAATCAACCATAGTTTCACTCCATCATCACATATTCTCCTAAATATAAGTCTCTTCATTCAGTAGGAGATCTTACAGCGATGGATCATTTAAACTCATATTATTCTTCAACTTCATCAGATGAATCAGCAGAGCATCAAAATGTAGTAGCCAGACATGTCAACAATCGTATGCAACGATACGGCATGTGGTTGCAACACACCGAAGAACGTCTCGCCGTCGATACATTCGTCGGGAAAGAAAAGAAGGTAATATTAAGTTGTGGAGGGATTATTTTCTAAAAATCCATTATACAACGATACCATTTTCCGTCGACGTTTTCGTATGTGGCGAGACCTTTTCAACCATATACTCGATGCTATTGTGGGATACGATGAGCACTTTATTCAACAACAAGATGCATGTAAAAATCTTGGCTTTACGCCACATCAGAAAATAACAGATGTGCTACGATGTTTAGCATATGGAGGTGCAGTGGATGTTGTCGACGAATATTTACGAATTGGCGAAAGTACTGTGTTGAAGACTTTACGTTGATTTTGTTCTGCAATTGTAAAGCTATTTGGGAACCAGTATATGCGGAAACCTACTCTCACCGATGTAGCACGAATCCTCCAAGAAAATGAACGCATGGGTTTTCCCAGCATGTTGGGTAGTGTTTACAAGCACGTTTCACAATTATGAAGGGACCAGCGCGTATATGGGCTGTAGGTACTCTTTCATATATCATGAAAAAAAATATAATACTACACAATATGATTGTTAAGGAAGAATGTGAAGATGACATTGGTGAGACGATTATGATCAAATACAGGACACGACAGTGATTGTACCTAACAGAGGTGCACATGTTGATCAGCACAATGTGATATTAAATGGTAGACAAAAACATCATGCACTACGTCAAGATTTGGTGGAGCATATTTGGTCCCAATATGGAGATGCAGAATAGGCACAATGTAAATATTTCAGAGTTTAATTGTAGTATTTTGTTATCTGTATATCTATTTGAATTTACTGTAATTCAAATTGGGAATTTTATATGAATGTAATACATTGCTATATCTACTTATGTTATGAATGTAATATGTTGCTATATCTATTTATGTTATGAATGTAATATATGAATCGAACACATTAACAATTAAAGCAGAAAACAAAACATTAATTGTGAAACAAAGTACAAATATTTGAACGTAACACATTACAAACAAAGAAGGAGACAGAAGCCCAATTTAAAATTTTCATATTACATTGAATAAAGCGTCTAATTTATAAGCTTCGAATACAAGTAGTTTACCCCCTATTATAACCTCGTTTTAGCAATATTTCATTTTGTTTACACATGAAATAATAACGTTGACTATTCGGTAAATTGCTAGGGTCAAGACTCATAATGCGATCTTCGTCCACTCGTTCTTTCAGTTCATGGTCTTTCTGCTTAATTGCAATCTTCATTTCGGTGGCCAAATTCCTCCTATCTTGGCTTTCTTTATACATAGCATTGAAACTTTTGCTTTCTTCTAGCATTTGAGACTATTCAGATGATTCGGCCAGAATTTTTCCTTTTCTCTTCTGTGTTTTTCTACTGGGTGGTCGGGTTAGAGGGTAGGCGATTCCATGTCAACCGACATGTCTGAATCTGAGTTATTTATTGATGGTGAATTTTTGGCTACTGCCACCTTCCCCAGATTGGGAATCCATGACTCGATCAAAGACTTGGGTAGTACGCAAGGAAAATTTAGGTTGATCCTTTAGTATATCATAACATTCTTCAAACTTGAAAGCTTTTCCGGACTTTTGCAAATATTCTACTCTCGCGTCGCACATCTATGACAATATTTAATAGATCAGTACTTTATCATTTAATAAATTTAAAGAAAAGTTCTACTAAATATTTGATAATTTGTACATACCTTATCGGCCTCGGTAGTTCCACTAGCCGCTCTAATTGTTACAGAAGCCAACTTCACAATGAATAGGGTAACTTCTTTAGAAATTAATTGGAAGCGACTTGAAACGGAGCTTAGTGTTCGGTCGGTCGAAGTCCCTAATAACGCCGTGAAAGTAGACAAAACTCGCTCCCAAAACTGTGCACCGGATTGATCAGTACCAACCACGAGATCTTGTGTAATCCACGCTTGACAGAGCACAACATCTTCCTGAGTTGTGTAAGATCTTCCTCTTGCACTACGGCTTGCCATTACTCACTATCTTGCAAATTTTATAGAAGGAGACAGAGAGATGAAATTTTTCTGGATGATAGAGTTCGATCTTTTTTTTTCCCAATGAATTTGGTTATAACAAGGGAGCCAATATATAGGAAAAATTTGTCAAACATAGTCGTCGTATGTTCGAAAGAGATGTTGAGCCAAGACCAGTCGTTGGATCATCATTTGAAGGGTTAGATTTGAAGAAGGGTAATTTGTCTTTTAAAGAACTTTTTAAAATAAAAAAAATTGGGAATGGGACCCATGTGAAAATGCATTGGACAAAACAACCAACCTCTAATTTTGTTTTTATATTTTTTTCTCTTGATTTTTTTTTCTTGGGACTGATGTTTCGTTCGAGAATATAAATTTTTTTAAAATAATCCATGTTTCGTTACGCATAATATGCATATTACTATATCGGCTGCTATCTTTAGCTTTGACTGTAGAAAAAATGGGGAAAATGGCAGAAGGTCTGACGAGTGCTAGCGTCTATAGTGCCAAATTATGTATAATATGCATATTTAGCTAACGACTGTGGATGCTCTAGCTCTAAGAACCTATACTTACCTAACGTCAAATTGGCAGCCAACATCTAGCATCGCTGAATCTCACACAATCAAGAATTAGCAACTATTACGAATACAACAAAACCTGCAAGATGTAGGCACCATCCTGCTCATAATATTAGCAATTAAATAATACTAAGCCTAACAAAGCAAGTAAGAAGACGAAGGAAACCCAGGATTTCCAATTACTCAAAAACTCGATGAAAACACAAACATTCCCCACTTCCTTAATCAGTATTAACCAGATAAATGAACTGGGTTTGGCTAGAAATTATCCTCAAATTGGAAAGGGTAAAACTCCCACTATTGGGTGATCTCCACATTTTGCCTTTTCACCCGGTAAATTATAACCATATAAAGGTAAGGAACAGCCCAAATTCAAAATTTCATACGGCAATAGTGATTTAGGTACAGGCGGTATGATGCTCCGCGGATCTCTCCTAATTCTTGCATATGAATGCCTTCCATCCATCATCCATTGACATGCTAAAGCCTCCATGATGATGATGACCCAAATTCTTCACATAATTGTTCTTTTTAGCATTAAAATTGCAAACAATAATTTGTAATAATAAAAAATTTTGGTTTTGTTGCCGCTAAATCTGGTGTGGGGACAAACAGATAGTATTTGTGGATTCTTGGAAAACTTTGAATAGCAAACTTGTATACCAGTTCTGTCGGAGTTTGATGCTGACTCCTGCCGGTCACCTGCAAAAAGTGCGAGACACCGGGGTTGTTCCCGGCTACGCACCCTCCGACGCTCAAGTCAGTAATCAGGAAAGATTATGAAAGAGCGTAAAAACTGGAAAAAGATTGATTACCTCTTAATGGAGATGGATGGGGGTATTTATAGGCGTCTTAGGGACTGGATTAGGAATGTAATCCCCGTGATCTGATAAGGAATATTCTCCTTGTAAACAGATTAGGAATGTAATCCCCAATTTCCAGTGGAATGATAGGCATGAATCAGGGCCGTTGATTAGGATTTAACTAGGAACACTAATTCTATCCCTCCGGATCGGGCTTTCCGCTGGTTGAAACCCGCACCCGATTGAGGTGGATCCGTTCGTGGGTTATTGGATCTTTGACGAAAAGATCCAGTACCCATCTCAGACCCATTGGTAGGTGAAATTACCGTTTTACCCCTGAACTTCAGGATTCGTGCCCGATTTGGACGGTTCCGATTAAACCCCATTTTTAGCCATATCACGAGCCCCCCACTCCCGAAGACTGAGCTTGATCAGCCTTTGAGGAGTAGTCTTACTGTTTTAATGGCTAATGGAGTTGTATCGGAGCCCAAATGAAAGGTTTTGAATCTTGAAGGAGGTAGTGTGGTGATTTTTCAAGTGGATTGAACTCTGAGTCGCCCCTGAGCCTCCATGGTCGTGTGGTGTTCTCGTAGGAATATCCTTTTAACTTTGCGAAGTGTCAATTCGTCGTTCGGGGGTCTTAGAAGATTGTTCTTGGCAATAATCGCTTGTTTGGGGACTAGAAAATGCTTTCCCACCTCTACAATTGCTTTCCAGGAGTTCTTCCTTAATTTCCCGAATTTTTAATTGTTTTTTCGCGATCTCTTGGTGGACGGCTCGGCCGTTTTCCTTCGTTGTGTGGCCTACATGCTTGTTTCACACTTCCGACCCCTTCCAGCGCTCGCTGCCCAGGAGGCCGAGGTCTGTAGGTGGTTTGGCACCTCTTTCCGAAGAGGAGAGGGACCTCGGCTAGGTTGTGATTGCCGAGAGGGAGTTCGGCGAAGTCCGAGGTCCAATCTTTCCACGTAATAGGGTCGGTGCCAAGAGCGCTCGGCAGCTGGTGCCGAACCCCAATTTTTTCCCGTAATAGGGTCGGTGTCAAGAACGCTCGGCAGCTGGTGCCGAACCCCAACTTTTTTCCCGTAACGGGGTCGGTGTCAAGAGCGCTCGGTAGCTGGTGCCGAACCCCAACTTTTTCCCCATAACGGGGTCGGTGTCAAGAGCGCTCGGCAGCTGGTGCCGAATCCCAACTTTTCCCCCATAACGGGGTCGGTGTCAAGAGCGCTCGGCAGCTGGTGCCGAACCCCAATTTTTTCCCGTAACAGGTTCGGTGTCAAGAACGCTCGGCAGCTGGTGCCGAACCCCGATTTTTTCCCGTAACGGGGTCGGTGTCAAGAGCGCTCGGCAGCTGGTGCCGAACCCCAACTTTTTCCCCATAACGGGGTCGGTGTCAAGAGCGCTCGGCAGCTGGTGCCGAAACCCCAATTTTTCCCCGTAACAGGGTCGGTGTCAAGAACGCTCGGCAGCTGGTGCCGAACCCCAATTTTCCCCCCATAACGGGGTCAGTGTCAAGACCGCTCGGCAGCTGGTGCCGAACCCCAACTTTTCCCCGTAACAGGGTCGATGTCAAGAGCGCTCAGCACCTGGTCCCGAACCCCAACTTTTCCTCCATAACGGGGTCGGTGTCAAGAGCGCTCGGCAGCTGGTGCCGAACCCCATTTTTTCCCCGTAACGGGGTCGGTGTCAAGAGCGCTCGGCAGCTGGTGCCGAGGTCCAAGACTTGGCATTTTTGGCATAGGATGCACTGCGGAGTTGGTGGCTTCTGCGTAGCTGGCAGACGTGGCAGTCATTAAATGTGATGGCTTCTGAACTTTTGACATCTCTGACGGATGAGACGCTCATTTAATGTTGTGACCTCTGAGCTTCTGTCAGATGGGATAGTATTTAATGGGGTGTACGGCTTGGCGTAGTAAACAAGGCGACAATTGAGGTCGCTTTTGTCGTTTTGTGTGAATGGGCCGGTAGTACAGGCCCATTAACCTCGTTTTGTGCGTCCCCCTCTATAAGACCTCACCCCCCCTCTCATTTTTCACTTCTCCTTTCTTTTACTCAGGCGGTTATTTGTGCTAAGTGAGAGCTTCCGGTGATCATCGTCTGTATTCCGGTGAAGTTTCTGACAGCGAATTTTCTAAGGTAATTTATACTTAGTTTATTTCATAAACTATGTCTCTTGCTTCTGTCTCCGAGTCGACCTCTTGATCTGAGTCCTCCCTTGAAGTCGCCGAAGCCCACACTCCGAGTCGGCCAGACAAGGGCAAGAAGGTGTTCGGCAAAGATTCGATCGTGAAGGATCCGAAGCGTATGGGGGAGTTCGGCAGATTGCCGAGGCAGCTGACGGGACTTCACAGGGTTCAGGAGCTTCCGAAGGATCAGGCCGAGCGCATAGTTCCTGGGAGGGGGAGGTCCTTCGAGGAGAATGCGGCGAGGGAGACGACGGAGGCGGACGAGACGGTGTCGATCCTGCGCGAAAAGGACTTGGGAGTGATCCGGGACTCTTTCCAGATCCCGGAGGAGTACGAGCTTATGTTGCCGGGTCTCGGGGTTAGGGCCAACTCGCCGCTGCCAGTGACCATGTGTTGCTGGCCGGTCGACGCCTTTATCGCCGGGGCTCGGCTACACCTACATCCATTCGCGATCCTCGTCCTGAGTTGGTTCGGGGTCAGCCCCATCCAACTCATGCCGAACGCATGGAGGGTCATAAACGGCTTCGTACTTCACTGCCAAGCTGTGGGGATCGAGCTGGAGCTGAACGTGCTTCGGACAATCTATCGGCTACACCAAGGGAACAAGTCGGAGTACCGATACTATTTGGCTCTGAGGCACGGTGGCAGGCTCGTCATATGCCCCGACTCCATCAAGTACTGGCGCGAGAAGTTCTTGATAGTGCGGAGTCCGGAGGCCTGGCCAATCCCCTTCGGTTGGGTGGAAGGAGTGCCGAAGAGGGCGAGGGCGCTGCCCAAGCTTCGTCCTGAAGAAGAAGAGGCAGTCCGGACACTTCTCGATTGGCCAAAGTACGATTGGAAGGAGCTGACCGAGGACATCTTGTTCAAGGGAGGGCTTTGCCGCGTAGATCCCACTACGCGGCTTCTTTTATGCTTTGTTTTTTCATATTTCATTTTGCATGAGTTGCATATCGTTAACAAACTTTGTCTTTAATGCAGTGGCGATGGACTACGATGTGGTGCTAGCTTTGAGGGCATGCCTCGCCAGCAAGGCGCCGAAGAAGCGCAAGAGGGTGGCCACCAAGTTGCCGACCCTGAAGACTCCGCGGGTCACTGCTTCGGTCGAGGAGGTGGAGACCCTCGATAGCCCGGTCGTCGTCGGTGCAGGTGCCTCGACATCTACTGGGGTCGGCGAGTTCCCCATCGCCGCAGCCCTCGGGATGACGACGCCGCCGCTGACAGTGGCGGCCGAGGAGCTCCTGACCGAGGAGCACAAGAGGATCCATATTCCGGACTGGCAAGTTCGGAAGCATGATGGATTCCTCGGCAACTCCTTAGCGAGCATGCAGGCCGTCAAGCATCTGGCGACGCCGAAGGATGGCGCCGCCATGGAGGCCGGGCAGGAAGGTGACGACGTCATCGAGATCGCTCGTTCGGCCGTCTCGGTAAGTATTAGACTTTTGCCGTTGTTAAATTTCTTTGGCCATAATTTTTTTTAACTCTTTTAGTTCTTCTTTCCTTCTCGCAGATCATTGTTCATTTTGGGCACCTTACCGAGAGGTTGGCGGCTCTGGAGAAGGAGCTGAAGCAGGAGTCCGACCAGACTCGGAAGGAGAAGGCCCGGATGGGGAACGAGCTCGACAAGCTTCGGGTCGAGCACGAAGGGAAGACGGCGAGGGTCGAGTACCTCGAGGGCGAGGTGGCGAGGCTGGAGGGCGACCTTCTTCGCCAGAAGGAGGAGGCGGCCAAGCAGTTGGCCGAAGCTGAAGAGGCCAAGGCGGCGGCAGTGAAGGGTGCCGAGGACGCGACCCTGGCGAAGACACAAGGTTTCCTCGCGCAAAACATGGCTAAAGCTTACGCCGAAGCCATAGCCCGGGTGGCAAAGACATACCCTGACGTGGACATCTCGGGATGGAGACTGTTCCCGGGCCACGTCGAGGGCTTCGACCCCGAATCGAGGGGGAAGAGGAAGAAGGGGAGGACGAAGCCGAGACTGAGGTCGAAGTCACCGGCGAGGTCCCGAGCTCCGCGGTTACCCCGCTGGCGGTGGTGCCTCCTTCGGGGACGCCGACCCCCACCCAAGCTCGCCGCCCTGGGAAAGAGGTCGCGCCCTGACTCCACTCGTTTTTTCTTCTTTTTTCTTTCTTTTTTGAAGTGTAATGCCTAATAGCAGACGGGCCACCGCTGTTTTGAAATGAATGAAAAACTAATCTTTTTGGGTTCGACCCTGTGTTTTTCTGTCTTTTTTCACCAATTCTTGAAAGTTTGAAAGTTTGTTCGAAAATTTTGTTGGAAGTGTTGGACTTCGGCAATGTTTGAAATTTTGATGTTTGCCTCATCTTCTTTTCAGCTCGCGGTGGTAACTCAAGACGTCGAGCCCACTCGCTCGGATGACAATGCTCGGGCCGAGGTTAGCTTAGGGGCGACGAGGCTGTGCTTGGCGAGGTGCCGTGAGCGGCTCTATGAAGTCGAGCTGGGATTGTGCCGAGCCGAAAGCGAGCGGAACCATCTTCAACTCATCCTAGGTCGGCGAGACATCGAGATCCGGCGTTTGGAGAGCAGGATCGCCGAGATGACCCCCATAGGAGAGGACGAAGGTTCGTCGACCGCCTTTAGCAACGGGCTTCGGATCCAGTGCATTCGGCACAATTTGTCAAAAATAACAGCGGAGAGGGACGATCTGCTTTCTAAGATCCGCCACCTGCAAACTGTAGAGGCGGAGCTTCGGACGGAGGGAGAGGGACTGACGGCCGAGGTTGCCAAACTGACGACCAAACGGGATGAGCTGACGGCCGAGGTCGACGCATTGAAGAGAGCTACAGTAGACAAGAGCATCGAAGTCACTCATCTTCGCCGTCTCATAGCCAGTCGCTCTGGCGTGCCGGACTCCGCAATACCTCCTCGCTTCGAGGTCAATGTCAAAGATGACTCGTTGCGAGACCGAATCTCAAAGCTGGAGGTGGAGGTGGCTCGTCTCAAACCGTGTTCGGGGCCGATCAATGTCAGGAGCACTTCGTGTACTCGCGCGGAGAGCGATCGGGGCATCGCGTTTTACGAGATGGCGACCCGTCTGCCCCTCGGCCATCCTAGCCCGGGGGATGCACAAAGCTCGGTGGCCATTTCGTCAAGCAGGGCATCCGTCAGATCGGCTGCTAGGAGCAGTGCCGAGGACACGTCCCAATTCGTTGGTTTGGGGTTGGGCTCCGGAGGCAAACGTCGCCGACCTCGAGTGTCCTTGAAGAGGAACATCCCGGCGCCACAGAGGCATTGATGATCATTTTTAAAGCCAAGTGTAGTGGGTCGGCGTTGTAATTTTTGCACTTTAAGGCCTTGTATCCTTGTTGTATGGAAGAGTCGCTTTGTACTGTTTCCCAATTATTAATAATATTTCTTTCTCGAACTTCCATGTTCTTTGTAGCTCTGTGTAGTCATTTTGTTTGTGACTGTGTTCGTCGTGCCGAGGTCCCTGAGCTGGTCTTTTGCTTGTGTGGGGGTCGGCGAGATGAGTGTTCGGCTAGTGGTGTCGAACTCATGCTTCTCGCGAACTTGGGATTGAGCCAAGTGTTCGCGTCCGAACCATCGTTAGAGTAGTTCAACGGTTGTGGGAGCAATTCCGAATAGCGAACTACTTCTAGCTCGCTTAGAAGCGAACTTGCGAAGCAAAATCGAGCCAAGTGTTAGACTCCGAACCATCGTTAGATTAGTTCAACGGTTGCGGGAGCAATTCCGAATAGCGAACTACTTCTAGCTCGCATAGAAGCGAACTTGCGAAGCAGAATCGAGCCAAGTGTTGGACTCCGAACCATCGTTAGATTAGTTCAACGGTTGTGGGAGCAATTCCGAATGGCGAACTAATTCTAGCTCGCTTAGAAGCGAACTTGCGAAGCAGAATCGAGCCAAGTATTGGACTCCGAACCATCGTTAGATTAGTTCAACGGTTGTGGGAGCAATTCCGAATGGCGAACTATTTCTAGCTCGCTCGCTTAGAAGCGAACTTGCGAAGCAGAATCGAGCCAAGTGTTGGACTCCGAACCATCGTTAGATTAGTTCAACGGTTGTGGGAGCAATTCAGAATGGCGAACTACTTCTAGCTCGCTTAGAAGCGAACTTGCGAAGCAGAATCGAGCCAAGTGTTGGACTCCGAACCATCGTTAGATTAGTTCAACGGTTGTGGGAGCAATTCTGAATGGCGAACTACTTCTAGCTCGCTTAGAAGTGAACTTGCGAAGCAGAATCGAGCCAAGTGTTGGACTCCGAACCATCGTTAGATTAGTTCAACGGTTGTGGAAGCAATTCCGAATGGCGAACTACTTCTAGCTCGCTTAGAAGCGAACTTGCGAAGCAGAATCGAGCCAAGTGTTGGACTCCGAACCATCGTTAGATTGAAGAGTGAAAGCAGAGAGACGTAAACAATAGTAAAGTATGAAAAAGCTTTCTTTATTAATGATGAATAGTTGGCTGCTTCTAAAGTTGCTAGCCGTTATTACAAGGAAAAAATAAAAGAAAATCATTACAAGTAATAGGAGGAACGGTTCGACATCTCGAAATACTTAGAGAGGCGTTGGTGCTCTCTCTTGGTATTTTAAGAGATGGTCGGCATTCCATGTCCTAGGGATCTCCCTGCCTTCGAGGTCTTCTAGTCTGTATGTGCTGGGTCGAACTTCTTTGACGATCTTGTAAGGTCCCTCCCAATTTGGAGCGAGTTTACACTTTTGACCAGGAAAGGAGATGGCCAACTTTCTGAGGACCAGGTCCCCTTCTTTGAGGTCCGTGGGGCGGACTATCTTGTTGTATGCCAACTCGATCCTTCTTCGGTAGCTTTGTTGACGAATGGCAGCTCTTTCTCGGATCTCATCTATCAGGTCTAGATTTGCTCGGAGCTCTCTGGCATTTTGTTCTTCTTCATATGCTATTAGACGAGGAGAGGGTATTCCGACTTCTAGGGGGATGATGGCCTCGGACCCATAGGTGAGATTAAATGGGCTCTCTCCTGTGGGGGTCCGTTTTGTGGTGCGGTAGTTCCACAGCACGTTGGGAAGCTGATCGACCCATAAGCCTTTGGAACATTTATCCAACCTCTTCTTAATGCCGGAGAGGACCTGTCGGTTAGCATTTTCGGCTTGGCCATTCGACTGGGGATGTGAAACAGAGGAGAACCTGTGTTGGATGGCAAGGTCTTCCCACAGAGCTCGGAAGATAGCCCCGGTGAACTGGGTTCCGTTGTCTGTTATCAGGACCCGAGGGACGCCGAATCGGCAGATCACGCTCTTCCAAAAGAACTGAACAACCTTGTTCTCGGTGATCGTGGCCAAGGGCTCGGCCTCTATCCATTTTGAAAAGTAGTCGATCGCCACGACTAAGAATTTGAACTGTCCGGGAGCTGGTGGAAATGGCACTAGTAAATCCATCCCCCACATTGCAAAGGGGACTGGACTTGATAGAGAAGTTAGTGGAGCTTGTGGGAGGCATCGGATGTCGGAGTACTTCTGACAGGAGCTACATTGCCGAACGTGTCGTTCGGCGTCTCGTAAGAGAGTGGGCCAAAAATATCCGTAATTCAACACTTTGCAGGCCAAGGATCTGGATCCCGAATGTGCCCCGCCGATGCCCTTGTGAAGTTCTTGCAGGGCATAGTCGGCCTGCTCGGGGGAGAGGCATCTCAGGTAAGGCCGGCCGTCTACCTGTGTGAAGGAGCGTTTATATAGGATACCTCCGATTAGAGTGTAATGCTCAGCTCGGGTTCTCACTCTTCGAGCTTCCTTGGGATCCTCGGGGAGGAGTCCATCCCTTAAGAATTCGACGAGGGGTTTCATCCAGTTGTCTTCGAGCAGGACAGGCAGCGATTCCATAGAGTCGGGAGTTTCGTCCTCTATACTCGGCTTCAGAAGGACCTCTATCAAGACGGTCTGCTCGAGACCTTGAAGGGAGGAAGAGGCTAGTTTGGAGAGGGCGTCGGCTTGAGCATTTTCTTCCCGGGGTATGCGTTGGATGAAGGCTTCTTCAAAAATAGTAATGTAATAATTGGAAGACGGTGAAATTATATGTATAGTAAGTATCTTGAAATACATGACACATATAAAAATCCAATGGAAAACATAGGTAGTAATCAAGAATCTAAAGACAATTTAAAATTAGAGGATGGAGTAAAGTATGAATAGCGTAAGTTACAGAATTAATGAATATAACAAATAAATTAGTAGATAATATGTACTAACAATAATATTGAATGCAGACAATAAATCAAATTAGTATGTTGTATTTATACGGATAAAATATTTCAATCTCGTTAAAATATACTGAAGTATATAGGGCAATACGAGATAACGAAAGAATATCGTATCACAAAATCAAATCTTGCAAAATGAATGCATATAAGCAAAATTCACAAGTAAAATTCAAAATGTAATGAAAATAATAGTTGTAGTATAAATTTAACAAAATACGTAAAGTAATAGCACATATGGACGGATGAATATAAGGTGACATAAAACACGAAAGACGAAACTTTAAGATTGAGAGACGATTAAAATAAGTTCAACAAGATCAAGACTAAGGAAAATAGACAAAATACTAGGCATTTGAAATGATTTAATAGTATATGAAAATATTTATTTCGAAAATATTAAATGATGAAAAGTACCATGATGAAAATCCATATAAAATAATTTGAAGGGAAAGTGTGTCTATGTGTAAGGTATCATGAATGACGGTTCAAACCAACCACGCTTCCACTGCACCACTCTGATACCCAGGGAAAATGATCTCGCATACAATCTCAAATCAATGTATAGGAGGAGAGCAGCATGAATGAATGTAAATTCAATAACAACTTCCATTCATGACTCCAGCCATCAAATAGGAAAAGGAAAGAGGAAACATCAGCCTATAGAGCAACACAAATGTAAATCACTTACATTTAAATCTCTATAAACTGAACTCACACTCTAATGTCCACTTCTAGGGTGTCGTTCCTTATAAATTTGTACTACTTAGAAGTGTAGCTCTGATACCACTCTGTAACAACCCGAATTCCAAAAACAACTGAATTCGAGACGTTCTGCAGGATCTTTACACTTCTTTCGTACAATTTTAAAACTTTTATTTCAACAATAATTACATCAGAGTCTTTTACATCAATACGCAGCGGAATTAATAAAATACAACAATAATGAATGTTCAATTATTACAACTTTAACATTTAAGTAGTCAACAGCATCAAATCATCTTTATATCTTCATGTAACTCCAAAATCCTGCATATAAGACTGTGGGCACGTCAGTTGCTTACAACTGACGAAATATTATACACGACCATCCTCTCTATACCGGGAACAGTATAACGATTCTTAAATACTTTAGCAAACACAAACTTGATCACAAATAAAGCTACAAAGGGACTATCCTGTTGATGTCGTGTTGTGCGGTGCACTTAGTCCTTAATGCAGTTATTTATATTACATGACACTAATGCACACTTGTTCAGATTCTATGCATCCCATACTACATAGGTCCGAGGGCAAGCCCTTAATCGTTCTTCATCTTTGTAGGGTTCAATCCCTCGCCATGCCTTAATCTACTACTGTAACTACGGTAGGTGTCTTAGATGATCTATGAGTACAAGCTCGTGTACAGAAAATTCTAGAGGGGAATCCCACGTCATGTCACGACGCATCGTGAAGACAGCCTGTGGTAATTCAGCCTCACTTCATGGCACACGATCCTCTTGCAGTCACCAAACACCCCATAAGCGTCGCCACCAGGACGATAATTCTGGAGTAGTGCCCACACCATGTCTTGACGCATCAAGCAGGCAGCCTGTGGATCACTCTCACACCGCCAATCCGATGGCCATCATACTCGTGTTTTTCTCCTACTTTCATCACGTCTCCACTATGTATCTATCTGTAATTTCGGTAAGTATCCTAGATGTCCTATGAGTACAAGCACGTATACAGAAAATTCTGCAGAGGAATCCCACGTCATGTCACGACGCATCGTGAAAACAGCCTGTGGTAATTCAGCCTCACTTCATGGCACACGATCCTCTTGCAGTCACCAAACATCCCACAAGTATTGCTACCGGGATGGTACTCTGGAGTAGTATCCACGTCATATCACGACGCATCGTGAAGGCAGCCTGTGCATACCCTCACAACACCCATCCAATGGCCCTCATACTCATGTTTTTCTCTTACTTTCATTACAGCCTTACAAAATTTGTTTTAGAAGAAAATCATCACAACCTAGAGCTAGCTTACCCTAACGGACTTAAATCAAAACAACAGAGACAGTCCGCCTACCTGGCTACTTCTCAAGAGACGCTCAACCCTCAACGGTTAGCTCTCAAAATCATAAATAAAACTGCCGGTCACTAGGGTCTCGCCTAGCCTCTAGATTCCAACAACTATCTCTTTCTAGAGATCAACAATATTTCATAATTAATCTCAAATAACATTTCCATTTCTTTTGTTCACAAATTGTTTCTCAAAACATTTCTTTTATAATCTCATAACATGAGAACCATTCAATTCGATAACTTTATCAATTTCATCCTTCATATCCTTGTGTGCATTTCACAATAAAACTCAATCAAATCTTAATAATCATAAAATCTCGTATTCAACTTATTTAACTTTCATTTGTCAAAATCAAATCCAAACTCAAAACCAAAATAAACAGTTCGGTTCAGTCGACTGGTGACAGTATCAGTCGACTGTTCAGCGAACATCAAAACATCTCAGTTGGTATCAGTCGACTGTTCTGCTAATATCAATACATCACAGTCGGTCCAGTCGACTGGTGACAATATCAGTCGACTGTTTCGCAAATACTTTGAAAACCCAAACACCAGCAGCAGTCGACTGTGAAGTGGACAGTCGACTGTCCTGCCGACGAAAAACCAATTTCTTATACTTATCAGTCGACTGTGGAAAGTAAACAGTCGACTGTCGATCACACAAATTGCAGCCTGCATATATTTTTCGACCTTTTAATTGATTTGTACTCCCATATAAAATTATAGATCATTTCCTGAATATATTCCTTTTAAAAACAATATCGTTTATGTTCTCAATTTCTCAAGTTTCTCATTTTTCAAATGAAATTCTTAAAATGCATCCAAACACATATTCAATCAATTTTCTAAATAAACTGTTTTCTTTTATCAAAATTACTTTACAAAAATCTCTATACTCATATAAATAATATTTTGGGGTTATAATCGTACTTCTTTGCCACATTCTCAACAAGCAACATATTTGCATTATTCTAATCATGCCTCAACATGCATCAATTTCATGCAATCACTTCAATTCTAGCATTTCAACTAGCAATCATAACAATTTAAGGAATAGCATAGCAATTTGCATTTACCACAATCAATCAAAATTTAACGATCCATTTCTACATTAATTTGCATGCAATCAATTCAATTTCAACCAAATAAATTTATATATCATCTATCATGCAAATTTATATTCCTAAATTAGAAAGCATTTAAGAAACACCCACCTAAAGTTGAAGCATTTGTACTCAATTGAACTCCTAGAATTAGGAGCTCCTAAAGAAAACTCCAATTGCAACTCCTCGAAATCCGCGCACCAAAGCCAAGCCTTCAAGCCATTTCGGTGAGCATAAGTGAGCATCCAAGAAAGCAAAACAACTTCATTTGCATCTTCAAACATGCACATACTATATATATACATACATATGTTTGCACACATATATATACATACATTGAATTGTATGGTGGATAAACAAAAGGCAAAGAAGGATTTGTTGTCTTGTGGCTTGCTTGGTTTTGTTGCTTTCGGAATGGGCAGGAGAGAGAGAGGAGAAGAGATGAGAGAATGAGAGACTAAGGGGCATTTTTATAGATTAATAATGGGTAGTTATAGGAACCACCCCTCACATGAACACCACTAACCCCATTTTCTAAAATTGGAACTTGTTTTCCCACCTATTTTGAAATCCAAAAATTCAGAATTCCCTCTTCTCAATATCAGCCCGGCCCCCAGAAGTGTGCACATCGCACGTGTGCACGTGCACGTGCTTTGTATACAAAATAATTTATTAATTTAATCTCTTTAAAACTATTATTTATATATGTAATAAGTATGTAAAATTAACTTTAAAATTATACTTTTCATGCATTATAAAATAGAAAGAAACATTTCATGAAAATTTATTTTGAAGGAAGATCGCGCTTAAACACGTGCACCAAAATACGTGCGTCGCCCGTAAAATCTCGAAAATAAAAAAATTGATTTTATCAACCTGAAAAATATTTATAATTAATTGGAATACAACATAAGAATATATTTAGTATACATATATGATAATGTACTCAAACATACAGAAAACACGTGTATTGCACGTAGAAATTCATTTTAATTAAAATAGACAAAAATTGAATTCTATTTTCAAAAATGAATTTAAAAAATGTTTATAAAAATAAATAATTGAAACCCATCGAAAACTTTGCACGTAACGGTGGAATACCCGAAATCGACACGTGCATCGATTAATACGTAAAAAGCACATAAAACTCAAAGATTGAAGTTTCGCATTTGAGTTGTCTCAAATAGAATTTTAAGAATATGTGATTGCATAAATAATCGGAATTCAAAATACATATCAAAATGTGTTTTGGATATAATCAATAACAGTACAAAATGCACGTGCGTAACACCCTAGGGCAAAATTGTCAATTAAATTTTGCAGGGTGTTACACTCTCCCCCCTTAGAACAGTTCCGTCCCCGGAACTCACTATGGTAAAGGCGGTATTTTGTACACACCTAAGAAAATATCAGTATAGCAAACATCAAGAAAATACATATAGAATAAAAGTAAGCAATGTGGAAAAATGAGACAAAAATCTATTTAAGAAATTTATGAGTATCAAAATTTTACAAGAACTAAACAAGAAAACTAGGAAAGTAGCATAAGAAAACAAATACGACAATAGAGGCTAGTGTATTTTGAAAAGAGTTTACGTACAAAAATACTATTAAGTAAACCATTAGGTAAAATGATAAATGAACTTAGTCATTAATTGAGAACTAGTTCAGAAATAATGCAATAAAGAAAAACATAGTTAATGGGTACTTCATAAATAGATTCAATACTCAAAATTCATCAATGTAATAAAGGGTAGAAAAGTTGCAAACCAAATTGGTACTATATGACAAAAACTAGCAATTTAACAGTTTGAGAAATATATAAGAAGGGAATATAGCAAAAGTATAGACAACATAAAATAATTCTGTGTACAAATTAGTATCATAAAATAATTTGTAAGGTAACTTTAATAATTATACATACAATTTGAAAATTAGGCATACATCGAAGTACTTTCGAATTATTCAGTAGAGCGAGAAAACCAACTTACAAAAATCACATAGACGAAAAAATTATAGAAGTGAAATAAATAGCATGATATGTAAATTATAAATGATTTGTAGCAGTCAAACAAGACATCGTAGTAGTAAAACGTACTATTGAAAGTAGTGCGAAAACTAGTTATATAACAAAGAAAAGTATAGACAATGAAAAAAAAAAGATTTTGTATATAAATCGATATCATAAAGTTGTTTGTAAGGTAAATTCAATAATCATATATGTATGATCAAAATGAAAAAGGCAAAATCCAAATAATTTCGATTTGTCAAGTAGACCAAGAAAATCAGCATACAAAATTATGTATATACATATAGACTGAAATTATAGGACGAAACAACAACATCATGATACAAAATTTACAAATGATGTGTAGGAGAAAAATAATACATTATGGTAGTAACAATGCAAAACTAATTATATAGAAGTGAATCATGAATTATAACAGTAGTATAATAAATAAAACTGTTAGGTGAGTAGCTACCAAATTTAAAATAGCAAAATACAATAAAATTGTATGCAATACTAACTCACATAAAATGCAAAGTACTACAAAGAAGACGGCAAGATAGTTGAGATTAAGTGGAAAGTACACAAGTTTGATAAATATAGAAATCAGTATAAACAGTATAATGCTAGGTTGCAAAATATTATAAAATAATATATGCTAGTTCAAGGTGGAATAGAAGTAAGCGAATGTTATAGAAAAACGAGGTAGGGGTTATCTAAGTATAATGTTTCCTTCTGGTGTAGGTTCGTCTCGCTGGTATCCAACAGCAGACTTGCCTGTCTTGATCCCAAGTTACATAATTGCTTCTACGATATCCGGTTGCAGTTTGCCTTCTGGACATTCGGTTGCAAACTTTGCCTCACCGACATCCAGTTGCAGTTTGCCTCCAATGATGTCTAGTTGCATATTTGCCCTCTCGACATTAAGTCACACCAAAGCGGAAGATGGAAAGATGTAATCTTCCATGTATACTTGGATATGGGATGTTTAATAAATTATGGTGTTTATGTTTGAAATCAATGATATAAAAATAGGAGTAAAAGAAGTTATACGGTGAAATATCAAACAAGGTGCATAGAACATATTTAAACATAAAGGGTACTAATTAGTAGTAATGAAAAATTATTTATAACACTAAAATAATGTAAAACATATGCACATGTCGGAAATAAAATTGAAAACAATAATGATGTGGTGTAGCAATTTAAGACATTTGACACAAACAATTATGCATAAAAATAGTAATGTAATAATTGGAAGACGGTGAAATTATATGTATAGTAAGTATCTTGAAATACATGACACACACTACAAAAGAAAGTAGCTTTCCCGGCGCTTTTTTCCGTCTATACCAGCGTTTTTTTACGCCGGGGAAACTTTCACCGGCGTTTACAATAACGCCGGTCCAACTGCCGCCGAAGCGGGCGTCGCTGAAACGAAGGGGTCTACACCGGCGTTTTTGGTGGACGCCGGTAAATGTTAGGACTACACCGGCGGTCACCAAACGCCGGTGTATATCGGTTTCTGGGTGCCGTTCTTGTGCACCTATATACATACACCGGCGGTCGTAAACCGCCAGTATTTATACATTCACCGGCGTAAATAAAAATGCCGGTGTAGATCGGAAGTATACCGGCGGTCAAGAAACGCCGGTGTATGTGCGTTTATGAGCGCCTGCTTTTCCCTGTTTACGAACACCGGCGCGACCAAAAAACGCCGGTGTAGTTATATACGCCGGCGTATATAAAACCCCGGTGTACGCCTGTGCCGTTACAGCTTAAAACTTTCACCGGCGTGCGTTGAAACGCCGGTGTATCACACACTCCAACAATTAAATTATATACACCGCCGTTTTTTAAAACGCCGTTCTGGCTATGCCCGTTTATTTTCGATACTCCGCTTTTCCGTTCGATTTCAATTCACAGTTTCATTTACAAAACCTGTAAACTATTCTCACAACTGATTCAATCAATTTCGTTGCATACTACTGCGCAAACCACAACCAAACACAAGAATAATTAAAGATAATCAAGTTTCACACGTGTCATATCAACGTCCAAATTCATTGATTAATTAACAGTGTCATAATTAACAAATTAATATAGAGACTAACATCCAAAATATCCAAACAAACCAGTCTGACAAATATCCAAAATATCCCAAATTCAAAGTATGAAATAACTCTCATAAAAAAAACCAGTCTGACATAACAACAGCAAGGAGGACATAAGAACAACAACCATACAGCAAGGAGGACATAAGAACAGCAAGGAGGACCGCAGATTCATACCCCTCGAGTAGCTTCAGCTCTGATCATCTGCATTTCCTTCATCTTGACGACCGCTCTGTGAATAAAAAACAATAGTTTAATTGAACAGTAGATCACAATACAGAATATACATATTTTTTGAACTTGCAAAAAGAACTACCTGTGTCTCGAATTATAAGATCAAAGTGCCAACTACAAATGGAATTGTTAATGATATATACAGAGGTAAAATAATTACATTGCAATGCTAAAAATTCCGTACTTAATTTTGTTTTTAAATATATCTAAAATAACAAAACAAATGAAAATTCAGTATCTAACTTGAAACCTTTATATTCTCCTCTGATTGGGAATATCCACTATCTAAATCAATAAAACAAATGAAAATTCAGTATCTAAGCATGTCCTTCATAGATTGTTCAGACAATCCATGAAACTGTCATCGTGGACGGAAACCAAATATAAGAAAAAAAAGAAAAATAAGATAGGGCTCATATCAAGTGTATTTTTAGGAAACTGTCATCGTGGAAGGAAACCAAATATATATAGAAGCCAGAAATGGAAACAGAAAGAAGAAAGGTAGAGACTTTGGATACACCAGGCTACCATAGCGGCATTTTCCTCATCTCTCTCTCATCCCTTATTTCCCTTCAGCACACGAACAGAAAGAGACATCAGCAACCACCTTAAGAGCGACAAGAACAACAACAATAATAAATTATTATGAACAAGATGTCTCTATATGGGTTTCCAGTTCTCCAATCGAGCCCACTCTTTCTAATCACAGCCCAATTAAGAACATAGACAACATCCACTAAACAATCCAATCAAAACCCATGTGTGGTGCATATCTGGCCGGAGAATTTTGGCATACGTACCTATACAATATCCTCAGTTCACAGTGAACCCATTTTTGGTATAAAAACATACATGCCAAGAAGACAATCAGGTGCTTGAAATCAGCTTCACTAACAGTTAGTGAAAATGGGACCATAAAATAGCTTAAGAAGACCATCAGGTTTGTGAAGTAAGCTTCACTAACAGTGATAGAAGCTGAGGATGCTATGCAGCATACTCATTTTGGAAGTGAACCCATTTTGTGTTAAAAAAACCATGCCAAAGATTGCAATCAGGTTACATTGACAGTATCCGAAAATGAAAATTTCTCCATTATCTGAGCTTATATGTTGCTCTACTACTTTTTTAGCCCAACTATATCGCAAAACCCAAGTGTGGTGCATATCCGGCCGGAGAATTTTGGCATACGTACCTATACAATATCCTCAGTTCACAGTGAACCCATTTTTGGTATAAAAACATACATGCCAAGAAGACAATCAGGTGCTTGAAATGAGCTTCACTAACAGTTAGTGAAAATGGGACCACAAAATAGCTTAAGAAGACCATCAGGTTTGTGAAGTAAGCTTCACTAACAGTGATAGAAACTGGGGATGCTATGCAGCATACTCATATTGGAAGTGAACCCATTGTGTTAAAAAAACCATGCCAAAGATTGCAATCAGGTTACATTGACAGTGCCCGAAAAAGAAAATTTCTCCATTATCTGAGCTTATATGTTGCTCTACTACTTTTTTAGCCCAACTATATCGCAAAACCCAAGTGTGGTGCATATCCGGCCGCAGAATTTTGGCATACGTACCTATACAATATCCTCAGTTCACAGTGAACCCATTTTCGGTGTAAAAACATACATGCCAAGAAGACAATCAGGTGCTTGAAATGAGCTTCACTAACAGTTAGTGAAAATGGGACCATAAAATAGCTTAAGAAGACCATCAGGTTTGTGAAGTAAGCTTCACTAACAGTGAAAGAAACTGGGGATGCTATGCAGCATACTCATATTGGAAGTGAACCCATTTTGTTTTAAAAAAACCGGTTACATTGACAGTATTTGAAAATGAAAATTTCTCCATCATCTGATGGCCACAGTGAACCCATTTTTCGTATAAAAACATACATGCCAAGAAGACAATCAGGTGCTTGAAATGAGCTTCACTAACAGTTAGTGAAAATGGGACCATAAAATAGCTTAAGAAGACCATCAGGTTTGTGAAGTAAGCTTCACTAATAGTGATAGAAGCTGGGGATGCTATGCAGCATACTCATTTTGGAAGTGAACCCATTTTGTGTTAAAAAAACCATGCCAAATATTGCAATCAGGTTACATTGACAGTGCCCGAAAAGGAAAATTTCTCCATTATCTGAGCTTATATGTTGCTCTACTACTTTTTTAGCCCAACTATATCGCAAAACCCAAGTGTGGTGCATATCCGGCCGCAGAATTTTGGCATACGTACCTATACAATATCCTCAGTTCACAGTGAACCCATTTTCGGTGTAAAAACATACATGCCAAGAAGACAATCAGGTGCTTGAAATGAGCTTCACTAACAGTTAGTGAAAATGGGACCATAAAATAGCTTAAGAAGACCATCAGGTTTGTGAAGTAAGCTTCACTAACAGTGAAAGAAACTGGGGATGCTATGCAGCATACTCATATTGGAAGTGAACCCATTTTGTGTTAAAAAAACCGGTTACATTGACAGTATTTGAAAATGAAAATTTCTCCATCATCTGATGACCACAGTGAACCCATTTTTCGTATAAAAACATACATGCCAAGAAGACAATCAGGTGCTTGAAATCAGCTTCACTAACAGTTAGTGAAAATGGGACCATAAAATAGCTTAAGAAGACCATCAGGTTTGTGAAGTAAGCTTCACTAACAGTGATAGAAGCTGGGGATGCTATGCAGCATACTCATTTTGGAAGTGAACCCATTTTGTGTTAAAAAAACCATGCCAAATATTGCAATCAGGTTACATTGACAGTGCCCGAAAAAGAAAATTTCTCCATTATCTGAGCTTATATGTTGCTCTACTACTTTTTTAGCCCAACTATACTGCAAAACCCAAGTGTGGTGCATATCCGGCCGGAGGATTTTGGCATACGTACCTATATACCATCCTCAGTTCATGGAAGAAAAATACGAATAGGGCTCATAGCAAGTGTAGTTTTAACTGGAATTGTCATCGTGGAAGGAAACCAAATATAGAAGCCAGAAAGAGGAATGGTAGAGAATGAGGATACACCAGGCTAACATAGCGGCATTTTCCTCATCTCTCTCTCACCCCTTCTTTCCCTTCTCCACTCCAACTCGTCTCTTTCTAATCATAGCCCAATTAAGAACAATTGTTCACAGTCACTGTTAAAGAAACATATATGCTCAGATTATGAAAAATTTATATGCTCAGATTATGGAAATTTTCAGTCACTGTTAAAGAAACTAAGTAGGCTGCATAGCATCCCCAGTTTCTTTCACTGTTAGTGAAGCTTGTTTGGAAAATTGTTCACTCAAACATGCCCCTTGTTTCTGAACTCAAACATGACATTAATAAACATCTTTTCTAATAATGGCTACACTTGTGGAAGCTCTCTCTAAGCCTCAATTCTTCAAGGTTTTGTTGCCTACTTCTTTACAGAAGTTGGTACTCCATTCTCCTCTCTTTAAAGAAGAATAGAGTACCAGCTTCTGTAAAGAAGTAGGCAACAAAACCTTGAAGAATTGAGGCTTACAGAGAGCTTCCACAAGTGTAGCCATTATTAGAAAAGATGTTTATTAATGTGATGTTTGAGTTCAGATACAAGGGGCATGTTTGAGTGAACAATTGGGTTTTGAATGAAGATTGTAGTCATAGATCAATTCTTCATGGAAGAAAAATACGAATAGGGCTCATAGCAAGTGTAGTTTTAACTGGAATTGTCATCGCGGAAGGAAACCAAATATAGAAGCCAGAAAGGGGAATGGTAGAGAATGAGGATACACCAGGCTAACATAGCGGCATTTTCCTCATCTCTCTCTCATCCCTTCTTTCCCTTCAGCACACGAACACATAGAGACATCAGCAACAACAGCAAGAGCGACAAGAACAACAACAATAATAAATTATTATGAACAAGATGTCTCTATATGGATTTCCAGATCTCCACTCCAACTCGTCTCTTTCTAATCACAGCCCAATTAAGAACAATTGTTCACAGTCACTGTTAAAGAAACATATATGCTCAGATTATGAAAAATTTTCATTTTCAGATACTGTTAAAGAAGCTGATTTCATGCATCTGATTGCAATCTTTGGCATGGTTTTTTTAACACAAAATGGGACTACTTCCAAACTAAGTATGCTGCATAGCATCCCCAGTTTCTTTCACTGTTAGTGAAGCTTATTTCACAAATCTGATGGTCTTCTTAAGCTATTTTATGGTCCCATTTTCAGTTGCTCCAAATCAGTACAATGTCATCTATACCAGGTTATGTGCCAAAATGGGGTTAGGCATACGATGCAAGGCCGACAAGTATTAGTTGTTTGTGAGTATGCAATAGGATGCAGCTATGAACATGGGCTCATATCAAGTGTAGTATTACGGACTGTCATCGTGGAAGGAAACCAATTTAATATAGAAGCCATATATGGAGCCAGAAAGAGGGATGGTAGAGAATGAGGATACACCAGGCTAACATAGCGGCATTTTCCTCATCTCTCTCTCATCCCTTCATTCTCTTCAACACACGCACACAAAGAGACATCAGCAACAACAGCAAGAGGGGGTTGGTCCAACAATAAGTGTAGATTATAATAAACGAGATGTCTCTATTTTGGGTTTCCAGATCTCCACTCCAGCCCTTTCTTTCTAATCACAGCCCACTTAAGAAACATAGACGAAATGCTTATAGACGACAGCCACAATTCAGACTCACAAACACTAGTACGTGTCTTTCATGCATTCAAGTAACATAATCTCTTTAAAAATACCAATTTTAAGACTTACCGATGTTTTTTGACAGTGGGCGGCGTGCTACCCTCACTCTCATATGTTTGCCTGCCACTATTATTTAGTGGCTGCTCATCCCCATGGCTCTCGTTGTCATCATTTATATTTACCCTCTTTCCACGCCTCGGCATGTTGTACCTGTCAAGGATCCGATAACTTGGTTCAAATGATAGTTTGGTTCAAATGACAACGATAGTTTGGTTCAAATGACACTAAGCATAGTTTAATGTAAATAATACCAAGCAGTAGAAAATAGAAAGACAATTAAACCAGTGTATTAAATTCACAATGAACATATTCGAAATTACAGACATAATATTACAACAAGATTTAAGACATAAAATTACAGACATAATAAACTTGTATAAAAAATCATGTAAACTACAATACGACATCTTCCAGTACATCGCCCTCTTCTCCATCCTTGCGGAGCCAAGTCCCGCAAATTCCAACATCGGTTGTGTTTATATCAAACACAGGAAACTCAGAAGCAATGTAACTGTTCATGTCTTCACCGTCTTCATCGTCTGAAGTATCGCCCAGTTGGAATACATCTCTTGGTTGCATAGGGATAGCCACATACGATTTTGGCAGGGTTGGATCTGCAATGTAGAACACTTGTTGCACTTGGGATGGAAACACAAATGGCTCATGGCTAATGTGTGTACCGATGTGAATCAATTTTGAGAAGTTTACAACTATGAAGCCAAGCTTGTCCTTGTTGTTAGCAAAATTCCTATCAAACTCAGCCCAATCCCCACGGAATAAGACAACACGGAAATGGCCAAAATAATTCAACTCAATGATATCCGTGAGCACTCCATAGTAGTCGAGATCCCCATCTACAGGCCTCGTGTCCGATTTGGAAGCATAACTTCTAGTCTTAGACGTCACTACCATTCCACTATTTTGAGACTTCAAATTAGATTCACGATCCTTAGTACGAAATCTAAAACCATTGAATATGTATCCTCCGTATCTTTTGGCCATCTGATAGGGACCTTTGGCAAGTACTTGTATTTCAGATGACGCACCTTCAGGACCCAAAGAATGTACCTATTAATTTTGTGCAAATCGTATCAACACCATAGAAAATGTAGATATAATAAAGATTAACTTGCATAACTGTAATTCACCTACATGAGATTCAAACCACTTATGAAATTTTTCATTCATCAGCTTGTTTTGTTCACGTGGTGGTAGTCTTCTTGGTCTAGCCCTTCGTTTGATGTCCCTGACAAATTCGCTAAAAAACAAGCAATTGAAATTAGGAATAACAAAAGTATAAAAAATATCGAACTCCGCGGTTTTCACTGTATTCGATTTACATTTAAAAGCAACTTACTTTCGAAATGGTTCCACTGATGCATGATGGTCTAGCACATATCGATGTGCCTGTTCCCACGCTAAGCTATCGAGCTCAAATGCATCAACTTTACCAACAGTGGTGCCAGCGGTATCAAAAAGATATTGTGCACCATCAAGGTTGGAAATGTCTGGATTTCTACGTGGTCTACTGGAAGATGTCTCCACACCAGGCAAATACCTGGAAAAAAAATGTGAGCACTCCTCTGATAGATATCCCTGGGCTATTGACCCTTCAGGATATGCTCTATTTTTCACATAACCCTTTAGCCGGTATAGGTACCTGAACATGTACAATTAATAAACTAGAGCGGTTTAGGGGATTAAAAGAAATGAGCTTTTGAAAATTCAATTTCGTAAGATGAACGAATTATTTTACCTCTCAATGGGGTACATCCACCGATAGTGAACAGGACCACCGATTCTGGCTTCACCAGCAAGGTGGATTATCAAGTGAATCATAATAGTGAAAAACGATGGAGGAAATATCATCTCCATTTTACTAAGTGTCAATGCCGCCTGCTGCTCCAATTGGTCCAGATCTTCAACACGAAGCATTCTTGAGCAAATACCTTTATATATGCTACAAAGATCTTTCAGGACAGTAGTGACTTGCTCACACATTGAAGACCTTAGGGCCACAGGAAGGAGATCCTGCATTAGGATGTGGTAGTCGTGTGACTTTAGCCCCTGAAGCCTCTTCTCTTTAAAGTTGACACATTTTGCCATGTTAGAAGAATAGCTATCGGGGACTTTCAGTTCAAGTAGTACTTTGCAAAACAACTCCAACTCCGATTTTGACATTGAATAGATTGCAGGAGGTAGGAGCACTTTCCCGTTCGACAATTCTTCTGGGTGCAACTCATGTCGGATGCCCATTGACTTCAAATCAAGTCGGCTCTTGAGATTGTCTTTGTCTTCCAATCATCTCCCATAACTGTTCCTATACAATTCTCCCCTATATTTTTGCCGATATGCATCACATCTAAATTATGTCTCAGTAAGTTGAATTCCCAATACGGCAACTTGAAGAAAATACTCTTCTTCTTCCATGCACCTAAACTCGTCAAGTTTTGATCCTCATCCTCGCCATATAGATCGGTCTCCTCATCTTGCTCCGGCCTTGCCCTTTTCTTGCCCTTTGTCCTGACTTCTGGTTCCTTTCCATATTTGAATTGATGACCATCTACCCGCCTCAAAATATCTGAACCAGAGGAAGACCCAGGAGCATGTTCCCACTCGTCGGTGCCATCAAATGTCGCTGCCTCTGCCCGAAATATATGTGTGTCAGGCAACCATCTCCTATGACCCATATAGCAAAACTTTCTGCCATTGTACAACCACCTTGAACTAGTTTGGTCAGCACAACATGGACATGCATAACGTCCTTTAGTACTATATCCAGATAAATTTGCATATGCTGGAAAATCATTGATTGTCCAAGACAACACGGCACGAAGAGAAAATGTTTCTTTAGCCACAGCATCATAGGTTGGAACACCCACCCACAACTTCTGAAGTTCATCTATTAACGGTTGTAGGTACACATCTATATCATTTCCAGGACCTTTCGGTCCAGGAACTATCATGGACAAAATAAATGAGGACTGCTTCATGCATTTCCAAGGCGGCAAATTGTATGGTATCAACACAACCGGCCATATGCTGTATGTACTACTCATTTGCCTGAAAGGGTTGAAACCATCACTAGCTAGTCCAAGTCTCACATTTCGAGGATCTTCCGCAAAATCAGGATATCTTTCATCAAATCTTTTCCAAGATTGAGAATCAGCAGGATGTCTAAGAATCCCATCATTAGTGCGGCCTTCAGCATGCCATTTCATATCAGAAGAAGTTTTCGTGGACATAAACAACCTTTGTAACCTAGGGATCAGAGGAAAGTAACGCAATGTTTTGGCAGGCTTCTTTTTCCTACTTCGCTTAGTAGATCCACTGGCTCCCTCGTCTTGATTTGGTCTTTCTTTCCATTTCGAAGAACCACACACTTCGCAATTCTCCAGACTTTCCTTACCACTCGTGAAAAGCATACAGTCATTTGGACATGCTGCTATCTTCTCATATCCTAGATCGAGAGAACTTAGGAATTTTTTGATTTTATAGGCTGAGTTTGTAATACAGATTTCAGGAAATGCTTCATTCAACAATTCAAGTAGCATAGTGAAGGACTTAGCAGACCACCCGTTTAAACATTTAATCTGAAATAGTCTGACAATGAATGAGAACTTAGAAAATTTGGTGCAGTCGCGGTACAACGGGATACTAGCATCTTCAAGTAACTTAGCGAAGGATTCTTGCTGCTTATTATTTTCATGGGTGGGGCCAGACATTTCCTCGTCCACCCCACCACCAATCTGGTTTGTTTCTATTGACTCATTGTGAACTTCGGTTGTTGGGTCATTGGTGTGGAAAGGAACATTATGAATCCCCATGGTATCTTGTAACAAAGCATGCATCTCATCGGGAACGCTTAAGTCTTCGTTCACTAAGGGCTCAGCCTCATTTTCTAATACAACCAGACGAACAGGAGCTGCCGTATGATCCTCTCCATGACAAAACCACCTTGTGTACCCTTGAAGAAAACCGTTGACAGCCAAGTGTGTATGTACTACGTCACATGTCCTCAGCATACAATTTGTACAGCGAAGGCATGGACAAAGGATTAGGTTGGGATCACGGGAATGTCGTTTGGCAAAGATAATAAAATCTTTAATACCATCACGGTACTCCTTGGATAATCGTGGTTTACTAATCCAACTTCTATCCATTATATCAATAGCACACAGTCTGAAATTAAAATTTGATATATTAAATAGTAATAACAGTAAAAAGCATTTTGTATATTAAATTTCACCTATTTGAAAACCATCCCTAGCTGCAAATAAATAAACGATATAATCTTTAACTGTAAAATAAAGAAATTGTGGCTCCAAAAAATGTACAACAAAAAACTACTTCTTAACACAATCTACTCTATTCACCAAACCCTAAACGACCTTTTGTGGAAATGATCACAACCACCTTAGACGGTATTTTATCGCACACCCTGTGTTCGAGCATAAAAAAAAATCGACTATAGTCTCCCCTGTATTTGGCTTTCCGTTCAAGGAGATGATGATGGTAAAGGGTATTTTGCTGATGAAGAGGAATCGGCCGAATAATGAGTGCGTCGTGCTGTAACTACGGTAACAAGAAGATCTGATGACTCATGAACTATTCTGTTCATGACTACTAATAATCACTTATCTCATAATAATAATAATAATAATAATAATAATAATAATAATAATACTAAACAAAAGAAACAATAAAAGAAAAATTAAAATGTCTAGTATGTAAGCATATATTTTGCAGACTGAACCAATTGTTGTACATAGCCGGAGGATTTTGGCATAGAGCTATAACATCCTCAGTTCACAGTGAACCCAGTTTGGTCAAAAAAACATGCCAAAATGACAATCAGATGCATGAGATAAGCTTCAATTAATTAACAGTGAAAGAAACTGGGGATGCTATGCAGCATACTTAGTTACGAAGTGAACCCATTTTGTTAAAAAACCATGCCAAGGATTCCAGTCAGGTTACTTTAACAGTATCTGAAAATGAAAAATTTCCCACTATCTGAGCTTATATGTTGCTCTACTACTTCTTCATCCCAACTAAATCTAAAACCCAATTGTAGCCGCATATCCGGCCGGAGGATTTTGGCATACGTACCTATACCATCCTCAGTTCACAGTGAACCCATTTTGGTAAAAACATGCATGCCAAGATGACAATCAGATGCATGAAAATAAGCTTCACTAACAACAAAAAATGAAAATGGGGATGCTAGCAGCATACTTAGATTGGAAGTTAACCCATTTTCGTATAAAAAACCATGTCAAAGATTGACAATCAGGTTACTTTAACAGTATTTGAAAATGATAAATTTTCCATTATCAGAGCTTATATGTTGCTATACTACTTCTTCAACCCAACTAAATCTAAAACCCAATTGTTGTGCGTATCCGGAGGATTTTGGCATACGTACCTATAGCATCCTCAGTTCACTTAGTCTGGAAGTGAACCTATAGAAACTGGGGATGCTATGCATGCAGCATACTTAGTTTGGAAGTGAACCCATTTTGTGTTAAAAAACCATGCCAAAGATTGCAATCAGGTTACTTTAATAGTATATGAAAATGAAAATTTCCCATTAACTGAGCTTATATGTTGCTCTACTAATTCACTGTGCCCAACTAAATCTAAAACCCAAGTGTGGTGCATATCCGGCCAGAGAATTTTGGCATACGTACCTATACAATATCCTCAGTTCACAGTGAACCCATTTTGGGTAAAAAAACAAACATGCCATGAAGACAATCAGATGCATGAAATCAGCTTCATTAACAGTAAAAGAAGATGAAAATTTCCATTATCTAAGCATATATTTTTCTATTAATTCTTCATCTCAACTAAACCGTTCATGCTAAGGAAATCGAAATGAATAAACTGAAAAAAGCTGCCTTTTTGGGAAAATAAGGGAAATCAAGAGATCATACCGAAGAGAGAGGGAGGGAGCGGGGCGACGAGGGCGGGGGCGTAGGAGAGAGAGAGAGAGGGGGCGACCGCCGATTCACCTCCAGATCGAGAGAGGGAAGAAGGAAATCGAAAAGGACGAAGGGAATAAGGGACGATTTCGAATGGTCGAAGGCCGTCGAAGAGGACGAAGCGGCGGAGGCAAACGCGCGGGAAATAGAGCGAGGAAGGAGGGAAACGAAGCGCCTTTTTTCCCCCTTTTTTTTTTGGGTAATGGGTAAATGGCGAGCGAAAGATTAGGGTTCGCGGGTTTTATTCCTAGTTATTCACCGGCGTTTTAATTTGAAACGCCGGTGAATGTGCCCGTATATTCGCCGGCATTTATAATAAAAAATGCCGGTGAACAATAAACTTCACCGGCGTGTTTGGGTAAAATGCCGGTGAATACTAACATTCGCCGGCGTTTTAAGTCGACCGCCGGTGTATGACCATCCCATCTGGCGCCCAATTCCTACTCGCTCCCTACCCCGGCGCTAGTAGTAAAACGCCGGGGAATAATCGCCGGTAAAAGTACTTTCTTTTGTAGTGACATATAAAAATCCAATGGAAAACATAGGTAGTAATCAAGAATCTAAAGACAATTTAAAATTAGAGGATAGAGTAAAGTATGAATAGCGTAAGTTACAGAATTAATGAATATAACAAATAAATTAGTAGATAATATGTACTAACAATAATATTGAATGCAGACAATAAATCAAATTAGTATGTTGTATTTATACGGATAAAATATTTCAATCTCGTTAAAATATACTGAAGTATATAGGGCAATACGAGATAACGAAAGAATATCGTATCACAAAATCAAATCTTGCAAAATGAATGCATATAAGCAAAATTCACAAGTAAAATTCAAAATGTAATGAAAATAATAGTTGTAGTATAAATTTAACAAAATACGTAAAGTAATAGCACATATGGACGGATGAATATAAGGTGACATAAAACACGAAAGACGAAACTTTAAGATTGAGAGACGATTAAAATAAGTTCAACAAGATCAAGACTAAGGAAAATAGACAAAATACTAGGCATTTGAAATGATTTAATAGTATAGGAAAATATTTATTTGGAAAATATTAAATGATGAAAAGTACCATGATGAAAATCCATATAAAATAATTTGAAGGGAAAGTGTGTCTATGTGTAAGGTATCATGAATGACGGTTCAAACCAACCACGCTTCCACTGCGCCACTCTGATACCCAGGGAAAATGATCTCGCATACAATCTCAAATCAATGTATAGGAGGAGAGCATCATGAATGAATGTAAATTCAATAACAACTTCCATTCATGACTCCAGCCATCAAATAGGGAAAGGAAAGAGGAAACATCAGCCTATAGAGCAACACAAATGTAAATCACTTACATTTAAATCTCTATAAACTGAACTCACACTCTAATGTCCACTTCTAGGGTGTCGTTCCTTATAAATTTGTACTACTTAGAAGCGTAGCTCTGATACCACTCTGTAACAACCCGAATTCCAAAAACAACTGAATTCGAGACGTTCTGCAGGATCTTTACACTTCTTTCGTACAATTTTAAAACTTTTATTTCAACAATAATTATATCAGAGTCTTTTACATCAATACGCAGCGGAATTAATAAAATACAACAATAATGAATGTTCAATTATTACAACTTTAACATTTAAGTAGTCAACAGCATCAAATCATCTTTATATCTTCATGTAACTCCAAAATCCTGCATATAAGACTGTGGGCACGTCAGTTGCTTACGACTGACGAAATATTATACACGGCCATCCTCTCTATACCGGGAACAGTATAACGATTCTTAAATACTTTAGCAAACACAAACTTGATCACAAATAAAGCTACAAAGGGACTATCCTGTTGATGTCGTGTTGTGCGGTGCACTTAGTCCTTAATGCAGTTATTTATATTACATGACACTAATGCACACTTGTTCAGATTCTATGCATCCCATACTACATGGGTCCGAGGGCAAGCCCTTAATCGTTCTTCATCTTTGTAGGGTTCAATCCCTCGCCATGCCTTAATCTACTACTGTAACTACGGTAGGTGTCTTAGATGATCTATGAGTACAAGCTCGTGTACAGAAAATTCTAGAGGGGAATCCCACGTCATGTCACGACGCATCGTGAAGACAGCCTGTGGTAATTCAGCCTCACTTCATGGCACACGATCCTCTTGCAGTCACCAAACACCCCATAAGCGTCGCCACCAGGACGATAATTCTGGAGTAGTGCCCACGCCATGTCTTGACGCATCAAGCAGGCAGCCTGTGGATCACTCTCACACCGCCAATCCGATGGCCATCATACTCGTATTTTTCTCCTACTTTCATCACGTCTCCACTATGTATCTATCTGTAATTTCGGTAAGTATCCTAGATGTCCTATGAGTACAAGCACGTATACAGAAAATTCTGTAGAGGAATCCCACGTCATGTCACGACGCATCGTGAAAACAGCCTGTGGTAATTCAGCCTCACTTCATGGCACACGATCCTCTTGCAGTCACCAAACATCCCACAAGCATTGCTACCGGGATGGTACTCTGGAGTAGTATCCACGTCATATCACGACGCATCGTGAAGGCAGCCTGTGCATACCCTCACAACACCCATCCAATGGCCCTCATACTCATGTTTTTCTCTTACTTTCATTACAGCCTTACAAAATTTGTTTTAAAAGAAAATCATCACAACCTAGAGCTAGCTTACCCTAACGGAATTAAATCAAAACAGCAGAGACAGTCCGCCTACCTGGCTACTTCTCAAGAGACGCTCAACCCTCAACGGTTAGCTCTCAAAATCATAAATAAAACTGCCGGTCACTAGGGTCTCGCCTAGCCTCTAGATTCCAACAACTATCTCTTTCTAGAGATCAACAATATTTCATAATTAATCTCAAATAACATTTCCATTTCTTTTGTTCACAAATTGTTTCTCAAAACATTTCTTTTATAATCTCATAACATGAGAACCATTCAATTCGATAACTTTATCAATTTCATCCTTCATATCCTTGTGTGCATTTCACAATAAAACTCAATCAAATCTTAATAATCATAAAATCTCGTATTCAACTTATTTAACTTTCATTTGTCAAAATCAAATCCAAACTCAAAACCAAAATAAACAGTTCGGTTCAGTCGACTGGTGACAGTATCAGTCGACTGTTCAGCGAACATCAAAACATCTCAGTTGGTATCAGTCGACTGTTCTGCTAATATCAATACATCACAGTCGGTCCAGTCGACTGGTGACAATATCAGTCGACTGTTTCGCAAATACTTTGAAAACCCAAACACCAGCAGCAGTCGACTGTGAAGTGGACAGTCGACTGTCCTGCCGACGAAAACCAATTTCTTATACTTATCAGTCGACTGTGGAAAGTAAACAGTCGACTGTCGATCACACAAATTGCAGCCTGCATATATTTTTCGACCTTTTAATTGATTTGTACTCCCATATAAAATTATAGATCATTTCCTGAATATATTCCTTTTAAAAACAATATCGTTTATGTTCTCAATTTCTCAAGTTTCTCATTTTTCAAATGAAATTCTTAAAATGCATCCAAACACATATTCAATCAATTTTCCAAATAAACTGTTTTCTTTTATCAAAATTACTTTACAAAAATCTCTATACTCATATAAATAATATTTTGGGGTTATAATCGTACTTCTTTGCCACATTCTCAACAAGCAACATATTTGCATTATTCTAATCATGCCTCAACATGCATCAATTTCATGCAATCACTTCAATTCTAGTATTTCAACTAGCAATCATAACAATTTAAGGAATAGCATAGCAATTTGCATTTACCACAATCAATCAAAATTTAACGATCCATTTCTACATTAATTTGTATGCAATCAATTCAAATTCAACCAAATAAATTTATATATCATTTATCATGCAAATTTATATTCCTAAATTAGAAAGCATTTAAGAAATACCCACCTAAAGTTGAAGCATTTGTACTCAATTGAACTCCTAGAATTAGGAGCTCCTAAAGAAAACTCCAATTGCAACTCCTCGAAATCCGTGCACCAAAGCCAAGCCTTCAATCCATTTCGGTAAGCATAAGTGAGCATCCAAGAAAGCAAAACAACTTCATTTGCATCTTCAAACATGCACATACTATATATATACATACATATGTTTACACACATATATATACATACATTGAATTGTATGGTGGATAAACAAAAGGCTAAGAAGGATTTGTTGTCTTGTGGCTTGCTTGGTTTTGTTGCTTTCGGAATGGGCAGGAGAGAGAGAGGAGAAGAGATGAGAGAATGAGAGACTAAGGGGCATTTTTATAGATTAATAATGGGTAGTTATAGGAACCACCCCTCACATGAACACCACTAACCCCATTTTCTAAAATTGGAACTTGTTTTCCCACCTATTTTGAAATCTAAAAATTCAGAATTCCCTCTTCTCAATATCAGCCCGGCCCCCAAAAGTGTGCACATCGCACGTGTGCACGTGCACGTGCTTTGTATACAAAATAATTTATTAATTTAATCTCTTTAAAACTATTATTTATATATGTAATAAGTATGTAAAATTAACTTTAAAATTATACTTTTCATGCATTATAAAATAGAAAGAAACATTTCATGAAAATTTATTTTGAAGGAAGATCGCGCTTAAACACGTGCACCAAAACACGTGCGTCGCCCGTAAAATCTCTAAAATACAAAAATTGATTTTATCAACCTGAAAAATATTTATAATTAATTGGAATGCAACATAAGAATATATTTAGTATACATATATGATAATGTACTCAAACGTATAGAAAACACGTGTATTGCACGTAGAAATTCATTTTAATTAAAATAGACAAAAATTAAATTCTATTTACAAAAATGAATTTAAAAATGTTTATAAAAATAAATAATTGAAACTCATCGAAAACTTTGCACGTAACGGTGGAATACCCGAAATCGACACGTGCATCGATTAATACGTAAAAAGCACATAAAACTCAAAGATTGAAGTTTCGCATTTGAGTTGTCTCAAATAGAATTTTAAGAATATGTGATTGCATAAATAATCGGAATTCAAAATACATATCAAAATGTGTTTTGGATATAATCAATAACAGTACAAAATGCACGTGCGTAGCACCCGAGTGCAAAATTGTCAATTAAATTTTGCGGGGTGTTACACGGTGCTCGGCTTCTTCCGACCGAATGTACTTTTCACTTCGGAGGAGGAGGTCAGAGAAGTTCTGTGGGGGCTTCTTGGCGAGGAAGGAGCGGAGGTTGGAATTGAGGACATTGGACTGAAATGCTGCTGCAGCGACCGACTGGTCAAGGGATGATATGGACCTGGCTTCAGCTGTGAACCTCTTCACATAGTCTCTCAACTTCTCACCCTTCTTCTGGTGGAGGTACAGTAGCGAGATGCTGGTCTTCTCAGTTCTACGGCTACTTACAAAATGGGTGACGAAGAGGGTCTCAAATTGCTCGAAGGAGAATATTGAAGATGGGACGAGGCGAGAGTACCATTCTTGAGCCGGACCTTTGAGAGTTGCGGGGAAGGTTTTACAGAGCAGAGCATCGGAAGCTTGATGGATGAGCATTAGGGTCTTGAAGCTCTTGATGTGATCGACGGGGTCAGTTTCCCCGGAGTCGGTCTCAAATTGAGGAGGCTTGAAGACGATTGGTACAGGTGCATCCATTACGGTTTGGGAAAAAGGAGGTCTGCTAGGACGAAGGGTCCTTCCTCTAAGTTCTTCTTCTCGGTCTAACTGACCCAAGCGCCTCTCCATCTCATGGAGACGACGGTACACAGCGTCGTCCCTTCGACGGTAATCAGCCGAGCCTCTAGACTCATTTTCGTACGAGGGAGAGCGGGGGCTACGACGACGGTAGCTCCTGGAGTGGCGAGGACTTTGCACATACAGGGAGTTGCTGGGAGCTGGAGGAGGAGATGGGGACCGTCGGCGAGGACTTCGGACCGGAGGAGGAGAGGGGATCTTGGGTGCATTGGTGTTGGGACGGAGATTAAGAGCTTGGAGGACGGTCGCTTGTAACTGCTGGAACTCGGCACGGGTGATGGGTGCTTCATCGTTCCTAGGCTGTTGCCGACCTGCAGGGGAGTATGGCCTTCTTCTGTAATGCTCGGGGGACTCTCTCTACCCCCTTCGGGTAGGGGACCTTCTGTATTCTCGGCGGTGAGGAGACCGCTCATCCGGACGGTATTGGCGGGAGGTTCCCTCTTGGGCCCACTTTTCATCCAGATGGCGGCGAAGATCCTCATCCTTTTGCCGATTGAGGACGGTGTGGTGGTGATCGGAAGCTCGGGGATGGTGAGAGGCCATAGAGTCCGAAGAGGCATTATGGATGGAGACGTGGTCCGGATGGAGAGGCTGTTTCTGCGGATTGGGACCCTTGGGAGGTTGTTGGTTCTGCGGAGGAGGTAGGTCCTATTGAAGAGGGTCCACGGCTTGAGGAGGAAGTTGCCCCTGCTGTTGAGCGGGCTGAGGGGGAACTTCCTGCTGCTGATCGGGATTGGGTCCTCGGTTGGACCCTCTAGATCTGACTTTCCTAGGAGGCATGGCTGGAGAGATCTGCCCAACGGGAAGAGGGGAGGTTGCTATTCATTTCTTTCCCACAGACGACGCCAATCTGTTACCGCTAAATCTGGTGTGGGGGCAAACAGATAGTATTTGTGGATTCTTGGGAAACTTTGAATAGCAAACCTGTATACCTGTTCCGTCGGAGTTTGACGTTGACTCCTGCCGTTCACCTGCAAAAAGTGCAAGACACACCGGGGTTGTTCCCGACGACGCACCCTCCGACGCTCAAGTCAGTAATCAGGAAAGATTATGAAAGAGCATAAAAATTGGCAAAAGATTGATTACCTCTTAATGGAGATGGATGGGGGATATTTATAGGCGTCTTAGGGACTGGATTAGGAATGTAATCCCCGTGATCTGATAAGGAATATTCTCCTTGTAAACAGATTAGGAATGTAATCCCCAATTCCCAGTGGAAGGATAGGCATGAATCAGGGCCGTTGATTAGAATTTAACCGGGAACCCTAATTCTATCCCTCCAGGTCGGGCTTTTCGCTGGTTGAAACCCGCACCTGATTGAGGTGGATCCGTTCGTGGGTTATTGGATCTTTGACGAAAAGATCCAGTACCCATCTCAGACCCATTGGTAGGTGAAATTACCATTTTACCCCTGGGCTTCAGGATTCGTGCCCAATTTGGACGGTTCCGATTAAACCCCATTTTTAGCCATATCAGGTTTATATTTTGTATCAAAGTGGAAACTGAAAGAGGGTCGAAGAAATATAGTACCTTAAAATTGGGAATTTGGAGCAAGTTTCTAAGCTCAGTGGCAAAACTCAAACCCTTGTCATTGAAAGAGAGCGCCGGCGTGGGTATGGGTACTGGTTGGTAGTGATGGCACCGGGCCGGGCCCAACCCATTTGGGTTTGATCCGGTTTCGAGCGGGCTTGGGTCGGGTAGAGCCATTAGTCGGGTCGGGCCGGGCTGAGTTGGGAAATGATAAAACCGATCCGGTCGACCCGTGAACCCATTCGGGTTGAACCCAGGTCGGGTCGAGCGGGTCGACAAGTCGGCCTGTTTTTTTCCTCTTTTAATCTAAAAAATAATAAAATTGTACAAGTATAAAAGATTAAGAATTAAACAAAATTGTATATATTACTCATTTCAACTTCTATAAAACTTTTACAACTATTTTTACATACAAATACCGTTAAAAAATATACAAATTCATTCAATTATATGTTTAATAGGACAATCTAGAGTTCAAGATAGCCTAGATTTAGATTGAAAAGAGGGTATTGGACTACTGTCGTGCACCTGTACTTAACCTAAACATAGGATCTCATCGCCCTAAATTTCATAATCTTTTTGTTGGATTTCAGTTGAGTTACTTCCACTTGTTGATATAGATGCCGCTCTTCCTTGAGTCCTGTCTTCGGCCTTCATCCAATCTTTAGTGCACACGAGTATCTCCAACGAATCCGACTTTAAGCAATTCTTGTAATCTGTTAGAACTCTACCACTTGTAGAAAAAATACTTTCTAAAGCAACTGTGAAAACAAGAGGAGTTAGTAGATCTCTAGCCATATGTGAAAGAATAGGAAAAAAAATTCATGTTCTTTCTACCATTGTAGCACTTCAATCTTAGTGCTAGAACTCTCGGTATCTTGTTGATTATACCAATTTAATTCATTAGGTGCATTAGTCCTATGTTTTTTTGAATGAATACGAGCAAGTAAATTAGCAGTGACATCTTCTAATTTACTCTTACCCTTACCTTTAAAAGTAGAAGAAGAAGAAATAATTACACTAGTTGTACTACTAGATGCAAAAGTTCTATCATAACAATCATATAAGTTATTCAATGTCGATTCAAAGCTAGCTAAAAATTCATTATAATCATATTAGGTATCATCTTCAAGTAAAGTAAAAAATATTTCAATCAAACTTCTCGTACCCCGCTAACTTGATACGAGGATTCATAACAATAGCAATATAATACAACATAGAAAGAGTATTAAAATACTTCAAAAATTTTGTGTAAGCGGGAATAACAACATGACTAATATATTCGTCCAAAATTATTTCTTGAAAAGTTTGCATCATAGTAATGATTAAAATAAAAATACTACCTAGAAGTAGAATCATAAAATGTAGAAACTTCAAAGTTGCGGTTTTAAAAGGTTCCAAAAATCATAATAAAGATTCGGCAAAATACCATGATTGGGGAGTCATTTGAAAATTTTTCATGTTTTTTGGGACAAAAATCGTTTATAATATTTTTGTATTGAATAACAACATTTAGTAAATCGAAAGTAGAGTTCAATCGGTGTTTAACATCTTTAGAAAATTTTCTAAAATGTATTCCTCTATCTTTACATTATCCTTTAAATTCTTGAAGTATAGGACCACTCAAAGCAATAAAATGTACACAATTTCTAATTACAACTATAGATGAATTGGTTACTTTCAATTCATCTTGTACACATAAATTTAAAATATGACACGCACATCTAACATGAAAATTTTCATTATATGGAGGAGCTAATTCGGTTTCTAATGTACTAATTGAAGCATTATTGTTAGATGCATTTTAAAAACTAATAGTAAATTTTTTTTTATCACAAATAAGATATAAATCACAAACTTCTATATACGTGTTGCAATAACTAGTCTACTATGGAAATACGACAAAGCCCCAAGTGAGATGATTCTCTTTTGTATCATCCAATCACTATTTATCCAATAACACGTTAAGCCCTTCATCGGAATATCGTTACAATCTTTCCAACAATCGGGAGTTAACAATACTCTACAAGTTAAAGTATACTATAGTGCAATTAAAGCGTCTCTCATTTCGATGTAAAGTTTAAAACAATCGGACTTCAGTGTGTTTCTAGGAATTCGTCTAAATATGGATTTTAGTGTATTTTTATTGAAAGACATTACATTCATACTCTTGAAATAGGAAAAATGTAGCTCATCCTTAATAACTAGTCGGGCCATTTCCCAACGAACAAGTTCGGGATCATAGGGTTCGCTATCTATTAGTCTGGTCCTAAGATTGATTTTTTGTTGGGCTTGTTGGTCTTGTACTAAATCTCTGTGTACATTTAAAATGTGTCATTTAATTGTACATGTTCCCTCACCCTTCTTCTATTTGTAACTCTTGTCACAATATTTACAAATTTTATGTCCTACACCCAGATTATTCTCATCGGGGATATAATCATAAAATCTATGCCAATCACTTGTTTCTCTCCTAATTTTTCTACTACTAGTGGGTTTGATTTGTTGTGTTTGTGGGTCAACATCATATATTTCTTTTTCTATTTCGTGTGTAGGGATATCGTGAGTTCCTACCATAAGATTCGGTATAAATTTGGGCTCTCCATGTGGGACTATTGAAGGCCGACGTGAAGTACCAGTGGAATCTTTTCCACTTTGGCTACGGTCGATACCTCGTGATCTAGACGTGGTTAGAGTGTATGTAAAAAAAATGATTTCTAGTATTTTACTAGTGTATGTAAAATAATACAAAATAATCTATGAGGTATATGTTAAAAAGTAAAATCTAAAAAAAAATAGGAGGGTTGAGAAAGAGAAAAGCGAAAAACCAACAAACAAATATGGTACAAAAAATAAGAAATACAACAAAAATTAAGACAATAGGTGGGTTAAAATATTGATACCGTACTTCGTGGATAATCGTATATAGAAATGAGAGAGAAAATAAAAGTAGAAGTAGGCGTAGTCGTTGAAAGAGAGAGAAAATAAAAGTAGAAGTAGGCGTAGTCGTAGAAGTAGGCGTAGTCGTTGAGAAATATAGTAGACGTAGTCACGAAGTCCGGCAGTCGTTGAAAGAGAGAGAGAGAGAGAGAGAGAGAGAGAGAGAGCTTCTTTGTTGGATGAGTTCAAGTAGACGTAGTTGAGAACTGAATGAACACATTTCGATACGATCAAATTTTTTCACTTCTTTGCTGAAAAACTTGATTAAATTGAGATTGAATTGAGTAGTTGTATCAGATAGAGTAAGAGAGTAAGGTGTGGAAATTTTTAGTATGAATTAAGGGGGTATTTATAGGGGGAAAACCAAAACAATAAAACACATAAAAAAAAGCACAAAACAGAGCCAGCGTTTCAGACCGTTTGACCCGCACGGGTCGAACGTTTGACCTGTTCAGGTCAAACGGGTCCAAACCTGTGAGTTGAGTGTGCAGGTTGCGCACGGGTTTGACTTGGTCAACGAGTTCACGGGCCAGATCGAGAGGGTTGGGTTTTCAAAATTTGCGACCCGGGTCGACCCGTGGGTTCGACCCGGACCCGAACCGCCTAATTGTTGGTCGGGTTCGAGTGATCGGGTCGCAGGTCAACCCGGCCTGATTTTCATCACTACTGGTTGGGAGAGAACGAAGAAATTTGGGGGGTTAAAAGTATTTAAGGGTTTATTTGTATAATAAGGAAAGAAAGATCTATGAATTCTTTAAAAAAAAAAAGCCAATTGGTGCTTTTATTATTTTGTAGTTGAAATTTTATGTGCACCAAGTGCACGTGATTTGATGGATGTGAGAGTTAAATATTTGAAAAATATTTTATATTATTGAGAAAATTAATTACACAAGAAATTTTATTAAGAACTCAAATGAATATATTGTATGATCATTATATATTAATTATGTACAGAAAATACGTAAAGTTTTATCATTAAAGACTCTAAATATTATATTCAGTCACGAGCAAATACAAAATAACATGCAAATAATTGTCTCATCTAAAACATAAAATATATATAAAAAAAGATATTTTAAAAAAGAACAAATACTAAATCCTGAACTAATATTATTGTATTTCTCATAAGATCAATCATCGTTAACTTTAACTTTCTTGAACTTAAAACTGCTCACAACTTCTTGTTCAATAAACTTGTATACCTTGGCACATATTCAACATTATTTTTAAAAATATTTCCACAATAAACTGCATCATTTTTAATATTGATTTTTGTTGAACAGACTTTGCATACAATGTACCAGGGATCTTCAACATCTTTTACACTTTTGGTCAAAATTTTGCGATGGTAGTATTTTTCTCAGAAATATCGCTAATACTATATTGCGCGAGTTGGGGTTGTACAATTTGTAGGCAAACTGTAATTTGTAGATAACCAACCATCTAATCTCAACCACTTATTTTTATGTGGGAGTTATATTAACCATCAATTTCCTCAACTGTTGTCAGTTACCATAATATCCTAAAAGTTCAAATTTGTTTATGACGTAATTATTTTGTCACTCATATGAAATAAAAATTAGTGCCACTAACGGTAATTTGTAAAGAATATGGTAAGGGTTTGGGATGGGTAAAGGAAGATCTCAGAATCGAGGCCAGAATACGTTATAGTCTTTACTTTAAAAAAAATATATTAGAACATGCATTTCACTATTAGAACGTGCATTGAACGTGCACATCTCTACTACTATAATGGGAGAAGGCCTTTGTCCATAACCCAACCCGTGCAGCGCACGTGCAGGTAAATTTTTTTTCCTTTTCATTCTCTCCAATTTTTCTCCACATGCATAACACGTGTATAATACTAGTTACTAGTTAAATACAATTAGAAGTCAACGAAATATTCTAAAACATATAGCAAACTGCAGTAAAAAATGTTATGGATTATTTTTTCTTTTTACGCTAAAAGGAGCAAGGGTAAAATTGTTATCTTTCAAATGGTGGAGGGTTTTTTAACTCAAAGCAAAAGTTCTTTTTTTTTTTAAACGTTAGAAATTTTTTTTTCTACCTAATATTTTGGCTTCAATAATTTATCAAATTTCACAAAGCATGAGAGTCAATAATAATTAAAACAGTGGAAGGCCTAAAAATCTATGAGTATAAAACCTGACATCTACGAGTGAGATATCAGTGGAAAACTATGATTGGAAATAACAATGAATTCAGTATTTCCATCTATTATCATATTGAAACATGAATATAGTAACCAATCAGATTAGTCCATTGCATTTGCATCACAATATTGTGACCGTAATCGGAGAAAGGAAGAAGGAAGATGGGTGGGGGTGGGTGGGGCGGCTGTGAACTTTATATGACATCAGGACCAATTTGATAGTGTGAGACAAATTGTACCACTTAGGCACCAACACAAACTAATCACTATAGGAATAGAGAGGAAGACTTTTTGCTCAAACTTGACTTTGAGAAGGCCTATGATTCGGTGGAATGGGATAGCATGATCGAGGTCCTTCAGTCTAGGAGTTTTGGTCCAAGGTGGATTGAATGGATTAACAAGTGTATTAGAGGTGGCAAATCATCGATTTTAGTTAACGGGCAGTCGACCAACCTCATTGCTTGTAAAAGAGGGCTTAGACAAGAAGACCCCCTATCCCCTCTTCTCTTCACCCTCGTCGCTGATGTCTTAGCTGAAATGACTCTGCACTGTGACAACCACCACCTGCTCCGAGGTATTAGAGGGATGGACGGTTCCCGTAATAGCCTCATTCTGCAATATGCAGATGATACTCTTCTTTTCGGGTGGAACGAGATGGATGAGATTCTCATTTACAAAGGCATCTTGGTTTTCTTTGAGGCGTGGTGCGAGCTTAGAGTTAATTTCGCTAAGAGCAATCTTATTGGATTAGGGAGGTGTGACGAGGTGTCCCCCGCCCTGTTGGCTAATGTCCTGGACTGCAAGGTTGGGAGGTTCCCAATCAAATACCTAGGTGTGCCGTTGCGGCCGGGTAGGCTTAGGCGTAGTGATTGGGTTACTCTAAGTGAGAAAATAGAGAAGCGCCTCCCTGGGTGGAAGAGGAAGCACCTTTCGCTAGGAGGCAGAATCACTCTCATTAATTCGGTCCTCTCCAATCTCCCTATTTATTGGATGTCCATTTACGAATTTCCCATTTGGGTTATCAACAAGATTGATTAGATTCGTAGGGATTTTTTGTGGAAGGGGGTCCGAGAGGATGGTAAAGGCCTGCCTCTTGTTAAATGGAGCATGGTTTGTAGGAAAAAAGAGTTTGGAGGGCTGGGAATCCTGAATCTCCGTGACATGAATAGAGCTCTTCTCTGTAAATGGTGGTGGAAGATCCATTCTCGCCTTCCTTCAGATCATTGTTGGAGTCGCTACAGGAGATTTAGACGGTTCAAATTGGGGGGGGGGGGGGGGGCAGCATCGTAGAAACGTGTTCCCAATGTGGAGGGGAATTGACAAGCTCGGCGAGCTCTTCCACAACCACTCCCCAAGCTCCGTGGGGAATGGGGCGAGTACCCGTTTTTGGCTAAACGCTTGGGCAGGCCCAAATTCTCTAGTCCCTTTGTTCCCGGAGATTTTTGATCATGCTCTTGATAAGCATGCCCTTGTGGCTGATTACTGGGTCAGGTCATCTTGGCATCCGAGATTAGCGTTCCCTGAGTCTGAGGACATCCCCTCCATCAGCGCCCCCATTGTCACCTTTTTAGGTGACTCCCATAGTGTTGGAGGCCTCGGCTGACCTTAGAGGTTGGCGGTTGAACCCATCCAACCAATTTACGGTCAGCTCCATGTACTCTGCCTTATCCGACGGAGGGATTAGATGTGCCCTCAGTAGGGTCATTTGGAGGTCAACCGCCCCGAACAAGGTCCTTGCTTTCCTATGGTTGGTCTCTAAGGATGCTATTCTCACGAGAGTCAATCTGGCTAAGAGGGGTGTGATTACCATGGTTTCCTGCCCTAGGTGCGGGTTGGGACCGGAAAATGTTAGTCACCTTTTCCTTGAATGCATTTTTAATAGGCGACTTTGGAATTTCCTCCTTATGGGCATAGGAATTAGTAGATTCCCTTCGATTGTTAATCACTTATGGGGAGAATTCCGGATTTCGGAGGTGGGGCTGGAGCGAGTGAGAGAGTGGGACTGTTTAGTTGCAACTACTTTATGGGTCATTTGGCTTGATGGAAATGATTCATGTTTTAGAGATCGGTCTTGTAACTTTGCTCAGTTGATTTATAAAATCTTGTCTCTCACTTCTTTTTGGTTGTCTCTCCCAGGTATTAGGAAGAAGGTCAAGACCAGGATCGTTTTCCCGCCTGGGGATGCAGACCCTGGATTCGGCAACTCCTGAGCCAGACTCCGGCTTTTCTTCTGTTTTAGTGATTTGATGTATTTTGAAATTATGTATTTTGGCAGATCCTGAGCCAGACGCTCCTTTATGCTCTTCTCATATGTTGTTACTCTTGTTTTGGTGTTTTTGAGAATATGTATTTTGGGAGTAGATGTGGGGATTGTAACAGGTTTCAGTTATGTATTTGCAGCAGTTATTAATGAGATCCGATGGCAATTCTCTTGCCATCTTTCAATAAAAAAAAAACACAAACTAATCACTAGAATGAGTAATTAATTAATTTAGGATGCAGCTTGGTAATTGTTAGTTCAATGAACTAGTTTTGCGAAATCTAAAATCAAAATATAGTCAGAAGAATCAAAATATTTCATACCTTGCCAACAAGGGCATATCCTACGACAAAGGAGGTGAAGCAAGATACTTGGATAGTGGGATCTAGTCAAGAATGCCTCCAACCTTCAAATACAATGTCCAGAGAGTACAACATCAACAATAATATCTACCGAAAAACAAACGAAAAATTAGCGGACATTCTACCAGATAGAATAAAAAGGGAAAAAATATAAAACAACTTTGAAAGAAATGTGATAAAACTAAAGTCACCATTTTCTGAAATTATTGAAGCAATAGCCTCATTAAAATCTCTATAATTTCAAATACATGTTGTGCAGCTATACCTAACTATATGAAGCCTTGCTGATGAAGGGCAATGGGCCCAATGGCACTTCAATGGAAATTACTAAAGTATATCCTTTAGATGCTATCTATGATACTCTTGAGGATGTTCCTGAAGTTGAGGATGTTCCTGAAGATGTAAGCTGAGAAATTAAAGTTTTCTTGCAACTAATATCCTTTAATCTTATATTGACTTGGTATTTACTTCTCTGTCAAGTGCTTAGTTGCTACTTTCAACTGGTTAATCTTCAAGTTAAAATTGAATAATCGCTATGCAGGATCTTCCGATTGGACTCTTAAGGTAAACTACTCAATCTACCTGAAGTAAGTTTTAGGAATATGTCTTGAATAATCGTGGTTCAGATTAGAAGAAAATATGATGAAACACGGAGGTCGAAGCATTGAAAAAAGTAGAAGAAAAAGAACACCAACAGTTTAGGCAGAGTTACGGTCGACTGTCCAAAGTTACGATCGACCGCACCCCTGACCGTACACCCGACCACAGTTGTACATGGTTTTGGCCGAGAGGAGGTCGGTTGAAAGGTCTTGTTGGACCGGTTGACCGTGGCGCGGCACTGTGTTATTTTTAGATCTCGATTTGTTAGGTCGTTTCAGCTCAATCTTCAACTCCAAGTCAGATAGTACAACTCCTATTCAGTTACTTCTTTTTCAGGTTATATCGGATGACTGAGAATCAAGATTAACCTAGTGTTCTCTCTATTCTTCTTCTATATATTGTTGTAGTCTCTATTATGAGAGAGAAATACTTCATTGATATTTTCTCCATTACAAAGAGTGGCTTGAGATAGATAGTTCTTGGTGAGTGAGTTTAATTCCTTGTATTGAGTGAATCATTAACTCCTTATAATTTCTTTTAGTTGAATATTATCTCTCTTTATATTTTCCATCCGGATTAAGCGAAAGCTAACCGAGATAAAATATCGTTGTGTTTGTGTTGGAATGGTGGATCTATTTACTGGGGTGTTTGTTGACTCGTCTCATCTACTTCGTCTTCATTGCTTTATTTAGTTTCGCTGCACCAAGAGAGTGGTAGTCAATACCCATTCCAACAAGAAAACCTTCATTTGTATTATTAAATACTTGTTAGCTTCTCATTGAATGGAATTGTTTTTGTTACATAAGAAAGTAGCTGTCCATGTTAGGAACGATTTTGGAAGCATCGACATCCTCGTGCATTGTCTTGCCAATGGACCTACTTATGTATATACCTATTATGTTTTCACTTTATCTTCCTCTCCTTGATGCTTGACTGTTTTCATACTGTAAGTTGGATTTTACTGTTTAACTAGGTGACCAAACCTCCACTGGAGACTTCTAGAAGTAGGTACCTAGCTGCTTTTTCTGCATCTAGGTATTCTTTTGTTTCATTACTTTAGCATTTTCTTCCAATAATGAATCCAGACATGCACAATTTCATGGAATGACATTAATTGATTATGTAGAGAAAAGTTAGCCCTAGTACCGCAGGTAGAAAACTTAATAGAAAAAGATATAAATAAACCTAAAAGATAAAGAAATTTTATACATTTAGAAGAAAATAACAAGTACAATAAATTATCAACTCAAGTTTATACACAACTTGAACCTTTGGATTCAAAAGGATATATCCTGTACACTCTCTCTTTGTAAAGGAACACTCTATATCAAGAGTTGCACATACTCTTGAAATGCTCACAAATCACCTTGCTTCTATACACGAAGACCTTTAGAATTTTTGTGTTTTGTTTCTTGGATGATTGAGAATGATAGAGTGATCTTCTATTTATACTCAAAGGCGAAATTGTTAAGAGCCCAATAATAATGCTCCACTAGCACACCACCCAATCACATGCATCTTGAACCTTGCACCTTCATAAACTTTCTTTTTCTTGAGCCTTGCACATTTGGCGTGAGAAGTGTGGACTCATTAATTTTATGGGAGAACTAAACAATTCTCAAGTGGTCTAGAATATTTTTTGAAAAAACCTCTAGAATCCACCAAAGATGCATAACATAACAATCTCCTCTTGTTTCAATATAGTATAGATGAGAAACCCACAGGAAAATTAAACATAGAACAAGTATATACACCATATTATGTCACAAGTTACATGAACTTAGTTAGCACATATAAAACATGTAAACTAATCTATATAATAAATTACAAAGAAAGCTATCAAGTGGCTCACAATCAATCCCCCCTAAAATCAAAGGCCTAGATCAAACCTCACAAAACATATTTTCTTCTAAAATTTTAAACCCCAAAAACAAATTTTTCTCCCCAAAACTAAAAAACTTATTACTTTATTACTATCTCTCTCTTCTCTCTTCACCTTTTCATATTTCACTCTTTCTCTCTCTCCCTGTCTCTCTCTCCCATTTTTCTATCTTTACTTAGAAATTTATTAGATTTTCAGAATTTTAATGTTTTTTTTGCACATGTTATATTGAAAATAGTAAATATCTCTTCAACTCCACACTTAAAGTTCTAAGAAAGATTTTATACCTCCATTTATAATTATTTTTCAACATATACTAATGGAAACATGGACTTTTATTTACAACTAATTATTGTCATACTATTCAAACTTGAGCTACATAATTGTTGTTTTACTGTTTACATGTTTTTCGTGTTTTGTATCGTTCCGAAGACGTGCCGTAGGCACGTGCCCACGGGCAAATCTAGTACAATTATAAATGATCTAGACCTTATGCGTAGTCCACAATTACCAACATATAATACATATTATAGATTAAACATAGTGATAAAGCATGATCATGCAGAGATAAACTTCATATCAAACCACTCTTAGGATATGCCCCATCTTACCAAGAGAATTTACATATTAACGTGCAAAATCAATTTAGCAATATATCCAAAAGCTAAAACAGAATAATTTTATATGAAAACAAAAAAAATAAATAACATCCGGAATGAAAACAAGTCATATGTACACAAATAAGTTCTAAGAGACATCCACAATCAAGTCCTAAGAGACATCCACAATCGATGACATCCATATCTGAAACTTAATCATGCCTAAATGTAGTCGCGTAGATTGGGCTTTTGGGCTTCGGTAGCAACCAAACCGATAGCTTTTTCGATCGACCAAGAATATAATTCACGAGCTCATCCACTACTATTCCTCTAAATACAAATATGGGAACCATCAGAATATACGATTGGGCTTTGTCAAATTGGATGACATGTCGTGTGCAATCCAAACATTGTAATTTTTATGTTATCACACCTTCAAATTGTCCCTGCAAAGACGGAAGAGCTTTTATAAACTAAAACAAACAAGAAGTGGTAAAACTATTTCCTATAAATGAACATGTTTTAAATATCTTTTAAATGTAAATGCTGTAAGATGCCAAGATACAGGACAGAAATCGAAGTGCTTATCTATCAGCAACTCCAAATTTTCTATCCAATTTTATGACATTCTCTCATTAGCAAATCTCGAACACAGTTTACATGTAGTTTGTGTGCACTCGCACGTCCTACGAACACGAATGCCGGAATAACGTTAACCCACCACGTGCAAACACCTTTTTGCTACTCGATCTGTAAAGGCCGAAATGAATGCATAAACATTTTTGTCGGCCGTTACAATGGTGCATTCAAGCTTTTGTCTGCCGGAACAATCAGTCCATTCAAGTGTTTGTCTGCCGTTACAGTCAGTACATTCAAGGAGAAGTCTGTTGTTACATTTTTCACTCTGTCCCTATAAATAGAGGCCTCTTCTCCCCTCTTCGAGCACAGTAGAAACTCTTCTCTCCTCCTCTTTTATGTTCTATTTTGTTCGTCTAGTTCGGTCGTTCCGTGGTAGAATTCGAACACTGTTCAGTCCGAGAGCGGGGCGTGGTGCCTACGTCAACACTATACTGTTGTTGCATCCTGGGAGACGGATGTCTCTGCAAATTTCAGCACCCAGACAAGGCGAATCTGTTTTAAGGAGATTGTGTGATACACAAGCCTCGACACAAACTGGTTTGGTTTTGTAATTTTGTAATTCTCATTTTCCTTTTAATTTGTTCATTTTTTCTTCTTCTCATCCATATCTGATTTTGTGCCTTTATGATCAAACTTAATTTTACTGCAAACATTTTGTAACCAAAGTTGTAACAAAGAAAATAAATTTCTCGAAGTTGGTTTTAATTTTTAAACAAATTTTGATTTTCTCCCTTTCTATTTTGAGGCACTTCTTTTTATTTTCTTTTCATTCTGAAAAATGTACACTCGTGTTGTGTATTTTCAGATTAAAAATGACAAATACATCGGAGAATGTTGTTGTTGCTGATGCGGCACAAGTGCTAACTATTGCTATGGCATGAGTGCCAATGCCAACCGATATATTTGTCTCAGTCTCTCTTGGGGAGAAAGCTGAGAAGTTCAACGTGCAAAATTTCAAAAGGTGGCAATAGAAAATGATGTTCTAATTAGCCACCTTGAATCTCGCAAGGTTCTTGAACGAAGAAGCTCCAAATCTTACAAAAGATGCGCAAGATAACCAGGTCATCACCGCTGTGGATGCTTGAAAAAATGCTAATTACTTATGTAGAAACTATATAATGAACAGATTAGCCGATTCTTTATACAATGTTTATATTGATAAAAGAACAGCTAAAGAACTTTTAGAATCCCTATATCATAAATATAAAACTGAGGATGTCGACGATAAGAAAATCATTGTGGGCTGCTTCCTAAACTATAAAATGGTGGATTCCAAAACGGTGATCAGTCATGTTCAAGAAATTCAACTGATCTTGCATGAGATACATGCTGAATGTATGAACCTAAGTAAAAGCTTTCAAGTTGCTTGTATTATTAAAAATTATCAACAGGTTAGAAAGACTTCGAAAATTACATGAAGCATAAGCAAAATGAAATGGGCATTGAGGATCTCATTATCAGGCTTCGTATTGAAGAAGACAATAGAGGTTCTGAAAAAATTGGAGCCATCAGTCATGCGGCCAAGGCTAATGTGGCGGAACATAGTCAACGTTCTAAAAGGCACAACAACAAGGGATCCAAGTTGGGGCCTAAAGGAGGAATCTCCAAGAAGTCGAAGTTTCAGGGCAAGTGCTTCAACTGTGACAAACTAGGTCACAAGTCTACTGATTGCAGACTACCCAAGAAAAACAGGAACAGAGAAACAAATATTGTTGAAGGCTTTGCTCAAGACGTTTCTGATATCAACCACTCAGTTGTGGTCTCGGAGGTGAACATGATGGATTCAAACCCTAAAGAATGGTGGATTGATACTAGAGCTGCTCGACACGTGTGCTCCAACAGAAGTTTGTTCTTTACTTTCGAACCATTAGAGAATGAGAAGTAGATGTTTATGGGGAACTCGGCTACTTCAGAAATCAAGGGTCAAGGCAAGGTGATCCTGAAGATGACTTCTGGGAAGGAACTAACACTGAACAATATTGCATATGTTCCTGAAATCCGTAAGAACTTAGAATCTGATTTGTTGCTTAATAATTACGGATTTTGTTTAGTTTTGTGAGTCAAAAAAGTTTATTTTGTCAAAGAGTGGAATGTATGTTGGTAGAGGATACATGAGTGGTAGAATGTTCAAACTCAGTGTAATGACCATGGTCAAGAATATTAATAAACCTAGCTCTTCTACTTATATGCTTGAGTCTTCCAATTTATGGTATGGTAGACTAGGACATGTTAATTATGATACTTTGCGTTGACTATTTAACTTGAATTATATACCACATTCTAAATTGATTCCAAATATAAGTGTAAAATTTGTGTAGAGGCAAAACTAACAAGATCATCCTTTAAAAGTGTTGAAAGAAATACTAAACCTCTTGATTTAATTCACAGTGATATTTGTGATATAAAACTGACATGAACAAGAAGTGGTAATAAGTATTTTATTACCTTTATTAACGATAGCACAAAATATTGTTATGTTTATTTGCTTAAAAGCAAGGACGAAGCTATAGAGAAATTTGTTCTCTATAAAAAGGAAGTTGAGAATCAACTCAATAAGAAAATTAAGGCACTAAGAAGTGACTGAGGTGGAGAGTATGAATCGCCATTTGCTGAAACTTGTGCTAAGCATGAGATTATACACCACATCTTCTTATTCTTCTCAGTCCAACGGTGTTGCTGAGCAAAAGAATCGTAGTTTGAAGGAAATGATGAATGTAATGTAAATAAGTTCTGGTTTACCACCAAACTTGTGGAGAGGAACTATTCTTTTTGCTAACTATCTTTTGAATAAGGTGCCCAAAAAGAAAGAAAGAAAAACTCCATATGCATTATGGAAAGGAATAATGTCAACTTACAATTACTTGCGAATGTGAGGATGTCTTGCCAAGGTGGCAGCACCTCCACCTAAGAAAGTGAAATATGACCCAAAACGGTTGACTGCATTTTCATTAGCTATGCACATAATAGTAGTGCTTATTAGTTCTTGGTGTACAAATCCGATACCTCTGAGATACCAAAGAACACGATAATGGAGTCTAGAAATGCATCATTTTTTGAAGATGTATTTCTACGTAAGTGTAAGGAAGAACCAAGTTCTTCCAAACGAACACATGAGACTAACAGTGAAGATAGTGAAAACCAAGATGAAAAAATTGAGGAGGAACCTTGACGTACTAAAAGAACAAGAGGACAAGATTTCTTGACTTTTATGCTTGAAGGTGAATCCCAAACTTTCAACGAAGCAGAGAACTCTAGTGATGGTCCTATATGGAAATAAGCCATTAAAAGTGAAATTGATTCTATCTTACAAAATCATACTTGGGAACTAGTGGATCTTCCACCAGATAGTAATCATTTAGGTTCCAAGTGAATTTTTAAAAGAAAAATGAAACCTGAGGTTATAGACAAAATGAAGGTCTGGACTACTTTGATACATATTCTCCTGTGATGTGAATAAACTCTATTAGGATGATACTTGCAATAGAAGTTTTGCGGAATCTTGAAGTATATCAAATGAATGTGAAAACAACTTTTCTTAATGAAGATTTAGATGAAAAAATCTATATGGAGCAACCAAAGGGTTTTTCAGCTCCAGGAGGGTTTTTCAGCTCCAGGACAAAAAAAGAAAGTTTGTAAACTGGTGAAGTCACTATTTGGCTTAAAACAAGCACCAAAGCAACGACATGAGAAATTTGACAATGTCATGATGACAAATGTTTCAAGATCAAAGAATGTGACGAATGCGTATATGTCAAAGACACTGAAAGTGGATATGTTATAATATGTTTGTATGTAGATAACATGCTAATTGTTGGAATCAATGATAAGATGATTAATTCTACTAAAAACGTGTTGAACACAAGGTTTGACATGAAAGAGATGAGACTAGTTGATGTTATATTAGGAATTAAAATTATAAGAACATCAGATGAGCTTGTTTTAAGCCAGTCACATTATATTGACAAAGTTCTTGAAAAATTTGAGAAAGATAATTCTGGAATTGCTAGAACTCTAATAGATATAACTTTACATTTATCCAAGAATAAAGGTGTAACACTCCGAATTCCAAACAGGTAATTCGTAGCAAAAACTGGATCTTTTACTTCAAATTTGTACAAAAATACAAGGAATTTAAAACTTTTTATTACAACAATGTTCTTTACAACAGCACAACAGAATTAAATGAATACAATACAATCTACGATAATGAAAATTCCTCAATCTTGTGACGACTCATCATAGTATCTTCAAGTCCATGCCAAGTCCAATCCTGCAACTAGAAAATTGTGGGCACGTCAGTTGCATACAACTGAAGCAATGCTAGAATACAACGATTCTTCTACTTTAGTAAATACAAAATTGAATGCAAACAGGAAAAGTGACTATCCTAGTCGTCTCAGTGCATGATATGACTTAATGCCTAATATAGACATTTATATTACGATGACACTAATGCATACTTGTTCGGATTCTATGCATCCTATACTATATAGGTCCGAGGGCATGCCCTTATCGTACTCCTCATTATAGAGTTTACATCCCACGCCATGCAATCTAACCCAATGAATATACTCCAACGCGTAATCACCGAAGAGTCGCACCCCAAGATATTGGACCGTACCGGCCTACCCCTGGCCCACATATAGTGGATTTACTAGGCGTATCCTCAGCCACGAACCCTACAAAGTCGATGTCCCGCAACTACGGACCTTACCGGCATACCCCTAGTCCACAAACCATGGATTTACCGGCCGTATTCTTGGTCTCGACCATTCCTAGAAACTGCAAACTCTTTACCGGCCTTTTCAATGATAGACCGACATACCCTAGCCCATACATGTAGATTTACCGGGCGTATCCTCAGTCGTGAACATTCCTAGGGGCCCCAGTCCTTTACCGACTATTTTATCGACCTTACCGGCGTACCCCTAGGCCACAGATGTAGATTTATCGGGCGTACTCCTCGATCTCAAATTCCTAGGAGCTGCACATTCTTTACCGGATATGTTCACCATTGTTTCTATCATATCTTCTTCTAGTGCCTATCCTTAAGTTCAAACATGAATAACATTGCCACCTAGAGCTAGTTTCATGCACACATAAAAACAAATACACACACACACACTTCATAAATTTTATTTTGAAAGAGAATACAACCAACACGTGCACTACAAACACATGTGGTGCACGTAAAAATAAATATTCAAATACAAAATAGATTTGATCAACGAGGAAATGTTTATAAATAATAGAAATAAAACATAAAAAAATACACTTCATTAATTTTATATATTCAACAATGTAACCAACACGTCCATAAAAAACACGTGCATCACACGTATATAAAAATATACTTGTGTCAAAACAAGAGGAAAATGAGTTTTGATTTATAAAACGGATTTGACCAAGTTATAAAAATAAATAATTGCAACACGTAGAAATTTTATAATATTACACATGACGGTAAAACATACGTAATCGACATGGGTATAGAAAGCACGTGCAATACACGTAAAAATAAAAAGATTATATTTGAGTTGGCTAAAAAATAGGATAAAGAGAATTTTGAGATGACAAAAAATAAATGATCAATCAAAAAACAAAAATATGTATGACATTTATATAAATACATTACGAATATTACTCGTAATAATACAAAATATATGTGTGTAATACACGAGGGACAAAATTGTCATAACTCAATTTTGCGGGGTGTTACACTCTTCGCCCATTAGAACAGTTCTGTCCTCATAACTTACTATGGTAAAAGTTAAATTTTGTACACACCAAAAAAAAATTATTATTGTATAGAGGAAACAGTCAATTCCACGAAAGAAAATGTAGTATGTAATGTGGAAAACAAAGTAAACTTATATAAGAAAACTGTGAGTATCAAAATTAATGAGAACAAAACAAGAAAACTAGAAAAAATAGCAGAAAAAGGAACATGACCATAAAAGATGGTATAGATTGAAAGAATTTTTCATACAAAAATAATATTAGATAAAGTATTAGATGAAAAGGAAAATGTAAATTAAGGCATTAATTGTGAAATAGTTTGGAAAACAACGCAATTGGAAAGAATAAAGAGAAACATAATCAAAATTTACCAAAGTAATTAGCAGGAGAAACTTCGCAAACTGAACTAGTATTATATATTACGAGATAAAAATTCATTCAGTAATTTAAGAGAATGTTGTTGGATAAAAATCCGAAAATATATGAGTGTTGCATTTTAGTTGAAAGAACACAAAATATAATACAAGTATAATAGTAAAAATTCGATGTTGTGTATAAAATAATATCATAAAATTTTCATTCGTAAAAGTTACAATTTTTTTTGGGAATAATGATTCGTATATATACAATATATATATAAGTTGTCAGGTATAATACGAAAACCAATATATATAATATTAATTTGGATAGAAAAAAAATGTAGATAGTAAACGAAAGTATAAATAATAAAATCAAATTATATGAGTAGCAAACATATAGAAGATAGGTTAGCAATAAAATGGAATTGTATAAAAATACAAAAGTAATAAAAATAATTAATAGTAACCCGTATTATAGATTTGAAAAGAACAATATATATAATAGATTTAGAAGCAAATACGAATATTAAGGTAATTAACAAAATGTGTATGCGTTATAAATAGTAAAGTTGAAGTAGTATAGGCTAAGTTTTAAAACATTATAAAACGGTAAAAACGAACTGGTAAAAACAAGTACAAAATAATGGCATAGTGGTAAGTAAGATATATGGAAATAAAAGTGGGGTTTGTTAAACAAGAAAAATCTCTTTTGTTGTGGGTTCGCCTCGTTGGTGTCCAACTGCAGGATTGCCTCCTTGACATTGAGTTGCAGAATTGCCTTTACGACATCCGATTGCAGTTTACCTTCTGGACATTCGATTGCAAATTTTGCTTCCTCGACATCCAGTTGCAATTTGCCTCCATTGATGTCTAGTTGCAGATTTGTCCTTTCGACATCAGGTTGCACCAGAATGAAAATGGAATGCAATCTTCCGTATGTACTTGGATATTGGATGTTATGTTTTTTTTTAATTTTAAATTTGTGATATAAAAATAGGAGTAAAGGTAGGGAGTGAAGTAGGAAATTACGATGATAAAATATTAAAATAGAAGTATATATTTTAAATATCGAACATATAAAATTAGTAGTAATGAAAATGATTTATAACATTAATAAAAAATAGAATAAAATATATGCATGAGTTTAAATACAAATGCGAATGAGAACAATAATTATGTAGTGTAGTAAATTAGAATAAGAAACATAAATAATTATATATAAAAAATATATACTATTGTAGTAATTGGATAAGTGTAAAATCATATGTATAGTAAGTATGTTGAAATACATGATATATATATATATATATATATATATATATATATATATATATATATAATCACTGGAAAGTATATGTAGTAACCAAGCATGTAAAAATATAAATAGTGAGTGTATATGGTACGTTAGAGAAGTACAAAGCGACAAAAATGATAAGTAGCTATTAATAGTGAAAAGTTAATATAACAAAACAACTAGTAAATAATATGTAATAACAATAATATCGAATATAGGCTATAAAACAAAAATAGTAGGAAATGAAGATTTATAATGTGTAGAAGTATGTCATATTTATATAAGTGAAAATATTACAATCTTGTTAAAATATACTGAAATATATAGGACAATATAAGATAATGGAAAAATATAGTATCGCAAAATCAAATCGTATAAAAAAATGAATGTACATAAGCAAAAATAAAAAATTTAAAAATGTAATAGAAGTAATAAATAAAGAAAATAATAGTTGCAATAACAAGTTAATAAGAGGTAATTTAAAACATAATAAAAAATGTAAAAAGTAATAGCAAGTGTAAACAAGTAAACATAAAGGCACATAAAAATATGGAGGACAAAATTTTAGGACTGAAAAACAAGACAAAATTAAAAGATTAAGACTAAGAAAAAATAGATAGAATAATAAATATCCAAGTGAATTAATAGTATAAGAAAAATAATTATTTGAAAAAAATATTAAGGTTAAAGATGAAAAGTACTACGAGAAAAATACACGATAAAAATAAAAGTGAAAAACTTGGTCTATGTATAATGTATCATGAATGTATGTTCAACGAACCATAGCATTCATGATACAAGAGAAAGCATGCTCGCATACAATATCATAACAATGTATACGAGGAGAGTATCATGAATGCAAGTTCAATAACTATGACATTTTCGACTCCAAACTGACACTCACACATCAAATGTCCACCCTGATGTGTTTTCCTTATAATTTTGTACTACTTATTGAAGTTGGCTTTATGCCACTATGTAACGCCCCAAATTCCAAATACGGGTAATTCGTAGCAAAAACATGATCTTTTACTTCAAATTAATACAATACAAGGAATTTAAACTTTTTATTACAACAATGTTCGTTACAACAGCACAGCGGAATTAAATGAATACAATACAATCTACGATAATAAAAATTCCTCAATCTTGTGACGAATCATCATAGTATCTTCAAGTCCATGCCAAAACCAATCCTGCAACTAGGAAACTGTGGGCACATCAGTTGCATACAACCGTTGCAATGCTAGAATACAGTGATTCTTCTACTTTAGCAAATATAAACTTGAATGCAAACAGGAAAAGTGACTATCCTAGTGTGTCAGTGTATGATATGACTTAATGCCTAATACAGACATTTATACTACGATGATACTAATGCATACTTGTTCGGATTCTATGCATTCCACACTATACAGGTCCGAAGGCAAGCCCTTATCGTACCTCATCATTATATGGTTTACATCCCACGCCATGCAACCTAACTGTCACAACCCATATTTTCAAACCTTTAAAACAAAAAAAAAAATTTAAAACTTCACCTACTTACTCAAATCTTCATTTCTATGTTATAATATTAATAGAGATGTTAATAAAATTTTTGGCAGAGTTTCTTCTGAAATATTAGCCTTTTTACAAATTTTCCTTATGGAAATCTGCAAACAATTATAAAAATCAATGTACCTGTAATATATATCAATCCTCCCCAGGCCAAGTTATTCAACATCACACAGGAAATAATATATACGGCTCTGGGGGCATAATTCTTCATAACAAATAAGATACAAATTAAAAACCAAAAATTCTTTTGAAAACATATATTATTTTTAGAAAAATCTTTAAAAACATTTCAAAAACCAACCACAGAACCCAATACTCCACAACGAGGTGGGTACGGGCTTTCATACTTCACCACAGCACTAAATATATCATTATACCTTACAGTTATACACATAATCTTCCATAATACAACATAATACATCATCCTACGTACCCCCATTTCTACATATAATTTATACATATATATATATATATATATATATATATAATCCATTTTACTACAAGCAAAAGTATAACTACCAAACCACAACACTATCTCACCTCGCTTCTATCAAACCTGCAGACGAGTTAGGGTCGTCCACCTTCAGGGAGGGACTCCCCTAACCCCCAGAATACAACAGAGGTTAGCAATGTCTGGTGTGAGTATAATTTACTAGTTTAGCATATAAATTGAACTATATAAAGACAATTAAAAGAACTTACGAATATCATGATAATTAAGTGAAACTAAAATTTGATCATAAAAACATAATAAATGTGAATTTGCACATAATTAATCTTTTGAATCTTCAACACATCAGCATATCCATATCCACTCACTCTATATTCAAATTAATTCTCGTCCATAACATCATAGTCACTTAATCTCATAGCATATTATCACATGTATTTATTTTATTGCATATCATGACATTAAATCATTTTCATCGCATCTTATTCACATGCATTCAATTTCGTAATATCACATTCAATCATATCTTATAACACATATCATAACATCTTGCATACCTTAACTTTCATTCTCAATATATATATTACAATTTATCTTCTTTCCATTCTAATTTTATCATACAGATTATTTTAATGCTCATTTTCATTTTATCACATACTTTGCTTTACAATTCATTCCCACCTCATCATGCTATTTAAGTTACTTCTTGATGATGGTAAAAATCACAGCAGATCAGAGACGTACGATTCCTGCACAGATCTCAAAGTATCTACAGGCAGATTAGCCATCACAGGCCTCTTTAACAGGCCTGGGCCCTCTCCAAGATATGGGCTTCTTTCAAGCCCATAAAAAGTGACAGACTAGGCCCACTAGGAGAGACACCCAGCCAATGAAGGCTAGGAGTCAAATCTCTTATCCCCTAACAAGGATATCATATCTCTTGAGGGGGAGAGACATGAAAGATATAAGGAAGTTAAATCGATCCAACATACACAAATAAATCTCTTGAAATGTCTCTCAGGCCTATAAATACCCCTACCCCTCTATAGCTAGTAGGTAACCAACAATTTGCCAGTTTTTACTCTCTTACTCTCTCTCTTTTTCTGGTTCTGACTTGAGCATCAGAGGGTCTGTTGCTAGGGCCACACCCTGGTGTTTCAGGCTTTTTACAGGTCCATCGGCCACATCAGCAACTGTCGAATTTAGATCACATTGGTCAATAAACGACCCCGATTCAATCTCAGGAGCTTTAACCTTCTTTAATGGCCAAGGTCAAAGGTCAGACTCATAGTAGTTTCCATCAATTATTAACCCACTATCTGTTTGCTCCTACACCGAAATAAGCAGCAACAGATTGGCACCGTCTGTGGGAAACTACGCAAGCAAGTAAGACTTACTACCATGCATCCAAGACTATGAGGTAAAGTGACGGCCTCCAGCCGTCGCACTACCTCTCTTCGTCAACCAACTCCTCCTATGGAAGGTCAGATTCCTCCTCAACAGTCACCCCGACAGCCTAATCACGCTCCTTCCAACGGAGAGGCACCGACGGCCTCCCAACATGAACAACATCCTCAGTATGACCGCATCTCATTTCATAATGCTTCAACTGATTCAATAGCCTCGTGAGGCCCACGGGCATCTAGAAATCTCTGCTAGATCATCAATAACAGGCAACAAGAAGCCGACCTGCGAATTAGGTTGGACGAGAGGCACGCCTAATCTGAGGCCTCCCGTTCGGGACATCAGGTGAGCTAGAGAACACATTTTACTAGACAACGATCAAGGCAATCCTCCTCTCACAGGGCACACCCAATAATGAGAAGCCCAACTCATGAGAGTCAAAGGCTTTCTATGCAGAATAGAGGGAAAAATGCCAAAGTCACTAGGGCCGAATTGGATAAGTTCAAGCTCGACATCCTCCATGTTATCCAAGAAAATCAAGATCTGGGCCTCCCCCCTAACGAAGGATCCGCCGACTGAACTGGATCCCAAAAGTAGGACAACAAAGTCCTTCGCCATATCCAAGAGGTAGAGAATCGTCTAGAACAAATGAAGAGTGAGAGAAACCACTCCAACAGGGCCTACCGCCCTAGCCGACCTCCTTTCAGCAAAACTATCCTTGATGCACCCATTCCAAGGGGCTTCAAGGCTCTTCAATTCAAATCCTACAACGGGGAATCAGACCCGACTGACCATATCGAGAGCTTTAAAACACTCATGATGGTCTATAATGCCACCGATGCACTCATGTGTCGGACATTTTCTGCAACACTGAAAGGATTAGCAAGGGAATGGTATTCATGTCCGACTCCCGAATCAATATTTTCTTTCGATCAGCTTGAAGAACTCTTCGTTGCATACTTCGTTACTAGCTGGAAAGCTGAAAAGACCAGTGTCTCCCTGTTAGAACTGAAGTAAAGAGATGGAGAAATGCTAAAGGACTTCGTCAAGCATTTTACAGCGTAAGTAAGGTCAATTTCCTCCTTGGACTCTTCGGTGGCTGCTGCAGCTTTTCGCCACAACGTCCTTCATAAAAACTAAAAGCATCCCTCGCCAAGAGGCCACCTCGAGATTTCACTGAGCTCCTAGAAAGGAGTGAAAATTACATCAGGGTCGAGGAAGCTCTCAGCCCTCAAGTTTAGAAAGAGTCACTTTCGGGAACAAACAGAAAAACTCAAGTGAGGAAAATGCCCAAAAAGTTTCAGAAAAATGGTGCAAGCCAATGCCGTCCTCCTCCTACGACCCACTTTGAAAAATTCACACCTTTGAACAGCAGTGTGTCTGCCATTCTCATGGCAGTTGAAAAAGATGGGATAGTTCTCCTCCTCCCAGAATGACAACGGCCGGCAAGAGTAGAGACAAGAGCCTATAGTGCGCATTTCACAGAGGCCACAGAAATACTACCTATAATTGCAAAGCCCTCAAACAGGAAATTGAAGACATGATTCAGCGGAGCTATCTCTCCAAATTTGTCCAATTAAACAACAATGCCGAAAACCCTCTACGCAAGGGGAGGGGGGTAATAAGCGTCCTGAAAGGCCTTCTGAATCACGAGACTTTGAACACATGACTATTCTGCACATCATCCATGGCGGACCTATGGGGGGAGACTCTAACTCTTCTCGCAAAGCCTTTGTGAGGGAAGTCAATTTGGTTCATAACACTCTACCCCCAAAGGGTTCGGGCCTCTCTGTATCCTTCTCTGATAAAGATCTCGAGGGCGTAAAAATGCCTCATTGTGATGCACTGGTTATCAATCTAGGCATGGCAAATCATAAGGTGTGACGTATCCTTGTAGACAATGGTAGTTCCGTGAACATCCTCTTTATGGCGACATTTGATGCGCTAAAACTCTCTGGAGATCGACAAAAGCCAGTCAGCTATACACTTCATTGCTTCTCAGGCGTACCTGTCCAGGTCGAGGGAATTTTCGCACTCGACGTAATGGCAGGGAAAGCCCCAGCAACTCGGATAGAAACTTTAGATTTACAGGTAGTTGATTTCAAATCCGCATACAATGCCATATCCGGCCGCCCGGACTAGCCGCTTTCCATGTTGTCCCCTCCGCATTTCATATGAAAATGAAATTTCCAACAACAGCAGGCATAGGCCAGGTGGTGGGAAGCCAACAGGCTGCATGGGCGTGCTACACTGCTACCATGGAGGGTTCGGTTCTCCCCCTCCAAGCTGAAGAACTACTACAGGAAAACAATTGTTGTGTCACTGGGCCTGAAAAACGAGGTCGAAGCTGCTACACTGGGCTGCCAAACCGAGAATTTTCAAACTTGTCAAGTTATCTCCTCCTAGTTTCGAGAACGTCCTCATTAGAACCCAACAATACACTCAAATCCCTCACCCGAAGCCACTCCGCTCATCCAACATAAACAAACAGTCTTGCCTAAGCACGTTGGTCCATCAGAAGATTCCTTTTTCTCTAAGCAAAACAACGGGGGCTCCCTTCGAAGCAGGCAAGTCCAGACAAGGTCCACCAAGTTTTTCGCTTGATAGCTCATCAACTTGAAGACCCGGAGAGCAGGGGTATGTCAGTAGGGACTTCGAATGAGCGACGCCTTATGAAGTATAACGAGAGTGTCTAAAATGTGCTCTCCTAATTTCCATAGAACTTTTAAATTTTTGTAATAAAGGCTAGCCACTAGAGCAGCCATTTAGTTTTTCCTTTCAATAAAGATCGCTTTTACTAACGGTCATGCATGTAATAAGGGCCAGCCATTAAAGCAGCCCCTTAGTTTATTCCTTAATAAAATTAGCCAGTTTATTTCATTGCATCTCACTTAATTGATTAAAGCAGATAATGAGCTAAAATGCCCAACTTATACTTAGAGAAGTGCTAAACACTCGTTATAAGCTTTCCACAACACAAGTTCGGAATCCAGATCCACGACTCGGGGTTACTCTCGCAACATGCAATCCTGCACATTTAGAGCACAACTCACCGATCGATCTGTTCCTGAAACTAATTAAAGTTCTTTGGAGACTTATACAATGAGTTGAGTGCCAAACTTATACATATAAGCGGCACCAAAAACTCATTACAAGTCTTCCCGTAAGACGGATTTGGAGTTCATACCCATGGCTTGAAGAGACTCTAACAGTTTGCAATAAAGCAAGTTAACAGTGCACTTCTCCATTCGATCTGCTCCTGCAATCTGTTAGCGCCTCGACGACCGGTTCAGAGTCTATAACCATGGCTCAAAGGAGACTCAGTCAATCTGCCAAGAAGCAAGTTCAGAGTGCACTTTGTCATTCGATCTGCTCCTGCAACCAGTTAATACTTAAACTAACAAGTTTGGAATCCATACCCATGGTTCAGAGTTACTATCGCAACCTATAATTACACACGTTCAGAGTTCAACTAGCCATTCGATCTGTTCCTACAACTAGTTAAATTTCCTCAACGACAGATTAAGAGGTCCAAAATCATGGATCACAGTTACTTCTAACAACACATGTAAAAAGAAACACCTGGACTTCAACTCTCCACTCGATGTGACTCTCAAAATTTGTCAGAGGGCCCATACAGCAAGTTTGGAAAACAACTCTCCATCAGAGTTTCTCCTACAACTAGCTTAGTTCAAGACGGAGAAGTTCTAAACTCCGTCATACACTGTCGACAGTTCTTTGGCTATATGCAACTGACTTGAGGCCCTATTATTTAGCTACAAAGAAATCAGTTGATGACACTTCAACCATGACAGCAAGGACCAAGCATAGGAAAAGAGTTCATCAAATCAAATAATTATCACAAATCCACTTGTTCATACTCAGTAGTACTACAGATATTTACAAGTACAAAATCATCAATCATACAACTTGATTTACAAGCCGTCCTTGCGACTTAGTGGGCGAGGAATGTTGTTCCTAAGAGGCACAAGCCTCCTTTTGGATCGCCTGACATTCACCTCCTTTCCTTGACCGCCATCATCTTTAACAGAAAACGTCAGTCCCATAGATTGAGATTGCTGACCGGCACATAAGGCACGTGACTCTCCACCAACCAAAGTCAAACTCAACAGAGCCAGCGCGCCGCTTTGGGCGCTGCCAGGATATCGAGGGGGCACCAATGCTATTGGCACCGTTCCTCCAATAATCAACCCGACTGCTCCAACCGTTGCACTCTCTTTTGCATTAGTCATGATGCCTTCTTTCGCTCCAACTATTGGTCCCTTTTTCGCATTGACGATGTGCGAGGTGCTTGCCGTCCGTAACCCACCAAGCCTCGCTTGAAGGCAATATAGCTCCAAGTCCTTCTCGACGACTATTTCTTTGAGTAGTGCACACTCTCCAATACTATCTTTCGTCACTTTCGGAGCGAGTGGCAAGTTGATCAAACGATCGGAATACAAAAGTGCTAACTCACAATCCCTCTCAACGAGCGCCGACTTAAGGCGAACTTACTCCAACCATTCCTCATCTAACTGAACACGCAAATGGTCGACTGCCAACTCTGTTATGCGTAGTCGCTTGCGAAGGTACTCTACCTCGTCCCTACAGGGTTTTTCACCGGATCCTGCGATCTTCTGTCAACAATCTCAAAAGCATGGTCAAACAAAGGAACAAAATACTAGGTGTCACAAGCAAGCATCGCTTCGAAGCACATCAACACAACACGACAGGTGATAACCAATCTAGAAGATAGTTCTTCAAACACTAAACGGAAGATACATGAATGCGGTGGCCAGTTCGCAATTAGGCATCACAAAAAGTAAACTGCAAGTCCCAAACAAAATAAATCAAGAATATCCTGAAAGATAAAGGATATATCAGGGTGAATCAAGCATCCACCTACTTCGGTGCCACCACGGATAAGGAACCCCCAGCTGTGCCCTTTCCCTTGTCATTCTTTCCTGAGCCACTCCTCGCGCCACTCGCAGGAGTACCGATCCCTCGATTGTCCTTCCTGTCTGTATCCAGGAGCTCACCAGGTCGAAGGGACACATGGTAGCCTTTCTCGTCGAAACCGATAATGCGCTCCACCACATGCGAGATCGTTAAGGCATAAGACTTCAACACCACCCCTTGCAGCTTAGATTTATAATCTGTGTGAACCTTGGCCACCTTGACCTTCAGCTCCGAGGCTGCATCAGTGCGGGCCTTCTCCAACTCCAATAGAAGATCGGCATTCTTCTTCTCTAACGCCCTTTCTCTATCCTTGGATGCCTCTAGCTCAAGATGCATCTCCTTCTTACCACTGCCAATGCTTCCAACTCAAGGCACATCACATCCTTACTCTCTGCCAAGGCCTCCAATTCAAGGCGTGCCTCTCCTTTAACTCCGCATTGGACTCATTGACGGCCTTCTTCTTGTCCTTCTCGGTGCGAGAGAAATGGGCCCTCATGTTCTTCTCCTCAGCCGCGTAAAAATCTACCAAATGCCCGAAGTGGCTCATCGCCTGAAATAAGGAGAAAACAGTTAAAACATAACGATACAAGAAGGGAAACCGCAAGCTAAGCAACAAAGGGGACTAGATCATACCGTTACATGTGCCCTTGCTATCTCCAAAACCGATCTCTCAGGGGGCTCCATCTTGAACCTCTCTCTGTCAGAAGGAGTAGGGATGTGGCGACAGGCCTCAAGACAAGCAGCGGAATTCCCCCAAAATTTCTCCTAAGATTTCACATTCCAGTCAGGGGTGTAGAACATGTCCCCCTGATTAGCAAGCACCACGACAGCCGTAGCGGTCAGTGGGGCTGATGCGGTACTAGCAACGACTACAGCTAAGGAAGAACCTTCCTCAGCAGCAAGCGGTACCCCTGCAGGGGCTCAGTCTGTGCAACAGGAGCCAAGGGCGGTAAGTCCTGGAAAAAAGAAGGATGCATCACCGACCTCTTCCGCTTCTTCGGCTCTTCCTCCCTCTTGTTCCGTAGCGCATCCACGTCTACAAAAATGTCTTCGAAATCCATGACCGTCCTTCCTGCAAGATGAAACACGAAATAGTTAAAAACCTTAAGAGTAAATGAAAACAACAAAGGCATGGATAAAATAGCCGGAAAACAATAAATGCATGGATAGCATGGCATGAAAACAATAACAGTAAAATCGTACTAGGAATGGACGGTTCTTGGTAATATCTTGCCATGCCAACACCTGCAGTCTTAGAAGTGCATCGCTAAGGCTCTTCTCCTCCAAGGTCACTATCGGCTCCGCTCGCACCACTGAGGGAACCATTTACCTCCAAGTAGTGGGAATCCCCCACGGCTCAGCACTGCGAACGACGAAAAATTTCTCCTTCCAACATCTTATCGATTAAGGAGCGTCGACCAACCGCCTATTCTTACAAGGGCTAAGGTACCAACGATCCTCCATTTTGCTGAGTTGAGCTAGTTTGAAATGACATCTGAACACCGCGAGACTCGGCTCAGCTCCGAGATGGCGGCAATACAAGACAAACTCGACAACGTGCCTCCACATGTTCAACATCAGCTGTATCAGACACAACCGATTCCAGTTGGGCACCTCTTTAAAGAAGGGGTGGAGGGGCAAGCGAAGCCTCGCGAAGAAAGTATCGCACGGAAAGAAACAATATTTCTCCGACATGGCATAGCACGCCCTAACTCCAGGACCTGGCAGGAGTAGGTTGTACTCTCAAGGAATGCCAAAGCCTATTCTAATCACGACAAGCTCACCTTGTGTATGAATGGTGGCGGTGTGATTAGCCTCTGTAGTATGGACGGGCTCCAGCTCGTCGTATTCCATGCTTCTCCTAAGCAACCGTTGGTCAACTATTAAGTACTCTTTAATCAGTTCTGGAACAAGGAACAACGGGGTATTGAGCATACACAGACTATCTTTCTCAGGTTCAACGACCATTTCCACAACGGTGGAACGATCAGCCTCAACACGCACACTTTCTCTCCGAAAATGTGGTCGACCATAACACCCTCTTCTCCATCTAGACCGACTGATCTAGTAGAGGCACAGACCGACGGAATACTAGACATGATAAACAGCGGTCGCAAGAATGTTACCTAGCCAAAGAGGTAGAAACTCTGAACCAACAACTGAAGCTAGCATCCCCCGCCGAACACCAGGTAAGCCACCAAGCACCACCTGGTAAAAAACCACGATTTCTAGAGAGAGAAGCTCTCAAAATTTTCAGGATAGAGAAAGTTAAGGTGGTAAATGAAAGAGGAGGAGGTGGTATCAATCCCTATTTATAGAACCCCATAGTCCAAATTGCCACGTGGCAGGATCTGATCCCTCCACAAGATTCAACGGTAAGATCACACCACCGGGTCCAATAAGAGCAGTAACTTGTCAACAGGACTGTCAGTCAGTAACACAAATGATCGTCACAACGTTTGGTCAATAAAAGAATCAATATGAAGGAGTGAAAATTCTCGCAAACACTTGGGATGAGCAATTTCACAAACACTTGGTGGATGTTGTCGGATAGGCAATTTCACAAACACTTGATGAACGTGATGGGGTGAGAAATTTCACAAACACTTTGTGGATGCCATATTCACAACCAACAGAAGAAAACCCATCACTAATCAATTTTCCTTGTGACAAAGACTACTAACCCAGAGGAGTCTCCAAGCCCGTTCAATCTCTCTCCACCAAAATCAACTAAGATTTCTAAGAGATGATCAACTCCAAAGCCCCAAGCACACTAGTGCTCTTACATCAATGTGAGAAAGAACTCTGCCGAAGATGACTCAACTCCAAACGAGGCAAGCTTCTACTGAGATCAAGACTTCAAAAATCTCCAAAAAACTCCAAAGAGTTGGAAAAAAATGAAAAAAATCCCAAGCAAATGCACTCCGATTTTTGAAAGAGGTGATATGGTATAAGAGGTTCGCCAAACGGGTCGGATTTATGACCCAAACCCGCAAGAGAAACAAAGGGAATCAACGAAGGGGTATAAACGGGTCGGATTCGAAGTCACAAACCCGAAACCTACTTCGCTTCTTCTCCTCCGTCCTCTTCTTCTCTCTCAAATTTTGGTGCCAAAACCTTCTCCAAACGAACTCGCCCCTTCACAACTCCAACTTCGAGCTCCACAGACTCTGAAATACAGAGCTCCCGCCTCGACCACTCCTCCGCCTAAACTCCTGGTCGACGAGGACATTTCACAGTTCGACCTCTTCGAAACTGCAAGGTTGTAGCTCGGCTGAAGCTTCGATTCCTCATAGCTCGGCAAAGCTTCAAAGCCACCATAGCTTGGCAAAAACAGCTCCCTTAGCTTGACGAAGCATCGTCTCCATAGCTCGACAAAAGTCGCAACCTCCATATCTCGATGATGAAGTACAGCTCGGCAAAAACAGAGCTCCAATCCATAGCTCGGCCGTAACTCGAACTCCATAGCTCCGCGAAGCTCCAACGACCCATTTCTCGGCCAAAAACAAGAGCTCGATAGCTCGGCGGAGCTTGACCACCATAGTTCACTGAAGACACAACCGAAGCTCGAAGGCCATAGCTCGACGATACTCCGAGCTCCATAGATCAATTGCTTCTCGCCTTTCATAGCTCGACGGAGCCAAGAGCCTTAGCTCGGCGAGAGGTTCAAGAGCCAAGAACTGGTAGTGCAGCATTGAGAATAAAGTGACGAAGTAGACGTTTCGATGTCGTGATAGCTTGACGATGACAAGAACACATGGCTTGGTAAATACACTGACCCCTCGCAGCTCAGCAAAGCCCACAAAACCGAAAAAATGGCCATAGCTCGGCCAAACGGTCGGCCGAGCTAGGGGGTCCTTGTGTCAATTCCTGGCCTTTGGATTTCTCCAAAAGTCGAGCTCAATCATGACTAACAGATCAGATTCGTCCATGTCACCTATCGTCTTCTCCATTGCTTTGCTGGCTCTTCGACCACCTGATCCCACTCAGCGGATAAGCCACGCCATGATAGACATCCCTGGTTCGTCCATGTTGCCCTCCATCGCTGGCGATCGAATCATGGTCATTTGATTCACTCAGCGGGCTAGCCGATCTTTGATGGATGCCCCTGATTTGTCCACATCGCCCTCTATCATAGTGGATGAGTCTCCACCATCAGATCCCCCTCAACGCGGGAGATCTCCATGATCGATGCCCCAGATTGCATCAAGATTCACGCCCAAGTCGGTATATTCACAAAAAAACCCCTATACTCATTTTTAATTCAAAAACGTAATTAGAAACCCCAAAAATAATTATTTAAAATTTTAAAATTAATTAAAAAATCTGAAAAGTAATTAAAATGGAATTTATTAATTATAAATTTTGAAAAAGCAATTTTTAAATTGGGAAAAATTCTAGAAAATTCAGAAAAATCCGAAAAAAATATGAAAAAATCTAGGAAAATATTCACTGCCTTCCGAAGCCACAGATCAGTTCCAGGTATCTCCGAACACTCTGGTTACTATATTTATACGCCATATTCCAGAAGTAAGACGTACTACTCTCCGAAAGCCAAGAAAATTGCCTTTCGGGAGTGGGAGGCTTATGATGATGGTAAAAATCACAGGAGATCAGAGTCGTATGATTTCTGTACAGATCTCAAAGTATCTACAGGCAGATTAGCCATCACATGCCTCTTTAATAGGCCTGGGCCCTCTCCAAGACATGAGTTTCTTCCAAGCCCATAAAAAGTGACAGACTAGGCCCACTAGGAGAGACACCCAGTCCATGAATGCTAGGAGTCAAATCTCTTATCCCCTAACAAGGATATCTTATCTCTTGAGGGGGAGAGACATGAAGAGATAAGGAAGTTAAATCGATCCAACAGACAAAAATCAATCACTTGAAATGTCTCTCAGGCCTATAAATATCCCTCTCCCTTTACAGCCAGAAAGTAATCAAAAATTTTTTAGTTTTCACTCTCTTACTCTCTCTCTCTCTTTCTAGTTCTGAATCGAGCGTCGGAGGGTCTGTCGCCCGGGCCACACCCCGGTATTTCAGGCTTTTTGCAGGTCCATCAGTTGCATTAGCAATCGTCAAATTCAGTTCACGGTTGTCAATAAACAACCCAGTTTCATTCTCAGGAGCTCTAACCGTCAACAGCCAATGTCACAGGTCAGACTTGTATTAGTTTCCATCAATTATTAACTCACTATTTGTTTGCTCCCACACCGAAATAAGCTGCAACACTTCTCATTCTTATTGATAATATATCTTACTTTCATTTTCATATATATCTCATATTATGATTTACTTAAACTTTCATTCTTATCAAATTATCCTCTGCACCCGAAAGCCGATAGCTTGGGTAATCACCTCACCCCAAGTAGAACTTGGGTAATATAACAACACATCTCAAGCCGATTGCTTGAAATATCACATTTTCATTTTCATCTTGAAATTTACCTTACTCTTCATTTCTATCTCGCAACACAACTATCATTTCAACAACCTGCCAATTCGTCCTGGGAGTTGTGCCAAGGCAGGTAGTTCCCACCATTTCTGTGGAAATAGTGGGCAAGTAGTTCCTCGACACAATTCCATGGCACATCATACTCATATCGTATCATATCTTACTTTAATAACCATTCTCATTACCTAATACCACTTACTTTTATTGTACATCACATAATGCATTTTACTTCATGTTTCACATGTTGGATCCTGTAGGCAAGGCAAGAAACACTAGGGGGGGTGAATAGTGTTGTATAAAAATCAAAAATGAAATTGAACTTTTTCTTCTGTTCAGTCGACTTGAAAAAAGAAATAAGTCGACTGAGGCATCAGGTTAGAAGTGTATTTTAGAAAAGTCTGATCAGTCAACTTATAGCGGAAAACAGTCGACTTGCCAGACAAGTTTTCGAAGAGTATATTATACAAGTCTGAATAGTCGACTTAAAGAGGAGACACAATCAATTGTCCAGGCAAGTTTTCGAAGAGAATTAAATGCAAATAAAGAAAAATGCCAGTTCAGAGAAATACAACCACAGAGTACACACGATGTATCCTGCTTCGGTCCTCCCGACCTACATCCAATCCCCAAGCAACCCACTTGAGATTTTTCACTATTCTTGAAAAGAAATACAAGAATACCCTACGGCGTTTAAACAACAACTTTGTCCAACCCGTAGACCTCTCTCACCACTAGAGAGAGCAAACCCACTCTTCAACCAAGAGTGAAAACCTGACTCCACAATCTAGAGCCCTACTCTCCAACCGAGAGGACCACTCTCACAACCCGAGAATGAAGAACAACAACAAAAAAGTCACAATCAACCTATAGCCTTGTTTTGTGATTGTGATTTTTGTAAGTGGCTATTCGGTTAACTTCTGAATTCAGTCCAAAACAAATTCAATGTTATATTGGACTGAAAATCAGAGAACCAAGACTTAGAAGATTAGAGTGCAGGTTTGAATATTTCTTCTTTTCAAAGCAATAACCTTAAACCTTTTATCAAAATGCTTGGACCTTTTCAATGGTGATTCCTAGGCTCTATTTATAGAGAGGAATCCCTTGAACGTTTGTAAAACAGTTAATAAAAAAGTTTTACAATAGAAAAATACTTTTGAATTCGAAAAAACAAGTTTTGAATTTTGAAAACTGTCGAAACGACTTGAACAGTTGACTGGGATGCCATGATGAGTCGACTGGTCAGAGTTTGAAAAAGTTCAGTTAGTTTCGTACTGATACAATCGACTAGTGCCAGAAGGAAGTCGACTGGTACTCAACAGCTGATCAAATTCAAACTGTTTCAACCTTTAATCTTTTTTGAAAAACAATTAATTTTAAAGATGTGTGAGTGTGTGTGTGTGTGTGTGTACAAGGCTGTACATCAATCTAAGACTCAAAAAAAGGAAAATTACAAATGTTTTACAAGACATGTAGTATAACACATTGGAGCATAGGTCTTGTCTTGAGTCTTGAGCCTTGAGATGAAGCTTTAGCCTTTGTCTTTGTCTTTGAAACTTTGCTTGATCAATCTTGAGCTTAAGAACCTTGTAGCTTTCTTGATCAATTTGCTTTGAGATCTTCGTTTGAACACTTTGCCTGCAATATATAAGAGGTAGCACAACAACTTTGCAATATGTTGTAATCATCAAAATCAAGAATCAACATTCTTCTGCTTTTGATGATGACAACACAATAGCTTACAATAATAGAAATATTATACATGCTCAATGCTCCCCCTAACTAATGTACAATAAGCATAGGTTGAAAAACATGCTCAAAGACACAAACACAAATATACACAGATAGCAAGTTTTCTCCCCCTTTGTCATCAACAAAAAAAATAGGTGGAAATAATAAACACAAAGGAGCATTTGCAACATAATAAACACATAGCAAAAAGCAAATTTTTACATAGAAAATTGAAATACAATGTTCAAACAACTTCATAAAAACAGAAAATACAAAAATAAGTAAAAAAAGTAAAATGCAGCTAATCAGTCTTCTTCATCTTCATCTTGGGCACCTTGAGAGGGAGAGGAAACTGAGAAGTGAACAAGTGAGTAAGATGAGAAAGACTGGCTTCTAGAGCATCTTGACGATCCATATTATAGTTGACAATAGTCTCTTGAGGATTGTCCCTCCTCTACATTAGAAGTACGAGATCTCTTAGGAGCCATTGCTATAAAAAAAACTCTAGAAATAAAGAGAGGGAAATAGTCTACGAAGATATACCAACAAAGTGAGTGAAATAGAGGCACATATCTTAGGAAAGAGGACTTCGGAAAGGGGAAATCCACTGAATTAGAGCTCCGATTTGGGTTCAAGATCTGAAATCGCCAAAGAGTAGCAGCACCAGCCGAAATGAAGAGTAAAGTGAAAAAAGAAAGAGGTAGAAGTTAGGGTTTTTACTCAAGAGTAAAGGGCTAGGGTCAGATCTGGAGAACATCAATGGACGAGATTGGTCAAAGGTGAAAACAGAGTAAAAGAGTCGCATCAAAAGAAGTGCCAAATTTTGAATATGAAGAAAACTGATTCGCGATAGTCGACTGTATGGTTAGGGCAGTCGACTTAGTCGAGAGCAAAAATAGATAAACAAAAATAGCAAAAATACAACTGGCAGTCGACTGGATTGCTGTTCACAATCGACTTTCCAGAGCATAAAAACTCAGGAAAATAGATATAATGAAAAATACTTGATCAGTCGACTGAAATAAAGTGTTAAATCAACTTACCAAAGTTAAACTTTCAAGATACATCATGAAAACTACAAATTCCTAATTCTCTTCTTAAAGTGATAAATGTGTCTTCCTTAAGTGGTTTAGTAAAAATATCTGCTATTTGTTTATCAGTAGAAATAAAGTCTAAAGAAATATCTCCCTTTAAAACATGATCACGTAGAAAATGATGTCTAATATCAATGTGTTTCGTACGTGAATGTTGAACTGGATTTTTAGATAAGTTAATGGCACTGGTATTATCACACATTATGTTTTGAAAATGAAATACCATAGTCTAATAGGGTTTGTTTCATTCATAAAATTTGGGCACAAGCCAAACTTACAGCGATATATTTAGCTTCTGTAATAGATAGGGATACCGAATTTTGCTTCTTACTGCACCAAGATACTAGAGTGTGTCCCAAAAAGTAACATGTTCCACTAGCGCTCATGCGGTCAGTTTTACTACCGGCAAAATCCGCATCCCTATATGACAAAAGTTGAAAATTATCGGTGCGTGGATAAAATAAACCATACTTAGACATGCCTTTAATATATCTTAAAATATGTTTCACAGCTTTTAAGTTAGATTCTTTAGGACATGACTGATATCTTGCATACAAACATACACTAAACATAATGTCTGGTCTACTAGCAGTTATATATAAGAGTGAGCCAATCATACCTCGATAGAGTTTTTGATCGACATTCTTACCTAATTTATTTTTTTCAAGGGTAGTGGTAGTAGCCATAGGTGTGGTCTTACTACTCGTGCTATCCATGGAAAATCGTTTGAGTAATTCCTTAGCATATTTTCCTTGATTAATAAATATGCTATTTGGTAACTGTTTAATTTGTAGTCCAAGAAAATAATTGAGCTCACCCATATGACTCATCTCAAACTCGTATTTAGCAAACTCTTGACATAGATTACTATTAGTAGAACCAAAAATTATGTCATCTACATAAATTTGTATGATCAAAATATCGGTCTCAATTCTCCTAATAAACAAAGTAGTATCTACTTTACCTATTTCAAAACCCGCTTCTAAAAGAAATGTCTTCAATCGATATACCAAGCACGAGGTGCTTGTTTAATACCATATAAAGCCTTTTTCAATTTAAAAACATTGTTTGGGAATTGTTCATGTTCGAAACCAGGTGGTTGCTTAACATAAACATCTTCCTTTATAAACCCATTAAGGAAATCACTTTTCACGTCCATTTGGAAAAGTGTAAAATTCATCAAACAAGCAAAAGATAATAAAATATGAATTGATTCTAGTCTATCAACAGGAGCATATGTTTCATCAAAATCTATGTCTTCTTCTTGATTATACCTTTAAGCAACTAGTCTAGCTTTGTTCCTAACGACTTGTCCTGATTCATCTAACTTATTCTTGAATACCCATTTGGTACCAATTATAGTATGACCATGAGGTCGTGGAACTAAATCCCATACATCATTCCTTATAAATTGGTTTAACTCATCTTGCATGGCATTCATCCAAAACTCATTCTCACAAGCTTCTTGTATATTCTTCGGTTTAAAATCCGACAAGAAAGTCGTGTGACAAATCATGTTAATATGAGATCTTGTCTGAATACCACGTGAAATGTCATCAATTATTAAGTCATGAGGATGATCTCTAATATCAACAAAAGATTTTGGTAAAGTTGGAGACATCATAACAGGATCAGTCGACTTAACTAGTCCATCAGTCGACTGATTCACATCAGTCGACTTGACTTCCTTATCAGTCGACCAATCCGCAAGGGTAGTTTGATCTAAAGATGTAATAACCTTATTTAAAGGTGATGAATCAGTTTCATCATCTTCAATTAAAGTTGATGAAGGCAGAGATTCATCAAATGCAACATGCATAGATTCTTCAATAGTCAATGTTGACTTGTTGAAGATCCTATATACCTTACTCCTATTTGAGTATCCTATAAAGATACCCTCATTAGATCTAGGATCAAACTTATCTAAATTATCCTTAGTGTTCATAATAAAACACTTACATCCAAATATTTTGCAGTAAGATACTTTAGAAATTCTATAAAAAAATAGCTCATAACATGTTTTCTTAAGCTTAGGCCTAATCAATATTCTATTTAAAACATAACTAGCTGTAGCAACGACTTCAGCCCAAAAATACTTAGGTAAATTGCTTTCAACAAGCATGGTACGAGCACATTCTTGCAAAGTCCTATTCTTTCTTTCGACCACTCCATTTTGTGGTGAAGCTCTAGGAAATGCAAATGAATGAGTTATACCATTCTTGTTGCAATATTCTGCAAACTTTTCATTCTCAAATTCTCCACCATGATCACTTCTAATAGTGACTATGGTTAAAGACTTTTGATTTTGAATTCGTTTACAAAAATTAGCAAATTCAACAAAAACATCATTCTTATGTTTTAAAAAAATAAGTCCAAGTGAATCGTGAAAAATCATCTACTAAAGCAAATACATACCTATTTTTATTTAAAGATGCACCTCTAGTAAGGCCAAATAAATACATGTGGATTAATTCGAGAGGCCTACTAGTTGAAATTACTTCTTTTGTTTTAAAAGTAGATTTAATTTGTTTACATAGTTGACAATCATCACATAACTTATCATTTTTATAGGATAGTCTTGGCAGCTCTTTAACTAGATTATACTTAGACAATTTAGCAAGAGTTTTCATGTTCACATGGCCAAATTGCTTATGCCATAGCCAATAATCATTATTAGAAGCTACTAAGCAGAAATCATTCGAAAAATCATATGAATTTAAACACAATTCATAAATGTTATTCTTCCTAAATCCTTGAAAAATTACATTTTGCATGGTAGAGTCGTAAATTAAACTCATCTTTTTCAAACATGATTTTATATCCTTTATCACATAGTTGGCTAATACTTAACAAGTTATGATTAAGTCCACTAACTAGAAAAACATCTTCTATTGAAGGGTTAGTGCGCTTATCGATCATGTCTATTCCAATCACCTTCTCTTTGTTGTTGTCACCGAATGACTGTTCCTCCATCAATTTTTTGTATGAAAGATAGGAGGTTGGCATGACCAGTCACGTGCTTTGAGCATCCGCTATCAAGTATCCACCGATCTCTTTTAGGTACCTATAAAATTTTCAATGTGAATATGGTGCCCTTTTCATTGAGTCCAAAAGAGATTAGTTTATGGAAAACCAAACCCAAAGAGAGTTTGATTTTCCACCAAATGCATAAATATAATTAACAAAATTACATACAGAAAGAATGTATGAATTAATGTAAGTAATTCTATCTTTTGGGCTCAGATTGACTGGAACCCATATATTTTTGCTCTGTCCAGTCGACTTTATCCAACCTTTCAGTCGACTGGGAGGTAGAATAGGTCCTTATCTGAGGTTTTCGTCCCTTTGAATGAGACTCAGAACCTCTAGATAGGCGACTGATACTGGGGTTCAGTCGACTGGTCTAAACTATAGAGTTACCTTTATCATTAAAACTTACAGTTTTAGGCTGTTCAAAAAACTCATACAGTTTATTCTTAACATAAGAAATAGATATAGGTTTATTTATACTGGTGTTCTTAGAAGCATGAGGTTTCTCAAGAGACTTTTGAAAACCAAGTCCAAATCTTTTATTAGTTTGTACTTGATTTTGGAGAACATCATTTAAATTCTCCTTTCCTTTATTAAATTTAGATACATTCTTGGATATCTCTTCATAATTTTTCTTTAGAAATACAAGATCTATATCTAAACTAGAAAGACGAGAATTTAAAGATTTCACTTCTTTATTAAGGTCAATATTCTCTTGGAAAAGTGTTTGATTTAATTTCTACAAGTTCTCAACTCTAATTTTTTTTTCTTAAGCTCTAGAAAAATCTCATTGAAAGCATCAAGTAAATCATTATAATCATAATCATCACTTACTTTATTTTGAGACGCCATAAAGCAAACGTTAGCAACCTCGTTTGTCTCTTCATTTTCTTCTTCCGATGAAGAGTCGCTATCATCCCAAGTTGCTTGGTATGCCTTTTTGTTCTTCATGAACTTGTTCTTTGTGTATTTGTCCTTCTTGAAGTTGGAAGCCTTTCCTTTAGATTTAGCATTCTCTAGTGGGCAATCCTTCTTCATATGACATGTTTTGTTACACCTGAAACAAGTTGGAAGTTCATTAGTATCCTTAGATTTTGTTTTAAACTTACCTTTCCTTAGGAACTTTTTGAACTTTATCGTGAACATGACTATCTCTTCCTCATCTTCTTCTTCATCCTCGGATTCCGACATGGCTTTGAATGCTAGTGTCTTCTTCTTTGATTGTTGAGTTTCTAGATCCTTCTTGCGTTCTTCAAGTTGTACCTCATACGCCCTAAGATTTCCCACAAGATTCTCAAGAGAAATTTTTGTTAAATCGTTGGCCTCTTCTATGGCGGTGGTTGTCTTTTCCCATTCGGGGGTTAGTGCACGAAGAACATTTATCACCATTTCGGCTTGAGTGTACGACTTTCCAAGCGCCACAAGTGAATTTGTAATGTTCGTGAACCTTGTTATCATCTCAGATACATTCTCGTTCTCCTTCATGCGGAACATCTCGTACCTGTGAACAAGAATAGATATTTGGATTCTTTTACTTTATTTGTTCCTTTATGAGTTACCTCGAGTGTGTGCCAAATTTGATGTACAGTTGTTACATTGGACACACGGTTGAACTCCTTCTTTGTAAGGGCACAAAATAGCGCATTCATCGCTTTTGCATTGTTCATTGTTTGGTTCTTCATGTCATCGTTCCATTGTGCATATGGAATGGTAGGAGCAGTGTACTCGGTCTCCGTCATGTTCCATATCTCATAGTTGATGGACTGAAGGTAGATGTTCATTCTACACTTCCAATAGTTGTAATTGGTTCTATCGAAGAAGGGTGGCCTTTGTGTGGATTGGCCTTCATGGTATTGATTTGCATTAGAAGTAGTTGCGATTTTACTCAACCAGGCATTGATACCAAGTGTTGGATCCTGTAGGCAAGGCAAGAAATACTAGAGAGGGGGGGGGGTGAATAGTGTGGTATAAAAATCAAAAACGAAATTGAACTTTTTCTTCTGTTCAGTCGACTTGAAAAGAGAAATAATTCGACTGAGGCATCAGATTAGAAGAGTATTTTAGACAAGTCTGATCAGTCGACTTGCCAAACATGTTTTCGAAGAGTATATTATACAAGTCTGTCCAGTCGACTTAAAGAGGGAGACGCAGTCGACTGTCCAGGCAAGTTTTCGAAGAGAATTAAATGCAAGTAAAGAAAATGTAAGGTCAGAGAAATACAACCACAGAGTACATATGATGTATCCTGGTTCGGTCCTCCCGACCTACATCTAGTCCCCAAACAACCCACTTGAGATTTTCCAATATTCTTGAAAAGAAATACAAGAATACCTTACGACGTTTAGACAACAACCTTGTCCAACCCGTAGACCTCTCTCACCACTAGAGAGAGCAAACCCATTCTTTAACCAAGAGTGAAAACCTGACTCTACAATCTAGAGCCCTACTCTCCAACCGAGAGGACCACTCTCACAACCCTAGAGTGAAGAACAACAAAAGAGTTACAATCAACCTATAGCCTTGTTTTGTGATTGTAATTTCTGTAAGTGGCTATTCGGTCAACTTCTGAATTCAATCCAAAATGAATTTAATGTTATATTGGACTGAAAATCAGAGAACCAAGACTTAGAAGATTAGAGTGCAAGTTTGAATATTTGTTCTTTTGAAAGCAATAACCTTAAACCTTTTATCAAAATGCTTGGACCTTTTCAATAGTGATTCCTAGGCTCTATTTATTGAGAGGAATCCCTTGAACGTTTGTAAAACAGTTAATAAAACTACTTTACAACGGAAAAATACTTTTGAATTCAAAAAAATAAGTTTTGAATTCTGAAAGCTGTCGAAACGACTTGAACAGTCGACTGGGTTGCCATGATGAGTCGACTGGTCAGAGTTTGAAAAAGTTCAGTCAGTTTCGTACTGATACAGTCGACTGGTGCCACAAGAAAGTCGACTGGTACTCAACATCTGATCTAATTCAAACTGTTTCGACCTTTAATCTTTTTTGAAAAACACACAATTTTAAAGATGTGTGAGTGTGTGTGTGTGACAATGCTGTACATCAATCTAAGACTCAAAAAAAGGAAAATTACAAATGTTTTACAAGACATGTAGTATAACACATTGGAGCATAGGTCTTGTCTTGAGTCTTGAGTCTTGAGATGAAGCTTTAGCCTTTGTCTTTGTCTTTGAAACTTTACTTGATCAATCCTGAGCTTAAGAACCTTGTAGTTTTCTTGATCAGTTTGCTTTGAGAGCTTCGTTTGAACACTTTGCCTGCAATATATAAGAGGTAGCACAACAACTTCGCAATGTGTTGTAATCATCAAAATCAGGAATTAACATCACATTCATATTACATATTACTTTACATTTCATTCATATAATATTATATCATACATACACATTTTCTTTACTTCTCATACTCATTTCCATACTGCAATTTCTTCAAGTTATTCATATTAATTTTACATACATAATTCCTTCACTGTTATACTCATATACGCAACACCATATTAATTCACATAGATAATTCCTCTACTTTTCATATTTAATCACATAACATAAATATTCCTCTTTTTATAAATACTCTCACATCACCCCTTCTTTATTTTTCTTATATAATCACAGAATACAATTTCCCCACTTTTCATACTTATTTAACCACATACTTCATTTACTATTCTTTTCATTTACATACTCATGACTCACATTTTTTCATATTAATCTTCATTCATAAACATTTTCTTTTACTTTTCTTATTCATTTCAACTCATATACTTGCTTTACTTTCTCATTTCCACTTCACATCGGATGTTTTATTTTCTTTCTCATTCTCATATCACATTTCACATCATATGTTTTCTCTACTTTTTCATTCACATTCACATCATATGCTTTCTCTACTTTCTCATTCACGTTTCACTTTCTTTCATTTTATTAATTTGTCGACCAGTGAGCCACAGTATCCCAATATACTAAAAGCCGAAAGCCCAGTAAACACGCGGACCTCTGCCCCCCCTTCGGCGGTCTTATGCATCCGAGAATACGTCTTCCTCCCAGCCTATGCTAGCAAGGGAAAACACCACACCCTAAGTAGAACTTGGGTACTTCCACCCAGCTGAAGCCAGCGAGGGAAACACTGTACCCCAAATATAGTTTGGGTACTTCTCATGGCAAAACCAACGAGGGAAAAGAAAACACCGCACCCCAGCGAAGTTGGGTACTTCCTCGTGGCAAAGCCAATGAGGAAAAGAAAACATCGCACCCCTAGTTTCACTAGGGTACTTCCTCACGACATTTGTCATCGAGGGAATATCACCGCACCCCAGCTGAGGCTGGGTAATGTCCGGGCCTCAAGCCGATAGCTTGGGCGATAAAAATACTGCACCCCAAACATAGTTGGGTAATAAATACCGCACCCCAAGACGGTCCTTGGGTGTTATGAGGTCTATCCCAAACACCCAGGATTTCTGTAGGTATTGGTTAACAAAATTTAACTGTTATTATTATTTTTATTTTATCTTTTCATCTCATATTATTACCACATAACATGTCATCTTTCATTTCTATAGCTTGTCACATCTTTGACTTTAACCATGAGAATTATTACCTCATTTTCTTATCACATACCATCTCAATTTTTATTTCAACATATTATCACATCTTTGGCATTTACCATGCTATTTATCCTTTCATCATACCTTATATATACATACACCATATTATTTAATTTATAAGATTATGACATCATATTGAGCTGGGTAATATCCGTGCCTCAAGCCGATAGCTTGGGTGATAAAAACACCACACCCCAAACATAGTTGGGTAATAAACACTGCACCCCAAGTCGGTCCTTGGGTGTTAGGAGGTCTAGCTCAAATCCCTAGGATTTCTGTAGGTCCTGGTCAACAAAATTTTAACTGTTATTATTATTTTTATTTTATCTTTTCATCTCATATTATCACCACATAACATCTCATCTTTTATTTCAATAGCTTGTCACATCTTTGACTTTAACCATGAGAATTATTACCTCTTTTTGTTATCACATACCATCTCATTTTTATTTCAACATATTATCACATCTTTGGCATTTACCATGCTATTTACTCTCTCATCATACCTTATATATACATACACCATATTATTTAACTTATAAAATTATGACATCATATTATTTCATATCATGAATGCACAAAATTATTTATTTTATTACATCATCATATATTATAAGTATACCGTGTTATTTAGTTTATTACACAACGTTATCACCCATTAATTTCACCTTGAACCTCTCTATATCATACATATATTAACACATTTATTTCATCATTTCTCACATTTCATTATCACCCAAATATCATAAACATGCACCATATTGGTCAATACATCATAACAACATACATATATATATTGTTTCCATTTATCATCCGTATATTACGCATATATCAAATTCCAATTACTTCATAATATCTTATATATACCCAATATATTACCCATAACACTAAATATTTAAAATCACACAAATTCACCATTTAACACAGTTTCAACATATAAAAATTTTGTATTTGCGGTTAAATCTTCATTTAGCTATAACTCACAAAAATCATATCGAATCCGCATAAAATTTTTGTCACAACATAGTATATATCTAGTATAATCATACTCACCTGGCGAATCGAGCAAACGATGTCCCACGTCCGCCCGGTAGCCAATCAAAATTCACTTTTTCACACATATACGAAATATTATAGAACTTTTTAGCCAAACACTCAAAACGCGAGCTATCTACTTCCAAATTCGAATCCGACCTCACCCACATATCTCAAATAACATAAGTAGCTGAGCTACATCGATGGATTCCAAATTCGGACCCCAACCTAAATCTAACTTATCGATCGGAGAATCCTGTTAGAGAAATCCCCAAATTTTCTAATTTCTTTCATCCAGTTTCTCATAATTTATCAAATTAGGATTAAAAAGTATTATTAAAAATCAATTACACCTCCAGCCCTATCGAATTCTTACCCCAATCTTGCTCGGGTATTTCATCGAACACCCGACGTGCGCCCAACTTATGCATAATTAAAAACTTCCTCTAAATAAGTTTTTTGCCTATAACAATTTATAAAAACTATCCTACATTATTTTACAGGGCAATTGTATTTTTTATAATCATAAATGAGCAATCATACCCATGATTTTCTCATTTACATAACCCAGCATACTAACTTTTTCTTAACTTACAAACCACCCAAAATTGTTCCCATGTCTTGCTTCTAGAATAATAAGGGACGTCTAATTATCCCTATTCATCGGTTTATATCAAAAGAAACTAAAAGCATAACATTCTATAAACACAATTTCAAATTGGTATACCTTAACGTAGATATCTTCGCAAACCGACACTGGGCCGTGGAAGAGAACTCCAAATATATCCAAAATCCTCAAAGAAACTCAAAATTTTTTGATGGAAACTAGGGTTTTGATCAAATCCTAGGGTTCCGGCATCGGAGGGGATTTTCGGCCAAACCAGGAAAAGGGAGAAAGAGATTAGGGTTGGGAGTAGGGGTGGGCTCGGTACGGTACCAGACTTTTTGACAATGTACCATTACCATGCCAAACTAGTTCGGTTTGACAATATGCAAACCGTTACCAACCAAAAAGTTCGGTATACCGACTACTTCGGTTGGTACGGTTGGGTATTGGTGTTATACCAAATATGACCAGAACAAAAACCTTAGCAAATATCAGTATCAATGAAAATAACAAGTTAAAATAACCGTGAATAACTTTTAGCAACCTCTATATTGCAGTAAACTGCTGTAAATGAATCTGATACATGATGCACTTGATCCCTTGTTTCGCAACATTAGAGTAATTAATATCCTGCTGATTGTGAAAGTTTCTCTGCTTTACCATATTTAGATTTGTTTTTCAAACAGTTTCGTGATCAATTAGTTTCCCTTCATGAGTTATCAAATAGAGTGACAATTTGTTAAATATTATGGCAACTCCTGACACTATGAATACCTTTGTTTGTTGTCGGTACTATCATATTTGGTCAATTCCTTGGCCAAACAGACTTTGAAGTTATAGAATGATTAATTGGTATGTCTACTGAAGAATTCCAAGGAGGAACAAAGTTTTACTACTACTGCTGCACATGTTATTATTATAGATAATCATTGTTTTTTCAAGCAGCTTATCTAATGCTTTTTACTTATTAAACCCCTTCTCTGTTTTTTTGATTTTTTTTATTGCACAGCTTTGCTGACATTTTCAATAGCCCTATTGCTATACATAATCATTGCTGCTTGCTGTGGAGGCATCTCTCTTCCATCTTGCAGATCATGAGGCCTAAGAAGCTTGAAAAGACCAGATCAGACATCCACTCGGCTATGTTTTTGTGATATCTGTAAGTCCTACTCATTTTTACCAATTACATAGAGACTAGTCTGGTCTCATGGTTTCTAGATCAGCTCCGAGTTTCTGTCCTGCATAGAGTTTGGGGAAGATGGAGAGGCTTGGTACATATATATACATATTAGCAGATTGTGGGGAAGATGGAGAGTTTATTCGGTATGGTACGGTAAAATACCGGACTGAACCATATTCATACCGAAACCAAACTAGATTTTAGAACTCGGTACGGTTGTACCGTACCATACTTTTGATAACCGAATTTTTCGGTACCGAATCGATTGGTTCGGTTGGAAAACTGGTCGGTTGGCTCATTTCGGTATGATCGGCCACCCCTAGTTGGGAGTGGAAACCTTGTAAATCTTATGATTTTTATAAACTTGAGGTTATGGGTCTTGGGCTATTGGCCCAAATACATAAAATGCAATAAAAAGGGTTAAAATCAATCCGATTTCATGAAAATTATCCCATTTCATACCACAATCTAATAACTGCCCTAATTTAACATTTATTATCTTCCTATATCGTACAAATGCTCAAGCAAAATTTTGGGTTCTATCGAAGTTTCTGTCTCTGAAAAAATCTCATTTCAAAAGTCCTATATTTTTCAATTTTCTTCATTTCGTCTAAATAATATTTCTACAAAAAAAAATTATAATAAGCCCAAATATGAGTAAATAAATCCTGAAATCACATACAATACATAAAAACATATATTTAGAACAATTTAAAAAATAACTGGTGTTACACTAACTCAATGAATGTACTCCAATGCGTAGTCACCGAGGAGCCGTAGCCCCAGGATATTAGATCTTACCGGCCTACCCCTAGCCTACATATAGTGGATTTACTGGGCGTATCCTCACCACGAACCCTACCAAGTCGATCTCTCACAACTATGGACCTTACCGGCATACCCTTAGTCCACACACCATGGATTTCTTGGGTGTATCCTCGGTCTTGACCATTCCTAGGAAATGCAGACTCTTTATCGGCCTTTCGATGATAGACAAACATACCCCTAGCCCACACATGTAGATTTACCGGGCGTATCCTCAGTCGTGAACATTCCTAGGGACTGCCGTCCTTTACCAGCCATTTCACCGACCTTACCGGCCTACCCCTAGGCCACACATGTAGATTTACCGTGCGTACTCCTCGATCTCGAACCCCTAGGAGCTGCACATTCTTTACAGGACATGTTCACCGTTGTTTCTATCATTTCTTCTTCTAGTGCCTATCCTTAAGTTCAAACATGAATAATATTACCACCTAGAGCTAGTTTCATGCACACATAAAAACAAACACACACACACGCACTTCATAAATTTTATTTTGAAAGAGAATACAACCAAGATGTGCACTACAAACCGTGCATTGCATATAAAAATAAATATTCAAATACGAAATAGATTTGATCAACGGTAAAATGTTTATAAATAATCAAAATACAACATACGAAAATACACTTCATTAATTTTATATGTTCAACAATGTAACCAACACGTCCATAGAAAACATGTGCATCGCACGTATATAAAAATATACTTGTGTCACAATAAGAGAAAAATGAATTTTGATTTATAAAAAGGATTCGAACAAGTTATAAAATAAATAATTGCAACACGTAGAAATTTTATAATATTACACATAATGGTAAAACATACGTAATCGACACGGGTATTGAAAGCACGTGCAATACACGTAAAAACACAAATGATTATATTTGAGTTGGCTCAAAAATAGGATAAGGAGAAGTTTGAGATGACGGAAAATTTATAATTAATCGAAAAGAAAAATACGTATGACATTTATATAACTACGTTACGAATATTACTCGTAATAGTACAAAATACATGTGGGTAACACACGAGGGACAAAATTATCATAACTCAATTTTGCGGGGTGTTACAAAAGATGAGAGAATTTCTCAAGTATGATACTTTAGAATCTCAGGCAGTCTAATGCATTTAATGAGTTATACAAGACCAGACATAGCCTATGCAGTTAGTAAGCTAAGTAGATATACGAGTAATCCTGGAACCGAGCATTGGCAAGAGATTACAAGAGTACTGAATTACTTACAATTTTCTCATAATTATGGACTGCATTATACAAGATATCCGACTGTACTTGAAGGATACAGTGATGCAAACAGGATATCTAGTGATAATTCAAAATTCACCAGTGGCTATATATTTACATTGGGTGGTGCAGCAGCTTTGTGGAAATCCTCAAAACAAATAGTGATTGCTAAATTCACAATAGAATCTGAATTTATCGCACTGGAAAAATGTGGGGAAGAGGCAGAATGGTTACGCCACTTCCTTGAGGATATTCCAAGGTGGACAAAACCAGTATCTCCAATCTGCATACATTCAGCTAGTCAATCTGTAATTTGTAGAGCACAGAGTAATATGTATAATGGTAAATCTAGACATATTCGTCGAAGACATAATACTATTAGACAACTACTCTCTATTGGGGTTATCGTTGTGGACTATGTAAAGTCAAAGGATAGCATTGCGGATGTCACACCCCGCTTCCCAGAATACGGGAATTCGAGCACGTAACCGAGGCACAGCGAATGGTATAAGTATACCAATCCATATCATCCATAAGCTGTTCAATACCAGTCAGCTCAACAATACAATAATAATCACAGGAACATAAATATAATGCAATAACCAATATCTGAGATCAAAGAACTTACAGAATGCCAAGAATATACAATACAATAGCAGTAAGTCAAGTTCTTCGGTATCTCATCATTTGTATCTATATAAACTATATCACCCCGAATTTCCAATAAATAAAGTTAGAAATATGTGGCACAAATTCCAGAATCAGCCTCAATTGTAATAATAAACATAGCATCCAAATACAGGAAAATTTAAAACTTTTATTACATCACCTCTTTAACAAAGCACATCGAAATTTAAACACTTTGAATTACAATCCTTTTTACAACACAACACTACAAATACAAATTTTCCCTATACGATCAATCTTTTTACAACATATGAATTAACACTAAACATTCTACTACATGCTCCCAACCCCATGCCAATGGTACCTACCTGTGAGACATGAGGCTAGAGATATTCCTAACCTCCAAAACTACAGGGGTCGGCCATAATGGTGTGAGTGATATTCAAAGGAAATACAAACTTAAATGAAGCCATAAATAATAAAATTATAAGTCAACAAGTGATACATATTAACATGGTAATAACAGATGGAACATGAAAACAAAAATAAATGAAGCATAAATCATCAAGTGAAACTAGACTAAGTGTCAAGTGTAAGAAAACAGAAACAAGCATGCATAATACAAGTCAAGAAAACACAAATGCACATAATGATTACTAATGCATACTTGTTGGATTCTATGCATCCCGCTCTACATAGGTCCGGTGCAAGCCCTTATCGTTCTCCACTTTATATGGTTTAATCCCTCCTTAAGCAACTAATCCTACTACGGTGATAGGAACGAGATCCAGTATACTCCGCAAATAAGCTACGTCCCGGTATCTACCAGATAGACTATGTAACCCCTATTTTTACAAATACGTATTTTCATGAGTATTTTTCTGTATTTCGAGATTTATAAATTTGTTATTGCTAGATTCATTTTGAATTTCATGTTAAAGTATTTTTCTAAACAATAGTAACTATTTCAAATAAACTTTGTTTAAGTTCCCACTTGATCAACTATTTGCATTTTGACCCTCCAAGTTATTGTTGCTATTTCGACTGTTTCAGCAAAATTCGTATTTTTATATATTGACAATATCCTGAGGATTACTATTATTATTTTTAGTATTTTTATCATCATCATTATTATTATTATTGATGTTATTATTAGTATTATTATTTTTATTGTCATAGTTATTATTTCTATTCTTATTGTTACTATGATTACTTATTATTATTAATGATTATTAAAGTGAATCAATTCTTATTTGATAATTGTATTTTTAATTATTTCAAATAATTTATGTAATGCAAATTTTATGAGATATCTTATTCCTTGTATTTGGATTTACATTGATAAATTATATTATATACAGTGTATTTTATTTTATTGGATTTATACCCAGATACCCAAATACCCAATACCCAATATCCTATCTTTTTCCTATAAATACAAATCTTCTCATTAATCCCTATTTCCCTATCCCTAATTAACCCTAGCCGCCTAACCCTCTCTCCCTGTTCGACCCCCACCGCTACTGTTCACTTCCCCCTACCCCGTCTCTCTCCCCCTCACCTTGTTTCCGCCTCCAAACCTATCGCTCGTCGCCCCTCCTGTTCCTTGTCATTGCCTCCCTCGTCAACTTCTCCATATCTATCCCCATGGCCTTCTCCGATCACCGTCACCACCGTCATCGTCCCTATCCTCACCCAAGAATCCACTGCAACCCAAACTAACCAATCAACCCATTGCTTCGCCGCCAGTCGAATCCACCGCCATGCCGACTCGTCTCCCCGTGCACCCCTACACCCTCCGAAGATCCCCTCCATCCTCATCGTCATCCAAGCCGACCACCAGTCACGTCGTCTTCCCCTATTCTTGAGCAGGAAACAGAGCCACGCTCATCCCCGTCGTTCCGTGATCACTGTGTTGCTCGTCGACCGCAGTGCCTCCGTCGCCACCGTCGCAGCCCTCGTCACAGCTGTCGCCAGCCACTGCAGTCACGCCGTGATTATCATCAACTCTTCCTTTCTCTCTCTCTCTCTACCGAGGTTGAAGAAGGGAGCCGATTGGCCAATTTCGCTGTTCGGTGTTCGGCACACAGCGGGTCCAAGATCGGTTTTCGCTGTTTTGGGCCGATTCGGTGTGGAGTGGTAGCCGATTAATCGAGATCGTTGTTCCATGTTTTGGCACAACAGATCCCGAGTTGCTGTCCCGTGTTTCGTCCCGATCCGGTGTGGGGATTTCACTTAGTTGCTGCTGCTTTGTTTGCTTGGGTTTCTTCGCATGGGTTTCACATGTGATGTTGGTGTTTTCACCCGGGATACTGATCCTGTTATTTTTATTAGTTGAATCTGTAATATAACAGGCAAGTCTCTTCTTGAACTAGCATTTTATTCTGTTCAAGTTTATTTGATCTCTGCAAGTAGATCCAGTCCCATTTGTTATACACTGCTTTGACAATTCCGTTAAGTTTATCGAAGGTTTACACGAGCTAACCCGACATACTCTTAACATCGTGCCCTCTCTTTGATCTAAAATCTAGTTCCTATTGTTTCATGCATATGCACATTTAAATAACTAGATTTATTCATAGGACTACTTGACAAGTTGGACATGTTAAATTGTATGTGCTAGATTGAAGTTGATCGATGAATTGATACCATGCCTGTGATAATTGTATCTTAACTTTAGAAATTTGCATGTTAACACCTAGGTTCACTTTGATTGCCAATTTGCATGCTATATATGATGTGTAATTTAATTATTGCCTATTCATGCTAAGACAATTTTCTAAATTGTTAGTTGTTTACTTTGAATCAAATTTTCACCTATGATAATTTCATAATTCGAATTTCCTTTACAAACATGAATTTTTAGGCTCTGATATCTAGTTTAACATTTTTTTGACGGATCTAAGTTCCGATGTGTAATTTGCTAGATATCAATATTTTAGTACAGCCATGTTAGAAATTCCAAACTCGCAATTACATGCGTATCCTGATGTTCTACATTTTATTTGACCCTGATAACAGTAAAAGAAAAATCTAAAATAAATCTAGTTGGACCTAGACATGTATAGGTATCACCAAGAATTTTTATAGATTTTATTAATGAGTACTCTGACTTGAAACAATTAGTTGAACACAACTTACTGCATGCTACCTGAACATAAAACCTGAATAGAATAGAGTTTTCACCCTAGTTCCTGTGCCTTCTAAATGCCTTAATTATATCCGCTGGAACTGTATGCAAATCTACTTTCTAGGCCTTCTGACGGATTCAGGTTTGCTATTTTGTAGTGGCTGTAATCCATATTTTAGTACAACAAGGTCATGCTGTCCTGATTATGGAATTTTGTGTATATGACCTGTTTGCTTCACGATTTTTCTGTAGTGCATAAAATTAGACACACTTAGTATTATACAACATTGACACCCTCTTGCAAGCTCACATAGGATGAAAATAAACTAATAAAAATTTGGGGTATCATGGGTTTGACTTGCTAGTGAACAATCGGAGATTGTACTCGGTAAAGGTCCCTTGCCAGCTAAATCCTGAACATCCCTGAAAATCCCGAACATCCCGAACATCCCGAAAATCCCGAAAATCTAGAACATCCAGAAAATCCCGAAAATCCCGAAAATCCCGAACATCCCATAAATTCCCGACTACTGGGCCGAGTATACGATTCGTGAATTCACCATCAGTCTAAAATGTTCACTGTGTGTTTGCGCCGAATCTGTGGAATGGGATTCAATAGTACGTGCACTAGATAGGCTAATAAAATACTTAATAACCTGCATTTCTTGCTTGATCCTGACATCACTCATTACATGTGTGATTTAATTGTAGACCTTTGATATTATTGCCTGTCTTTGCTTTGTTCTTTGACTTTGACCCTGTTCATTTTCTTTGATATTCATGCTTTTCTTTATCCTCTGTTTTCTCTACTTGCTGCCCACGACTTGCTCTAAGGGCACTCTTTTCTTTCTTTTTAGATCAAGTATTAACAGGTACCGAAGGAGCAATCCCTGCAGAAATTGGTGAGCAAACTCTCTGAAGATTATAGTTGGACTATTAGACTGCTTAGCTATCTTTTATTATTTGCTTATTGTATTTCTTTTTATCATACTTTGTATTCTTGGGCTTTATGATCCGAAGTTTGTTTTTATCCCAGATGTTGGATTATTATTGGTGAATTTATTTCATGATTATCTTTGAGTTTATTCATTATTTATGTGATTATATTCTTGCCTGCGTGGTTGTTTTTCTTGTATATTGTTGAGTTAGACTGGTACAGCTTATGGATGATGTATAATCATTCTCAAGGCCTATGGTATGTGCTCGTATTCTCGTATTTTGAGAAGCGGGACGTGACAAACTAGCACCTTTAATGCGCAAGCATCATGTAAGCGTCGCCCTAAACATTCCATGCCGAAATTCTACGAAGAGGTCCAAGCATCCGGAATAAAACTGCCCAACTGTAAAAGACCCTCAATGTGTGAACTCGAGGATGGCAATGATTATTGTAGCCTTGGGAATCAAACCGCCCAACTACAACTATAGGCTCGAATCTCATCCGTCCAGTATACAGGCCCCCAACTTACATTTCCCAAGCTCTCTCACATCTCCACTAGTGCATGTCCTTAGGTTGGTTATTATTAATTAAGTCACAATTCCCCTCTAGAGTTGGTGTACTCTACCGGACTTAATCAATTAGTTCAACAGCAAGTCCTTATTGGCCAAATATCCACAAAATCTGAACCGCCGACATATTAGGGTCCCACTCAACCTCTAGAGTCTCAAAACTCAAACATCATCTCAACATTTCTTGATATCTCATAAATCCAATTAATCCAACTCATAACGAGGTTTTCCTCAAGGCCAATAGTTAAATAAACCAATACTTCCCAAGTTCAACTGTATAATTTATCGAACTGAGAAGAAATGCGAACAAAACTGATATCTTATACTCTCAAAACAGCGAAGAATAAATTCAATATAATACTTTTGGAAATCACGAAACGTTCACTTTCTAAAACCACCAAAAATATAACTTAAACTCCATCAAAACTTAAGAATTTAACTTAAACTCCATCAAAACTTAAGAATTTACGTTCTCTGAAAAGGGTGTAATCTGAATTTAAAAACTTTAAAAAACACAGAAATTATCCTTAGCAAATTTGAAGAAACAATTGTTCGGAGAGTAGAAACTCAGCCCAAAATAGTGTGCAGAAATGCCAGCATGACGGTCGACTGTCACATACAATATAAAAGATGATGGTCGACCGACAGCACTAAAAAAAATAGCAACTCAACGTCTTGGCAGTCGAGTGGCAACCACGGTATAGAAGGTTGCAGTCGACCGCCAATGTTCAAAATAAAATAATAAGCCAAAAAGTAATTCATGGCAGTCGATTGACAAGTGCAATACGAATCACCACGGTCGACTGTCAGTATTCGATGGTAATGGTCAGAGACTGGGCGGTCGACCGATAGATGCTGTATAAAACACTGCGGTCGACTGTCAGGTAGTCTGCAGTCACCATGAATTCGCAAAATCTCGCTAAAACTGATATATGCATATAATTATAAATCTGTGATTCCATGTGATGAAACCTGCAATACAATAAGCACATCATGGCCAATCTATCCCAGTTCATATGTTAATCAAATCCTTTCATAAGCTTCACCAAAAATCCCAATTTCAAAATCACAGTATTGAATAAAGATTTAAAGAAAGACATTTTTCATATAAACACTTGAACATCAACAAAAGCATACGCAATTCCTTCTTATGAAGAAAAATGAACACGAATACCCATCAAAACTGAGATCTATCAAGAATTAGGCATTCATTAATCATTTATTCCAACTCAAACTTACTTGCATTCAAGTTCTTCCATTACTCATTAGATCCAACTCCAAAACAAAGATAAATCCACCCATTATTAACCCAACCAGTAAACGAAATATAGGAAAGGAAAGAAATCAGTAACTCATGCTTCTTACTCATTCATATACGTATGTGTAACTACTGTTTTCGGTCTTTTCATTTTTCCCTTCATTGTAATATTTTATTTACATTTGAATAAAATACTCTATTCCCTTGATCATCTTAATTAAATTTTGTTCATGAATTAATCTTGTTCTTCATGTTGAGCTATTTTCTTATTGATCCCATTCTTATTTGATTGTGAATATTTTATTTGAACCATATTGTCTTTAAATCCATTTTTTTTTGACCCAAAACCCAATTGCAACTATTTCTAGACCCAAACCCTTTATTATTAGATCCTAGCCCATTAACCCAACCACCTAATTGCACTCTATAAATAATATCCTATTGCAAATCCTAAAAACACAAAATACAAACCCTAAACCTAGCTTTCTCTCTCTCATCTCTCCTCACTCTCTCCCGTTCAGCCGTCTGCCTCTGTTTCCCGCCCAAACCTGTCACGCCCCGCTTTCCAAAAGAATACGGAATACGTATACGTAATAAAAGCCCAGCGAATGATTTTCATCATCCATAAGCTGTTCAAGAATCTTTACAAAATTTCACAAGATAATCAAAGTCGGAAGCAAAAGGCACAACCATTCATGCATAATTGAACCAAACACCAACAAGAATACTTGAAATAAAATATATTAATCTCAAATAGTCATGATCTGAAATACACAAATATCCTGGGTTGCATTGCCCAAATACAAGAATAAATTCAAATACATGAATACAATTATTGTTCAATCAACTACTAAAAATAATAATAACAAGATCCAGCACTAATACTTCATGTCACCGATACCATCTGGAAGCCGTCCATCCTGATCTGCAATTAGTAAATTTGCAGGAGAAGGAGAAAAGAAGAAAACAAGTACATGTCAATTGCAAGTCGCGGGTCACAAATAGTGTAGGATACAAGTGCATGGAATGGGGGTGAATTCTAAGTAACAAACCTAGCATGGTATAATCATGATGTCCAACATAACAACTAGCATGGCAAAAGTGAACAAGTGTAAATGGCTTACATAAAGTGTTAAGAAAAGTAAACAGGTAATCATGCATCAAGTGTCAAGTGTCGTGTAGTCATGTATCATGTATCAAATCTCAAGTCTCATGTAATCAAGTCTTATGTATCATGTAGTCAAGTATCAAGCCAAACATGTATCATGTTCAAGTATCATGTTCAAGTAGTATGTATCAAGTCTTGTAGTGAATTATTATCTAGGTAGCACTTCATGCATCCCGATTTTTACTATATGGTTGCTACAAAAAACAGTTTCGCTTTAGATTTTATAGGGGACCATGCAGGGCAGTGTACTCAGGGACAAGTTCCAAGTATCATGTAATTATGTATCATGTAAACAAGCTCCAAAATTCAAACAAGCTCCAGTGTCATGTGTGTACGTTTCATGTATATCGTGTCAAGCTCCACATGTAAACAAGCTCCAACAACTACTAGGCTCTTCCGAGTACACGTTTCTGCACTATCCACTACTAGACCTTACCCTTAGCCTCAGCTTGGTTAATTTTATTATTAATGCCAAACAAGCATGTATATGTGCAAAACATATCAAGAATAGCATGGCATGATCATGTGAAAAGTGCAAGTAGCAAACTAAACATGTACGAGTGCAAGATAGTTCATAAAAGAATAAAAATGTCAAATCTCAAGTTCAGGACAGCAAGACCCTACTGCAGTAAAACAGTGATTCCTAGTGTTACAAATAAGAAAATCAGGATCCGTCGAAGGATCTGAAAAATAGACATTCACACGAATCCAGCGAATATAAATAAGTCATATACTAGTTCACAACAACACAGCTCAAAACCGATTTGAATACAGAAATTTGGTTCAGCCAGAAATCAGAAAAACAAATTCAAGAGCATGAAAACATATTAAATAAATCCACGAAAAATCAGGGATAATCCCCTATATGTCTAGAATCAAAATATAGAGTTTCAAAATTTTTCAGTAAAAATAGATTAGTCATCAAAAATAAGAAAGCATCAAAAAAACATAGTTTAGCGAATATATGGAAATCCCAACACTGTTGTACGAAAACTAAGATATCTCGCAACCAGTGAAATGAAATCAAATTCTGCCAAAGGGATATGAAAATAGATAGAATTTACTAACTTTCACATTTCACAAACAATTTTCATACAGTAAAAGGAATCATAGTGAAAATAGGGTTCTTTACAGTACAGCGAGCAAAATACATCATGTATAGATTTTAGAAATGAGCATGAAACACCACATAAAACTTATCAATAAAATTCATCAAAATTCTGGGTAATCCCTAACTTAATAGAGAAACATCGACCAAAATATTGGATCAAAATAATATGTATAACATAGTTGTTGAAAATAGTTTGTTAACAAAATCAACCAAAAACAGAATTTGGAATAGATCGATACCTCTGTACTAGAATAGCCATAACTCTGTCATACGAAATCAAAATCAAGCAAGGTTAGAGGGGTTTAATAATAGATAAAATTATCTAAAACTCATGTTTTATACCGAAATCAAGATATTGACTGTAGCACAGTCGAAAACAGCAAATGAAACAGAACATCCAGAAAATATAGATTTCACCATTAAAATCAAAAACAACATTTCTTCAAGAATATTGATCCAAACACATCCAAACTTGAAATACAACCTACCAAGTGTCTAAACATCATGTTTTAGGATTATTAACATGTCCACGCCACGAAATTCTCATGGGTCTCAATCAAAACACAAGTTTGCACACAAGTCTCACATACATGTTCAAAATCAAGAATTGGGCGAATCCTAGGTTATTTTATATCAAGATTTGTGTCGTGAGTCTTCTGTGGCCAAAATATCACAATAGAGACAAAACCCATCAAGGAAAATACAATCTAGGGTTGTCTCTAGACCTAACTACACTATAGGTGAACTTTGGAATTTGTACAAACAAATGAATTGGAGTACAAGTTACTTGCCTTAAATCGGGATAAAGAACGACGAACTCAAAAGTAGGAGCAATTCCCATGAACGAAAATCCAAGATCTCACGAACGATCCACACGAGCACTCGAGCACGCACAAGAAAACCCCAAAGAGCAAGAGAGCGCGAGACGTCGGATGGAGAGACACGGGAAAGAGGGAGCACAGAAGAGTATGTGCATTGGTTAGGGAGAAGAATATGCAGCAAGGTAGAAAAATATATAAAGGATATATATGAGTTAGGGTTTGAAGAAGGGGAGGGGTGCATAACCTGGTGACGGCTACAAGAGGGAAAAAAAAAGGAAAAAAGAGATGGGTCGGGCGCAGTCACGGTTTGGGGTGTAGTATTAGGAAGTAAATAATGGTTAATGCTGTATATGGGAAGGATTTAAAGGTAGGTGTATTGGGTTACTGATGTTAGGGGATGTATATAATATATATATATATGGAAAGTAATGGATTAACAAAACTAGCTTTGATAATTAGGATCTGAAGTGGGTGGTGAAAAAATGGAGTAATGCTTTAGCCACTACCAATTTCACTACATTCTCTTCACTACCTTAGGTGGCATACTCCTATTGGAGAGTTCCCCCACCTACTCTATCTTCCCCTACCTATTGGAGTGTGCCACCTAAGGTAGTGAAGAGAAATGTAGTGAAATTGGTAGTGGATGTAGAATTACTCGAAAAAATATAGGTAATGGTTTGGGCTGATGGGATACTAACGGGTTTGGTTGGGAAGTGGGTAAGGGGTTTAGATGGGTATATAAAATCCAATAAAATAACAAATAAAAATAGTCTCTAATAAAATACAATTTGCATTACAAAATATAATTTATACATTTAGTTGATAAAATGGATTTTTTAATAACTAGTCAAAAATAACAATAATAACAATAATACTAATAACAATAATAATAGGAGTAATAGTAACAAAAATAAGAATTTTTATTATAATATAAAAGAAATAATAGAAAATAGTTGCAAATAAATTTATCGATCGAAAACAGATTTTAATAGGAGATCCAACAATACATTTGACAAAAGAACTTGAAAACCAAAAAATAATTTGCAAAAATTTTTAAAATACAAAAAATACAAAAAAATACATTTTTAGGAAAACAGGGGTTACAAAACCCATCTTCATCTTCTCCGAACTCATCTCCAGCGCTGCCCCAGTCGTCGACCTCCTTCGTCGAGCGCCAGCCAGATCCAGACACCCCGACGCCCTGCTGCTTCCCCTGTTTCCTCGACGACAGCAGACCGAGACCCAACCTCGAGCTCGCCTCCAGTCGACCATCCACCACCGCCAGCCGTGATCGAGACTTGCTGCCGCTCTTTTCTATTGCTGCTTTTTACTGTTGTTGCTATTTTGCTATTTGTGCACGTAGAGTGCACGTATTGTTGCGGGTTCGTGTTCATTGCTCCGGGATTCTCATCCTGTTATTCTTTGGTATTCGAATTAATCATCTATAAGGCAATTCACTTTTCCTCTTGAATTGAATCTTGTATCAAATTCAAGTTTTTATTAAAATTCTTGCAAGTAGATCCAATTGTTCATCGTATCGTATATTGTTCTTTCTTTTTCGTTGAGTATATTGAGGGTTTACACGAGCTAACCCAAATATTTCCGACTTCGTTCCTTTGTTGACTCTGAAAATCGAATCTTTCATGCATTCATATAGTATTGAAAATAGGAGTTGTTCATATAAACCACATAAAGGTACTATAGAAGAATCGAATACTAGGTTGATTGCTTGAATAATTGATTGATGAATTGTGTGGTAATTTACTGTATGTGTGTATTCTTAATGATATTTACCATGCTATTGTACCTACCATATTCGATTATGAAGTTTATTGACTAATTGAAGTGGAACCCATCATGATAGATTGCTTTATTTCCTGAAAAATATCAAAAAATCTGTATGTTCACTTGCTGTCTGGAAATTGTATGACGTTTTTGACCCAGTATTGACATCAAAATAAATAACTTTCTGAATAAGAGTTGTATCTCTGTCTCTAGTTTCCAGTTAATGTAAGATCTTTAAATTCTGAGTTGTATTGCAAAAATTACGATGATTTTACTACTGCTTAGTTTTATTTCCAGAATTTTAGATTCATGTATGTTTTCATGTTTAAACTATTAAAAAGCTAAGTTAATATTAGAATAATGATCTCATAATTTTCAGACTGTTAGTTAACATGTTTAGGAGTCTAATGAATATTTTTGATGAATTTATAAATGAGTTTTCGCTGATTCTAAAGATATAACAACTTGATGTCGATTTTCAGTCAGAACACGTAATATGTAAAGAATGATGTATTTGACCTAGCTACTTTTTTCGGATTTTGTATTTTAAATATGCGTTGGAATCTTATGGAAGTCTAGTTTCCAGAATTTCTGACGATTTCAGTTTTCAATTTCTGTAGCAGCAGGAAAAACGGATTTTTGTACAGTTACCTCTTTTTTGTCTAGAAATTCGTTTTCCAGGTTTATATATATATATCGTTGGATTGCATGAATTGAAGTGTATATATTGCATCGCATGATCCTAATGCACTATTGTTATCATTATATTTGTCCCATTCAAATTTATCATCCTATTGTTCCTCTATTGTTACTATCGTACATCTATTGTCTCTAATTGCATAATGTATTATTGCAATGATAAAATAATTAACAAGCCGGGGATTAAGGGATTGACTTGAGTAGTGAACAATATAGTGACTATATCGGCCAGTGTTTTATCGATTGATTGTTGGAGAGCTGACTACGGCACCCCAATCTTTAGTGTATCATTCAGTGTATCAGTGAATCAGTGTATCGTTATAATGTATCATGCAACAATATTGTTATCGTATCAGTGATTATCGTACCGACACATGATCTATAGAATTCACCACTAGATTCTAAACGACATTGATTGTATGCATCAAACCTATAGTTATGGGATGTAGTAGTACGTGCATTAGTTAGGTTAAAAATTAATAGACTTAAGGATAGACACAACATCGACATTGCATATTGTACATCATTGTTCCTATTGACATCGACCATTGAACATTGTCATCAAATATTGAACCATTGTTTGTAACCATTGCATCGATTACTATTGATATTGATTATTGCTATCGTTCTATGTTATTGATTCCTATTGATCTATTGAATTCATTGTTATATCGGTATTCCATTATTTCCTTACTTTCTCAACATGTTGTCCATGACTTGCTCTAAGGACAATTTTTCTTCACTTTTTAGATGAAGTGTTCGCAGGTGATCATGGAGAATTACCTGCAGGAATTGGAGAACAAGCTTTCTAAGGATTTATTGCTTTCTAGTTGACTATTATTTCATTGGACTTATTGTATTAAAACTTATTATCATTGTGTTTGGATTTATCATGGTATTGGGCTTATGACCCGGATATTGTTATTTGTTTTCAGATATTGGATTATCATATTTGGTTATTTCATATTGTTTATTCCAAATATTATTGTTCATGTGATTGATATTATTGCCTGCGCAATTGTTTTGTGTTGTTTATATTGTTGAGTAGAAGGGTAAATAGCTTATGGATGACGCAAGTCCTTCGCTGGACCAATGTCACGTGCTAGTGTTTCGTATTTTTGGGAAGCGGGACGTGACAGTATGTGAACCCATCATTTAGTTGCATCCTAATTACACATGATATAAACACAGTCAAGCAAACACTTTCATAGAGCAAAGTTTAGATCTTTTCTAATTCAGATGACATCTCATGCAAAAGTTCATACAATCTCTACATTAGTTTATACTTGATCAATCAAGCATCGTAATAAAAGTAAGAATCTTTGTGCAATATAGATTTCGACCACCTACACATGAAAGTTCACACATCGAGTTCTATTTTGTTCACGAGGATGTTGAGTTATCTTATTCATTTAGAATCTATATTCACACATCATGTTTCATAATCACACAACTTCTAATCATGCATTATACTTGAACTATTCATATTCATATAGAAAACAAAGGTAAGAAAGTATCACTCACCTTAAGAAGATTAAATTGAACCACAAAAGAAATAATAAAGAAAAGTCCCTTCCTTCTCCTTTACAAAAAAAATTCAAAATCCAAGCTTTAAACTCTAAGAAAATAATGAGAAAATATGTTTTGAGTTCAGCACAGAGAAACAACGGCTACTAACGCCTCTAATATAGGCCGGGACTCCAAATCTTTTTTAGGGTTTCACAAGTTTACAAAATTACTCCTCGAGAAAATTATTTATTTACATATATGGATCCTTCAAATTATTAGTTAATCAAATTGATTTAAAAATAAATAAAATTAAATCGCTTTACTCTCTAGAATTGACCGACCAATATGAATAGCCCAGAAAACCGAAATCTGCAGTATTTACTTCAAGTGGCAATTTTGCAAAAAAGTCCTTCATTTTTAATATTTGGAAATATGTCATAAATCATTCAAAAAAATGCAGAAAATTCATAAATAATATCCACTAGTAAAAGTTAGATTTTCCAAATAGATTTTCTGACTTTGTGTTTCCCAAGAAAAATATTTGCACGTGTTTTGCACGTGCAACAAAGCTAAATTTCAAAAAAAAATGTTTATCAAATCACAAAAATTCATTTTAATTCATTTATAAATTCTAAAATATTATATAAAATTTCAGGATGTTATATTACTCCCTCCTTAGACTAGTCTATCCTTAGAAATACCGCTAATAAGGGACAAAGCAATTACAAGCAAAAAGGAAATTACATAAAAAATTCGGGAAAATTCTTCTTCATACGATCCTCCAGCTCCCAAGTGGCTTTCTAGAACATATGGTTCCTCCACAAAACCTTGACCATAGGTATAACTTTATTCCTCAACACCTTCTCTCGACGGTCAACAATCTCCACAGGCTGTTCCTTGTAACTCAAGTTCAGCTGTAACCCCTTGGGCACTTCCATCAACTAATGACTCTGATCTGGCACATACTTCCTCAGCATTGACACATGGAACACATCATGTACTTGTGCTAATTCTTCGGGCAATTCCAACCTATATGCCATCTTACCAATCCGCCTTAAAATCGTGTATGGCCCAATGTACCTTGGCACCAATTTCCCACCCTTCCCGAATCTGATCACCCCTTTCGTCAGAGACACCTTGAGAAACACTACATCTCCAACCTCAAACTCCAAGTCTCTACGCCAAGTATCAGCATAACTCTTATGCCGACTCTGAGCCTCAACCAACATCTTCTGAATTAGTTCGATCTTCTCCAATGTTTATTGCACAATCTTCGGCTCAAACATCTGTCTCTCCCCAACTTCATATCAACAAACGGGTGTCCTACACCTCCTCCCATACTGATACCGATACTTGCATGTTAACTATTGTTTCGTGCCTTACCGATACTTGCATGTTAACTGTTGTTATAAGCAAATTCAACCAATGCCAAGTACCTTTCCCAACTACCACCAAAGTCCATAACACAAGACCTCAGAATGTCCTCCAACAACCGATTTACCCTCTCTATTTGACCATCTGACTGCGGATGAAAAGCATTACTGAAGTCGGTTCTAGTACCCAAACCTGCTTGCAAACTCTTCCAGAATTTCGAAGTGAACCTCGCATCCCTATTGGAGACAATAGAAACGGGAACCCCATGAAGTCTTACAATCTCATCAATGTACAACTCTGCTAACTTCTCCAAGGACCACGTAATCTTCATAGACAAGAAGTGAGCTGATTTGGTCAAACGATCCACAATGACCCAAATCGAGTTGTTGTCCTTTGGACTCCTAGGCAAACCAGCGATGAAATCCATACTTATATTTTCCCACTTCCACTCCGGTATAGGCAACGGCTGCAACAAACCTCCTGATTTCTGATTTTCTGCCTTGACTTGCTGACAAGTCAAATACCTTGCCCCAAAGTCTACCACATCCCTCTTCATTCTTGGCCACCAAAAGTGTTGCTTAATGGCCTTGTACATCTTTGTACCTCCAGGATGTACTAACAACAAGGTACTGTGTGCTTCCTGCAAGATGCTCTCCCTCAAATCTGCATTCTCCGACACACAACCTCTCACCCATCCATAGAATCCCATTTTGGACACGAAACTCTGTTAACTTACCATCAGAAATCTGCTGCAACATCCTCTGAATTGCTGAATCTGACTTCTGGCCCTCCATAATCTGTTCCTTCAAAGTAGGTTGAAGCCTTAACTGTGCCAACGAAGCTCTTAATCCTTGCAGAACAACTTCGATACTCGCCTGGTCCAACTTTGCTGCAAACTCCTTCTGAGCTGTGATCAAACATGACAAGCTACTCTTCCGAATAAGCCCATCAGCAACTACATTTGCCTTGCCCGCATGATACTTGATCTCAGGACGAATGTCTTCTAACACCTCCAACCATCTTCTCTGCCAAAGATTTAGATCCCTCTGCTGATAAATGTACTCAAGCTCTTGTGGTCAGTATACATGTTGACCTTCTCTCCATATATATAATGCCTCCACTACTTCAAGGCAAAGATGATAGCTGCAAGCTCCAAATCATGTTTCGGATAATTCTTCTCATGAGGACGCAACTGCCTCGAACCATAAACAATAACCTTCCCCTCCTGCATCAAGATGCAACCCAAACCTCTGTGCGACGCATCACTGCAGACATCATACTCCTTCCCAGCTTGTGGCAAAGCTAGAATAGGTGCTATCGTCAACTTCTCCTTCAATTCCAGAAAACTCGCCTCACACTTATCAGTCCAAGTAAAACTCACATCCTTCTGAGTCAAACCTGTCATTGGAACTGCAATCTGTGCATAGCCTTGAATGAATCGCCTGTAATACCTAGCCGAACCCAAGAAACTTCTAACCTCCTTCACAGTCGTCGGTCTAGGCCAACTCTTTACTGCCTCTACCTTCTGAGGATTAGTGGCCACTCCCTCCTTAGAAAGGATATGACCAAGGAAAGCCACCTCTGACTTCCAAAATTCACACTTAGACAGTTTGGTATAAAAGTGATGTTCCTGCAACTTCTTCAATACCTCTGCTAAGTGCTCAACATGCTCATCCTCCGACTTCAAGTAAACCACAATATCATCAATGAATACCACCACAAAGGAATCAATAAACGGCCACAAAATCCGATTCATCATATCCATAATTACTACCGGCGCATTCGTGACTCCGAATGACATCACCAAAAACTCATAAAGCCCATGTCGAGTTCTGAAAGCTGTTTTACTCACATCTTCTTCCTTAACCCGGACCTGATGATACCCCAACCGAAGATCAATCTTCGAAAATACTGCTGCTCCTTGAAGCCTATCAAACAGATCATCAATCCGTGGAAGCAGATACTTGTTCTGAATGGTCGCCTTGTTCAATTTCCGATAGTCAATGCACATCCTCATTGACCCATCCTTCTTCTTCACTAGCAACACTGGTGCACCCCACGGTGAAGCACTCGACCTGAAGAACCCCTTACTCAATAATTCCTCAACCTGCTTCTTAACCTCATCATGCTGTACAGGTACCATCCTGTACGGAGCCTTAGATATAGGAGCACTCTCTGGCTGAACATTAATGCAAAACTCAACATCTCGCTACGGCGATAACCCCGGTAGATCTTCCAAGAACACATTATGAAAATCTCTGACAACAGGAATCTCCTTGACCTCTTCTGGAATCACCAACTTTGATAAAGCTGCAACCAACTTTGAGTTCCTCTTCTTTCCTCGAAAAGTCACTGTGGTCCTCCCGGTGCCTTCACTATAACTTCTTTATTCTTGCATTCAATTGTAGCATCATATATTGTCATCCAATCAATGCCCACAATCACATCTACACCCAAAACTTGCAGTTCGATTCTGAAAATCCTCCCACCAATCTCGATATCACAACCCTCGTAATACCGATAGCAATCAATTCCTCTCCTGATGGTGTTGCCACTGACAAGACTCTGTCTAGAAAAATCTTAGGTTCCACACCTAAAACTTTAGCAAAATTGGGCGACACAAATGTATATGAAGAACTAGTATCAAATGAAACCCTTGCTTTTATTTCATTAATCAAAACATATCCTGTTACATGAAGAATGATACTCAAAAGTTCATTTTATTCTTAAACAAAGTCTTATTCAATGCAACAATAAATAAATTTAAAATTCTTGCTTACGCTGGATCACATCTTCTGAGTTACTCGCATCCTCCTCAGTCAATGAGAATACTCGCCCATGCCTCTGAAATTTACCCCCATTTGCACTAGTCTTTAACAACTGCGGACAACTTGGCCTGATATGAATTTTTTGAACGCACTGAAAGCATAACTGAACCTTTGCTGGTTTGGTGCATACTGACTTGAGATGTCCTGCCTCTCCACAGTTAAAGCAAGTCACACCCTGAATTGCCACCGCCTTCTGATCGGGCCCACCAAACATGCCTCTCTTCTTCGGAAACCTCTTCCCACTCTGATTTGCTATTGCTTGCCTTTTATTCCTTTTCCAGGTTTCGTGCTTCTTCTGAAACTGGTCCATGTCTTCCTCGGTCATTGCTGCCCTCCTGACAAGTTTGTCGAACCTTTTGATCCCCAAAGGTATCATTTGGGACCTTAGATTTGGCCTCAAGCCTTGCTCAAATCTCTTGGCCGTCTTCGCTTCATCAACAACCAGCTCTGGTGCATCCCTCGACAGCTACGTGAACGTAGTCTCATATTCACGCATAGTCATATTGCCCTACTGCAGGTTCAGAATCTCCATCGCCTTCTTCTCCTGAATGTCGAATGGGAAGTAGTGATCCATGAACTCTCCAAGAAAAGCATCCCAAGTCACCTGCTCATTACCAAAAGTCCTCTTCACTGACTGCCACTAAACACTGGCATCATTTTCCAACTGCATTGTAGCCAGTTTCACCTTGTTGGCCTTAGGGGTTTCCAAAACCTCAAAGACCATCTCCATCTGCCTTACCCAATCATTAGCCTCATTGGGATCAGCTTGCCCCTCGAAAACTGGCGACTTCATCTGCTTGAAAGACTCCACCTGCTTAATAGGGTCCGCATTGATAGGCATAGGCCCTACTCCTTGATTTCGAGTCGCACTTGCTGCCATAAATGCAACCAGAGTCTGATACACCCTGGCAATCTCCGTTTCCAGATCAAGTCCAGGCCCTGTGGGAACCTTCAACCCCATCACCATTCCCACCATTCCTAGTCCTAGTCCTACCATTTCACTAAATACTGCAGAACACGTGGAAAGTAAGAGCACGACAACAAAAATCACATTCATACTAACTGCCCACTGCAAAAGTCCAATCACACAAAATTCATTTCATTTTTTTTAGTTTCATGTTTTAATACTCACTCTAATGTCCACGCCTAGGTTCATTCCCTCTACCATGCTTAACATTACTATTGAAGCTTGCTCTGATACCAACTCTGTAGCATCCCGAATTTTCAATAAATAAACTTAGAAATATGTGGCACAAATTCCAGAATCAACCTCAATTGTAATCATAAACATAGCATTCAAATACAAAAAAATTTAAAACTTTTATTACATCAACTCTTTTACAAAGCAGGGCGGAATTTAAACACTTTGAATTGCAATTCTTTTTACAACACAGCACTATAAATAGAAATTTTCCCTATAAGATCAATCTTTTTATAACATATGCAATAACACTAAACATTCTACTACATGCTCCCAACTCCATGCCAAAGGTACCTACCTGTGAAACATGAGGTTAGAGATATCCCTAGCCCCTAAAACTACAGGGTTCAGCCAAAACAGCGTAAGTGATATTCAAAAGAAATACAAACTTAAATGAAGACATAAAGAATAAAATTATAAGTCAACAAGTGAAACATATTAACACAGTAATAATAGATGGAACATGAAAACAACAATAAATGAAGCATAAATTATCAAGTGAAACTAGGCTAAGTGTCAAGTGTAAGAAAACAGAAACAAGCATGCATAATACAAGTCAAGAAAACACAAATGCACATAATGCATACTTGTCAGATTCTATGCATTCCGCTCTACATAGGTCTGGTACAAGCCTTTATCGTTCTCCACATTATAGGGTTTAATCCCTTGTTATGCAATTAATCCTACTATGATGATAGGAACGAAATCTAGAATACTCTGCGAATAGGCCTACATCCCAGTATCTACCAGATAGACTAGCACCCTCAATGCGCAAGCATCATGTAAGCGTCGCCCTGAACATTCAATCCATCCACTATACAGGGCCAACTACAACTATAGTCGTAGCCTTCGGAATCAAACCACCCAACTACAACTATAGTCCCGAATCTCATCTGTCGACTATACAGGGCCCCCTACTTACGTTTCCCAAACTCTATCACATCTCCACTTGTGCATGTCCCTTAGGTTGGTTATTATTAATTAAGTTATAATTCCCCTCTAGAGTTGATGTACCCTGCCGGACTTAATTCAATTAATTCAACAGCAAGTCCTTACTGACCAAATATTACAAAATCTCAACCGCTGACGGAAAGAACTAGTCATGCCTAAACACATTGGTGCATCAGAAGATCTCGCATTCTTTATACAAAATAATGGGAGGCTCGTTCCAAAACAGGCAAGTCCAGGTAAGGTCTACCAAGTTGTTTGCCTAACGGCTTATCAACTTGAAGATCCAGGGGTTCAAGGAGATATCAGCATGGACTTGGAAAGTAGACACCTTATCAAGTTGAACGAGGGCATCTAAAACGTCATCTCTTAATAGTAGAAAATTTTCCAAATTTGTAATAAAGGCCAACCAGAAGAGCAGCCATTTAGTTTTACTTTTCAATAAAATCGCTTTCACTACCGGTCACTGCATGTAATAACAGCAGCTGCTTAGTTATAGTTTCCAATAAAATTTTGTATTAATTTTTGCAAAATTCATGTACAACTCTACGGATGCATACAATGAGTTCAGTGCCAAACTTGTATAAAAAATTGACACCAAAAAATCGTTAAAAGCTCCCTATAAGACGTAGGTTCGGAATTCCATACTCATGGCTCAAATTACTCTAGCAAATTGCAATAAAGCAAGTTCAGAGTTCACTTCGTCATTCGATATGCTCCTGCAATCCGTTAGCGCCTCGACGACAAGTTCGGAATACCCATGGCTCGATGTTACTTTAGCAAATTGTGATAAAGCAAGTCCGGAGTTTAACTCACCATTTGATTTTGCTCCTGCAACCAGTTAATACCTTAACTAACATGTTCAGAATCCATACTCATTGCTCGGAGTTACTTTGTCAACCTGCAATCAAGTATGTTCAGAGTTCAACTCGATAGTCGACCTGTTCTTGAAACTAGTTAAAATCCCTCAAAGGCAGATTAGAGGTCCAAAATCGTGGATTTTAGTTACTTTAATAAAACTTGCTACATTTGGAGTTCAACTCGCCACTCGATACGACTCTCACAATTTGTTGGAGGACCCATAGAACAAGTTTGGAAAACAACTCTCCCTTAGAGTTGCTCCTACAACTAGCTAGGTGTAAGACGGATAAGTTTTAAACTCCGTCAAACATTGTGCATATCATCAAAAATTCGTTAGCTATACAACAAACTTGATGCCCTATTATTTAGCTAGAAAGAACCCAGTCAACGACCCATCAACTTCAACAACAAGTCACATTACAACTGCAGAATTACAATAAGTCTATGTTTCATGCCTACGAAATCGCTACCAAATGTCTTGCAAACACTGTACAACAAAATGTCCTGCAAGTCGTTCTTCCAGCTACACACTAGTGGGATGCTCCGCCTAAAAATATCTTCACAGGCATCCTACCAATTAACAGCTCCCCAGGGCCACCTCAACTCTTGACGATAAAATTCAGGACAAGCCTTCCATAGGCGGGAAAACTCCCAGTCATTCCTATCACCTTCACCTGAGCAAGTTCCAATTCCGTCCTGCAAAACACACCACGCAAACAGACAGGTTTTAACTTTGTCAAGCGCAGCAAAGTGCGAACAAGTGCAAACTCGGCATACCGTGGACACGACTGCTAGTCAGCACAGAAGATGTCATAATTACTTCACTTCGACATCAAGAAGACTTGGAACGAGCTCTGTCAATAAATTATTGACTCTAAACAATGAGTTCAACGCATTGATCTTCACTTAGGCTCCATTAACAACTTGTTGGCTCCAAACAACGAGTTCAATGCTCTGCTCACTGCTAGAGATCCATCAACAAACTCGTTGACCCACAAACAACGAGTTCAACGTTGTAATATCCCGGACGGATATTATATTTGGATTATTATTATTTTTAAATTAAAATATTTTTTATGGAAATTACTTGGTTTTCCAAAGAAACAAGTTATCTAGATATATATACTAGTAAGTATATATACGTATTGTATCAACTTTGTGCACTTGTGCAAAATCTTGAAAAGCACATTTTGAGAAAAATGTCTGGAAAATTCCAGGGCAGATACTGAAAATTATTATTTTATTTAATTTTCAGAATTAAAATATATTTGGTGGACAACACCCGGTTTTGTTAATAAACATTATATATGTATATGTACAAGTCGGTATACCACTGTTTTGTATCAAATTGATACTGGAATCTTCCGAGCCAGTATTAAAATTATTTTATTTTTGTTTCTCGGAATTAAATTATTTTTGTACAGATTTTTTCATTTTCACGAACGAAAATTATCTGTATAATCAGATTTATGCACGGATTTGAATCGTGTCGAATTCAGGCAATTATACAAATCGTGTAGTATGTGATTTAGGAAATTATCTTTTATTTTTGATCCATCACGGTGAGATGTAGGGTTAGGACTGGACTAGGGCTTGATTACAATATATAATTGCAAATTAAACCTCATTTGTTTTAAGCCGCAAACATAAATGACAAGTGTTTCTCTTTTCCACCACCAAAAACACTTAACCTATTTTATAAAACCCCCCTCCCTTTGGAAATGGCCAGTCCCCTCCCCATTTCATTCTAGGGTTAGAAACCCTTGTGTTTCCATCCCCTTCTCATTCCAATCTCACATCTTCTCCATCTTCTAATTTCTACATGTTTTGTTTGAGAAAAGAAAAAAAATTGAGAAAGAAAAGAAAGAGAGATCAATCAAAAGAAAAAGAGAGTTTCATGGGTTTGATTTCTTGGTGGAGTTCTTGAAGGGAGCAAGAACAAGGAGCAAAGAGAAGAGCAAGTTCTTATGTTTTTATGGACTAGAACAAAGGGGATATAGAGATTGAAGTGGTAGAACCAAAATTAAGGCATAAAGACTCGGTTTGTAGGGTTGTAGAGTTGATTTTATTTAACTAGGTTAAAAGTAGAATTTTGACCCGAAATTTATTTTGGTGGTTCTTATGTGTTAGTAGCATGATAAAACTTTTATAGATTTTACGGAGTCAATTTGATAGGTGAAACGACCCGTTTCCCCCAAAACAGCGAGCTTTAGGTCAAAACAGTGAGCTCACTGTTTTGGGATTAGCGTCGCAGTAGCTTCGAGGGGCTAGAACTTGGGTTTCCTTGCAGAATTTGAGGTTCAGACCAACTAAGAAGTTGTAGTAGACGTTCTATCCTTTCCGAATTGACCTCTCGGGTTAAATTCCGATAAGCAGAATAGGAGTTATAGTCTTTAGAAAATACAGCAACTAGTTGTTTGACATGATGCTTGCTGTTTTGATTCTTTGTCATTTTTTAGGGTTTTACTTGATGAATCTCAGGTTCGGCCCAACTAGGGAGTTGTAGTAGAGACTAACCCCTTTCCGAATTGACCTCTCGGGTTAAATTCCGATAAGAAGAGTAGGAGTTATGTCGTTTGCAAAGTACAGCAACTGGCTGTCTTGACTAGATTCTTGCTGTTTTGCTTCTTTGAGGTTTTAGAGTGTCTTAATTGTAGAATCTGAGGTTCGGGCCAACAAGAGAGTTGTATTAGACATCTTCCCCTTTCCGAATTGGACTCTCGGGCTAGATTCTGATAAGCAGAGTAGGAGTCATGGTATTTGGAAGATGCAGCAGCCAGCTTTGAGCTGAGTGTGCTTCCTGTTTGACTTCTTTTGTGTTTTAGAGTGTCTTACTTGTAGAATCTGATGTTTGGGCCAACTAGAGAATTCTATTAGACATCTTCCCCTTTCCGAATTGGCCTCTCGGGCAAGATTCCGATAAGCGAAATAGGAGTTATGGTATTTGGAAGGTGCAGCAGCCAGCTTTGAGCTGAGCGTGCTTGCTATTTTGACTCTTTGATATTTTTGAGTGACTTAATGGAAGAATCTGAGGAGGAGACTAACTAGGGAGTTGTATTAGAGACTCTCTCCTTTCCGAATTGACCTCTCGGATTAAATCTGACAAGCGGAGTAGAAGTTATGGGCTTTGAAAGTTTTCAGCTTGGCTATGTATTTGGTGGGTTGGAATTGCATCTGTCCTAATTCCTTGTAGTTTTTGAGTGTCTTACTCGCTGAATCTAAGGATCCGACCAACTAGAGATTAGTAGTAGACATTCTCACCTTACCGAATTGCCCTCTTGGGTTAAATTCCGATAAGTGGAACAAAAAATATAGGCGTTCAAAGTTTCAACTTTCCTTTGTTAAATCTGTTTTCTTACCGTTTGCATGTGTTCGACGGGTAGAAATTTGGAATTCCTTACGGAATCTGAGAAAGTGGTCAAGTGGAAAGTTTTACTAGATGTTCCCACATTTTCAAATTGTTCAGTTTCGTTAGATTCCGACGAGTAGAGCAAAAGTTACAAGCTGCGGAAGTTTCATCTTTTTATTGAAAATCTGTAGTTTGGTGATTGTTTGCGTATGTTCGAGGCCAGGAATTTAGAATTCCTTCTGGAATTTGAGAAAGTGGTCAACTGGAATGTTTTAGTAGATGTTCCCACCTTTTCAAAATGTCTAGTTTCGTTAGATTCCGATAAGTAGAGCAAAAGTTACAAGCTACAGAAGTTTCATCTCTTTGAAAATCTATAGTTTGGTGATTGTTTGCATATGTTCAAGGTCAGGAATTTGGAATTCCTTCTGGAATCTGAGAAAGTAGTCAACTGGGAAGTTTTAGTAGATGTTCCCACCTTTTCAAATTGTCCAGTTTCATTAGATTCTGACGAGTAGAGCAAAAGTTACAAGCTACAGATGTTTCATCTTTTTATTGAAAATTTGTAGTTTGGTAATTGTTTGCGTATGTTCGAGGTCAGGAATTTGGAATTCCTTCTGGAATCTAAAAAAGTGGTTAACTGGGAATTTTTAGTAGATGTTCCCACCTTTTCAAATTGTCCAGTTTCATTAGATTCCGAAGAGTAGAGCAAAAGTTATAAGCTACAGAAGTTTCATCTTTTTATTGAAAATCAGTAGTTTAGGTAATTGTTTGCGTATGTTCGAGGTCAGGAATTTGGAATTCTTTCTGGAATCTGAGAAGTGGTCAACTAGAGAGTTATAATAGATGTTCCCAACTTTTCAAATTTTCCAGATCGTTAGATTTCGATAAGTGGAGCAAAAGTTACAAGCTACAGAAGTTTCATCTTTTTATTGAAAATCTGTAGTTTGGTAATTGTTTGCGTATGATCGAGGTGAGGAATTGGAATTCCTTCTGGAATCTGAGAAAGTGGTCAACTAGGAAGTTGTAGTAGATGTTCCCACCTTTTCAAATTGCCCAGTTTCGTTAGATTCCTACGAGAAGAGCAAAAGTTATCAGCTAGCAAAGTTTCGGCTTTTGTTGAAAATCTGCAGTTTGGGTAAACTGTTTGCATGTATTCGATGGACCGGATTTTGGATTCCTTACAGAATCTGAAATAGTGTTCCACTAGAGAGTTGTAGTAGATATTCTTACCTTTCTAAAAAGTATATTTCTCTTAAAATCCGATAAGCATAGCACTGGTTGCTTCTAGACTGTCAGAAGGCTTTTATGTCGCTTTTGGGCTTCTCATTGGTAGAATACCTATTTTAGATTGTTTGTAGATTCTTCTGTTTCTTCTAATTATAGAAGATCAAGTTTTGTTAGTAAGCGCGTTCAGTTGCTTCTAGGTTGATTACCTTTATGGTTGTTATTATGTGTAGTTTTTCTCATACATGGCTCGACTAGCCCGTATGTAGTTATGGTCTCAGACGTAGCTTATTTGGCTCGAATATATGTTGTTCTCTCATACGCGGCTCAACTGGCCCATATGTAGTTGTTGGTCTCATACGTCGCTTATTTGGCTCGTATGTATGTTGTTGTCTCATATGCAGCTCGCCTGGCTCGTATGTAGTTGTTGGTCCCATATGTAGCTTGTTTAACTCGTATGTGTTTTTGGTTACTCGTATGTAGCTTCTTAGCTAATATGCAGTTTGTTGTAATCATCTTGGGTGATATCATTGTCCTAGGCTATCGACCATCAAGACGTGTGTTTACCTTATTCCTAAGGGACTCCTTGTGTACAGTCGGATCTTAACCGGTGTTGGTTAATCGTGGACAGAGTATGAAGAAATCCAAGTTCAGGGTAGTAGCATGCGAATATGTTCATATTGCCGAGGTCTTGGATCGATAGGCCATGAACTAAATCCTTAGAGATTCTGGTAAGTCTAGGTTGAGCAGTCTAGTAGAGTTATCTTGCAAAGTCTAATTTAAGACCTAGAATATTGTGTTTATACTGTTGTCATCCCTAGGATTGTTCAGGGTTAGTGACATTGTTAGGGTAGTAACTTATGGCTATTACTACTTAACCTTTACTCATTATCATTTTTTACCGAAGGGAAAAAGTTGGTGTTAAGGGTGATACCTTATGATCTGACATGTCCTATAGGCCGATACTACGAAGTTTTATTGGGTTGTACCCTTCTTGTCAAAGGGATACAATCTGTGTCTTCTCACGAGTTGGGAGTACGGGATCCGTATCTCGTCTGTTAATGTCTGAAGTGCCTTGATAAGTGGGAGCGATTCCTGTCGGAGCTAGGGAGGATGACCCCTCCGGAATTCCGTCTTGTCTTGTATCTAAGGGCGAGAAGCCATAGACTATGGTCTGGCTAGGGGGCGACAAGGGATGCTTCGGGCTAACCTGGTAACCAGTAGAAACTCCAAAGATTCGTCAAATATTTGAGTGAGGTCCGGTGTGCCTGGCGGGATTAGACCATTTCAGGGCAACCTCATCAGTCATGTAATATCTTCAGAAACAAGTCGAGTACAAGTGTAGAATTTATGGCGCGGGTTCAAATCCCTATATATGAAAAAACGGCTTGATATAGGGCGTATGTAGTATGGGCTGCATACTGTCCCAGAGTCTTGCTTGCATTAGAATAAGAGCATCCTTGCATTAGTAATCTTGCATTAGAGTCTAAATCATAACACACACTGTGACATCAAATATATATACATGTTCCTCTTTTCATCAATCTGTTTGCTATAGTTGAGATTCCTTGCTAGTTATCAGCCTTAAAACGTCAGTATATGTACTGACGTCCCCACTTCAATAGATGTTGGATTGCATAAGTACAGGTACTGGATTGCAGAAGTACAGGTACAGGTTTCAGGAGGACTCAAGGTAAGAGAAGCAAGGAGTCGATTTCATTTTAAGTTTTCGCTGAAATATATGTTGTAATTTCATTTGTAACAATTATTATAATCTATTTATTGTTGTAATTTGTTTATTGTTGGGGAAGCATCCAAGTGAAATACCAAGTGTTGTTCTTTATTCATTGTACTCTGATGTAATTTGTTAAAAGTTGTAACACTTGGGATTGTAAAGGTATTATTGTAACACTGTTATAATTTATTACAATTTTATAACATTCGGACTTATAATACATTTGTGTTGAATAAAAAGTTTTAAATTTTCATATTTTTCTGTGTATTGTGGCTAATTGAAGAAAAGATTCTGGCTTGTGTCACAGTTTCCCAGTGTGTGGAAATCGGGGCGTTACAGAGTGGTATCAGAGTCGACTTCAATTTACAGTCCAACATAGTAGAAAAATTAAACTTGGATGCCTTTTAGGAGTCAGGTTTTAGCTAGTTGTCGACAATTATAATTCATATTTTTGTTTCTTTCAACTTATGTTTTTATAATTTTTCTATATCCGGACTAATCCCAGTATATGCATTTGAAGGATGGTGTTTGAGGATATCTTAACCGAGCAGGTGTTGATGGAAGAGAGTGAGCCGATTTCAAGGGATGATCTGATGATCTTGAGCGAGGAGCCGAAGGAGCTTTCAACACCGCAAGAGCTAAGTGTGAATCAACGCACAGCGACGGCAGCCAGCATACGTCGGGAAATGAATAAGTTGAGGAAGCACAGGACCAGGAAAGGTCATCAAGCTAAGCAACTGGGAAATGCTTGCAGAACTATATTAGCAAGCCTAGTAGAGGAGCAAGAACACTTTGATTCCGGATTGGCACGACTATAGCACGAATGGGAGCAAGTCCAGGGTACCACCGAGGTTGTAACGTGCCATTTCTGTGAGGAAGTTGGACACAAGAGATCAGTCTGTCCACAACGACAAGGGAAAAGATCTGCACCAGCATCAGGGTTCGAGGACCGAGGTCAAGAGTAGAAGACTCAAAAGACGGGGGGCAAACTTGGAGGCACCAAACCAGGAAGCTGTTTCCTATGTGGTGAGCAAGGTCACTTCATGATCCAGTGCCCAAGAAAGGACTCTCGGATGGATACCCGTGTCTGTTACAGTTGTGGGGAGATTGGTCATATTAGGTCGAACTGTCCCCAGTTTCACAAGAAAGACGGCAGATCGGTACCGAAGATGAACAATAAAGGAAAGGAGCTTGTTCACCAAGAGTAAAATTTCGCACTTCCGAAAAGCAAGCTGAAGAAGGCAGGAGAGCCAGTACCAGTATGTACATATGGAACTGCAACTAAGTTTAAGAGTTGTATTTTGAAATTTATTTTGGACTAAGAAGTACTATATGATGTAACACTTTTTGTAATCAGTTGGATTTATATATATATGGAATCCATACAGCTGTTTTGTTCAAACTTGGTTCATCATATTCTTTTGTCTGAATTATTTTTCAAAAGTTGAGATATGTGCGGAAGGTGACTCTAGATTTGGTTTGTTTAAATACACCATCTGGAACGTCAGCTTTGTGCAAATTATAGTAGAGAATCCTGGAAGTCAGAAGTGATGTTCGTAGGCCATGTCCTATTCTAAGGAGGGAGTGGCTACCGAAGTGCAAAAGATCAAGGTAGTGAAGTATTAGCCTCAGCCAAAGACCATGAAGGAAGTAGGAAGCAAGATGATGAGATCAGGCAAGCCAGTATTGGAGCAATTACTCAAGTTTTAAAGCTCAGTTTTAGCATGATAGGAATCGCAACCAAGTCAAGTGCGCAAGTCAGAAGGCTTAGGCAGAAGATGCAGGGATTATAGCACTGCAGCGGCAAGTTGATGAAGGAAAATATCATAATATCAATATGTACTTCATCGCAGGATTACCGAGGAGTTCGAAAATATATGACTCAATTTGGGTTATTTAAGACCCGGTTGACAAAGTCTGCACATTTTTCCCGATAAAGATAACTTAGTCGCTAGAGAAATTAGCAGAAGTCCATATTAAAGGCGTAAGGAAGCAACATGGAGTGCCAGCGTCAGCAAATTTGACCAAGATTCGAGAGTTACGTCTCGACTTTGGCAGATTCTTCAGCTTTGGGATCAAGGTCGGGTTCTTTGGAAAACCAGTTCGTGGATGAGCCTCTTGGGATCCGGAAAGCCGTATAAGCTTTCTTTCCCCGAGTTATTTAGAGTATGGATATTGTCTGTTTTCCTGACTTAACGTAGTTCTGAGGATAGAGCTATTCTAAGGAGTGAGTATTGTAATATCCCGGACGGATATTATATTTGGATAATTATTATTTTTAAATTAAAATATTTTTATGGAAATTACTTGGTTTTTCAAAGAAACAAGTTATCTAGATATATTTACTAGTAAGTATATATACGTATTGTATCAGCTTTGTGCACTGGTGCAAAATCTTGAAAAGCACATTTTTGAGAAAAATGTTTGGAAAATTCCGGGCAGATACTGAAAATTATTATTTTATTTTATTTTTAGAATTAAAATATTTTTGGTTGACATCGCCCGGTTTTGTTAATAAACATTATATATGTATATATACTAGTCGGTATACGACTGTTTTGTATCAAATTGATACTGGAATCTTTCGAGCCAGTAATAAAATTATTTTATTTTTATTTCTTGGAATTAAATTATTTTCGTACAGATTTGTTCGTTTTCACGAACGAAAATTATCTGTATAATCAGATATATGCACGGATTTGAATCGTGTTGATTTCAGGCGATTATACAAATCGTGTAGTATGTGATTTAGGAAATTATCTTTTATTTTTGATCCATCACGGTGAGATGTAGGGTTAGGATTGGATTAGGGCTTGATTGCAATATATAATTGCGAATTAAACCTCATTTGTTTTAAGCCACAAAGAAAAATGACAAGTGTTTCTTTTTTCCACCACCAAAAACACTTAACCTATTTTATAAAACCCCCCTTCCTTTGGAAATGGCCGGCCCCCTCCCCATTTCATTCTAGGGTTAGAAACCCTTGTGCTTCCATCCCCTTCTCATTCCAATCTCACCTCATCTCCATCTTCTACTTACTACTTGTTTTGTTTTAGAAAAGAAAAAGATTGAGAAAAAAAAAGAAAAAGAGATCAATCAAAAGAAAAAGAGAGTTTCATGGGTTTGATTTCTTGGTGGAGTTCTTGAAGGGAGCAAGAACAAGGAGCAAAGAGAAGAGCAAGTTCTTCCTACACACTCTAATGTGGGGGTTTCTCATCTCATGTATTTTTTAGTTATTTTAGGGTTTTTATTGTTGTATGTAGTTGTAGCTTGAATTAAAATCATGTTCTTATGTTTGTGTATGGACTAGAACAAAGGGGATATAGAGAACTGAGTGGTAGAACCAAAATTAACGCATAAAGATTCGGTTTTTAGGGTTGTAGAGTTGATTTTATTTAACTAGGTTAAAGGTAGAATTTTGACCCGAAATTTATTTCGGTGGTTCTTATATGTGTTAGTAGCATGCTGTAAATTTTATAGATTTTTCGGAGTCAATTTGATGGGTGAAACGACCGTTTCCCCTAAAACAGCGAGCTTTAGGTCAAAACAGTGAGCTCACTGTTTTGGGGTTAGCGTCGCAGTAGCTTCGAGGGGCTAGAACTTGGGTTTCCTTGCGAAATTTGAGGTCTGGGCCAAATAGGAAGTTGTAGTAGACGTTCTAACCTTTCCGAATTGACCTCTCGGGTTAAATTCCAATAAGCGAAATAGGAGTTATGGTCTTTGAAAAATACAAAAACTATTTGTTTGACAGGATGCTTGCTGTTTTGATTCTTTGTCATTTTTTAGGGTTTTACTTGATGAATCTGAGGCTCGGGCCAATTAGAGAGTTTTAGTAGAGAATCCCCCCTTTCCGAAGTGACCTTTCCGGTTAATTTTCGATAAGCAGAGTAGGAGTTATGTCGTTTGCAAAGTACAGCAACTGGCTGTCTTGACTGGATTCTTATTCTTTTGCTTCTTTGAGGTTTTAGAGTGTCTTACTTATAGAATCTGAGGTTCGGGCCAACTAGAAAGTTGTATTAGACATCTTCCCCTTTCCGAATTGGACTCTCGGGCTAGATTCTGATAAGCGGAGTAGGAGTTATGGTATTTGGAAGATGCAGCAGCCAGCTTTGAGCTGAGTGTGCTTGCTGTTTAACTTCTTTGGTATTTTAGAGTGTCTTACCTGTAGAATCTGAGGTTCGGACCAAGTAGAGAGTTGTAGTAGACATCTTCCCTTTTCCGAATTGGCCTCTCGGGCGAGATTTCGATAAGCGAAATAGGAGTTATGGTATTTCGAAGGTGCAGCAGCCAGCTTTGTGCTGAGTGTGCTTGCTGTTTTGACTCTTTGATGTTTTTAAGTGACTTAGTGGTAGATTCTGAGGAGGAAACCAACTAGGGAGTTGTAGTAGAGACTCCCCTTTCTGAATTGACCTCTCGGGTTAAATTCCGACAAGCGGAGTAGAAGTTATGGGCTTTGAAAGTTTTCAGCTTGGCTGTGTATTTGGTCGGTTGGAATTGTATCTGTCTTGATTCCTTGTAGTTTTTGAGTGTCTTACTTGCTGAATCTGAGGAGCCGACCAACTAGAGAGTTGTAGTAGACGTTCTTACCTTTCCCAATTGCCCTCTTGGGTTAAATTCCGATAAGTGAAACAAAAATTATAGGCTTTCAAAATTTCAACTGTCCTTTGTTAAATCTGTTGTTTCCTTACCGTTTACGTGTGTTCGACGGGTAGGAATTTGGAATTCCTTACGGAATCTGAGAAAGTGGTCAACTGGGAAGTTTTACTAGATTTTTCCACCTTTTCAAATTGTCCATTTTCGTTAGATTCCGACGTGTATAGCAAAAGTTACAAGTTACGGAAGTTTCATCGTTTTATTGAAAATATGTAGTTTCGGTGATTGTTTACTTATGTTCGAGGTCAGGAATTTGGAATTCCTTCTGGAATCTGAGAAAGTGGTCAACTGGGAAGTTTTAGTAGATGTTCCCACCTTTTCAAAATTTCCAGTTTCGTTAGATTCCGATAAGTCAATCAAAAGTTACAAGCTACAGAAATTTCATCTTTTTATTGAAAATCTGTAGTTGGGTGATTGTTTGCGTATGTTCGAGGTCAGGAATTTGGAATTCCTTCTGGAATCTGAGAAAGTAGTCAACTGGGAAGTTTTAGTAGATGTTCCCACTTTTTCAAATTTTCCAGTTTCATTAGATTCCAACGAGTAGAGCAAAAGTTACAAGCTGTAGAAGTTATCTTTTTATTGAAAATCTGTAGTTTGGTAATTGCTTGTGTATGTTCGAGGTCTAGAAATTGGAATTCCTTCTGGAATATGAGAAAGTGGTCAACTAGGGAGTTGTAGTAGATGTTCCCACCTTTTCAAATTGCCTAGTTTCGTTAGATTCCGATGAGCAGAGCAAAAGTTACAAGCTACAGAAGTTTCATATTTTTATTGAAAATCTGTAGTTTGATAATTGTTTGCGTATGTTCGAGGTCAAGAATTTGGAATTCCTTCTGGAATCTGAGGAAGTGGTCAACTAGAGAGTTGTAGCAGATGTTCCCAACTTTTCAAATTGCCCAGTTTTGTTCGATTCTGACAAGTAGAGCAAAAGTTACCAGCTTGCAAAGTTTCAGCTTTTGTTGAAATTCTGCAATTTGGGTACACTATTTGTGTGTGTTTGATGGACAGGATTTTGGATTCCTTACAGAATCTAAAATAGTGTTCCACTAGTGATTTGTGGTAGATATTCTTACCTTTCTAAAGAGTATATTTCTGTTAAAATCTGATAAGCATAGCACTGGTTGCTTCTAGGCTGTCGGAAGGCTTTTATGTCGCTTTCGGGCTTCTCATTGGTAGAATGTCTATTTTAGATTGTTTGTAGTTTCTTTTGTTGCTTCTAATTATAGAAAATCAAATTTTGCTAGTAAGCGCGTTTGGTTGCTTCTAGGTTGATTACTTTTATGGTTGTTTTTATGTGTGGTTTTTCTCATACATGGCTCGACTGGCCCGTATGTAGCTGTGGTCTCATACGTAGCTTATTTGACTCGTATGTATGTTATTGTCTCATATGCGGCTCGACTGGTTCGTATGTAGCTGTTGGTCTCATACGTTGCTTATTTGGCTCGTTTGTATGTTATTGTCTCATACGCAGCTTGTCTGGCTCATATGTAGTTGTTGGTCCCATACATAGCTTGTTTAGCTCATATGTATTTTTGGTTACTCGTATGCAGCTTCTTAGCTAATACGCAGTTTGTTGTGCTCATCTAGAGTGATATTATTGTCCTTGGGTTATCGACCATCAAGGCATGTGTTTACCTTACTCCTAAGAGACTATGGATGAGTCACTCCTTGTGTACCGTCGGATCTTAACCGGTGTTGGTTAATCGCGGACCGGAGTATGACGAAATCCAACTTCATGGTAGTATCTTGCGAATATGTTCGTATTGCCGAGGTCTTGAATCGATAGGCCATAAACCAGATCCTTAGGAATTCTGGTAAGTCTAGGTTGAGTAGCCTAGTAGAGTTATCTTGCGATGTCCAACTTAAGACCTAGCATGTTGTGTTTATTCTGTTGTCATCCCTAAGATTGTTCAGGGTTAGTGACATCGTTAGGGTAGTAACTTATGACTATTACTACTTAACCTTTACTTATTATCATTTTTCGTCGAAGGGAAAGAGTTGGTGTTAAGGGTGATACCTTATGATCCGACCTGTCCTATAAGCTGACACTAGGAGGTGTTATTAGGTTATACCCTTCTTTTTAAAGGGATACGGTCTGTGTCTTCTCACGATTTGGGAGCACGGGATCCGTATCTCGTCTTTTAATTTCTGAAGTGCCTTGATAAGCGGGAGCGATTCCTATTGGAGCTAGGGGATGAACCCTCCGGAACTCCGTCTTGTCTTGTATCTAAGGGAGAGAAGCCATAGACTAAGATCTGGCTAGGGGGTGGCAGGGGATGCTTCGGGCTAACCTGGTAACCAGCAGAAACTCTAAAGATTCGTCAGATATTTGAGTGAGGTCCGGTGCGCCTGGCGGGATTAGACTATTTCAGAGCCACCTCATCAGTCATGTAATATCTTCAGAAACAAGTCGAGTACAAGTGTAGAATTCATGGCGCGAGTTCAAATCCCTATATACGAAGAAACGGCTTGTTATGGAGTGTATGTAGTATGGGCTGCATACTGTCCCAGAGTCTTGCTTGCATTAGAATAGGAGCATCCTTGCATTAGTAATCTTGCATTAGAGTCTAAGTCATAACATACACTGACACATCAAATATATATACACGTTCCTCTTTTCATCAATCTGTTTGCTATAGTTGAGATTCGCTGCTAGTTATCAGTCTTAAAGCGTCAGTATATGTACTGACGTCCCCACTTCAATAGGTATTGGATTGCAGAAGTACAGGTACAGGTTTCAGGAGGACTCAAGGCAAGAGAAGCAAGGAGGCGATTTCATTTTAAGTTTCCACTGAAATATATGTTCTAATTTAATTTGTAACAATTATTGTAATTTATTCATTATTGTAATTTGTTTATTGTTGGGGAAGCATCCAAGTGAAATACCAAGTGTTGTTCTTTATTCATTGTACTCTGATGTAATTTGTTGAAAGTTGTAATACTTGGGATTGTAAAGGTATTATTGTAACACGTTATAATGTACTGCAATTTTGTAATATTTGGACTTGTAATACATTTGTGTTGAATAAAAAGTTTTAAATTTTCTTGTTTTTATGTATATTGTGGCTAATTGAAGAAATGATTCTGGCTTATGTCACGGTTTCCCAGTGTATAGAAATCGGGGCGTTACAAATGCTCTGCCCACTGCTCGAGCCCCGTCAATAACTCGTCTGCTCCAAACCACGAGTTCAATGCCTTGCTCTCTACACGATCTCCATCAATAACTCGTTGACTCTAAACAACAAGTTAAACGACTTGCTCTTTTCTTTGGCTCCATCAACAACTCGTTGACTCCTAACAACGAGTTCAATACCTTACTTTCCCTCGAGCTTCATCAACAACTCGTTAACTCCAAACAACGAATTCAATGCCTTGCGCTTCTCTCAGTCTCCATCAACCACTCAATGAATCTAAACAATGAGTTCAACGTTCTGCTCACCGCTCAAGCTCCATCAACAAATTATTGACTCCAAACAATGAGTTCAATGCCTTATTCTCCGCTACAAGCTCCGTCAATAACTCGTTGACACCAAACAACGAGTTCAACATTTTTGTCTCCGCTCGAGCCTCATCAACAACTAGCTGACTCCAAACAACGAGTTCAACGCATTCCTTGCCGCTCGAGCTCCATCAACAACTCGTTAATTCCAAACAATGAGTTCAACGCTCTAGTCCATGCTTTGAGCTCCGTTAACAACTCGTTGACTCCAAACAACAAGTTCAATGCTTTTCTCTCTGCTCGAGCCCCATTAACAATTCGCTGACTCTAAACAACGAGTTTAACACCCCGCTTATTGGTCAAGTCTTTCCAACGACCCCTCATCTTCATGCAATAGGCTTGGCATCCAACACCGGCCTAGAATTGTCTCAACCAAACTTGTTGGGCGCAAACTTCAAATTCAACACACAACTTCGTTTTCGAACTGTCTCTATAAACTTGATGGGTGAGAACAACAACTTCTACATCATACTCTGTCTCGCAATTGTCTCTATAAACTTGCTAGGTGTAAATAACAAGTTCAAACATCCGACTCCGTCGCAGAGCTCTCTACAAGCTTGTTGGGCGAAAACAGCAAGCTCAACATCAACTCGATTGCCCCTATAAAATTTTTGGGATCAAACGGCAAGTCCAACATCAACTCTGTCTCAGAGTTCCACCACAAACTTGTTGGGAACCAATAACAAGTTCAAATGACTAACTCATTCTCAGAGTTGCCTCTACAAAACTTGCTGGGCACAGATAGTAAGTTCAAACTTTCAACTTAGTCTCGGAGTTATCCCCAAAAAAATTGTTGGGCGAGACAGTAAGTTCAAATTCCAACTCCGTCTCGAAGTTGTCCCTCAAAACTTGCTGGGCACAAACAGCAGGTTCAACATTTAACCCCGTCACAGAGTTGCCTTTACTCACTTGTCAGGCACAAATGGTAAAAGTTCCTTTACAAAACTTGTTGGGGTCAAACAGCAAGTCCAAACGTCCAACTCTGTCTCCGAGTTGCTTCTACAAAACTTGTTGGGATCAAACAGCAAGTCTTACATCCCACTCCATCAAAGAGTTTCCTTTACCAACTTGCTGGGCGCAAACGGCAAGCTCTACATCAACTCGATTAAGGAATTGCCCCTATAAACTTACCGGGATCAAACGGCAAGTTTAACATCAACTTCGTCTCAAAGTTCCTCCAGAAAATTGTTAGGAACAAACAACGGGTTCAAACGTCCAAATCCATCTTAGAGTTATATTTACTCTACTGAAGGGCATCTAATTGCAAGCTCAATGTACAACTCCGTCATAGAGTTCTTTCAAAACTTGTTAGGCCCAAATGGCAAGTTCATCGTTCAACTCCATCTAGAGTTGTCTTACAAACAGTTTGGGTGCAAACAGCAAGCGCTACGTCCAACTCTGCCTCAGAGTGGTCTTTGCAAACTTGCCGAGATCGGCAAACTATATGCTCAACTCCGTCTCAGAGTTGCATCTACAAAACTTGTTGGGTGCAAACAACAAGTTCAAACAACCAACATTGACACAGAGTTCATTATTAAATTGCTGGGATCAAATGGCATGCTCCACGACCTACTCTGTCTTAGAGTTGTCCCTCCAAACCTGTCGGGATCAAACGACAAGCTCTACGTCCAACTCCATCTTAGAGTGTCTCTACAAATCTACTAGGCGCAAACGGCAAGTTCGATCGTTCAACTCCGTCAGAAGAATTTCCTCAATAGCAACTTTTCTATGAAAACCACATACTTCAAGAACACACAATAAAGGAATCTCTTATATGCACTTGGTTTTATCAAGTAAAGGGGTTACAGGTCGCGTTTGCACCCAACTTAAACCCAAAACTCAAATAGAAGGAGTTCAGGTAGCTTCAAAAATCTCAAAAAATCCAGTAAATTCTCCAAAAAACTCCAAACATTGATGAGTACAAATTAATGGGTACAAAAGAAGAGAAGAAAAGGTCTGGGGTTTATTTCCCATTAGGATATCGGGTTGGGTCTCCAAACCAGACCCACAAATAAAATCCAAAGAAAAACCCTAAGTTTAAGGCGTATGTGGGAATGGATCCAAACCCAGATCCTCTTCAAACCCGAACCCTTACCCTCTTCTCCAAAACATCTGCTTCTTGAAAATCCAAACCTCGAAGATGTCCATCGTCTTCAAGAGAAACACAAGCTTCTCGCCAACCTCCTTCTCATCGAGCTGCTGCTGCTTTGCATCGCTGACCTCAAAGACTCACACGATACCCAAAACAAAGCTCACTAAAGCCCTATGCACCAAGGAAAAGGGGGTGATATCCACATTGTCGAACTCCCAAACACCAACTCGATGAGCTGAACCCACTTGCCGAGCTGCTTCCTAGGTGAGCTCCTTCCGCTTAGCTGCCTCCTTGTCAAGCTCCTCGCCGAGCTGAACTGAATCACCGAGCTACCTCTCTAAAATGCTACCGATCTCAATCTCAAAACCTCGTCGATTCCTTCCTTCCTGGTGCAGTGTCGTCGAACTCGAAGCTTCTAGCCAAGCTCCCTGTTCAAACTTGTCGCTGAGCTTAAAAGCTTCCTGCCGAGCTCCCGTTCAAAACCCTCACCGAGCTCCAAGAGATGCTTTATCTCCAAACTGCCGAGCTCCAAAAATGAGGACTTCCCCGAGCTACCTCTCCAAATCGCCAAGCTTCATATTCTCTTCACCGAGCTCAAGCTCGCAGCCGAGCTGCCAGCCTCGCTGGGCTCCATGCTCTCGTCGCCGAGCTCCGCCTCTTAGCCTAGATGGAAACCCATCTTGCTGAACTCAAAAGCGAAGGGGATAAGATCAGGTCAGCAAAATTATTGGATGAGCTGGAGGGTTGCTATGTCGAATGAGGGCTTTCGGATCTCCAAGAACCAAGCGCTCGATGCCGATCAAAGGTCCGGATGAAGTCACGCTACTGAGCACTCTCCCTAACCCCTTGATTACATCAGCGGGAGAGCTCCTCCTGATCAACAACCTTGATCGCATAAAAAAGTGCACGCAGGTCTGATAATTCATTTTAAAAAGTCTCCAAAATTTAGTTTTAATTCGATAATCAATTAAAAAGTCCAAAATTAGTTATTTAAATTCGGGAAGTTAATTAAAATTTCCAAAAAATATTTTTAAATTGGGTTTATTAATTATAAATTTTGAAAAAGTGATTTTAAATTGGGAAAAAAATTGTTAAAAAAATCCAGAAAAATTCGGAAAAATTCAAAAAATATGGAAAATTCTAGAAATTCCAAGAAAATATTTGCCGCTTTCAGACGCCTCTGATCAATTCAAGGTATCTCCAAGCAGCCTGAATGCTAAGATTGTATTCCAAAATCCAAAAATAAAGTGAACTACTCCCTAAAAGCCAAGATGATTGGCTTTCGGGAGTAGGGGGATTATGATAATGGTAAAAATCGCAATAAATCATGTCCATGCGATTCCAGCACAGATCACAATGCTTTTACAGGCAGATTAATTATAACGGACCTCTTTAACAGGTTCGGACCTTCTCAAGGCTCCTCTACAAGACAAGACCTCTTTCAAGCACATAAAAAGTAACAGATTAGACCCACTAAGAGAAACCCAATCCGTGAAGGTTGTTAGTCAAATATCTTATCCCCAAATAAAAGAGTTTACCTCTTGAGGGGGAGATTCGAATAGAAGATAAGAATTCATAGTCGATCTAATGGATTCATATCAATCTCTTGTACTGTTTCTCAGGCCTATAAATACAACACTCCCTCAGTCAGAAGGTAATCAACAGTTTCTCTTTCAAACTCTGTTTCTCTTTTTGTTCTGACTTGAGCGTAGGAGGGTCTGTCGCCAGGGTCACCCCCGGTGTTTCAGGCTTTCTGCAGGTCCATCAGCCGCATCAGCAACCGTCGGATCCATATCACGGCGTTTAATCAACTATCTAGATTCAATTTCAAGAGTTCTAACCGCATTTGATGGCAAAGATCAAACGTAAAATTTTTAGTGATTTCCATCAATAATTAACCCATTACCTGTTTGCTCCCAAGCCAAAACAAGCAGCAATAGTTTTTGCTGCCAAACTTGAGTTGTTGCTCCTTTAGAAAGAGGAGGAATGAAAGCACATCAAAGAAGAAAAGTTCACATCTTTTCAGTGGCGGAGGGAGGAAGAGAGGAGGGGGGACATTTGGGACCCCAAAAATTTTGTAAAACCCCCTAATATAGACCAAAATTTTTATTTGGCCCCCCAGTTAAAAAAAATTTGGGACCCCCAAGTCTAATCCACCTCTTATTAAAGGCTCAATTAGGTCGATGCCAGGGGAAAAAAATTTGGGACCCCCATTTTGATTCGTCTGCCTCCGCCACTGCATCTTTTCGGCCTTTGACCATACTATGGACGGCCAAGATGAGCAGGGAACACCTCCTAAAGCTTAAGGAGACAAAATTATAGGCAATGATGCCATGAATAACGGTAACACTCTCTCTTTAATTTGTGCACATTTTGCAGGAAATACTAGTGGTGGGCTCACTCCCTCATTACACACAGACAGACACATCTATAACTATTATAATGGGAGCGATGGGGTTGTAAACAAATAAACAATTTTTTATTCCTTAGTGTGTGTGTGTCAACACGTGTAGCGCACGTATTGGTAGATTTTTTTTTGTCCTTTTCATTCCCCCTCCCCATTTTCCCCACGTGCATCGCACGTGCATTACACTAGTAAAATATAATACCAGACTCTGTTCTTCAGCACCAGGCTTTCATTTCAGAATTTTCTGCCCGTACTGACCTTCTTTTTAAAATTATTGAGCAAATTGACCCACTTTTAAAAATATTTATCCAGCTAACACAATTTTGGACACCTCGGCATTAATCGTTCTTAAAAATAACGACATAGATTATTTATATGCCGTTATTTTCAATGGCGACATCTATTAAAAAAAATGACACATAAAATATAATACCACACTCTGTTCTTCAGCACCAGGTTTTCATTTTAGAATTTTTGCCGTACTAACCCACTTTTTAAAAATATTTAGCAAATTGACCAACTTTTGGAAATATTTACCCAACTAACACAGTTTTGGACATGTCAGCATTAATCGTTATTAAAAATAACGACATAGGTTATTTATATGCTGTTATTTTTAATAGAGACATTTGTTAAAAAAAATTTGCATGAAACTATTTGGAGTAACGACATCGGTTTACTTACACCCAATCGTGTACTCTATCTAACTTGGAAAAAAAATGCAAGTCTGAAAAAATTCTATAGCTGATGCCATTGTTTAGAACAGCGGAAACAGCATTACAGATGCCATTATTGGGAATATGGACATCAATTATAATATTCATTGTTAGGGATAACTGATGTCGTTATTTGGAATAGCGGCAACAGTTCATTTAATTACTTATACTTGGCTAATCTATTTCTGTGAACTATTGCCGCTGTTTCTAAGAATGGCAACAGTTATCTCATGCCGTTATTTGGAAGAACGATTGTGGAGGAATAGAGTTTAATGAGTATTATAACTGATGTCGTTATCTTCAACAATGGCATCAGTAATGTTAATGTCGTTCTTGGGGATAACGACATTATTTATAAGCTGTTTCAGCACTTGTTTTTTCTTCAAGAAGGTTCACATTTATATAAGAAATATATTGATGTCGTTGTTCCAAACAGTGGTATGCTAAAAAAATTTAAACTGATGCCACTTTTGGAAGAACGGCATAATATTAACCTTTGCCGTTATTTCCAATAACAATTAATGCTAACGTATCCAAAATTAAGTCAGTTGGATAAATATTTTCGAGAGTGAGTCAGATCGTTCAATATTTTCAAAAAGTGGGTCAGTTGGATAAATGTTTTCGAGAGTGAGTTAGATCACTCAATATTTTCAAAAAGTGGGTCAGTACGAAAAAATTTCTTAATTTTACTAGTGGTGGGCCCTCTCATTACACACAGACACATAACAGATAGCACATTCTCTACTTCAGCACCAGGCTTTACCAAACTACATGATTCTGGTCGTTCTTGGATTAGGTTTTTGTAGGCTAACAACAACATGTAACATGTGCCAGAGCATCCACTATTGTTTTCTATTCTCATTACTAAAGGTAACATTTAGAAATAGCAATAGAAGGAGCACGCTGCAGTCGTTCAAATCTTAAAAACACAAATGACGGATGAACATCATCTGTCTTTATACATATATATATATATATATATTTTATAGGTATTCGTTGATTTTAAACGGAAAAAAACAAAATTCAAAAATAAAGTCAAAAACTGACAAAACGGATGAAGATCATCCGTTTGGTGAGTTTTGACTTTTTTTTTATTTTTTAAATTTTTATTTTGTTTAAAATCATTAAAAAATTAAAAAAAATCTAAAAAGTCAAAAAAAAATAAAATAAAAGTCAAAAACTGACCAAACGGATGAAGATCATTCGTTTGGTGAGTTTTGACTTTTTTTTTAATTTTTTTAATTTTTTTTTGTTTAAAATCATAAAAAAAATCAAAAAATATCAAAAAATCAAAAAAATTAAAATTAAAACACCAAACTCTGTTTGGGTTTTTTTTAGTGATTATTTTTTTTAAAAAAAATTGTTTTCGACGATAGACGAAGGATCTTCATCCGTCTCTCGGTTTTTTTATTTTTTATTTTCCTAGACGGATGATCTTCATCCGTCCATTTCGTCAAACGGATGAACATCTTCCGTCTCCTATATTTAGCAATTGTCTAAAGCCTCTACTAAGTTTAGCAAGTTATTGTGCATTTCTATCCTAATTTTTGAGTTTTTAGTAAACGACTGCGAAGCGTTTTTCTAAACCTATTTCTAATTTTTGGGTTTTTAGCCAACGACAGTGGATGCTCTTAGTATTACTAGTGTACCTATATTTAAGGTTCCAGGATGATGTGGTAACGTAGAGCGACCTGGGACGTTGATCACGTGATGGGCTCGCCCGCAGAGTGAATTGGACATGCGTGGTTAGGTTGCGATGTGGCGCGATTGGGAGCCTCAATTACGAACGTTATCACGCATTTGGACGATCGGACGGTCGAAAATTGAGTGGAGGTGGTGAATGAGTGTGTGCACGAATTAAGGTATACATGAATTCCTACTTTTGCTCTCCTTTTTCTATTTGAAAATGAAGAAGAAAGAAGAGAGGGATACATTCTTTTTCTTATTAGCATAATATATAGATATAATTATTATTATTATTATTATTATTATTATTATTATTTTGTAACTGGTGGAAAGAGAAACCCTATAAATGTTTTTTTTTTTTGGTAGCTGTAGGCTCTCAATCATACACAGGAGGGCACAGATGATTGGATTAGTAAAAACACAATAATCACTTCAATTCATGTGGTCCCCAGAAGGGTTTTAAATTTGGGGGCATGTGGATGGCAGGATGGGTGTCTAGGGTTTCGCCACCTCTTCAGCTTTTGTGGGGTAAAATATTACTATAATTTTTGTGGTTTCTCAGGCTAGAGTAACCAAGAAAATATTGTTTTGAGGGTCACATATATAGCATTTGGGTTGTAACTTGTAAGGCAAATGGTGTGTACAACTGTCCAAGACAGCCATTATGGGTGATGATGGGTGGTGCTTCCCTTGCTTTTTATGTCTACATAGCTGGTCCGTGCTTGAAATGCACTTGAGGGACACCCCACCAACACTTCGTGAGTGAGAATGTGCCTTTGAGAGAGAGCTTGAGCTTTAGATAATGGTCCAGAATAGGTGAAACCTAAAAGTAAAGGGTTGTAGTGGCCTTTGCATGTGTACAACGGTGGTCGCAGTTTATTTGTTGCTGGTGTGAGAACAGGTTGCATTTATTCTTTCAAAATTTCTGTATATTAGGAAAAGTCGGATTTGAATACCATATAAAGTAGATACTTGATATGGCTAAAAATAGGACTAAATCAGGACAGTACAATTCGGACACGAATCTTAAAGTTCACAGGGGCAAAACGGTAATTTTCCCTACAGATGAGTCCGAAATGGAAACTGGGTCTCTTCTTCAGGGCCCAACAACCCATAAACGGATCCGCCCTATGGGATATGGGTCCCAACCTGTTACAAGCCAGTTCAGGATGATATGGAAAAATCCAAATTCGTCCTTATCTCGAAGATGTGGTTTTAACCACTTCTATCCATCCACACCGGAAAGTAGAGATTTGTTCTTATATCAAAACGGATCACCTACGGCGACTATAAATACCCCTCACCCCCCTACCGTTACAAGGTAATGAATCTTTGCCTACCTAAAGCTCTTTCTTAATCTACTTGGTTATTGACAAGAGCGTCGGAGGATTCGTCGCCGGGATCCATCCCGATGTTTCGAACTTTGTGCAGGTTCGTGGCAGCGGCAAGAAATGAGTCAACATATAGGCAGAGTCAACAGGTTCGCTCTACTGTTTTCCTTTAAAGAACTTACAAATTCGTCTGTTTGCTCCCACACCCGAAATCTGCAGCAACAGATTGGCACCGTCTGTGGGAACACAAATGCAGCGATCCAGTCCTCTCCCATCATCTCAACTAGTTTCGAGCCATGCCACCAAAGAAGGGGAAGACCACGGTCTCCAACCGCAGAGAAACTCCCACACCTTCTCCTCCTCTAGTACTTAAGGTTCCCCGTCAACCCACACAATAAGTCCAGCAGCCTGGACATCCTCCTCTTCAACCGGTCCAGCAACCACAGTCTGGACGGCCTCTTCCTCAACAACCTCAGCCCCAGCTGGCTCCTCAAGGGCAACAAGAGGCTGCCGGGGGACCCTCCCGCTCGAGTCGACAGGGGCAGCATCCTCATCGCGACCATATGTCGGTACACAACCCCTCGTCTGACTCCATGGCCTCCCATAGTCCTCCTACGCCAAAGGATCTCTGGAATATCATCATCAACAGGCAGTATCCGGAAGATCTCCGGACCCGCCTAGATGAGAGGCAGACCCATGATGGGATACCCCACCAAGAGCATCACAGGGGGTCCAACGATCCGGTCCCCCCGTAGGCCGGATCACAAAAGGTCCAACTCTCCTAGGAGGCGGAGGGAGTCGCCCCGGCACCATCAAAGGAGAAGCCGCTCTCCGGTCGGCCGACCCACTCCTCGGGGCCACTGAGAGCAGGAGGCCCCTGTCACGAGGGCAGAGTTTCAGTAGTTCCAAGAGGCAGTCTTGAGGGCCCTTAATGTTGCCCCTGACCATGACCAGCGGGTGCCCAGTCCTCAACCTGCCCAGGACCATAGGCGTCGTACCCCTAGTCCTAAACCTACCGAGACTATAGGCGTTGCACGCCCAATCCTCAAGCGGCCTCGAGCTATCGTCGTCGTACTCCCAGTCCCCTTTCATGCGAGGAAGAATCTTAGGCCTCAGCAAGGCATGACTAGAGGGAAGACTCGGTATACAGCCATCTCCACGAGATGGACAGGCACCTTGGCCGGCTAGACAGAGAGGTGGAGCAACAGGCGAGGAACTTCCGCCCCAGCAGACCCCCATTCTCTCAGACCATCATGGAGGCACCAGTCCCAGACAACTTCAAGTCACCTCACTTTGAATCCTACAATGGGGAGTCCGACCCCGCTGATCACATTAAGAGTTTTAAAACTCTAATAATGATACATCAGGCATCAGACGCCCTCCTCTGCCGGACTTTCCCGGCCACTCTGAAGGGGCTTGCAAGGGAGTGGTACTCCCGTCTAGCCCCGACCTCCATCTTCTCCTTTGATCAGCTCAAAGCCCTCTTCCTGACTCACTTCGTGAGCAGCCTCCGAGCCGAAAAGACCAACACCTCCCTCCTTTTGCTTCACCAAAGGAAGGGTGAGTGGCTGAGGGACTATGTCAAACGGTTCACCGCGGAGGCCAGATCCATCGCCTTCCTGGACCAGTCCGTGGCTTCCGCCGCCTTCCAATCCAATGTCGCCAACGACAACCTCTGAGCATCTCTTGCCAAGAAGCCCCCTCGGGATTTCTCAGAACTCCTACTTAGGAGTGAGAAATACATTCGAGTGGAAGAAGCCCTCTCTCGCCCTGCTTTTGAAGGATCGTCTTCTAGGAACAAATGAAAGGGCGCTGAAAAAAGAAGGAGCTAAGAAGCTCCAAAAGGACAATGGGGGCCAACGTCGCCCACATCACCGCTTCAAGAAGTTCACTCCGCTCAATGTGAGTGTCTCAGCCATCATGATGGAGGTTGGGAAAGAGGGCCTTCTTCTGCCCCCTTCAAAGATGAACACCCCCGGGAAGAAGAGGAACCAGGACAAGTGGTGTCACTTCCACAGGGACCACGGCCACGATACGGATGACTATCGGGCCCTGAAGGACGAGATCGAGGCCCTCATTCAGGGAGGGCAGCTCTCTAGGTTCGTGAGGAAGGACAGGGCCGATCCACCTCCACCCCCCAGAGGGGCTAACAAGCGAACTGAACAACGTGCAGAGACCCCGGACGTCAAAGCCGAAGCCATCTAGCACCTCATACACGGAGGCCCAAGGGTGGGAGATTCCAACTCCTTCCGAAAAGCTTCATCCGAGAAGTGAATGTCATACAGAACCATCCTCCCCCGAGGGGTCTTGGGTTCCTATTACATTTTCTGATAGGGACTTGGAGGGCGTCCGGACGCCCCACTGCGATGCCCTTGTTATAAACCTCTACATGGCCAATTTCGATGTACGCCGGGTCCTAGTTGACAACGGTAGTTCGGTCAATATTCTCTTCTTGGATGCATTCCAGGGCCTTCAGCTATCAAGAGATCGAATCAAACCAGCTGGTTACACTCTTCAAGGATTCACCGGGATGTCGGTGATGATCGAGGAAGTTATAACCCTCGACATGATCGCTGGCAAAATCCTGGTCACCCGGACTGAGCTGATGGACTTCATGGTGGTAGACGTAAAAGTTGCCTACAACGTCATCCTGGGTCGACCAGGTCTGGCCTCTCTCCAGGCCATACCATCGGCCTATCGTATGAAAATGAAGTTCCCCACCTCGGCAAGAGTGGGAGAAGTAAGAGGGAGCCAGGAGGCGGCTCGTAAATGTTACATAACCTCGGTGGGAGGGCCGGTCCTCTCCCTTGAAGCCCTCGAACTCCCACAAGGAAGTAGCCAAACCATCTCTGAGCCGGTCGACGAGCTGGAGGAAGTTGCCTTCTCGGAAGGAGATGCTACCAAGACATTTCAGATCAGCAAGGCCCTTCCTCCCACCATCAAAGAGGACATCTCCCAATGTATAAGGGAGAACCGCGATCTTTTCGCCTGGACCGTAGCTGATATGCCCGAAATCTCAGAAGAACTCTTGATGCATCACCTCAATGTTGCTCCGGGAGTTAAACCTATCCAGCAGAAGCGACATAAATTTGCTCTCGAACGCTAGCAAGCTATCAAAGAAGAGGTCGAGAAGCTCTTGAATGCTCGGTTCATTCAGGAGGTAAATTACCCTGAATGGTTATCCAATGTGGTAATGGTTGAAAAGGCCAACAGGAGCAGGAGAATATGTATCGACTTCACTGACCTCAACAAAGCTTGTCCGAAGGACCCATTCCCCTTTCCGAACATTAATGCTCTAATCGATGCGACCTTCGGCCACGAACTCCTGAGCTTCATGGATGACTTCTCTGGGTATAACCAGATCCGGATGTTCCCGCCTGACATTCCGAAAACCTCGTTCGTAACCAACCAAGGCCTATACTGCTACCGGGTCATGCCCTTCGAGATAAAAAATTCCAGAGCTACTTACCAATGCCTTGTTAATAAGGTCTTCAGAAAGCAGATAGGCCATAACATGAAAGTCTATGTGGACGACATGTTGGTCAAAAGCGTCAGCGGACAAGATCATGTCTTTGACCTCCAGGAAGCTTTTGAGGAATTAAGAAGGCACAACATGATATTGAATCCGAGCAAGTGCACCTTCGACGTCTCGTCCGGTAAATTTTTCAGGTTCATGGTTAGCCAGAGGGGCATAGAGGCCAACCCTGAGAAGATCCAAGCCATGCTCAATATGGCTCCCCCTCTAATGTTAAAGAAGTGCAGAGGCTCATGGGACGCCTCACGGATTTAGGGCGTTTGTTCTACAAATCAGGGGAGAAATGCCTCCCGTTCTTCAAAGCCCTGAGAGGAGCGAAGGGCTTTGAATAGGGGCAACAACAGCAAGAGTCTTTCGATCAACTGAAGGCCTACTTGGTAAACCCCCACTCTTGAGCAAGCCGAAGCCTAGTGAAGCCCTCTACATATACCTAGCAACTTCGGAGCAGACCCTCAGTGCCGTCTTGGTAAGAGAGGAGGATAAGATGCAACGGCCAATCTACTACGTGATTAAGGTCCTTAGGGACGCAGAACTCTGCTACCCGAAGGTAGAAAAGATGGCATGCGCATTGGTCATGGCAGCACGAAAACCTTACCCCTATTTCTAGTCCCACTCGGTGGTCATTCTTACCGACCAGCCGCTGAAGCAAGTTCCCCATCGGGACGTCTAATGAAATGGTCCATAGAGCTTAGCCAGCACGACATCAGCTACCAACCCCAAACTACCATCAAGGCACAAGCCCTAGTGGAGTTCATAGTGGAGAGCACCATTCCTGACCCCTGTGAGTCGATTGAGGAACCCCCATTCTGGACCGTGTATATTGACGGGTCCTCGTGCACTGACGGAAATGGGACGGGGTAATCTTGACCGATCCCGACGATTTTGTTCTGCAATACTCCCTCTATATAAGCTTTTGCGAGTCGAACAACGAGGCTGAGTACGAGGCCCTTATAGCAGGACTTTATATAGCTCGCAAAGTTAGGGCCAAACGTATCAAGATTTTCAGTGATTCACAGCTAGTCGTGAACCAAGTATCTGGGGAGTACGAAGTGAGAGGCGATCGCATGGCAAGGTACTTGGCAGAGGTCAAAGGGCTGCTGGCTTTATTTGAAGATGCTCAACTCCAGCGAGTCCCCTGAGGGGAGAACGCATAGGCGGATGCGCTCTCAAAGCTCGTCTCCTCCCCCTTCTAGGGTTTGGAGCAGACCGTATTGATAGAGGTCCTCCTGAGCCCCAGTATCGAGGAAGACAGCCCCGAACCGATGGAAACCCTGCCACTAACACTTGGGAAAAATTGGATGAAACCTCTGCTCGAATACCTCAGAAAAGGAGTTCTTCCAGCAGACCTAAGAGAGGCTAGAAGAGTCAGGACCAGAACCGAATGGTATACCCTCATTGGAGGAGTCATGTACAAATGCTCCTATACTCTGATAGACGGTAGGCCCTATCTAAGATGTCTCTCCCCCGAAGAAGCACACTATGCCCTGAAGGAGTCTCGCGAAGGAATGTGTGGCACGCACTTGGGAGCAAGATCCCTAGCCCGTAAAATTTTAAATTACGGCTACTTGTGACCCACACTTCTTAGCGACTCTGAACAGTACGTCTGCCAATGCGGCTCCTGCCAAAAATTTCTCCAATCCGTCGCTTACCACAAGCCCAGCTCTCCTCCCTAGCTAGTCTGATTCCTTTCGTAATGTGGGGGATGGACTTGCTCGGACCGTTTCCCCCAGTGCCAGGCCAACTGAAGTTCCTCATCGTGGCAATAGATTATTTCTCCAAGTGGATCGAGGCTGAGCCCCTCGCAACGATCACAGAGAACAAGGTCCAGAGGTTCTTTTGGAAGAACATTGTCTGTAGCTTCGGCATACCCCGTATCCTAGTAACCGACAATGAAAATCAGTTCGCAGGGGAAACTATTCGCAACTTCTGCACCGACCTCGGTATCCAGTAGCGATTCTCCTCAATATCCCACCCTCAATCCAACGGCCAAGCGGAGAATACTAACCGACAAATACTCTCCAACCTAAAAAAGAGACTCGATAAATCCACCAAAGGATTATGGATCGAACAGCTTCCCAGCGTGTTATGGAGCTATCACACCACGAAGAGAGCCCCGACAGGAGAGTCCCCCTTCAATATCACTTATGGCTTCGAAGCCATCATCCCCCTAGAGGTCGGCCTACCTTCGCCTCGTTTGAGCACCTACAATGAAGAGCAAAATGTGAACCAGCTTCGCAGCAACTTGTACCTCATCGATGAGATCCACGAAAGATCCTCCATCCGACAAGAGACTTACCGACGTAGGATAACACAGTCTTACAATAAGAAAGTCCGCCCTGCTAATCTTAAAGAAGGAGATCTAGTGCTCCGGAAAATCTCTTTCCCAAGCAAGAAGGGCAAGCTGGCACCCAACTAGGAAGGTCCATATAGGGTCTCCAAAGTTATCCACCCTGGCGCATATCAACTCGAAGACCTGGGGGGGCAAGCGAGTGCCGAGGACATGAAATGGAGAGCACTTGTTGAAGTACCAAGAAGGTGTTTAAACACCGCTCCAAGCAACTTCTCCATGAATGTTCTCCATAAAACATGTTAAAGTTTCTCTTTTTTCTTTATCAAAGTGTAATAGCGGCTCAAAACTTAGAAGCGGCTGCCTAAGTGTTTTCAATAAAAGTGATCTACCTCCTGCAAATTCTCTATTCTGAGTATTGTAACACCTGTTTTTTTTAATTCCTCGATTATTTGGTTTAAATTATTTTAAAATATGTTTCTGAGTATATTTACCCCTATTAACTGATTTTATTAGTAATAGAATGATTAAATTGATATTTTGGGGTAAACGGGAAAAAAAAATGAAAATATAGGAGTTTTGAGCTGAGTTTTCTCGGAGGCGACGAATCCGATTTGACCCGAATTTTTTTTGGGGCGTTATTACATTGTAGGGGGTTGATAAAATGCTAAATTAGTAGAGTTTTTATGTTGTGACATTTAGTTGCAAATTTTGTTGAAATAAGCCATTTTAGGTCTCTTTTTTTTAGTAAATGGGCTTAAAGCCCATAACCCTATTCCTAACAATTTTTAAATACCCTAAAAATCCCTAAATGGTCATTTTCACTACTCCTTCTCTCCCCCTTCTCTCCTGGGCTGATCGAACACAAGGAAAAGGGAAAGAAAAAAAAAAACCCATTTAGAAACCTAGCTAGGGTTTTGAAAAACCCATCCAAATCTCCACCTCCAAATCAAATCTTTTGGGGTTTTGGTAGTGTTTTGAGTTCTCTTCCACGTGGTGGTGTTCGTTTTTCCCGAAGCTTCCAAAAAGGTATAAGAAATTGTATGTTAGTTTAGCAAATTGTATGTTTTTCATTTCTTTCTCTAGAAATTGATGTAGGGAGTTGTAGAGAGCATATAGAACATGTTAGAAGTTAGTATTGGTGGATACCATAGTGAAATCATGAAAATCTAATTTTGCCATATAGCTAAATTTTCGAGTTTGTGAAGTGGAGTAGGAAACTTGCTTCTAGCTAGTTTAGAAATTTCATGGGAGGTTGGGGAGTAGTGTGAGAGTGTTAATATGAATTTAGAATGAGTTTTGTAGCCTTAGAATTTAATGAAAATGATTCGAGAATAAAAAGGGTTATTTTTGCACGCCGGGTGTTCGGAGAAACGCCCGAGCGAAAGTGAAGTGAGCATTTGATATATCTGGTGGTGTAATTAAGTTTTATTATTGTCATTAATCCTAATTTGAGATATTGGGAATAAGAGAGTAAGGAAAGTAGGAGATAGAGAATTTTCTTAGTAATAAGTTTCCGATTAATCAATGAATTTTTGTATGGGGATCCGAATTCGAAATCCATCGATGTAGCTCACCTACATATGTCATTTGTGACACGTGGGTGAAGACGGATTCGAATTTGGAGGTTCGTAGGCGGAGTTTTGAGTTTTGAGCTAATCGGTTCTATAATTTTCCTATTAGGTTGAAAAAGTTGAACTTCGACTGGCTACCGGGCGGACGTGGGACATCGTTTGCTCGATCCGTCAGGTGAGTATGTTGTATTTATAAATATTTTATACTGTGGCCAAATTTCGTGGCTTTTTGATAGGTTTTGTAAAAGTTATAGCAAAAATTGATTTTCAAGAAAAATACGGATTTTTGGGGCCCGAAAATGGGTTTTTGTGATATGTGGTGAAATTAACTATTTTAAGTGTATAAAACCTATATTATGGATTAATGTGACGTGTTGAAGTATAAAACTTAAATATATTAAATCGTTTATGCGTATTTTTATCCCGTGCATGTTTTGTGCATGTTTTTGGGGTAGATAGGCCGATATAGGCAATCGGGTATATGCGGAGCCTGGTGTATGGGCTAGCATGCTGTGGACGGATGCTATGAGGTGTAATTAGATGAAATTAGTGGTTGTGATCATGTTTTGAAGATCTGTGTAATTATAGTGCCGATTTTGTGCATGTTTTGGGGCATATAAGCCATTATAGGTGATTTTATCTATATGAAACATGATGTATGAGCTAGTATGCTATAATTAGATATTATAAGACTTAATTAGAGGAAATAAGTGGTTTTGGCCCCTTATGATGGGAAACCCGCATGTGTGATGTTTATTTGTAATATATATATATAGATGATTATGATGTGTGATGCAATAATTGACGAAATTAAATAAGTGGGTGCATGTTTACATTTTAATTATGTTTGAAATGAATTAATGGGCAATAATATGACATGTTGGTTTATATAATAAATGACTTGGTGTATGTTTATATGGGATTTAATGAAGTAGCGAATAGCATGGTATTCATAATGGGTGATGATATGGTAAGTTAAATAACATGATGGTTTCTATGTTAAATGACATGGGATATGCATATATATATGTATGATACAATGAGATGATAATAAATATCGTGGACATCAGATGTGCATCAAACGCAAGATAAAAGGTGAGATGGTAAGTGTTAATAAAATGTGTTATTATTCTTGTGATTAAAGTCAAGGATGTGGCTATTGTTGAATTTAAAGCTGTGATGCTTTATGTTGATAAAGTAAAATGGAAAGATGCAATGATTAATGCTAATAACAGATGGCTTGTTGACCAGTACCTACAGCAATCCTGGGGGTTTGGGCTAGACCTCCTAACACCCAAGGACCGGCTTGGGGTAAGTGGACCCAAACTATGTTTGGGGTAAGTGGATTTTATCGCCCAAGCTATCGGCTTGAGGCCCGGTTTCCCTCGATGACAGCTGTCGCGAGGACGTACCCAGTTTATCTGGGGTAAGTGGTTTTTCCCTCGATGACAGATGTCGCGAGGACGTACCCAGTTTATCTGGGGTAAGTGGTTTTTCCCTCGATGACAGACGTCGCGAGGAAGTACCCAGGTTACCTGGGGTTAGTGGCTTTTTCCCTCTTGGCTTCGGCTGGGAGGACGTACCCAAGTTCTACTTGGGGTAAGTGGTTCCCTCGCTAGTTCGGCTAGGAGGAAGACGTAGCCTCGGACGAGTAAGACTCTGTGTGAGCATCGGGCCGCGTGTTTACTGGGCTGTCGGCTTTCAGTATGTTGGGATACTGTGGCTCACTGGTCGACAAACTAATAAAATAAATAAGTGTTAATAATAAATGTGGTAGTAAAAGAAAGTGGATAGTAAAATGTGAATTGTGCGTGGAAAAGACAGTGGATAGTAAAATGTGTATTGTGCGTGGAAATGAAAGTGGACAGTAAAATGTGAACTGTGTGTGGAAAAGAAAGTTGTGTGAATGAAGTAAATGTGAAAGTGAACGTGCTATGAGTTAATATATGAAAAGAAGTGATAAATGCAGCTTGTGATTAATTTAAGATGTAAATAATAAAAAGAGATGTGTTATCATGAATAATACGGAGTAATTGTATTATGTGTGTGATCATTAAAGTAAAATATAGTTGATATGAGTTGTACCTTGGAATTGTGTCAAGGAACTACCTGCCCGCAATTTCAGTGGAAATTGTGGGAACTACCTGCTTTGGCATAATTCGCAGGGTGAGTGGATATAATAGTGGTAATGATTAATAGAAATGAGAAATAAAGTGAAGTAAAGATGATAAGTGAATGAAGTGAAATTAATAATCAAGCTATCGGCTTGAGATGTGATGTGATATTACCCAAACTGTGTGTTTGAGGTACGGTGATTATTACCCAAGCTATCGGCTATGGGATGTGATATGTAGTGACCCCAGAGTGTGTTTGGGGATTAAGTGAAAATGATAATAAGAAATATAATTCTTATAAGAATGAGAATTACTAAGTGGAGTAATGAGATGTGAATGAGTTATAGAACATGGTTTTGATGTAACCAGTATAAGTATTCTATTAATGATGTGTTAATGATGTGATGAAATGTGAGAGCATTGCAATAAGCATTAAGATGTTATATTTGCGTTATGAGACTTGAATGAATGTGGCATTATGAGAATAGAAGCATATAGGAAAGAAGTGATACTTGTTGTATTTTAATAAAATAAATACCCGTATTATGAGACTGGTTATGAAAATGGTTATTAAGAGTGTAGGTTGTATTATGAGTTGTATTCCCATAAAGGGTTATTAATGAAAGGAGTAATAACATTATGTAGTTATATTCATATAATGCTATTATGACGATACTTGTGGAAGAATGAATATTTGGGTTAGAGAAGATAAATTGAAAAGTAATGGATTGTATGTGTATTCGTATTATGCGGATGTAAAATAAGAATATATATATACGAGGTTGAGGTGAAGTATATTATATATATACGAGGTCGAGGTGAAGTATATTATATATATACGAGGCTAAGGTGAAGTATATTATGAAATGTGGGAAGTTATGGATAATTGAACAGTTGAATGCAGGATTGGCAAAGTATTTGATATATCGTCGTATCGATGATGTTGTTGTGTTCAGGATTCGGGTAGCATTATCTCAACGTGGTATTTGTAAGTTTAAATTATTTTCTTTATACTATTTTAATTTGTTATTAGATTAATAACTATACTCACACCAGAAATGGCTAACCCCTTAGTGTTTGGGGGGTTAGGGAAGTCTGAGGACTACCCTAGGTCCCCCACTGTTGCAGGTTCTCATCAGTGCAGAGGTGAGGCGTGGAGTGGTAGTATAACTTTTTATTTTAAAAATTTGTACTATTTAGTTATAGGAATAGTGAAATTTATGATTTAAATTGTATTATGAGTGTATAAGCCTGTATATGACGACGATGAGTATAGTGTGAGGTGGTGTGGTATGTTGGTGACCCGTACCCATCTCGTCGTGGAGTACCAGGCTCTGTGGTAAGTTTTACAATGATTTTTCTAAGATTTTACCTCGTTTTTCAAAGAAATTCATAGTTTTTAATTGATATTTGATAATCCGTTATGAGTTTGGCCCCCAGAGCATTATATTATATTGCCTGTATGTATCTGCTCATTTTGGCCTGGGGAGCCCATGAAAATATTATGTGGTTTGTGAGCTACGGAATTTTGAGCAGAATTCCGTAAGCTTTTTGTGTTTCGGGGCAAAATTTACAGGGGAGACTCTGCCAAAATTTTTCCTGAAATGTAACTTTCTTAGTTTATAATTAAAGTGATATAGAAATTGAAAGAATTGAAATTGGAGACTTAGTTTTGAAAAAAAAAAAAAAAAAAAAAAATTGGGGCGTTACAGTTTGGTATCAGAGCTTAGGTTAACTAGGAATTTGTTAATCCTAGTGATCTTGCTATGTGAGTATGGGTTCATTATTGCTTAGTTGGAGATAGAGACTGTGGTTTATGCGGGTGTTTTGTTGAAGAAAAGATTCTATCGTGGAATGGTGTGATCCCCATTAGACTTTGGTCTGACCTTGAGTCAGCATTTCCTTTCATGACCCTGCATATGGGTTGATCTCTGTAGAAATCCCGGTGTGAATTTGCGCACTACTGGAGTATTCCATTATATTGATTGTTGTGTGCCGTAAGGGGCTATTCCCTAGAGATCTTCTGTAGGTCTTATGGGCATGTCTTATAGGTGTATATTTTATAGACTGAGGAATGATATGTGGTTATGGATTTTATCCCATATTTGGAAAGATTGATTGGTTGTAGAAGGTTATGTAGGTCATCTGTGTAGTTGGGGTGTGGTGTAGGGAGGATTCGGGTGAGATAGCCCGATGAAACCCAGTTTTGATTGTATGTAATGCCTTGGACGATGAAATTATACTCGTTGGGTTTGGTGGAAATATCTAAGGCGATGATTGAGATTGTTGATGTGGTTTGCCAAGTTTCTAATTTATTCGATGGGATTTTTGGTCCCTCACCCTGGTGAAAGTTCAAAATTAATTTGATATTGGTATGACTCCTATTTCTAAATCAGCTTGTGCTCTAGCACTTTAGGAATAAGGAGAGATGAAGGAGAATTTGAGGTGATGTTTTTGGAAAGGATTATCGGCTGAAGTGATACGCCATTGGGCGCTCGGCAGTTTTGTAACAAGGAAGATAGTTCACCGAAAAGGTGTGTTAAGTAAGGGGATTATTAAGTATTTATTGTTGAGAATAGATAGTTTGATGGATTTAGTTGCGGGGAGTGCCACTAATCTCCCGGCTAGAGTTGCGCACCGAGTACTATTAGATAATCTTTGAAGAGAGAAAAGATCTCAGGAATTGTTTTTCGTACTCGGTATGAACTATATGAGTTCTTAGTGATATCTTGGGACTGGCGAACATCCCTGCAGTTTTTATAAATTTGACGAATTGGGCCTTTCACCCTTATACTGACAGGGTATGATTGTATATGTGAATGATATTTGGTGTATAATTGTTGTATGGTGGAGCACTGATCGATAGGTTGGGGCCGAAAGTGGTATGCTATGTCTGTAAATTGCCAATTATGGAGGCGAGAAGTGTGAATTTTGGGACACATTGTGTCTGTTGAAGGCGTATTTATGGATCTGAAGAGAATTACAAATGGTGAAAAGACGGGAAGTAACCATTGGATGTGTTGGAAATTCATAGTTTCTTGGTTTTAAGTGGCTATTATCGGAGGTTTATTCCTCGGTTTTCCCTTATTGTTGTATCGATAACTCATTTTATCATAAAGAATGAGCCGTTGGTATGATCCGAACCGCGTGGATAGATATTTTCAAGGGTTAAGGGAAGATGAACGACAACTCATGTTTTGATCATCCCGAGAAGGGAGTGCATGTAGTATCGGATCAGGTGGAGTTTGATGCCTGAAGGCATGCTTGTGGCTTATATCTTGAGGCAGTAGGAAAATTTTTGTCATTATCGTAGACTTGTTCTTGATGTGGATGCTTTGTGGTAGCAGGTGACAGAGATTGTTCATTATATTAAGTATATTGTCTATCCTGGTGGCATGAAGATATATCAAGATTCTAGGAGAATATTTTAATGGACCGGAACGAGGAAGAATATTAATTATCAGGTGAGTATGGATAAACCTCTTTTGAGGTGTGTAGTCGACAAAAGAAAAGGTAACGCAGATCAGCGGCGAAAGCCTCCAGAAGTTAGAAGTTGGAGATTGGGCGTTCTTAAAGGTATCCCTTATCCATGGAGCACTCCGTTATAGGAACCGGGGGAAAGTTAGACCCGAGGTATGATGGCCCTTCATAGTTATAGAAAGAATTGGAATTTTGGTATATTGTTTGAAGCTTACCTCAGAGATGTTAGGCATTCTCGACGTATTTCCTGTTTTATGTTGAATAAGTGTGAGAGATCAATCTCAAGTTATGGAGCCATCACAGATTAAAGTCCAGCTGGACATGGTATTGGATGTGGCATATTCTATGAAACTAGTGGTTATTGTCGGTCGATAGTGCGGCAGACCAGACGACGAGTTGTTCAGTTGTTAATAGTGCAATGAGGTAGTGATGCTGATAATGTACCTGGAAATCCTAGGTAATGGTGTGGAGGAGGTATCTTGAATTTGTTCGAGGAGTTTTCTTAACCCCATAGCTCGAGGACGAGCTTCTTTTGAGGTGTGTAGAATGTAACACCTGTTTTTTTTAATTCCTCGATTATTTGGTTTAAATTATTTTAAAATATGTTTCTGAGTATATTTACCCCTATTAACTGATTTTATTAGTAATAGAATGATTAAATTGATATTTTGGGGTAAACGGGAAAAAAAAATGAAAATATAGGAGTTTTGAGCTGAGTTTTCTCGGAGGCGACGAATCCGATTTGACCCGAATTTTTTTTGGGGCGTTATTACATTGTAGGGGGTTGATAAAATGCTAAATTAGTAGAGTTTTTATGTTGTGACATTTAGTTGCAAATTTTGTTGAAATAAGCCATTTTAGGTCTCTTTTTTTTAGTAAATGGGCTTAAAGCCCATAACCCTATTCCTAACAATTTTTAAATACCCTAAAAATCCCTAAATGGTCATTTTCACTACTCCTTCTCTCCCCCTTCTCTCCTGGGCTGATCGAACACAAGGAAAAGGGAAAGAAAAAAAAAAACCCATTTAGAAACCTAGCTAGGGTTTTGAAAAACCCATCCAAATCTCCACCTCCAAATCAAATCTTTTGGGGTTTTGGTAGTGTTTTGAGTTCTCTTCCACGTGGTGGTGTTCGTTTTTCCCGAAGCTTCCAAAAAGGTATAAGAAATTGTATGTTAGTTTAGCAAATTGTATGTTTTTCATTTCTTTCTCTAGAAATTGATGTAGGGAGTTGTAGAGAGCATATAGAACATGTTAGAAGTTAGTATTGGTGGATACCATAGTGAAATCATGAAAATCTAATTTTGCCATATAGCTAAATTTTCGAGTTTGTGAAGTGGAGTAGGAAACTTGCTTCTAGCTAGTTTAGAAATTTCATGGGAGGTTGGGGAGTAGTGTGAGAGTGTTAATATGAATTTAGAATGAGTTTTGTAGCCTTAGAATTTAATGAAAATGATTCGAGAATAAAAAGGGTTATTTTTGCACGCCGGGTGTTCGGAGAAACGCCCGAGCGAAAGTGAAGTGAGCATTTGATATATCTGGTGGTGTAATTAAGTTTTATTATTGTCATTAATCCTAATTTGAGATATTGGGAATAAGAGAGTAAGGAAAGTAGGAGATAGAGAATTTTCTTAGTAATAAGTTTCCGATTAATCAATGAATTTTTGTATGGGGATCCGAATTCGAAATCCATCGATGTAGCTCACCTACATATGTCATTTGTGACACGTGGGTGAAGACGGATTCGAATTTGGAGGTTCGTAGGCGGAGTTTTGAGTTTTGAGCTAATCGGTTCTATAATTTTCCTATTAGGTTGAAAAAGTTGAACTTCGACTGGCTACCGGGCGGACGTGGGACATCGTTTGCTCGATCCGTCAGGTGAGTATGTTGTATTTATAAATATTTTATACTGTGGCCAAATTTCGTGGCTTTTTGATAGGTTTTGTAAAAGTTATAGCAAAAATTGATTTTCAAGAAAAATACGGATTTTTGGGGCCCGAAAATGGGTTTTTGTGATATGTGGTGAAATTAACTATTTTAAGTGTATAAAACCTATATTATGGATTAATGTGACGTGTTGAAGTATAAAACTTAAATATATTAAATCGTTTATGCGTATTTTTATCCCGTGCATGTTTTGTGCATGTTTTTGGGGTAGATAGGCCGATATAGGCAATCGGGTATATGCGGAGCCTGGTGTATGGGCTAGCATGCTGTGGACGGATGCTATGAGGTGTAATTAGATGAAATTAGTGGTTGTGATCATGTTTTGAAGATCTGTGTAATTATAGTGCCGATTTTGTGCATGTTTTGGGGCATATAAGCCATTATAGGTGATTTTATCTATATGAAACATGATGTATGAGCTAGTATGCTATAATTAGATATTATAAGACTTAATTAGAGGAAATAAGTGGTTTTGGCCCCTTATGATGGGAAACCCGCATGTGTGATGTTTATTTGTAATATATATATATAGATGATTATGATGTGTGATGCAATAATTGACGAAATTAAATAAGTGGGTGCATGTTTACATTTTAATTATGTTTGAAATGAATTAATGGGCAATAATATGACATGTTGGTTTATATAATAAATGACTTGGTGTATGTTTATATGGGATTTAATGAAGTAGCGAATAGCATGGTATTCATAATGGGTGATGATATGGTAAGTTAAATAACATGATGGTTTCTATGTTAAATGACATGGGATATGCATATATATATGTATGATACAATGAGATGATAATAAATATCGTGGACATCAGATGTGCATCAAACGCAAGATAAAAGGTGAGATGGTAAGTGTTAATAAAATGTGTTATTATTCTTGTGATTAAAGTCAAGGATGTGGCTATTGTTGAATTTAAAGCTGTGATGCTTTATGTTGATAAAGTAAAATGGAAAGATGCAATGATTAATGCTAATAACAGATGGCTTGTTGACCAGTACCTACAGCAATCCTGGGGGTTTGGGCTAGACCTCCTAACACCCAAGGACCGGCTTGGGGTAAGTGGACCCAAACTATGTTTGGGGTAAGTGGATTTTATCGCCCAAGCTATCGGCTTGAGGCCCGGTTTCCCTCGATGACAGCTGTCGCGAGGACGTACCCAGTTTATCTGGGGTAAGTGGTTTTTCCCTCGATGACAGATGTCGCGAGGACGTACCCAGTTTATCTGGGGTAAGTGGTTTTTCCCTCGATGACAGACGTCGCGAGGAAGTACCCAGGTTACCTGGGGTTAGTGGCTTTTTCCCTCTTGGCTTCGGCTGGGAGGACGTACCCAAGTTCTACTTGGGGTAAGTGGTTCCCTCGCTAGTTCGGCTAGGAGGAAGACGTAGCCTCGGACGAGTAAGACTCTGTGTGAGCATCGGGCCGCGTGTTTACTGGGCTGTCGGCTTTCAGTATGTTGGGATACTGTGGCTCACTGGTCGACAAACTAATAAAATAAATAAGTGTTAATAATAAATGTGGTAGTAAAAGAAAGTGGATAGTAAAATGTGAATTGTGCGTGGAAAAGACAGTGGATAGTAAAATGTGTATTGTGCGTGGAAATGAAAGTGGACAGTAAAATGTGAACTGTGTGTGGAAAAGAAAGTTGTGTGAATGAAGTAAATGTGAAAGTGAACGTGCTATGAGTTAATATATGAAAAGAAGTGATAAATGCAGCTTGTGATTAATTTAAGATGTAAATAATAAAAAGAGATGTGTTATCATGAATAATACGGAGTAATTGTATTATGTGTGTGATCATTAAAGTAAAATATAGTTGATATGAGTTGTACCTTGGAATTGTGTCAAGGAACTACCTGCCCGCAATTTCAGTGGAAATTGTGGGAACTACCTGCTTTGGCATAATTCGCAGGGTGAGTGGATATAATAGTGGTAATGATTAATAGAAATGAGAAATAAAGTGAAGTAAAGATGATAAGTGAATGAAGTGAAATTAATAATCAAGCTATCGGCTTGAGATGTGATGTGATATTACCCAAACTGTGTGTTTGAGGTACGGTGATTATTACCCAAGCTATCGGCTATGGGATGTGATATGTAGTGACCCCAGAGTGTGTTTGGGGATTAAGTGAAAATGATAATAAGAAATATAATTCTTATAAGAATGAGAATTACTAAGTGGAGTAATGAGATGTGAATGAGTTATAGAACATGGTTTTGATGTAACCAGTATAAGTATTCTATTAATGATGTGTTAATGATGTGATGAAATGTGAGAGCATTGCAATAAGCATTAAGATGTTATATTTGCGTTATGAGACTTGAATGAATGTGGCATTATGAGAATAGAAGCATATAGGAAAGAAGTGATACTTGTTGTATTTTAATAAAATAAATACCCGTATTATGAGACTGGTTATGAAAATGGTTATTAAGAGTGTAGGTTGTATTATGAGTTGTATTCCCATAAAGGGTTATTAATGAAAGGAGTAATAACATTATGTAGTTATATTCATATAATGCTATTATGACGATACTTGTGGAAGAATGAATATTTGGGTTAGAGAAGATAAATTGAAAAGTAATGGATTGTATGTGTATTCGTATTATGCGGATGTAAAATAAGAATATATATATACGAGGTTGAGGTGAAGTATATTATATATATACGAGGTCGAGGTGAAGTATATTATATATATACGAGGCTAAGGTGAAGTATATTATGAAATGTGGGAAGTTATGGATAATTGAACAGTTGAATGCAGGATTGGCAAAGTATTTGATATATCGTCGTATCGATGATGTTGTTGTGTTCAGGATTCGGGTAGCATTATCTTAACGTGGTATTTGTAAGTTTAAATTATTTTCTTTATACTATTTTAATTTGTTATTAGATTAATAACTATACTCACACCAGAAATGGCTAACCCCTTAGTGTTTGGGGGGTTAGGGAAGTCTGAGGACTACCCTAGGTCCCCCACTGTTGCAGGTTCTCATCAGTGCAGAGGTGAGGCGTGGAGTGGTAGTATAACTTTTTATTTTAAAAATTTGTACTATTTAGTTATAGGAATAGTGAAATTTATGATTTAAATTGTATTATGAGTGTATAAGCCTGTATATGACGATCATCGATGAGATCCACGAAAGATCCTCCATCCGACAAGAGACTTACCGATGTAGGATAACACAGTCTTACAATAAGAAAGTCCGCCCTGCTAATCTTAAAGAAGGAGATCTAGTGCTCCGGAAAATCTCTTTCCCAAGCAAGACGGGCAAGCTGGCACCCAACGAGGAAGGTCCATATAGGGTCTCCAAAGTTATCCACCCTGGCGCATATCAACTCGAAGACCTGGGGGGGCAAGCGAGTGCCGAGGACATGAAACGGAGAGCACTTGTTGAAGTACCAAGAAGGTGTTTAAACACCGCTCCAAGCAACTTCTCCATGAATGTTCTCCATAAAACATGTTAAAGTTTCTCTTTTTTCTTTATCAAAGTGTAATAGCGGCTCAAAACTTAGAAGCGGCTGCCTAAGTGTTTTCAATAAAAGTGATCTACCTCCTGCAAATTCTCTATTCTGAGTATTCTGATAGTACTACTTTTACGCTTACAAAAAAACTCATTAAACAACAAGTTCGGAGTCCAACACTTTGTTCGATGTGACTTTTGCTACTTGCGAACAAGCGAGTACAAAGTAGCTCACCATTCGGAATTGCTCCCACAACTGTTGATACCCTCTAAACGACAAGTTCGGAGTCCAACACTTGGTTCGATGCGACTTTTTCTACTTGCGAACGAGCGAGTACGAAGTAGCTCACCATTTGGAATTGCTCCCACAACTGTTGATATCCTCTAAACGATAATTTCGGAGTCCAACACTTGGCTCGATGGAATTTTTGCTACTTGCGAACAAGCGAGTACGAAGTAGCTCGCCACTCGGAATTGCTCCCACAATTGTTAACAATTGCAAACACTAACAAAACACAAACTCTTACAAGAACCTCGAAGAAGTGTATATTATTTCATCAAAATTTGAGGTACAAGTCTAATTCTAGACCAAAAATTCATTATTTGATATACAACTCATACGACACAGACTACATGATTACAAAGTTCTTCCCTAACCCCTCCTAGGGAGCGGGATGCTTCTATTAAGTGATAAGCGGGGTCGGCGAGCGTTGTGTTGCTGTCGCCCAATTTCCACAGAAGTCTCCAAGCCGGCAAACCGAGTAGCGTCATCGGCACCTAAGAGCCTTAGAGTCGCCTCAACAGATGCTCCGCTCGACGAGCCGGCCACCCCACTTTGTGCGTCCCCAGGGTGTCTCATGACGGGGGGGCAAGCATAGTGCTAACTCGTGGAATGACCTTCTTTGTGCATACTCACCTCGGGGGTAGGAAGTGCTTCTAACGTTACTCCCTTCAGAAAGCCATTATAGGCGAAGGTTCTCTGCCTCTAGCTCCACGATCCGTTCCTTCAGCAATTCGTCCGTCACTTGACCTTCAGGCGAGGCATTCAGCTCGAGCTGCCCCCATGAGAAGCCTCAGAGATAGCCTTCCGAAGGTGCGCTGCCTCCAAGCTCTTCTCAAGTACTACGTTCTTCAACCCATCTCTCTTAGCCTTGGTGCCGAACAGAAACTGACGACGGAATTTGAGTCTCAAGCCTTGGAAAATGGCCATCAAGGGACATGTCTCCTCCCCTTCAGGGGGCACTTCGCGAGCCTTCTCCTCTAGGCATTTCAACTCGGAGTCTCGACAGGCCAACGTTAGCTTTAGATGATTCAACTCCGACTCGGCTTTAAAAAGCCTCTCTCTAGATCGAGCGAGGCCCAACTTTGCGACCCCTAGACCAGATCGAAGGCGTGATACTTCGGCAATCTGAAAAAGTCAAGAACATGAAGATACTAAGTCTAAACGACGCAACTACAGTACAACTCGGAAGTAAATCAAACATACAAGTTTCGAGGCCACAACACTTGTCAAAAAAAAATTTCATTTCATTGAAATTCAGCAAGTACAAGCGGTGGCCAGACCGCGATTAGGCAACATTTTTTGGTTACAAACAGATAAGAATTACAACTAGGTCAGGGGCGGACCTCTTTGCCGTGTTCCCCGATCGTTGTAGGCTCCGACCCTTGCGTGGCGGCGATGATCGCCAAGGGCATGGCCTCCAAACCGGTCTCTACTTCGGCCTCGTCGACCTCAACCTCGACCTTGTCCTCTTCTTCACCCTCCTCAGAGTCGTCGTCAAACCCCGGGACGGGGTCAGGGAATAGGCACCACCCGGTGCAGTCTACCTCCGGGTAGGTCTCCTTCACCTGCGCAATTGCACGGGCGTAGGCCTTCGACATATTGACGGCGAGGAACCCCTGTACCCTCTCTATGGCCTCGGCGTCGGCTTCCTTAGCTGCGGCGATCCTAGCAGCGGCAACGGCATCCTCCTTGTCCTTCGCCGCCGACTCCATTTGTTGGAGCAGAAGAGCATTGTCGACCTCGAGCTTCACAACACTACCCTCGAGGTACTCCAACCTCGCCGCCTTCCCCTCGGCTTCGGCCTTCAGCTGCTCGAGCTCCTTGGCGATCCGAGCCTTTTCTGCCCGAGCTCGGTCGGTCTCTTGCTTCAAGTCCTTCTCTAGTTCGGTCAACTTTTCCATCAGATGACCGAAGTGCCAAGTTATCTGCAAAAGGAAGGCAGAGCACCATTACGAACATGGAAAGAATATAAGAGTTGAAAAACAACCAGTCCACAATACTTACCGATACCGCCGCTCGTGCGATCTCGAGCACGTCGTCACCTACACCGCCGGCGTCCATGGTAGCCTAGTCCTTCGGCGTAGCGAGGTACCGAACAGCCTGCATACTAGACGACGAGTCCCCCAGGAACCCATCAAGCTTCCGGACTTGCCAATCCGGGATGAAGATTTTCTTGTGCTCCTCGGTCAGGAACACCTCGGCCTCGACCGTCAAAGGCACGACCTGCAAACCTAAAGCAACTGCTAAGGGGAAGGCCCCCTCCTCTCCTGAAGCCGAAGGTGCTACGGGGGTCGGTGGCCGCTGCACAAGGGCGGCCTGCACTGCCGCCTGCTCCACGGCAGTAGCAACTGTCTTCGGCCTCGGTGAGGACACCTTGGTGGCCACCCTCTTCCTCTACCTCGGGGCCTTGCTGCTCAGGACCCCGCATTGTGCCAACATAGCATCGAAGTCCATGGTTTCTGCAACAATGAAAAGAAAAGCGGATTATGCACAAATAAAACAAACTCAGTAAGAAGAACGCGAAGCTAAAAAAAACTGCATACTAGGGTTTATGCGGCTGAGACCCCCCTCCTGAAGAGCACCTCCTCGGTCAGGTACCTCAAATCGAACTTCGGTCGATCGAGAAGAGTCCAAACCTTCTCTTCTTCGTCAGGGCTGAGCACCGGGCCCTCCTTCACCCACCTCGACACTTCTTTGACCCAAGTTGTCGGAATGATCCACGGCTCTCGACTCCGGATGAGGAAGTACTTGTCCCTTCAATACTTTATCGAGTCGGGGCATCTGACGAGCCTGGCGCCATGCCTCGGAGCTAGGTAGAACCTGAACTCCGACTTATGTTGTTGATGAAGCCTGTATACAGTCCGCAGCACCATCAAATCCGGCTCGAGCCCCGCCGCTTGATAGTGGAGGATGAACCCGTTGATCAGCCTCCATACATTCAGCATGAACTGAACAGGGCTGATCTGAAACCACTGTAACACCTCGACGACAAAAGGATGAAGAGGCATCCACACCCCGGCTATGAAGGTGTCGACAGGCCATATGCATATGTTCCCCGGCATCAGAGAGTTGGCCCTCACTCCGGGCCCTGGCAACATTAGTTCGAACTCTTCGGGGATCTAAAAACACTCCTGAATAGACGCCAGATCTGCCTCGCTGAGTATGGAAATCATCTCGTCGGCCTCCGAAGTCTCTCTGGCGGCATTCTCCTCGAAGCTCCACCACATGTCGTACATGATACGTTTGGCATGTTCCTACGGCAGGTCCCGAACCCTCTGAAGTCCGGTCAGCACCCCGGGCATCCTGTCGATATCCCCCATCCTCCATTGATCCTCAACTACGGTCTCCACTACGAACGAAGAAGGTCCCCCTACTTCTTTGCCTTTGTCGACTAAAGGAGCTTGGCTCGAGGTCGGCTCATGAGCGAGAATAGGGGATGTCTCTGGCCTCGGGGGAAAGCTATACATTCTCTAAAAACCAACTAAGTGTGAGATTACCCTGATGTGACAACGACGGTTGGAAAGATCACTGGAAATCAGTAAAATCTCGCCTGAAGCTCCCGCTAGTGAAAAACAATAGCCTGAGTAAAAACTAGAGAAGTGAACAAGTGAGGAGGGAGGGTGAAGTTTTATAGAGGCGACACACAAAACGAGACTAAAATGGCCTCAAAAACTCAAAAGCCCGGTCCATTTACCGCAAGACAACAAAATGTGGAGAAACACAATAGGCCTTCGACTGGTCAACAATCAAACGGTCAGCGTGCCACATGTCAATCCCCTGGACTTCAGTAATTTGTGTCGAGCACTCTTGCCACCGACGTCCAAATGCAAAAAAAAATCTCTCCTGGACTTTGGCAACCTGTGCCAAGCACTCTTGCCACCGATGTCGCAATGAGAGAAAAAATCTCCCCTGGACTTCGGCAACCTATGCCGAGCACTCTTGCCACCAACGTCCAAATGCGAGAAAAAATCTCTCCTGGACTTCGGCAACCTGTGCCGAGCACTCGTGCCACCGATGTCCAAATGCGAGAAAAAAATCCCTCCTGGACTTCGGTAACCTGTGTCGAGCACTCTTGCCACCGACGTCCAAATGCGAGAAAAAATTTCCACTATGTTAGATCCTGTAGGCGAGACAACAAACACTAGAGGGGGAGGTGAATAGTGTTAATAAAAAACTACGGAAATTTTCTTCGGTGCAGTCGACTTTGTTGTGAACCAGTCGACTGATATGACCAAATTAAAGCAAAAACAGTAACTCTGTGCAGTCGACTTATAGATGAGACAGGCAACTGAAGACACAATAAAAATACAACTTATAAGAGGCTGACCAGTCGACTGATAGTACAAGGAGTCGACTGTCCCGACAATTTTTACACAACTTAAGAAAACAAAAGTAAATGCAAAATCAAGACAACCAATCACAGAGTACACAAGATATATCCTGGTTCGGTCCTCCCGACCTACATCCAGTCCCCAAGCAACCCACTTGAGATTTTCACTATTCTTGAAAAAGTTTACAAGAATACCCTACGGCGTTAAGACAACAACCTTGTCTAACCCGTAGTCCTTTCTCTCAACCAGAGAAAGCAAACCCACTCTACTACCAAGAGTGAAACAAACCGACTCTACAACCTAGAGTCTAAAACCACTCTCCAACCGAGAGCAAAAGGAACAAGAAAAACTTTACAGTCAACCTATAGCCTTGTTGGTGTATTGTGTTGTTGCACGTGGCTAAAAACAAGGTCGACTTCTATACCCAGTCCAGAGCAAAATCGTTGCTATACTGGACTGAGTGTAGAGAACCAGAGAATTTGAACTTGAAAGCTTTTTCTCAAATTTTTCACTTGAAATTTCTCAAAGAGTGCTCGGTATCTTAAAAAGTTGTTATATAAACTTTTCAGTGAGATCTGAACTCTATTTATAGAGTTAGATCTCCTGGACGTTGGGGGACAGTTATTCCAACTGTCAACCAACGGATCTTTAGCTTTTGATTTTGAAAAATTGATTTTGAAAACAGAAAACGGTCAAAAGCACTCGAACAGTCGACTGGGTTGCCATATGAGTCGACTGGTCAGAGTTTGAATAAATTTAAATAGTTTTGTACTGTCAGTCGACTGGCAAAGGCATCAGTCGACTGGTACTCAAAAGTTAAATTACTTCAAACTGTTTTGACTCTTTTTGTGATTTTTGAGAAACACACATTATGAAATTGTGAATGTGTGTGTGTGTGTGACAAGGCTTTACAATCAGACTAAGACTCAACAAAAGTAAAAATACAATGTTTTACAAGACACAATAATTTGACACATTTGAGCTTGAAGCCTTGAGTCTTGAGTCTTGATTTGAGTCTTGAGTCTTGTCTTGAGTCTTGTCTTGAATCTTGTCTTGAGTGAAGTCTTTGTCTGTAGCCTTTGAGCTTGTTCATTTGTTCAGCTGAAATAATCTTTTGTATGTGCAACCAACAATGTTAGCTGTATAACATAGACACATGTTGCAGTGTGTTGTGATCATCAAAATCAAGAATCAACATTCTCACCCTTTTTGATGATGACAACACAATAGCTGATAGTAACATATAATATACAAGCATAGTAATGATATGCTCCCCCTATTAAAAACACATCATGCATTCAGATAAAAATGTATCATAAAGTATGTATCAGTCGACTTAAAAGTATATCAGGCGACTGATCAGAAAACGCATACATAGTAAAATCACAATCACAATCACAGTAATAATAATATATAGTAAAATCACATACTCACAAATAATAATCACAGATGAAGCAGTTGACTAATATGCCTGTAGCCAGTCGACTGACCAGAGATATTTTCAATACACAGAATCAAATACTTAAGAGGTAAGAGGATATCTCTCCCCCTTTGTCATCAACAAAAAGCACAAAATAAATAGTCTTTTGCATTACAAAAACATAGAAATAAACTAAGAAATGTTCTCATACATAAATAAGTTCATTAAGAGAAAATAAAATAGAAAATTACATAAATAGCGAAAAATAAAAGTCTTCAATTGTCCTCGTCTGAGTCTTCATCGGCAACATGAGAAGGAGGAGGAAATTGAGTTTGGAAAAGATTAGTGAGATGATCAAGTTTGGAATCAAGGGTATCAAGTTTGGAATCAAGAGTGTGAATCTGAGAATCGACAGTCTGTGAATGTTTCATAAGATAGTTGACACATTCATAGAGAGTAGCTGGATTCTCATAGTTAGCTTGAGGAAGGTCTAAACTAGTAGAGGCAGAGGGTCTAGAAGGTCTAGAGGTAGAAGTCAAAGGAACTTGAGACAGTGGAGGAGACCTAGGGGTTGTACTAGGAGGAGGATCAAGAAGCTTCATACATGCTAAACTAGCACGATCGAAGCAGTCATAGTGCTTAACGACATTGGTCTCGGAGTCGAGATCAATATCATAAGCAGTAAAGACTCTAGTGAGAAGACCTCCAAAAGGTAGAAAATGAACATGATGTTGTTGGAGCTTAGAAAAAATGACACGATCCCAATTTATAGCTATTTTACCAAAGATGGCATAAACAGCTTGTTGCAATTCTAGTGAATATTGATCATAACTTCCTCTTTTAGGAAGAATGTTATAAGCTAATATTCGTGCAACTAGTTTTGCAACTGGTGTTATATTTTTGCTTGTCATTGGGGGTCCTTGATTAGGTAAAAACATTTTAGATAAGATAGAAAATTCATCAAGGACTATGTCACTTAAGTCAAGTCCTTCGTTATCAATACCCATTACTTGATTGATTCTCTCGGGTGTGAGACATATCTGGGTATTTTTAACGGAAGAACAAATCACAATATTTCCATCTCTTAATTGGACAACTCTCATATTTGTATAAAAGAGATAGATTAATTGTGGATAATAATCGGGTTGGTTAGCAAGAGAAAGATATTCATAAAGGCTACAATTTTGGAATAGGGGTACTAGATTAAACCTATCCAAATCATTAAAGTTAACAAATCGACCCGGGAAAAAGATAATGCTACACATCAATTGCCAACGTTCTAGAAGATCCGATTTCAACAAGTATTGAGAGTAATCTTGAGAGGAACTAGCCTCATGAGATCTCTTGGATCTTTTAGGTGCCATTAAGAGAAATGCAAGAGATGAGATTATACCAATCAGGGAAGATAGCAAGATAAGAGATGAGGATCAGCGGCTGCAGAAGATGCGGCAGTCGACTCTTCGGTATTGATCTTCTTCTCTCCTTAGGGTTTGAAACTTGGGGATAAAAGTAAAAAATGGAAGATGACGGCTGTGAAGAAGGTGATGGTGAAAAAAAAAAGGGTTTTTAACTGAGAATAGAGGGCTGAGATTGAGGGAATAGATATCAACGGCTGAGATAAGAGGTCACGGGTGAAAAAGTGAAGAGATGTTTATTTCAACAGCTGCGATGAATAGTCGCTGAAGACATTTGAACTTGCGACAGTCGACTGGTAAGGTATATCAGTCGACTTAGTCGAGAAGAGACTAAATTTTATATGTCTACTGAGCAGTCGACTGTTATCAGGACCAGGCGACTGATCAGAGAATAAAAATAGATATGTTTTAAAGTACAGTACAGTCGACTTACTCAAGAACACAGTCGACTTAACAGAAACAATTTTCAACAAATATCAATAAAATCACAAATTCCAAGTTCTCTTCTTAAGTTAATGAAAGTATCTTCTTTAAGGGGTTTGGTAAATATGTCTGCTACTTGTTTATCAGTAGAGATAAAGTCTAAAGATATATCTCCTTTTAAAACATGATCACGTAGAAAATGATGTCAAATATCAATATGTTTCGTACGTGAATGTTGAATCAGATTTTTAGATAGATTAATTGCACTGGTATTATCACACATGATTGAGGGTTTCTCAAATGAAATACCATAATCTAATAAAGTTTGTTTCATCCACAAGATTTGTGCACATGCCAAACTTGCAGCGATATACTCAGCTTCTGTGGCTGATAGGGACACGGAATTTTGCTTTTTACTACACCAAGAGACTAGGGAATGTCCCAAAAAGTGACATGTACTACTAGTACTCTTGCGATCAGTTTTGCTTCCAGCAAAATCAGCATCGCTATATGACAGAAGTTGAAAATTATCGGTGCGTGGATAAAATAAACCATATTCAGACGTGCCATTAATGTATCTTAAAATTCGTTTCACTGCTTTTAAATAAGACTCTTTAGGACTAGATTGATATCTAGCACATAAACATACGCTGAACATAATATCTGGTCTACTTGCAGTAATATATAAGAGTGAACCAATCATACCTCGATAGAGTTTTTGATCAACACTCTTACCTAATATATCTTTGTCAAGAGTAGTAGTAGTAGCCATAGGTGTGGATTTACTACTAGTACTATCCATGTTAAAACGTTTGAGTAATTCCTTTGCATATTTTCCTTGATTGATAAATATGCCACTTGAGGACTGTTTAATTTGAAGTCCAAGAAAATAATTGAGTTCACCCATGTGACTCATCTCAAATTCATTTTTCATGGTATTAGCAAACTCTTGACATAGATTATTATTAGTAGAACCAAAAATTATATCATCAACATATATTTGTATGATTAAGATATCATTCTTAACTCTTTTGATAAACAATGTAGTGTCTACTTTACCTATTTCAAATCCTATTTCTAAAAGAAAAGTTTTCAAACGATCATACCAAGCACGAGGTGCTTGTTTAAGACCGTATATGTTAGGGTTATATACTGAAAGCATCACTTTTGTATTAACTTTATTTCCTTATTTTTTTTGAATGAGAATCATATGGGCATATGTTTGCATATTGTGTTTATTATACTGTTAATGCAAGTGTCTGATATTCTATAAGGTTGATAATATGGTGTGAGGTGACACACAGAAGATCATATTATCAGTTCCCTATGGAATATATAAATAGTTCACAACCTAGACGGACTTGGACAATCCATTGGAAAGGTTGTAGTGTAATCTGGTATTAGTCTGTCTTGACTATAGGTTTACACTAGTACACTTTGTGTGTATTGAACAGGACCACTTGAGGTTGTTCTCTTTGTACTGACTACAAAAGAGAACAAACACCTCTGTTATTATGGATGCTTATGCTCTTAATCCAGATATAATAACAGACATGTATATGCAGTGTGCATTACTTTGACTCATAAAAGAGTGAGATTCATTATGGATCAACAACTTCTATGAATTGGGTAATAGCATTGTATGTATGATGGGCTGTTGATTGTAAAAGGAATCCATGTCCCGATACGTCGGGTTGATGATGTCCCCTTAAGGAGCTCATAAGGATTGTCATGTAAACCCTGCAGGTGGATTACATCCGACATGACAAATAAAGTTGAGTGGTACTACTTAAGGATAAAAGATGTTGATCAATATAGTTGTCAGTAACTTAATTTGATCGACGAACATTCGATATCTTAACATGGAGAGTTGAACGAGCATATAATAAAAGGAGCCCATAAATATAATTTGGGATTAGGAAGGTAGTGCAACAATAGCTCCTTAGTGGACCGAGCTATTGTTAATGGGCCTGGGTTGTGTGTTCGGGCTGAACACGGGATACCCAGATCCGTTAGGAGACCTAACCCTAATTTCTCCTCATGGTCCCTGCCGTAGCCTTATATATATCCTCTATTTTCTCTGGCCGTCATTGACAATCTGAAATATAAGATTTTTTTTCTCAAATCTCGTGATTCACGCAAGGAGAGAAAGAGAGGTCAGCCAAGGGAGAAAGGTTGGGACATCGTCGCCCACACGACGTCCAACCCGAGGAAGGAATACGTGCAGAAGATCTTGGGGTCACTGTCGTCTTCTTCTCACCGCAGGTATAATTTGTGAACCCTAGTTTCCGCTGTATAGGGTTAGATCACAATTAAGCAATCTGTTTATCTTTAACGGTCAATACGCACACCAATCCGTAGTCCTGGGATTCATCTCAGTTCCATCAGTATAAAGCCTTTTTCAATTTATAAACATGATCTGGAAATTGTTCATGTTCAAAACCTGGTGGTTGTTTAACATAAACATTTTCTTTAATAAACCCATTAAGGAAAGCACTTTTAACATCCATTTGATAAAGTATAAAATTCATGAAACAAGCTAAAGATAATAAAATACGAATAGATTCTAGTCTAGCAACAGGAGCATATGTTTCATCAAAATCTATACCTTCTTCTTGATTATACCCTTGAGCAACTAATCTAGCCTTGTTCCTTACAACTTGTCCTGATTCATCTAACTTATTTTTAAATACCCATTTGGTACCAATAATAGTCTGATCAGGAGGTCGAGGAACTAAATCCCATACATCATTTCTTATAAATTGGTTTAGTTCATCTTGCATAGCATTCATCCAATATTCATTCTCACAAGCTTCTTGTATATTTTTCGGTTCAAAATCCGACAAGAATGCTGTATGAGAAATCATATTAACATGTGAACGTGTCTGAATACCATGGGAGATGTCACCAATTATTAAGTCATGAGGATGATCTTTAACTTCAACAAATGACTTTGGTAAAGTTGAAGATATCACAATGGGATCAGTCGACTTGACTTGTTCTTCAGTCGACTGCTTTACATCAGTCGACTGCTTTACATCAGTCGACTGGAAGTCCTTATCGGTCAACTTATCAGTCAGATTAGTTTGTTCTAAAGATTTAATCACATTATCTAAAGGTGATGAATCAGTTTCATCATCTTTATTTAAGGTTGATGAAGGCACAGATTCATCGAATGTAACATGCATTGACTCTTCAATAGTCATTATAGACTTATTGAAAATTCTATATGCTTTACTCCTATTTGAGTATCCTAAAAAGATACCCTCATTAGATCTAGGATCAAATTTGTCTAAATTATCTTTTGTGTTTAGAATAAAATACTTACAACCAAATGTCTTAAAGTAAGAGACTTTAGGAATTTTGTTAAAAAATAACTCATAACAAGTCTTCTTTAGCTTAGGTCTTATAAGAATCCTATTTAAAACATAACAAGCTGTAGCAACAGCTTCAGCCCAAAAGTGCTTTGGTAAATTGCTTTCAACAAGTATAGTACGTGCGCATTCTTGCAAAGTCCTGTTCTTCCATTCAACCTCTCCATTTTGTGGTGAAGCTCTAGGAAATGCAAATGAATGTGTTATACCATTCTTGTTGCAATATTCTGTAAATGTCTCATTCTCAAATTCTCCACCATGATCACTTCTAATAGTGACTATGGTTAGAGATTTTTGATTTTGAATACGTTTACAAAAATGTGCAAATTCATCAAACGCATCATTTTTATGTTTTAAAAAGAATGTCCAAGTGAATCTTGAAAAATCATCTACTAAAACAAATACATATCTACTTTTATTTAAAGAAGCAACTCTAGCAGGGCCAAATAAATCCATATGAATTAATTCGAGCAGCCTACTAGTGGAAATTACTTCTTTTGTTTTAAAAGTGGATTTGATTTGTTTTCCTAGTTGACATGCATCACATAACTTATCCTTTTTAAAGGATAGTTTTGGCAGTCCTTTAACTAGGTTATATTTAGATAATTTTGAGAGATTTTTCATGTTCACATGTCCAAATCTTCTATGCCATAGCCAAGATTCATTGTTAGAGGTTATTAAACAAAAATCATTTGAAAATTCAATTGCATTTAAACACAATTCATAAATATTATTTTTACGAAAACCTTGAAAAACAACATTTTGCATAGTGGAATCATAAATCAAACATGCATCTTTTTCAAAAACTATTTTATACCCTTTATTGCATAATTGACTAATGCTTAAAAGATTATGCTTTAAACCACTAACTAATAATACATTTTCTATGGCTGGGTTAGAAATTTTACCGACCATGCCAATTCCTATGACTTTGCTTTTGTTGTTATCTCCAAAGGTGACAGTTCCTCCATCTATGCTTTGAATGGTGGATAGCAGGTTGGCATGTCCTGTCATATGTTTTGAACACCCGCTGTCTAGTATCCAGCGTTCTTTCTTGGGTACCTATAAAAAATTTAAGGTAAATATGGTACCCTTTTTATTGGGTCCAAAACACATTAGTTTGGGGAAAACCAAACCCATGAAGAGTTTGATCTTCCTCCATAAGCAGGAATATAATTAATAGAATTACACACAGTTAAAACATATGAGTTAATATAAGCAATTCTAACATTCTTATTTAAGCTGACTGGAACCCATATAACCTTGTTCTATCCAGTCGACTTACCAGTGTCCTTCAGTCGACTGCTATTGTGAGTCAGTCGACTTGATGGTACACTAGGTCGACTTATATGAGGTTTTAATCTCGTTGAATGAGATTCAATTCCTCTGGACAGACGACTGGTAGATTGGCTCAGTCGACTTAACCGAACATTAGTCTTGCTTTTATCACTTACATTAACAACCTTAGGCTTTTCAAAAAATTCATACAACTTGTGTGTAACACTAGAAATAGATGCTGATTTATTTCTACTAGTGTTTTTAGCAGGAGATTCTTTTACAGAAGATTTTTTAAAGCCAAGTCCATATTTTTGACTAGATTTTACTTGATGATGAAGCACATCATTTAAATTCTCTTTGCCTTTGTTAAACTTAGATACGTTCTTTGATATCTCTTCGTAATTCTTTTTGAGAGATTCCAGATCAGTATCTAAACTTGCAATGCGAGAATTTAAAGATTTCACTTCCTTATCAAGGTTAAGATTTTCTTGAGAAAGTGTTTGATTAACTTTCTCTAGACTCTTAACTCTAATCTTTTCTTTTTTTAACTCTTGGAATATTTCATTAAATGCATCAAGTAAATCTTCCGATTCATAATCATTACTTACATGATCTTGTGAATCCATGAAGCACATGTTTGCCACTTCATTGTTTTCATCCGTTTCTTCTTCGGAAGACGAATCACTATCATCCCATGTAGCTTGATAGGCCTTCTTGTTCTTGGCAAACTTATTCTTTGAATATTTGTCCTTTTTGAAGTTGGATGATTTTCCCTTGTTCTTTGCATTTTCAAGAGGACAATCCTTCTTCATGTGTCCTGTTTTATTGCACCTGAAACATATAGGAGGGTCATTAGAATCTCTATTTTTAGAATTAAACTTACCCTTCTTTAAGAATTTTTTAAATCTTCGAGTGAACATTGCTATCTCCTCTTCATCTTCTTCCTCATCTTCTGAATCTGTCATGGCTTTAAAAGCCAATGATTTCTTCTTTGCTTGGTGTGATTCTGTATCCTTCTTTCGATCTTCAAGTTGGACCTCGTATGCCATGAGATTACCCACAAGATTCTCAAGAGAAAGTTGTGACAAGTCATTTGCTTCCTCTATTGCCGTGGTCTTCTTCTCCCATTCTGGAGTGAGTGCACGTAAGACTTTTCTAACCATCTCCGCTTGAGTGTAAGTCTTTCCAAGGGCTACAAGGGAGTTTGTGATATCTGTAAATCTGGTGATCATCTCGGATATAGTCTCATTGTCCTTCATTCTGAACATCTCAAACCTGTGCACAAGAACAGAAATTTTAGGCTCCTTAACTTTATTTGTCCCTTCATGTGTTACCTCGAGTGTATGCCAGATTTGATGTGCAGTTGTAGCATTGGATACACGGTTGAATTCTTCCTTTGTGAGTGCACAAAATAAGGCATTCATTGCTTTGGCATTGTTCATCGTTTGGTTCTTTTGATCATCATTCCATTGTGCATATGGAATGGTAGGGGCAGTGAATTCCGTCTCTGTCATTTGCCATATCTCGTAGTTGATTGATTGGAGGTAGATTCTCATTCGGCACTTCCAATAATTGTAGTTAGTTCCATCGAATAGCGGTGGCCGTTGTGTAGATTGGCATTCATGGTACTGATTTGTATTTGAAGTAGTTGTCATAGCCTGTAACCTTGCTCTGATACCAAGTGTTGGATCCTGTAGGCGAGACAACAAACACTAAGGGGGGGGTGAATAGTGTTAATAAAAAACTACGGAAATTTTCTTCGGTACAGTCGACTTGGTTGTGAACCAGTCGACTGATATGACCAAATTAAAGCAAAAACAGTAACTCTGTGCAGTCGACTTATAGATGAGACAGGCGACTGAAGACACAATAAAAATACAACTTATAAGAGGCTGACCAGTCGACTGATAGTGCAAGGAGTCGACTATCCAGACAATTTTTACACAACTTAAGAAAACAAAAGTAAATGCAAAATCAAGACAACCAATCACAGAGTACACAAGATATATCCTGGTTCGGTCCTCCCGACCTACATCCAGTCCCCAAGCAACCCACTTGAGATTTTCACTATTCTTGAAAAAGTTTACAAGAATACCCTACGGCGTTAAGACAACAACCTTGTCTAACCCGTAGTCCTTTCTCTCAACCAGAGAAAGCAGACCCACTCTACTACCAAGAGTGAAACAAACCGACTCTACAACCTAGAGTCTAAAACCACTCTCCAACCGAGAGCAACAGGAACAAGAAAAACTTTACAGTCAACCTATAGCCTTGTTGGTGTATTGTGTTGTTGCACGTGGCTAAAAACAAGGTCGACTTCTATACCCAGTCCAGAGCGAAATCGTTGCTATACTGGACTGAGTGTAGAGAACCAGAGAATTTGAACTTGAAAGCTTTTTCTCAAATTTTTCACTTGAAATTTCTCAAAGAGTGCTCGGTATCTTAAAAAGTTGTTATATAAACTTTTCAGTGAGATCTGAACTCTATTTATAGAGTTAGATCTCCTGGACGTTGGGGGACAGTTATTCCAACTGTCAACCAACGGATCTTTAGCTTTTGATTTTGAAAAATTGATTTTGAAAACAGAAAACGGTCAAAAGCACTCGAACAGTCGACTGGGTTGCCATATGAGTCGACTGGTCAGAGTTTGAATAAATTTAAATAGTTTTGTACTGTCAGTCGACTGGCAGAGGCATCAGTCGACTGGTACTCAAAAGTTAAATTACTTCAAACTGTTTTGACTCTTTTTGTGATTTTTGAGAAACACACATTATGAAATTGTGAATGTGTGTGTGTGTGTGACAAGGCTTTACAATCAGACTAAGACTCAACAAAAGTAAAAATACAATGTTTTACAAGACACAATAATTTGACACATTTGAGCTTGAAGCCTTGAGTCTTGAGTCTTGATTTGAGTCTTGAGTCTTGTCTTGAGTCTTGTCTTGAATCTTGTCTTGAGTGAAGTCTTTGTCTGTAGCCTTTGAGCTTGTTCATTTGTTCAGCTGAAATAATCTTTTGTATGTGCAACCAACAATGTTAGCTGTATAACATAGACACATGTTGCAGTGTGTTGTGATCATCAAAATCATGAATCAACACACTGGACTTCGGCAACCTGTGCCGAGCACTTTTTCCACCAATGTCCAAATGCGAGAAAAAATCTCCCCTGAACTTCGGCAACCGGTGCCGAGCACTTTTGCCACCGACGTCCAAATGCGAGGAAAAATCTCCCCTGGACTTCGGCAACCAGTGCTGAGCACTCTTGCCACCGTCACCCAAATGCGAGAAAAAATCTCTCATGGACTTTGACAACCTGTGCCGAGCACTCTTGACACCGATGTCCAAATGCGAGAAAAAATCTCCCCTTGACTTCGGCAACCTGTGCCGAGCACTCTTGCCACCGATGTCCAAATGCGAGAAAAAATCTCCCCTGGACTTCGGCAACCTGTGCCGAGCACTCTTGCCAATGACGTCCAAATGCGAGGAAAAATATCTCCTGGACTTCGGCAACCTGTACCGAGCACTCTTGCCACTGACGTCCGAATGCAAGGAAAATTCTCCCCTGGACTTCGGCAACCTGTGCCGAGCACTCTTGCCACGGACGTCCAAATGCGAGATAAAATTCCTCCTGGACTTCGGCAACCTATGCCGAGCACTCTTGCCACCGATGTCCAAATGTGATAAAAAATCTCTTCTTGACTTCGGCAACCTGTGCCGAGCACTTTTGCCACCGACGTCCAAATGTGAAAAAAAATCTCACCTGGACTTCGGCAGCCTGTGTGGAGCACTCTTGCCGCCGACGTCCAAATGCAAGAAAAAATCTCCCCTGGACTTCAAAAACATGTGCCGAGCACTCTTGCTACTGATGTCCAAATGCGAGAAAATAACTCTCATGGACTTTGGCAACCTGTGCCAAGCACTCTTGCCACCGATGTCCAAATGCGAGAAAAAATCTCTCCTGGAGTTCGGCAACGTGTGCCGACCACTCGTGCCACCGACGTCCAAATGTGAGAAAAATCTCTCATGGACTTCGGCAACATGTGCCGACCACTCGTGCCACCGACGTCCAAATGTGAGAAAAAATATCTCCTGGACTTCGGCAACGTGTGCCGAACACTCGTGCCACCGACGTCCAAATGTGAGAAAAGATCTCTCCTGGACTTCGGCAACATGTGCCGAGCACTCGTGCCACTGACGTCCAAATGTGAGAAAAATTCTCTTCAGGACTTCAGCAACGTGTGCCGAGCACTCTTGCTACCGACGCCCAAACGGGAGAAAATGCATTGACTGGTCAACGGTCAATGGTCAATTCAACACTTGTCATCCTCTCGAGATCCCTCTCGACTTCGGCAGCATCTGCCAAACCTCCTCGACCTCGTCCTCCACCCAGACACGTGTCTACCTACCGAAGTGGCTAAGGGGGTCAGCAACTGGTGTCGAGCGCTCTCGCCATTGACCCCTAAACGATGGAAGAAAAAAAACACCTGCGCGCTAGAGGAGCCGCCCGATTGCTCAGACATTCGCGTCGAAGGCTGATGGACGTCCCAGATCGCGCCACGTCATAATTACCCAGATTAAATCATTTTTCTTATTTATTAATTCGAATTAATTATTTATAAATTGCAAAAAAATATTAAAAATTCTAAAAATAATTATAAATTTAGGGAAATATTTTTAATCCCCTAAAAGAATAATTATTAATTAGAACGGTTAATTAGTACTCTTTGAAAATAGATCACCACTTTGCAAAATTGAATAAATGATTCGAAAAATAGTTAAAAAATCGGAAAAAATCACCTAAAGTCCAGAAGAGCCTAAGAATGATTTTGGGCGCATTGCCAGCTCAGAAAAATACCGTTACACCTCGAGCAAGATCCGAAACCCCTTCCTTGGAGCTCCGATAAAGTCACGTATGCCATTGAAACAGTAAAACTACTCTCCAAAGGCTGCAAAACACAGTCTTTATGAGTGGAGGGCTCATGATATGGTTAAAAATAGGACTAAATCGGGACTGTACAAATTGGGCACGAATCTTAAAGCTCACAAGGGCAAAACGGTAATTTTTCCTACAGATGGGTCCGAAATGGGAACTGAGTCTCTTTTTCAGGGCCCAACAGTCCATAAAAGGATCCGCCCTATGGGATACGGGTACCAACCCATTACAATCCCGTTCAGAAGGATATGGGAAAATCCAAATTTGTCTTTATCCCGAAGAGGTGGTTTTAACCACTTCTATCCATCCACACCGGGAAGTAGAGATTTGTTCTTATCTCGTAACGGATCTCCTACGGCGACTATAAATACCCCTTTCCCCCCAACCGTTACAAGGTAAGGAATCTTTGCCCACCTAAAGCTCTTTCTTAATCTTCCTGGTTATTGACAAGAGCGTCGGAGAGTTCGTCGCCGGAATCCATCCCGGTGTTTCGAACTTTATGCAGGTTCGTGGCAGCGGCAAGGAACGAGTCAACACATAGCCAGAGTCAATAGGTTTGCTCTACTGTTTTCTTTTAAAGAACTTACAAATTCGTCTGTTTTCTCCCACATCCGAAATCTGCAGCAATAATACTGAATGTTGGAATCTCTTTGTCAGTACAACGAAACAAAAGCTAAAATAGAAGAAGAAAAGAGAAAGAAGAGAACATTAAAATCAAGAAAAGAAATTAAGGAGAAGTGCTTTCTTTTATAAGGGGATAAGGTGAGTTAATGCAACAATTAATTTCTACAATTATATATGCAATGCATATTAAATTGTGCAAGAAATGTTATCACCGGAATAGGAGTTTTTTTTCGCCTCCAACATTGCCCCCTCTGACCCGCCTCCCATGAGCCCTTCTCACCTCCGACTCACCTCTGACGCCCCCTTTGGTGCGGCCCTCCCCAAATCTTGACCTCTCCTCCGACGCTACCGCCTCGTCTCCTTTGCCGCTTCCAAACCACTGCATTCATTAAGACAGTATTTCTGGTGGAATTAGAGAAGAGTATGGGTTGAAGAAGAAAATGATTGCAGTATCAGATTTTAGAATGAAATTTTATAAGGTTTCCTCTAATTTTTCCTTTTTTATACTGCATTATGCATATTTGAATAGGAAACACTTGTAAACATAGAAATCCGATACATAATTTCTAGAACTTTGCTTTGCTCATCAACTGTTCTGTAATACCCCAGATTTTTAAATAATGTTTTTAAGATTAATAAATGAATTAAAATAATTTTTGGTGATTTAATAAATAATTTTCTGAAAATTTATCTTTTTACACGTGCAAAACACGTGCAAATATTTTCTTGGAAAGTTCAAAACCAAAAAATATTTTGGTGAACCTTATTATTTATTATTAGATATTATTTATGAATTTTCTGGATTTTCTGATAATTATTGTACCTATTTGCAAATATTACAAAAAGATGGACTTTTGTGCAAAATTACCATTTGGAGTGAAAACTCCAGATTTTTAAATTTTTGGGCTGGGTATAATGCCTAGTCGACTCAGAGGTAAAGAGTTTACTTTTTGTTTTAATAAATTTCGTTTGTTTTGATAAAGGAGGGTCTTTTCGCAAAATTGCTATTCAGAGGGGTAAAAGTGCAAATTCATTTTCTGGATTTTTCAAAACAGTGCCGGCTGGTATTAAGATGGTTGTTTTGTTTTTTTAAAAACTCAATTAAGTTGGTTTTACTCAATTTCCATGTATAAAGATTTATATATGTAAAGGTATATTTAAAATATGTATTTTGCAAATCTAATTTCTCAAACCCTAAAACCCTATTATCCCGGCCTATTTAAGAGTGGGGTGCAGCCATCTCCTGATGCAAAACACAAAGTATTTTATTATTGTTATTTTCTTGGAGTTTAAAGCGAGGATTCTTGGTTTTCTTGCGAAGGAAGGATTTCTTATTCTCATTATTTTTCTTCGGTTGATTCTTCATAGAGGTGAGCGACATGTTTGTTTTGTATTGTTCCATGTATGTTGTATGTGATGTAACTATTAGAAAGCATGTTAGGAGTTTGTATGAAGATATAATATATTTCATGAGTAGATGAATTCAAAATTGAATCTTTACTTGAAACTATATTTATGATGAATTAAAACCCTAATTGATGAATTGAGATTGTTAGAGAACCTAATATAAATCATGAGTAGATGGCTTTCTTTCAGATTTCTGCTAATTTGGTTGGATATAATGAGTGGTATGTTGTATAATGTACAATTTGAACAAAGTTAGGACCTTTTTGCTGATTGATATATATATATATATATATATATATATATATGCACTGTTGATGAATTTTGATGAATGAAACTTGATCTTTGGCATGCTATAACTGATTATATTCACGAGAGAACTATTTTGAGTAATTGTATATGGATCAAATGGATCATAAGAGGGGTTATTGAATTAAAAAGATCGAGTTTTGAAGTGAACAACGGTTGTTGATTGTTTTGGGTCTGTGATGCACACAGCCGAAATTAATTTTTGTGTTGTTTTGTGAAGTTTTGAGAAGTTTTCAATGGTATATGATTGGTTTTAGTACTGAGATTAAATCTAGACACTTTGTTATTTCCAATTGATGAGTTTTTTATGTTTTCTTAATGCACAAACATGCACACATATACTTATATTTATATCCTATTTCATTGTTTTGAAGAAATTGAGTTTTCTTGTGTTTTGTGGAGTTTTGATTTAATCTTAGTTATTTTAATACTGAAATAGTTATAAACATCTTACTACTTTTATTGATGGAGTTTTGAAGTTAAACTGAAACTTAAGTCCGTATTTGAATATATATTTATATATGTTGACTGATTAGAAAGTTTTTGTGAAAATTCCCATTTTGAGATCTTGATGTGTTTTTTATTGTTTTAATAACTCCTATATATAATATATGATATGTTCAAGCATCTGAGGAAACTAGGTTTTGATTTTATAAAGTTGTAATTGATGTATCAGCAAAACATGCATAAAACTTAAACTGCAGTCTGTAGGTTTAACAGTCGACCGACCAATGTCGACAATCGACTATCAATGTCCTGACTGAAGCATTTTCTTGAGTTTCCGATTTTCTGCGGGACAGTCGACTGACTACCTTTTGCAGTCGACTATTACTGCACTATTGATGTTTTCCTTGAGTTTTGGATGTTATGCAGGATAGTCGACCGACTGCAGTATGAAGTCGACTGTCACTGCTCTGATTGATGTTTTCCTTGAGTTTTGGATTTTTACGCGGGACAGTCGATCGACTTCCTTGTGCAGTCGATTGCCACTGCTCTGACTGATGAATTTCTTAAGTTCTTATTGTTTCTTGAAATGATTATTTCTTCGATTATGGATTATTAATCTACTGGAGTATTTTACAAAGGATTGCATTTCATTCAAACTTGTATTTCTACAACTTAATATAGTTAAATAAATATGTTTTCCTCGAAGTAATTGATGTTTTGCGGTTTCAAAATATGGTTCTTTGTTATTTAATGGATTTAATATTTTATGTAAATTCTGGAATTTTATGAACACATTAAATGAATTTGGATTTTGTTGATTTAAGAAGTTTTCTTCGTATAAACGTTTTGATGATGGATTTGCGAGTTTTATTGGAAGTTTCGTGTTGATATTCATTTTGTGAATCTCTAGGAGTTGAGTGAGAGTCCTGTGAACCGGCAGATGAGATTTTGTTGATTTAGACAAGTTGGGTCTTGGGGTTGTTGTTGTGAAATTTAAGTCCGGCAGGATACACTAACTCTGGAGATGAGAATTTTGTGTTTTTAATAATAACCAACTTAAGGACAGGTACTAGTAGAGATGTGATGGAACTTGGAAAACGTAAGTATATGCTCTTGGTTTTGTTGATCCAACGGATGCGTTCCAAGACTTGTTTGTTGTTCTGCCTTGAGAGGATATTTGTATGTTCGCGTGTCGAGGGTCTGCCGGAGCATGCCGGGTGCATTCGCGTGTCGAGGGTCAGCGGGCCTATTACGGGATGTACCTGGTGTATCTGCATGTCAAGGGCCTCGCAAGCCTATTCGTGGGGTACATCGGGGGGAGGTGATTCTCTGGTTTTTGAGCTATTCTTACATGATGCTTGCGCATCGAGGGCTGTGATGCCTATTCGCGGAGTATTCTGGATCTTGTCCATCACCTAGTAGGATTAGTTGCATAACGAGGGATTTAACCCTATAAAGCGGAGATCGTTAAGGGCTTGTTCTGGACCTATGTGTTGTGGGATGCATAGAATCCGACAAGTATGCATTAAAGAGTCAGCATATAGCATTGGTGTTTTCTTGACGTGTTTTCATGCATGTTGTTTTCTGTTTTTCTATACTTGACACTTAGTCTAGTTTCACTTGTTGTTTTCATACTTAGTTATTACTATCTCGTATTCCTTGATGTTTTTATATTTTATTTATTGCTATTTCATACTTCATTCATCGTCACTGTTGATATGTGTTGCTTATGGTTTTTATTCTTCATGATTTATTTATGTTACTTTTATTTGATGTCACTCATACCATTATGGCTGACCCCTTTAGTTTTGGGAGTTAGGGCTATCTCTAACCTCGTGTTTTACAGGTAGGTACTTATAGCTTGGGATTTGGATGCATGAGATAGAATTGATGTTATGGCTTATGTAAATTGTAAAATAAAGTGTTGTAAATGAAAGATTGTAATTCAAGGTGTTTTGTATTCTGCTGTGTTTTGTAAACAATTGATGTAATAAAAGTTGAAATAAAAATTATCTGTGTTTTCGCTATGTTTACTATTACAATTGAAGTTGATGCTGGGAATTGTGCCACGTAGTTCTGAAATATCATATTGAAAATTTGGGGCGCTACAGAGATTGGTATCAGAGCATGCTTCAATAATAATAATAAGCATAGTATAAAAAATAAACCTAAGTGTGGACATTAGAGCGTGAGTACCTAGGTGTGGACATTAGAGTGTGAGTATCACATAGAGTTAGAACATGGTGTTTTGGTTTGAGGTATGGTTGGGGTTTTGCCAAAGGGTATTGATGTGAATATAAATTGTGTTGTGATGCTCTAACTTTACACTCATTTTATAGTATTCAGTAGAATGGCAGGACCCAGGACCAGGAATGGTGGTAATGGTGATAGGGCTGAAAGTTTCCATGGGGCTGGACTTAATCTTGAGACTGAGATTGCCAAGGTGTATCGGACCTTGAACACATTCATGGCAGCCAGCATGGCGCAGAATCAGAATCAGAATCAAAGGGCTGGACCAGTGTTTGTTTATGCTGATCCGATCAAGCAGGTTGAGTTCTTCAAGCGGATGAAGCCGCCTGTGTTTGAAGGGCATTCTGATCCAGATGAGGCTGATGATTGGATTAGACAGTTGGAGATGATCTTCGAGGTTCTGGAAACCCCAGCAGTCAATAAGGTGAAATTGGCTACGTTGCAGTTAGAGAAGGATGTTGGCGTTTGGTGGCAGTCAGTGAAGAGGACTTTTGGAGATTAGCAAGTGACTTGGGAAGCTTTTCTGGATGAGTTCAGGGACCGTTTCTTTCCTTTGGACATTCAGGAGAAGAAGGCAAAAGAATTCTTAAATCTGCAGCAAGGCAACATGACAGTGCGCAAATATGAGACTAAGTTCGCTCAGCTGTCAAGGTATGCACCGGAGCTGATTGTTGATGAAGCGAACAAGGCCAAGAAATTCGAGCTGGGCTTGAGGCCAAATTTGAGGTCACGAATGATTCCGTTGTGCATAAGGAGGTTTGATAAGCTGGTCAGGAGAGCAGCTATGACAGAAGAGGATATGGATTAGTTCCAGAAGTAGCAAGAGACCTGGAGCAGGAACAAGAGGCCAGCAGATAGTTAGAATGGGTAGGAGTTTCTAGTGAAGCAGGGCAAGGTCAGTAGGCCAGTGCAGAAGGCACCCGTGAATCAAGGCGTGACTTGTTTCAACTGTGGAGAGACAGGTCATTATCAGGCAACATGCACCAAGCCTCGGAAGGCGCAGGTTTGTTATCAGTGTGGTTGTGAAGGGCATCTCAAACCAAACTCTGTAGTTGAAGAAGGATGGTGTAGGCGGAGGCAAAGTGCAGAGGCAGGGGCGAGTGTTCGCATTGACTGAGGAGGATGCGGGTAACTCAGGGATGTAATCCTGGGTGTGCAAGAATTTTGAATTCATTCATTTATGTATTAAGTAAAAGTTTGTTTGAGAGTAAAACGGAGATTTGAGTATCATTCTCCATGTAACAGAATTGGTTAATGGAATTAAAACAAAAGTTTTATTTGATACTAGTTCTTTGCATACATTTATGTCGCCCAATTTTTGATAAGTCTTAGGCGTGGAACCTAAGTTGTTCTCAGGCAAAGCCTTGACGGTGGCAACACCATCAGTGGAAGAATTGATTGCTGATCGATATTGCGAGGACTGCGATATCGAGGTTGGTGGAAGATTATTTGGTATTGATCTTATTGAGCTGCAAGCTTGAGGTAGATTTTCTCGGTCATGTCCCTTCTAAGGAGGGAGCGGCCACGAATCCTCGAAATGGTTGAAGCAGATTGTGGAAGGTCAGAAATCAGATGCAGAGATTTCGAGAATGTTGCAGCAGGTTCCGAAGGCAAGTTGTCAGAGTTGCACAGTGGAAGGTTTTTCCTGAACTTTTGTATGATTGTGTTCTTTTGTATGATTGTGCTCTTTGAGTTGAATTGTATTTCTTTTGTTAGATTACTTTCTTTTGTGTAATTGTATTTCTTAAACTATGTTTTTGGTTTGGACCCTATTAGTAGTAGTTCTGAGGACAGAACTATTCTAAGGAGGGAGTAATGTAATACCCTAGATTTTTTAAATAATGTTTTTAAGATTAATAAATAAATTAAAATGATATTTGGTGATTTAACAAATATTTTTCTGAAAATTTAACTTTTTACAGGTGCAAAACACGTGCAAATATTTTATTAGAAAGTTCAAAATCAAAAATTATTTTTGGGAAAACTAATTATTTATTATTAGATATTATTTACGAATTTTCAGGATTTTTCGGATAATTATTGGACTTATTTGCAAATATTACAAAAAGATGGACTTTTGTGCAAAATTACCACTTGGAGTGAAAACTCCAGATTTTCGGGATTTTGGGCTGGGTATGATGCCTAGTCAACTCAGAGGTAAATATTTTACTTTGTGTTTTAATAAATTTGGTTTATTTTACAAGTTTTGATAAAGGATGATCTTTTTGCAAAATTGCTATTCAGAGGGTAAAAGTGCAAATTTGTTTTTTGGGTTTTTCAAAACAGTGCCGGCTGGTATTAAGATGGTTGTTTTGTATTTTTTTTAAACTCAATTAAGTTTGTTTTACTCAATTTCCAAGTATAAAGATTTATATATGTAAAGGTATATTTAAAAGATGTATTTTGCAAATCTATTTTCACAAACCCTTAAACCCTATTATCTCGGCCTATTTAAGAGTGGGGTGTAGCCGTCTCTTGGAGTTTAAAGCGATTTTATTATTGTTATTTTCTTGGAGTTTAAAGCGAGGATTCTTGGTTTTCTTGCGAAGGAAAGATTTCTTATTCTCGTTGTTTTTCTTTGGTTGATTCTTCATAGAGGTGAGTGACATGTTTGTTTTGTATAGTTCCATGTATGTTGTATGTGATGTAACTATTAGAAAGTATGTTAGGAGTTTGTATGAAGATATAATATATTTGATGAGTAGATGAATTCAAAATTGAATCTTTACTTGAAACTATATTTATGATGAATTAAAACCCTAATTGATGAATTGAGATTGTTAGAGAATCTAATATAAATCATGAGTAGATGGTTTTCTTTCAGATTTTTGCTGATTTGGCTGGATATAATGAGTGGTATGTTGTATAATGTACAATTTGAACAAAGTTAGGACCTTTTTGCTGATATATATATATATGCACTGTTGATGAATTTTGATTAATGAAACTTGATTGTTGGCATGCTATAACTGATTATATTCACGAGAGAACTATTGTGAGTAATTGTATATGGATCAAATGGATCATAAGAGGGGTTATTGAATTAAAAAGATCGAGTTTTGAAGTGAACAAGAGTTGTTGATTTTTTTTGGGTCTGTGATGCACACTGCCAAAATTGATTCTTGTGTTGTTTTGTAAAGTTTTGAGAAGTTTTCAATGGGATATGATTGGTTTTAGTACTGAGATTAAATCTAGGCACTTCTTTATTTCCAATTGATGAGTTTTTTATGTTTTCTTAATGCACAAACATGCACACATATACTTATATTTATATCCTAGTTCATTGTTTTGAAGAAATTGGGTTTTCTTGTGTTTTATGGAGTTTTGATTTAATCTTGGTTGTTTTAATACTAAAATAGTTCTAAACATCTTACGAATTTTATTGATAGAGTTTTGAAGTTTAAACTGATGCTTAAGTCCGTATTTGAATATATATGTATATATGTTGACTGATTTGAAAGTTTCTGTGAAAATTCCCATTTTGAGATCTTGATGTGTTTTTGATTGTTTTAATAACTCCTATATATAATATATGATATGTTCAAGCATCTGAGGAAACTAGGTTTTGATTTTATAAAGTTGTAATTGATGTATCGGTAAAACATGCATAGAACTTAAACTGCAGTCTGTAGGTTCGACAGTCGACCGACCAATGTCGACAGTCCGACCAATGTCGAAAGTCGACTGTCGATATCCTGACTGAAGCATTTTCTTGAGTTTTGGATTTTACGCGGGACAGTCGACTGACTACCTTATGCAGTCGACTATCACTGCTCTGATTGATGTTTTCCTTGAGTTTTGGATCTTATGCGGGACAGTCGACCGACTGCAGTATGAAGTCGACTGTCACTGCTCTGATTGATGTTTTCCTGAGTTTTGGATTTTTACGCGGGACAGTCGACCCACTACTTTGTGCAGTCGACTGTCACTGCTCTGACTGATGAGTTTCTTGAGTTTCTAATGTTTCTTTAAATGATTATTTCTTCGATTATAGATTATTAATCTACTGGAGTATTTTACAAAGGATTGCATTTCATTCAAACTTGTATTTCTACAACTTCATTTAGTTAAATAAATATGTTTTCCTCGAAGTAATTGTTGTTTTGCGGTTTCAAAATATGGTTATTTGTTATTTAATGGATTTAATATTTTATGTAAATTCTGGAATTTTATGAACACATTAAATGAATTTGGGTTTTGTTGATTTAAGAAGTTTTCTTCATATAAACGTTTTGATGATGGATTTGCGAGTTTTATTGGAAGTTTCGTGTTGATATTCGTTTTGTGAATCTCTAGGAGTTGAGTGGGAGTCCTGTGAACCGGCAGATGAGATTTTGTTGATTTAGACCAGTTGGGTCTTGGGGTTGTTGTTGTGAAATTTAAGTCCGGCTGGATACACTAACTCTGGAGATGAGGATTTTGTGTTTTTAATAATAACCAACTTAAGGACAGGCACTAGTGGAGATGTGATGGAACTTAGAAAACGTAAGTATATGCTCTTGGTTTTGTTGGTCCAACGGATGCGTTTCAGGACATGTTTGTTGTTCTGTCTCGAGAGGACATTTGTATATTCGCGTGTCAAGGATCTGCAGGCCTATTCACGGAGCATGCAGGGTGCATTCGCGTGTCGAGAGTCTGCGGGCCTATTCACGGGATGTACCTGGTGTATCTGCATGTCGAGGGCCTCGCAAGCCTATTCGTGGGATACACTGTTGGGAGGTGATTCTCCGGTTTTTAAGATATTCTTACATGATGTTTGTGCGGCGAGGGCTGTGATGCCTATTCGCTGAGTGTTCTGGATCTTGTTTCCATCACCGTTGTAGGATTAGTTGCATAACGAGGGATTTAACCCTATAAAGTGGAGATCGTTAAGGGCTTGCACCGGACCTATGTATTGTGAGATGCATAGAATCCGACAAGTATGTATTAAAGAGTCAGCATATAGCATTGGTGTTTTCTTGACTTGTTTTCATGCATGTTGTTTTCTATTTTTCTACACTTGACACTTAGTCTAGTTTCACTTGCTATTTTCATGCTTACTTATTACTATCTCGTAATTCTTGATGTTTTCATGTTTTATTTATTACTATTTCATACTTCATTCATTGTCACTGTTGATATATGTTGCTTATGGTTTTTATTCTTCATGATTTATTTATGTTACTTTTCTTCGATGTCACTCACACCGTTATGGCTGACCCCTGTAGTTTTGGGGGTTAAGGTTATCTCTAGCCTCATGTTTTACAGGTAGGTGCTTATAGCTTGGGATTTGGATGCATGAGATAGAATTGATGTTATGGCTTATGTAAATTGTAAAAGAAAGTGTTGTAAATGAAAGATTGTAATTCATGGTGTTTTATATTCCGCTGTGTTTTGTAAACAATTGATGTAATAAAAGTTGAAATAAAAATCATCTGTATTTTGGTTATATTTACTATTACAATTAAAGTTGATGCTGGGAATTGGGCCACGTATTTTTGAGATATCATATTGGAAATTCAGGGTGCTAGATGTTCGATGAAATGCCTATGTAGCACGCACGGTATTTGTGAAAATGCTTTTAAAATTTTTTGGCTTAAGTAAATCAATTGATCTATTTCTGGTGTATGTATTAATTTCTGAAACCATAATTTACCATTTTCAATTTCTAATTTGTGTTTTTGAAATCCCAAAATTTAGATTTGGGGAAGAGTACGGGTTGAAAACAGAGATGATTGCAGTGTCTAATTCAAGAATGAGATTTGGTAATGTGTTTCTATTTTTTTATTTTTGCTATTGCATCATGTATATTTGAATAGGAAACACTTGAAAACCTTGAAATCTGGTACTTAATTTTTAGAACTTCATTTGATCATCAACTGTTCGACAAAATATCTGTGTAGCACGCAAGCTGTTTGCGATAAATGCTTTTGAGGGATTTTGCTTAACTAAATTAACTGTATCTATAAGTGGTGTATGTATTAATTTCTGAAACCCCAATTTACTACATGATTTCATTTCCAAATTCTAATTGGTGTTTTTGAAAAACCTAAATTTAGGTTGAATACATGGATGATTGCGATGTCGGATTCAAGGATGAGATTTGGTAAGAAGGAAGATGATGGAGGGCAGAGTGAGGCAGACCTAGAGGTGGAGGGGGGTTGTGGAGAGGGGGGTGTCACAGTGTTTGCGGAGATTTGAGAGAGGAGGGAGGAGTGGAGAGTGATGTTGGAGAGGGTATGGGTTTTTTTTTTTTTTTTTTTTGGGGGGGGGGGGGGGGGTCAGGGTCTGCATGTTGCTAGTTAGGATATACACAAAGGCATGGTTGTGCGCGTATTTTTAGGATAAATTTTACTAAACTATACACTTGAAGATGTAATTTTTTCAATGCTCACATTTTTTTAGAGATCCATATAATTTTATGAGTCCCTCAAAATTATTTTAGTCTGTACAATTTGCACAGAGTAACACTAGTATACATGGTAGCCTAATGGTATTTCAAATTGGAGTTTGATGTCATTAACAAGCTTCAAGTAAAATGTGTGTACAAATGTTAAACTTTTGTTTTATTTTTCTAATTTGGTATTCGGCCGTAGTCTCCTATGGACATTGGGAAAAAGATATTCTCCAACATCACAAATTAATTTTGTACAAGACTGAAATAAAAAATATTACCCCTCACTTGAAAATAATAGGTCTTGCCAACTATACTATAGACTATAGAAAAAGTTATTATCTTTTATTTTACAATTTTTTAATGTTAATAAGCTACATGTTATCTAAATATATTTTATATTTTTGAGGAAAATAATAATTGTAATTGTAATATACAAAATAAGGTTATGTTGAAAATTATGAGATATTTTGATAACTGAGCTAAAATTTTGGGATTTTTTTTAAACTTTCACTTCCAACTAAGTACAATTTATTGTTGCAACTAACTAAAAGAATTATATTTACTTTTGTGGGACTAGTAATAGTATTCATAGCGATTTAACTCAAAATTTGCATTTCATATCCTTTTGAGCTACTGCAGTTTCGGGAAGATCCCCACCCTTCAGGGGCAGGTTGGAGAGTCCGCATTGGTTACCTTTGTACACCTTTTTACTATTTGATGTCGTTGTTGTTGCTTTTGTTCCCACCCTCTATGTTAGTTGGAGGTTCTATGTGTTATTCATTTACTATTTTTTTATGCTTTGTATTTTGTTCAGTCTTCTGGGTTATTTTGTTAACGTCTTATTAATAAAAAAGGTAGCTATATTCCACCTTTAAAAAAAAAAAAAAAACCTAGCTGAAAACAACGAAGAAACTTCATGAAGTCATCTTAAGATGATCCAAAGAGGTTCACCCTGATTCATATGACAAAATAAACTAAAAGTAAGACCAATCAAGTCCATATATTTGTGCATTATGTTGATACAAAACTAATAATACAGTTTTTGTTGGAAATTAATAATGTAATACAATTTATTAATGCTTTAAATCAATCTCCCATCTTGATATTCTTTTAGATATGCGTTTTAATTTCAGATAAATAGTTCTGACAATTTGGAATAATCCTATTCTATATTCTCTCTCTACATTTATTAGGGCCAATGTAAATGGTAAAATGCAAAATGATACCATAATAAATAGTCTTAGCAAAATCCAAAAAAACTGCTCCCGACATTTTCTTTATTTTAGAAAACAATACTATTCAGCAAGCAAATCTCCACACAATTTATTTCACCTTTTCCTAAAAAAAAAAAAAATCTCCACACAACAGTGTTTTGCAAGAAAAGAATTCGAAGAACCGTCTTTGAATTTTGGTGAAACTTCAAGCTAGTCTCGCATTTTAGCCTAAGAATAATCTCTTCTGTAACATATACATCACCACTGAAAAAACCTTACTCTTCACAAATCTTAACATTAATGTACCAAAGATCTCATTCTAATTGACTGTAAACCCCATAAATCAACCAAATTAAGTCTAGTATAATTCCACAAAAATAACTAGATTCAAATTTCCACCCAATTGCATTTGGGGTTCAATTTGACTAAACCCACAAACACCCATACTGTAAATCTGTCGTCAATAGCCGGTCCCCAGCCGGTCACTAAGGTGGAATCTTTGTCTTAATAAACTGCCGAGAAAGATCCCTGCTTCATCCCAAAAATCCCTCTCTAAGATTCCCTGTTAAACCGAAAAAAAACTGCCAATTCGTCGTTAAACTCACCGCCGACGACCCCCCCCCCACTCTCTCCCTCTCTTTCTCCCTCTCCCTCTCCCTCTTCATAGTTTTGTTTGCCCCCCCCCCCCCCCCCCCCCCCCCCCCCCCCCTCCCTCCCCAAAAAAAAAAAACACACATACACAGAAATGTCAGTTTTTTCTCTTACTCTCAATTTAACTTGATGGAACTGAACTTGTTTGGAGTAAGCTCTCTCTCTCTTCTGGGTGCTTTGAGATTCGTGCAATGGCTGAGATGGCGTCGGAGATCAGGGAGGGTCTCCGTGATCTTTGCAGTGGTCACGGTTGGTCTTATGGGATTTGCTGGAAATTTGATCAACAAAATCCAAGGTACAAGATTTTGGTTTTAAATATATTTTTATTGTTAACTTAAGTAAAGTATTGAAAAATCTCGATCCTATTTCATTAATAAAATATAACGAAACATATTACAACAGAACGTGTATAAGACACAACTGTAAATCACCCTGGGGTGAATAGGGTCATTGTGCGGAATACAAAAATACTTAAATAAAATGCAGAGTAAATAAAAAGTTAAGAAGAGCAAACACAGATAGCACAAGTGACGCAGCGATGTAACGTGGTTCGACCCTCAGGTCTATGTCCACACCTCCTACTTGTAGCAATTCTCCGCCACAAGCGTTCCACTATACTCAAAACCCTTGTACAGTGATTCTCAGATTCAGGTCGAGAGACCTATTACACCCACAGGACTTCTAAGACAAGTCCCGTCAATCTCACCGAAGTGGAAGAAAAAGAAAAAAAACTCAAGATCTTAAATGATCCTGACTGAAGAATATAAACTAGTTATCACACACACTCGGATTGATTGTTAAAATATTAGTTCAGAAGATTTTTCTCAAAAGTAATAGGTGAAGAATACTCAGTGGGTTCAGCCAATTAAATAGATTGGGAAGTGTATCGATCAAAATTGGAAACGTTACATTACCGCAATCTTGGTGCAATCGACCGTTCAGCTCTCTGATGTAAAGTCGAGAGATGAAAAGTCGACTGCTTCTTATGCAATTGAAAGTTACAGTCGACTGCGCTGCGGTCGACCGTCATGAGGTGCGGTCAACCGGTATCGCGTTATTCATGCCGAATCCACTTTATATTTTACCAAACGAACTAATCAATCAATCAATCAAATTTACAGTTTTAAATCTCACAAATATGGAATGATGGCAGCTGGTCTTGATGGCTTTCTTGGACATTAATCAATCAATTTCTCTTTTTGAATATCTTCTCATTTTGCTTGATTTCTTAATCTTTCTTTATTATTTTCCTTCTTTGAATATTTTTGAATCTTTTTCCTTATTTGAATATTCTTGAAACTATCTTGGATATTTGATGAGTACATCAATTCTAATTAGTTTAGTATTTTATTTCAGTACCATATTTATTTTTGGCAATTATAGCCATATGTAATCTTTCTTTTATGTATTAGAATATTTTTGAGATTTTGAGAATATTTTGAGATTTATATCAAGATTTATTTTGAGCCTATATATAGGCCTTGAGATTAATGAGAAAGATATGTCATTCTTGATTTAAAAATTATTGTGTTGACTTTTGCTCTTCCTCTCTCTTTTTGTGTGATATAATTGAGATCCAATTATTAGGGTTCGTGATAATGCCTAATAAAATTTTAGGATTTGTGATAAATTCTAAAATTGTCCCAAATTCCCAAATCAATTAAAATCAAAATCCTAATCCCCAAATCCTAAAACCCTAATCCTGCTTCTTCCCCGATCAACATCCAGCGACCACCCTCCCAGCATCGCCCCCATCCTACCTTCCCTCGACGACCAGCACCACCATAGAAAAGCCTTAAACCCTTCCTCTGGCTGTTTCCCTTATTTCCGTTGACAACAGAACTCCCACCCCGAAGACGCTCCTCCCTTCCGATTGGCAATGCTGTAGCGCCGCCCTCCAATCCCCGTCACGCTGCCGCCTGCGACACCAACGTCAGCCTCGCTGCCGGATCCGCCAGCCCCCTTGGCCTTGTTGCTGTCTCTTTGTTCACTGTGATTGCTATGTCCTGCGTTGCTGCCAACCCTAGATCTAACGGTTTCTTCGAATCCCGGTTATACTCTTTTTACTTTTCAAATATTTGTGTTATACTACTTTATCATCTCTATTATATTATTCAATTTAACTGTCGACCACAAATATTGAGATTGAGTGTTCCACTTGCCTAATTAGAGTACGAATCAATATTGCATCTGTTACTTGCTAAAAATGCTTAGAGATTTAATTATTGATTGTTAGAACTAAATTATTAATTCGGCTTGTTAAACTTAATTCAATTTTTGAAAATCCATCAAACCGATTAATTGTTTAAAATTCTAACTTTGATCCACATTACATGTTGGTAAAATTAATCCTTTAAGATTCTTAGAAATTCTCTATTTAGGGTTAGTTTTACATCAATATTGTTTTGATCCTGAAAATCTGAATAACTTAATTCAAACTTATTAGTAATTGTAGACACAATTTGTGCACACCAAACTAAGAGTCAATAATCTCCCCCTTTTGGTGTGAACAAAACATGCCTTTGAATATTGAAAGTAAAATAAAATTGCACAAAATAAAATAAAATTACTCCCCTGAATTTAGTATTTCATGTAACACAGATTTTCATAAAGAAGAAGAGATTTGTGAATACTCCTCTTTAATTTAATACTTCATGAAAAATAAAATAAAATAAAAATTTTAATGATGTTTACTTTACTTTCATGCATTCATAATACTTCTAATATTCTTTCCCTTTTTGGAATACACCAATAGGGGGTTAAAAGACAATGATAAATTACTTCTCACGAAAACCATTTTTAAAAGAAGACTTTCATCAAGCCAAAAGGGAATCTACTTTCATTAAAAAAAATTATGAATACGGAGGAGAATCTACTTACTTGATACAGTTGATAACGAAACTCTTTGATATATAGGGAGAGCTCTTCATGGTATCATAGATTTGAGATTTTCCCAATACAGATGCAAGGCATGGATAAGAAAAAAAAAATGTTGACTAAATTTCAAGAAACTGATAATAGAAAATGAGTAGAGAGTTCCTTTTTAAAAGAAAACACAACGCAAAGTCAGAGAGAGAACCGGTCGACCGCACGATCGACCGCACCCCTGTGTCAAAAACACAACGAATCACAGAGGGCAAACCGGTCGACCGCCACAAATACTGAAAGACCATTTTAGACAAAAAACCAGTCAACCGCACAGTCGACCGAAAAACTGATACATCGCAGGCAATCGGATATTTGAGACAAGCAACTTAATATGGATATATTTCTTCATATAAGATTACATAGCAACAAGGAGCGTACATAGTGATATTTCAATTACAAAAGGATATTCACTCATCATCATCATCATCCTCGCCATCATTGCCATCATTTCCGTCATCGTCTTCCTCATGTTCCGCATCATCTTCATCATTCGGTGGAGGAAGAATTTTCCAATCTTCCTTCCCTTGCAAGTACTCAGTTGTGTTAACATAATATTCATATACTTGCATTTGATGAGCAGTAAACTGCTCACGAGTCACGAACGATGAAGAGGCAGTGGCACTCTTGCATCGTGAAGAGGAAGATGATTATTGTGCTTGTTCGGCTTGGCGTGCTTGTTGTTAGGCTTGACGACGACGAGCACGCTGATTGAAGGGTACATCAATACTCATTTGTTGAGGGAGAATGGGTATAGGGCTTTCACTAAGTAAGAAGTTCCCGACATCAATGCGAGAATCAATGGCAAGGTTGTATATGAGATAGCTGAAGGGGAGACCACGATTGGTAGTAGTTGCATAATTCATCGTGAGAATGATGAGTGTAGCAAGGTCAAATTTGTACTCTCCAAGAATAAGAAAAATAATGAATGACTGATCGACCCGAATCTCTTTTATCATTCTTTTTGGGCCAAATATCTGCATTAACAATTTTTTTTAGAACCCTAGCGGAATCAGTAAAATTTGTGGGGGCGAGATGAGGAAGATGGGAAAACTCGGGTTGCACGATCATAGATTTGACCGTATTTTGATCATGCCCAGGTTTGTAGTTAAGAGTTTAAGAGTTTTGAAGTCAAGGTGATATGCATCAAATTCTCCTTCGGAAAATTCGTATCTCCTACGGAGATATTCGGGAGTAATTTTTACTATCCTACCAAGAATTATAGAGGAGATGGTGAGATCATCATCTTGAAATCCTTTAATATTTGAATAAAATTGACGAGCGAGAGACTCGGAGTGAGTACTAGGAGTAGAAAGATAGTTTTCCCACCCAAAATCCCAAAGAATACTAACCATGACAGAAAATTGACCCCCCAAGGAGGATAGGTTAATTACCCTATTGGCAACAACGGGGGCATTACAATGAGAAGAGAAGTAAATATCGGCACAATGAGAGTTTCGAAAAGTAATACCCTCCCGAGTGACTAATTTCGAGGCAACGGCTTTCTTGCCCTTCGATTTGTGAGAGGATGAAGCCAATGAGACAGAGGAAGAGAAGGCTCTTGAGAAATTTATGACGAAAAAGTTGAGAGATGAGGGTTTATTTGATGGGTTTATAATTGGAGGCTAGGGTTTCTTTGTAAGGTTGAAAGGTTGGGGGTGAAGAGGTATTTATATAGAAAAGGAATAAGCAAGTCAGCCGACTTGGTTGGTCGACCGGTTCATATATACGGTCGACCGCTCAACAAGAAATAGGGAGTTTTATTTTAGTGATTTATGATAGAGGGGGTGGACGGTCGACCGGTCCATTCTCGACTGATTAAGAACAAGTGATATGTACGGTCGACCGATCAAAGAGTGATTTTATATTATTGTAAAGTTCACACATTTCATGTATTTCAGAAATAATTCAGCAGATGCACATTAATATAATTTCAAGTTAGTGTAGATTTTACCCGATGCTATGCTTATACGAAGGACTAAGATCCTTCTCCTTTTTCCTTGATAGAGATGCTGGTTTCTAGTATAACTTGCTGAGTCTCGAGCGTCTTCTTTCAAGGTGTCTACAATCTTCTAAGTTGAGAGCATCGGACCACCTACATGGAAGTTTGTAGGAGTCCAAGTGGGTTTTGATCCTGCATTAACATTCTTTCTTACCCAAACGCAATTAGTATTCTTTTTTAATGAACAGTTATATGAAATATGTCCTAATCTACAACAGTAATGATATGTGATACGACTATGTCTTGAGTCATGCACACTTGCATAACTTTGGATTGGTTTATGATTATGTTGGAGATTGTGCAAGTGTGTATGACATGATGATTTATATTTTTTATGGTGTATTGGCTCTTCGTAACCAAGCCATCGATTATCATGATAAGATCTTGATTTTTTTGTAATAAGGTAACTGGGCCCTTCATATTTTTCAACAATTTATTCAAGCTCAGTTACTCTTTTACACAATCTTTTCCTAGTCATCTCATCGTCTTTTGTATTCCAACGAAGAGTGTCTAGTGTAGCATCAAGAATTCTATTTTGTTCAAGAGCTTCATTACATCCTTCCACTACCTCATCAAATTTCTTTTTGCATTCTTTTAAATCATCTGTGAGTTTGACGATATAAACAGATTTCTCATGAATTTCTCTTAAGTGATCATCATGCATTGTTAAAGACTCTCGAATTTGTTGTTTCAAGATTTCATTTTCCTCTAGCAATACATCATGATCTTTTCGAAATGACTCAAATTTTTCCAAGATCAAGGCATTCTTATTTTTCAGTTTTTGATTTTTTGTAATACAAGAGTCATGAGTATCATTTGAAATTTGTTTATATTGCCTAAGTTCATGACTTAATTTCTTAGCATAATCTTTCAAACCATTACACATATCTACTAGTTCATCATAAGTGGGTTCTTCGATTACCTTTTCTTGAGATGGTGATTACACCTCACCATTCCCAAGAGCCATGAAGCCGACGTCATCGTAGCCTTGCTCTCCCTCACTTGAATCGGAGTCTAACCATGTTGCCTTTAGCGCCTTCTTTTTCAGACTTGGGTTTGAGCGGTAGTAGTCCCTGTTTCTGTCTTGTGAGACGGGACAATTTGCACGAATGTATTCAGGCTTCTTGCACTTGTAGCATACGTCATCTTTATCTTTCTACCTTTCTCCTTGGTACCTGTCATATTTTTTATGTTTGAGATATTGACGAAATTACTTGGTAAATAGAGTAATGTCCTCGTCTGACTCCTCACGATCTGAATATGTTTTTGATGGTCGGGATTTTTTTGCTTTTAGTGCAATGGTTTTCTCTTCGATTTTTGGTTCAATCCCGATATTTTGTCTGTATCTTTTGGTTTCCGACATTTCCATCTCGTATGTCTTTAGCTTTCCTTGAAATGTGTAGTAGTCGAAACCCTTTTCTTTGAGGGTCTCCCTCATTGCAGCAGCCTTTACATCCCACTCCGTTGTGAGACAGCTTATGAGTTTTCCAACTTTTCGGTCATTATCCAACCCTTTACCTAAGCTCTCAAGTTCGTGGGCAATGATATCGAAACAGACGATCATTTGATCCACATTTTTCCTTGGCAACATGCGAAACACATCAAACTTATAGAAACATAAATTAACTTTAGCTTTTACCTCAGAAGCGGTTTCCTCATGCCGCTTCAACATGTTGTTTCAGATCCCTTATGCTCTCTTTCAGTTTCGTCTGCATCGCATTAGTTCTTCATTGTTCAACCCTGCATAGAGAGCCATCATTGCTTTGGAATTTGCTGTCTTGAGAGCCAATTCTGCTTTTGTTAAGGATGTCTTTCCATCGCTAACTGGAATATCTGTTTTATTGATGCACACATTCCAAACTTCTTCTCCAAGTATCTGTAGAAAATGAGACATACGAACTTTCCAAACATCATAGTATTTTTCATAAAAAAATGGTGAACGTGTAAGCCTTGTTCCATTGGAGATGAATGGCTCTGATGAGTACAAGTTTTTGGGAGAAGGGATTTCGGCCATTGGACCTTTCGCTTAAGCTTTTAAGTTTTTGATAAGCACTTTGCTCTGATACCACTGTAAATCACCCTAGGGGAGGTGAATAGGGTGATTGTGCGGAATAAAAAATTACTTAAATAAAATGCAGAGTAAATAAAAAGTTAAGAAGAGCAAACACAGATAGCACAAGTGATGCAGCGATGTAACGTGGTTCGACCCCCAGGTCTACGTCCACACCTCCTACTGTAGCAATTCTCCGCCACAAGCATTCCACTATACTCAAAATCCTTGAACAGTGATTCTCGAATTCAGGCCGAGAGACCTATTACACTATAGGACTTCTAAGATAGGCCCCGTCAATCTCACCGAAGTGGAAGAAAAAGAAAAAGAAACTCAAGATCTTAAATGATCCTGACTGAAGAATATAAACTAGTTATCACACACACTCGGATTGATTGTTAAAAGATTAGTTCAGAAGATTTTTCTCAGAAGTAATAGGTGAAGAATACTCAGTGGGTTCGGCCAATTAAATCGATTGGGAAGTGTATCGATCAAAATTGGAAACAATACATTCCGAAAATGTGAACAGCGCAAAGTGCGGTCGACCGCAATCTTGGTGCAGTCGACCGTTTAGCTCTCTGACGTAAAGTCGAGAGATGAAAGGTCGACTCCTTCTTATGCAATTGAAAGTTGCAGTCGACTGCGCTGCGGTCGATCGTCATGAGGTGCGGTCGACTTATATCGCGCTGTTCATGCCGAATCCACTTTATATTTTACCAAACGAACTAATCAATCAATCAATCAATTTTACAGTTTTTAATCTCACAAATATGGAATGATGGCAGCTGGTCTTGATGGCTTTCTTGGACATTAATCAATCAATTTCTCCTTTTGAATATCTTCTCCTTTTACTTGATTTCTCAATCTTTCTTTATTATTTTCCTTCTTTGAATATTCTTGAATCTTTTTTCTTATTTGAATATTCTTGAATCTCTCTTGGATATTGTTTTGATCCTGAAAATCTGAATAACTTAATTCAAACTTATTAGCAATTGTAGACACGTTTTGTGCACACCAAACTAAGAGTCAACAATAACATTACAGTAAAATTCAACTGTGGCTAGTCCTTTTTTTTGTTTTGTTGTTGAAGAATTTAGTTTAGGATTTTTTGTTTTTGTTTTGGGGACCCAAATTACAGTAATTTTTTTTCTCAATTAGGGTCAGGAAAATTTTGTTCTATATAATCTCTGATTTCTTCATTTTTGTTTTTCTTAGGTTAGGGTATCAATAGGTATAATTAATTTTGTGACTTTACAGGAGCTTACTTTTTGGCTTCCCAAAAGAGAGGAGTTGTTTTTTTTTTTTTATCTTCTTGCTTTGGTGTTTTGTTGTGTTCTTAGCTGTATGTTGGATTTCTTTGATTAGTTGATGAAGCTGAAGGGTTTTTGGAGATGGGTTTGTCTTTTTGGTCACATTGTTGAGTCTTTTGCAGCACTTTCTCGATTACTGCTTTCTTTTCTTTAAAAAAAAGGAATTGTTCGGAAAATTGACTTGATCAATCAGATAGAGATTCTAAGTTTTATAAAAAAGGGATAATTGCGTATAAAATCACGAACTTTTTATGAGTTGCAAATAAAACCCCACTTTTTCAATATTGCAAATTAAATCATCACCTTTTCTAAACATTGCAAATTAAATCATTAGCCGATGTATAAATCATTAGCCGATGTAGGTTTTGGGATATGTATGGGATCCCTTGCATCCATGCTCGTTCAGCCAGACATATCCCAGACAAGCATGTATGGCTGAACAACCCGTAATGATTTAATTTGCAATGTTTAGAAAAGGTGATGATTTAATTTGCAATATTGAAAAAGTGGGGTTTTATTTGCAACTCATAAAAAGGTCGTGATTTTATACGCAATTTACCCTAAAAAAAAATTGAAATCCATACTAATTAATCTCAGATTTAATGGTATTTGAAGATATATAAATCCCTGACACTTGCCACAATTTCGGAATTTTGGTATGGTGGTAAAGATATTTCACATGATAGCAAATAGCTACCCAAGTTCAATCCCCACTGTTCGCTAATTCAACACCCTATTTTAGAAAATTATGGTAGATAACCGTACGTTGGATTTCAGGCTTAATTTTTGTTGGAACTTAGTATACATTTAAGACGCTTATTTTATTATTTATTATCAATATTGTCTTGTGACCCAATGGTTAAAGTTTTGGGTTCACATGAGGTTGGAGATTTTTTTTTTTTTTTCCTGTTTTTAAGTTTTCAGATTTGCAACAGCCACTAGCCATTTTTTACTAGTAAAGAAAAATCATTAAAACATTTTAATGTCAGTAAATGATCATTTTATGATGAAAATAAATGCTGTTTTATGGCCAAAAATCAGAAAACCGTTTTCCCCTCTTTCTTCTACGGATATAAATAAGTGTCATTCAGATAGAACAGAGTAGAGAAAAAAATATATTCTTCCCTTCTCAAAATTTTTTCCAATTATTAAGCAATTTTTTGGTGCAAGCTTGGTACATGTTGCAACACTGTAAACAGAAGCTCGTTGCATCATAGGGGGAGTATTTGGTGATTAACGATTTATCTCCAGAATCGTCCAAATAGTTTCTTCAAGAAAGTGTCATCCACGCCTCGAGCTATTCTCACAATTCTTCCTGTTGCAGTTATAGCCGCTCGCTTCAATCCATTCCACAACCGTGCGATGCTATCAGAAGTTGATTTGGGCATTTAGGTCTACTAGTAATTTTTAAATTTCTTAACATTTTCAAAATTTTTTGATTACTAGGTTGCTGGTGATTGGAGATAGTTACTATGAAGAACAGTTTGCAACGACCATCGCCATGGACCAGATGAATTCTCAGGTCCATTTGGTGGGAGAAGGGTGAGCGTCTTTCTATCCTACATTTGTTTTCAGTGTTAATTAATATTTTGGTGTTTGCAGTTAGCTTCTCCTTTCGAATTCTCAATATGAATCAAATTGCTAGGGAGACGTAGAATTGGAATTTAGCTTGTAAACAGCATTATTTGATATCTTACTTGAAGTATAGTTTATTTCTCAAATCGCCGATCATAAATGATTCCATTGTTTTTGTTTTTCTGAATAGATTTTCTTTGTTTTTGTTGCACGTAAAGCTTTGTTAATTTTCTTGAGATAGATTGCGTGAATAAAAAGATTGTAAATTTCCTTTCAACGGGATAATTTTTCGTCTTTCCTTATTGATGTAGAACCATAGGAGTAGCAGCTACGAGTGGAAAGCATCAGTGGATCTATTCTGATACTCCTCAAATGGAATTGAACCCGTTGTTGAGCTGTAATAAAAATGAAGAAATGTCCAAGGTACAAGTGGACTTTGCTTTATTTTCTTGATCCGATAACAATTACCGTATTTTGGAAACCTAACACAAATACACTTTTCTTGAATGACCTGAAGTACAGAAAATTGATTTGTTTTCCTAATTCCCTGTATCTACTTGGTAAGAGTTAATTATTCATTGTATAGTTTCAGCTACTTTCACTTATGACAATCATTGGTTCTTATAAGGCCTGACTTTTAACACCAAGACCAGGTGTCATATTTTTCACAAGAAGAACAATTATCTTAATCTACGATATTCCTTCTTCTTCTGGAAGCATCAGATTTTCCAAATAATTATTTGATTGTTCTTACTGCATGCTGGGCTTCATCAACTTTTCAATTAGCAATAATATAGTTTGTAAAAAATTACAATTGCTTCATGGTTAATTCTGTTTTGTGGTCACCTTCAAAGGGTTCTGGTTAAAAAAGTTATCTGATTAACTTGGGTCGTTTTCAGTGGATTATAGCGTGGCAAGATCAATTTTTGACTGGAATTGAGGTTTGTGCTTATTCTATGGCATGTTCATTCTTGGCCTATTATTCCAATCGACTAAATTTTGATAAAAGTTTGGGCCCATTTTGCAGACAATTGTAATCATTTCTCTTCCATCATTTGGTGTGGTTCAGTTTGGTTCCACCCAGAAGGTCAGTGTTCCTATCTGCACTGTATCAGTTTATGCTAAAGACCATCATTTTTGCATATTACCTTGTAGGAATTGTACCCAAATTTTCGAAGCCTTGCTTTAATTTGTATGTATGTTGTAGTTTAATTATGCAAATGACTGTTAAATACAAACAATTACTTCGTGAAACTTCTTGACAATTAGCTATTTTCTGAATTTATTACCATTGGTTATATGGATCCTGTTACGCTTATTTTGGTGTGGGAGCAAACGGATAGTGGGTATATATTTGAAGGAAACTACTAAAGATTTAACCTTTGATCGATGCCGTAAAAAGTGGTTAGAGCTCCCAGAGTGGATTTGGATCGTAGATTGAGCACCTTGATCTGAATTCGATGGTTGCTGACGTTGCCAATGGACCTGCAAAATGCTTGAAACACTAGGGATGGCCTCGACGACAGACCCTCCGATGCTCAAGTCAAAATCTAAGAGAGAAAACGAGTTTGAGAGAGAAAATGCCAATTACCGATTACCTTCTGACTGAGGAGGAGGAGGGTATTTATAGATCTGAGAAACAGTTTAGGAGATTGAGATGAATCTGTTAGATTGATATGATTTTTTTAATCTCCTGTTTGAAGCTCCCCCTCAAGTGATAAGCTCTCTTGTTTGGAGATAAGAGTTTTGACTTATAATCCTCATGGGCTGGGTCTCTCCTAGCGGGCCTAATGTCCCTTTTAATGGGCTTGAAGGTGGCCCATATCTTGTAGATGAACCTGAAGAATGTCCGGACCTGTTAAAGATGTCCGTTATGATTAATATGCTGTAAAAGCTTTGAGATCTGTGCTGTAATCGTATGACCATGATTTGCTGCGATTTTTACCATTATCAGATCCCATTATGAGTCTTATGTAGTTGAGAAATGAGAAAGATTTCAGTATTAGAAAAACCCCACCGAGGGTAACTCACATTCGAACATCTAAATGTCAAGAATTACCTATATACAGTTATACACAGTAAATATAGGTAATTGTGGGTCACTAAAATAGTAACTGTCTACGGCCAAATAGGAAAAGAATTGTTGTTTTTATGTGAAAATCTCAATCTACCTTGTGTTCCAATAACAGGAACTAGCAATCTGCACGTGCGATGCATGCGCAAAGAATTTATTTATTTATTTTTTAAAGTAAAGACTATGACGTTGTCTAGTATCAAACCTGTGAACTCTTTTTACTCATCTCAAATCCTTACCATACTATTTACAATTACCCCCAGTGGTACCAACCTTTGTTTTATATGGGAGACTTTTGTAAATAATCATGTCCTAAATAAATTTGAACTTTGAGGGTATTATGATAACTGACAACATTTGACTAAATGGATGGTTATACTTAAAAATAAGTGGTTGAGATTAGATGGTTGTATGTCTACAAATTACATGTTGTCTAACAAATGACAACCCTAACTCTTGTTGGATATATTGGTATATTCTCTCTATATAAATATAGCACGTGCATATGTGTAACACGTGTAATGAACGTACAATTGATTGGATATTGGAACGCGGGTTTGTGGGCTTATAACCCGATACCCAAACCAGTATTTAGGAATAAATACTGGCTTGTGATAGCAGTCTAGGTATTCCAATTTTTGATACCTAGGGTGAATATCTCAAGCAACTTAGATCTAGAGATAAAACCCTAATTTCCAATTGCTAATTTCCTCACAGAACCTAACAATCTTGAGATATTGATTAATTTTGTGAGATTAAATTGAGGGAAAAATACCATCTTTCAATCGGTCGGATCCCACAGCAGCCGCCGGTTACATCGGAACCCTAACGCCGTTCGCGTCGCTGGGTCCGTCGCACGCGTCGCTCGTCGCACTCGCCGCTCGCCGCACGCGTCGCTCGCCGCACGCGTCGCTCGCCGCCCGTCGCGAGTCAGCAGGCGTCGAAGCCACTGGGTCGCACCGGTCATCTCTCTCTCTTCTCCGATCGCAGTCGCAGGCGTCCCCCACTCAGGCGTCGACTACTTCTTCTCTCTCTCTCTCGATCGGTCTGGGAAACCCAAATTGAAGAAGAAGACAGTGAACAGTGGAGATTTTTTGTATCTCATCAAGATCTGGTATTTCTTAAACCCTACGATTCGTGCAATTTATCTAATCCATCTATTCTGTTATTAGTTAGCAGATCATCTTCTCCCTATAAATTACTTGTGTAGTAATAATTCAGAATATACTCTCGAATTTAGGAAATCATAGTTTATTCCTTGAGATGGAAAAACATGATCGACCTTATGAGGTTCCTAAACTAGAGGCGTTTAGTAGTTCTGAATTCAATAGTTGGAAGAGGAAAGCACAGTATGGGATGAAATTCATGAAGATCTTTTATACCTGTCAAACGACTTATGATGACTGTACCGAAGATGTGGATGATGCCACTTGGATCAGAGATGAGGACCTGTGCAGGGAGTTTTTGCTAAACAGTATTTCAGATCGGTTAGCAGATGTGTACATGAAGTATGGAACAGCTAAGGAGATTTGGGACAATCTGCTGGATGAATTCAAAAAGGAGGAGAAGGTCTCCAAGACTCACTTGGTTGATAAGTTCATGAGCTTTGAATTCAAAGAGGAGAAGGCCATTCTCCCTCAGGTAACTGATCTTGAAAACTTAGTAGCTAAATTGAAAACTGAGGATATCACTGTGTGTGATGCTTTTCTCACTGGAGCAATAATCTTTAAATTACCTGCATCATGGCTCACATTTAAGACTGAAATGTATAGACTGCCAGAACAAATTAAGCTTGCACAACTCAAACGATGTATTAAAGTAGAGGATGAAACAAGAACTAGGATAAATTTGGATATGGTTTGGAACTATTTAATTATATTGGTTTAGTCTTGATTGAACTATTCAATTTTATAATTATTTTGGTTCTTTATGAAACTATACCTTCATGATGCTTTTCCTTTATGGACTGCTATCAGCCAGTCAGTTGTATGCTGATCTGATGAGATAATCCTGTACTTTATATATTGAGAATATAGGAGGAGATTGTTGGATATATTGGTATATTCTCTCTATATAAATATAGCACGTGCATATGTGTAACACGTGTAATGAACGTACAATTGATTGGATATTGGAACGCGGGTTTGTGGGCTTATAACCCGATACCCAAACCAGTATTTAGGAATAAATACTGGCTTGTGATAGCAGTCTAGGTATTCCAATTTTTGATACCTAGGGTGAATATCTCAAGCAACTTAGATCTAGAGATAAAACCCTAATTCCCAATTGCTAATTTCCTCACAGAACCTAACAACTCTCTCCCATTATAATATTAGAGATAAGGTCATGATTGGTATTGCTTTTGGATAGCTTAGAAGTATACTTTGGTCATTTCGAGTAGAAGTGTGTGGGACCGGTGGGTTCAACGCACTTTTCCTATACTAAAATTTCTCCCATTTTCCCTAAAACACCTCACAAAGGTTTTTTTAGCTTATTTAATGTGATTTTAGCTTTTCAGTAAAATATTTAGCCAAAACACATCTTTTGCTCACAATGGTTTTGCTCGAAACACTTACAACATAGCCTAAATGGTGTGTTCCCTTTTGTTAGCACAGTTTCAAGATTTAAAAGTTCTGGATAAAGCTCTACATTTTATTCATTGAGTTATATCTTGTATGTGTTCTGATAACATATTCTTTGATAGTTTTTAGTTGATATTTCTCATTTATGCCACAGATAGATGAAAGTGCGAAGTTCATCAATCAAGCTCAGCAATTTTTCCATCAGCTAGAAACTAGAAACAGACATCATGTACATGGAAATCCTGACAAAAGTGTTGACATTTGTGACACCGACGAAGTATTTCCTTCAGTAAGCACTTGTACTTTTTCCAAGAACTGCAATTCTTTGCATGATGTCATCACCAATGAGCTTCACGACAACGCGGAGCCATCAACTAGTTCAGTTCTAACATCCAGTCTTTTCGATAACCCGACTCACTTGAAATATGAATTTTCATGTAATTCACTTTTTAACAACTCAGTTGCAAGTAATTGGGCTGAGGGAATTGCGATACTACCATTACCAGAACAAACATTGTCACCTGGTTTGACAGTTAATTCAACATCTTTGTCTGCGATGTCCTCATCCAAATCATCCTGTTTTACTTCAGAGCTCCCTGATGACTTTTTATCTTTTCTAAAAGATTCTGATACTGAGCATCCGGCATTGTTTCAGTTTGATGATAATCAGATCCATTCATGTGAGCAACCTATACAGTTGAAGGATTATAGTTCAAACATTCTAAGTGAAACTATTAGCTCTAGTACGTTGACAGACTTAGCTAATAAACCAGTCGAGATATCTTCTGATGCACCCACTGAACTCCCTTTGGATAAAGAATTATTTGTAGACATGGACTTTGACCTAAACCCAGGTGATTTGAAGCAAGACTCTTGGGATGACATAATAGTGTCTGCTGGACCTAGAAGTTGCTCAAGTTTGAGTCCTAATGTTTCGGAGTGCATATCGGATATGAATACGGAAAGGTCTTCAGGGTCTAATTTTGAACTATTGGAAGCAGTAGTTGAAGGAACTTCCAATTTATCTTCTAATATAGATTCTTTTTCCACTAATCTTTGTACCATTGGCTGTCTTGATTTGAAATCTCAAGCTACCTTTACTGGAGTGGGGTGTTTATCAAGTCGAACCACTAATGTTAGTAGCATTGGTGGTCTTGGTTTGCTGCATCAAGATTCTGCATTGGTTAAGATGAAGTGTCCGCAACTTTACCCAACCCAGAATCATTTACCTCAACTTAGCTTAGAAAAGATCATTCAACAATACTCGAAAGAATCTTTGTTAAACTCTAAAGCCAGATCTTGGACCAGGAACAGTCATGCTATGAACAGCAAGAGTGGTGTAACCAATCAACCTAATAAGCCTGTAGAAACCGCTAAAGTTTCTAGGAAAAGATCAAGGCCAGGAGTAGGCACTCGACCTAGGCCAAAAGATCGTCAGCTGATACAAGATCGTGTTAAAGATCTGCGAGAGATTGTGCCTAATGCTTCACAGGTACTTCTAAAGTCACTTTCTAAATAATTATTGGGTTTAGTCGTTGCACATTAATTGACTAATTTATACATTCATATTCATCCAGCTAATTCTAACATCTCGTGTAGACCTTTGTGAAAAAATTATTACCGACTAACACATAGTCAACATTCAACTTCAGGTCTAATTGCAACTTGATTTGCAAGCCTCTAAATTATACCTTACGTCCTTTAATAAGGTTGACACTAGGTGTTAGAAAGTGAGGGGGTGCATATGATCGCATAAACTGGTCAATTAATCTGCAACGACTAAACCTTTTTTTTGTTTTAAATAAGCTGCTCTTTCTTGAATTCATTTCTATTGACTTGATTCAACGTAACAGTGCAGCATTGATTCTGTGCTCGGGCAAACAATTAAATACATGCTGTTCTTGCAAAGCATAACGAAATATGCTGACAAACTTAAACTAAGTGATGAGCCAAAGGTGAAAGGAGTTGAATCATGCGATAAATCTTTTATACGTCAATAATATGTCTGTTAAAAACTCTGTCTGTTCATTTTATGTGCAGATGATTGGTCAGGCAAGTGGAGTTGTACTCAAAGAAAATTCGACTGGTGCAGAGTGGTTCTACCAAGTTGCTCCACAAGCGATGGTCTGTCCTAGAGGAGTTAATGACCTCGAGCCCACTGGTCAAATGCTAATTGAGGTGTATTTGCAACCTGCATTAAATTTTAATTTCTCTCATTAATTTAATTTCACTCATTACTGTACGTATCTTAACTATTATAATTTAGACTCGTCATTTTTATTGTTTATGTAGCCAATTTGCACATGAAACATAAGTGTTTTTTCTGTAGCATATGTTAGGAATTGATGAGTGACCCATATTTAAATAATTGTGACCAATTCATTTTATTGTTTGATTGGTAAAAGAAAACAACTCATGCATTTGTGTATATATATATATATATATATATATCTTGCACAATAACAGATGCTCTGTGAAGACCATGGATTCTTCCTTGAGATAGCAGATGGGGTTCGGGGCATTGGCCTAACCATCCTACACAGTCTGATAGAGATACGCGAGACTAAGATATGGGCTCGGTTCCTAGTTGAGGTTAGACTTGAATCCCTTTCTGAACAAAAGAAATAATAAACCCTTTTTTGCTTTCTTAATATAAAAAAATGGGCATACACTTACTTTTTAAATAAACTGACCTTTTCATATACCCATCAAATTGCCAAGTTGAACTTCTTTATTCAACTTCAGTGTACTGAAATGTCAAATATGACAAGCGCATGTAGTCCAATTGGCATTCCTCGCACTCCTTTGTGGGTGTTTGAGGATCAGAATACTAACTTAGATTCACCTACATACAGGCAACTGGTGATGTTTTAAAGATAGACATATTTTTATCGCTTGTCCAGCTTTTTCAGCAAATGAGCAGCATTCGGAGTACCGACCAGCAGAGTAGGGTTCAGGACAAAGGGGTCCCACCAACATTAACAAGCTATCAGCAACCTCAACTACGCGTTCCCATCAGCCTGGCAGGCACGCTTGGTTGATCAACAAGTTAAATTTGAAGATTGAATTGAGTTGCTTCAAGATGATGAAGGGACCTTTTTTGGTAAAATTTTCCTAGTTTAAAAGGATAACTTGTTGATTGAGCCGGAAAAGATGATGTCCTTGTCTGATGATAGGAGTGTTTGTTAGTAATATAGAAGCTTTTTGATTTAGCTTTCTAGAGTTGATTGGATTTGTTAACTTGTTTATATGATTTAAGAATAGTTGGTGGATATTAATCATTGGTGTACCTACTTAGCCTAACTTCTTGTTAAACTGGAATTTCGGCAGTTTGCAAATACTAGAGCAATTGATTGTTAATGGTAAGTACCAGAAGTGTATTACTGTAATTTATCTGCTCAATGCAGCTGACAGTAAGTGTATTCTAACATTAAAGATATGGATTCATTGTATATTTGTATCCTTTATTTATTTATTTATTTATTTTTATTTGTATTAATTACGTTTTCCTTTTTTTTTTGATCATATTACGTTTTCCTTTTTAAAAAGGCTGTAGCCACGCAGACAGCCGCCACTCATGACTCAGCTATATAATATTGTAAATGGGGATTAACCAGGATTCGATTCCCTACACTCCTTGATCATTGCACATATCCCTACACTCCTTGATCATTGCACATTAGCGAAGATGCTTACTACACTAGCAGGCTTACTGATGGAACCTAGTGACGCTGGCGGGTTTATTGTAATGTAAGAGCATCTGTAGTCGTTGCTTGCTAAATTTTGTGTATATAGCATTTGGAAATAGAAAAAAAGGAATCTCACTGCAGTGGTTGAAAGCTATTCAATTTGTCGCATGAATTTTTTTTTAAGACGGAAGATTGTGTCTCGTCGTTGAGTTTGTAGCTGAAAATTACTTAGGGACGAAAAATAATGTATCGTCTGTGAATAGAAAAAATATTAAAAAAACCAAATTGATGTGTGGGACAGTGTATTTTCCATCGTTCGGTCGTTATTTTTTTTTTTTTTGGCAAGGACGGGAGATTTTATCCCGTCCGACGCCTGAAACAATCTTCCATAAGAAACGGACGTTGTATAATGCTCCGTCGCTCGATTTTTTATTAATTTTTTTTTAAAAAAAAAACCTCTGACGTTGTATATTTGATCGTCCATGAAATCCGGCTAAAATTTTTAGTGGGGTACTAGGTTGATCACGGGTGTTTGGGCATGGGATAAAGTAAAAAAAAAAAAAAAAAAAAAAAAATCAAAAGTGAAATTATGTTGCCTGCCACACTATAAGATTTGGACCCTTCCACCCTTCGTTAAAAAAAGATGATGGGAGATAAGGAAAGGGCAAAATAGTAATTCGTCAAAGGTTAAAAAAAAATTTTTTGGGAGGGACGGTAGATAATCTACCGTCCACTCCGTTTTGTCTTTTAGCAAAATAGTGTTGGACGATGTATATTCCATCGTCCGTCGTTTTTATTTTTTATTTTTTTATTTTTTATTTTTTTATTTTTTTTTACTTTAAAAGACGGGATTTAATCCACCGTCCGATCTATTTTGTTGTACGTCTCACCTACGAGACGAAAGGTTATCTTTCAGAGACGAAAGAACATTTTCCGTGAGCTATATTTTGGCTTTTGCCAAATCGTCTGCTATATTTGGCAAGGCACTATTTATCGTACACCCAAATTTTGGGTATTTGGACGACGACTGCAGCGATCTTATTCTCATTTTTTCCAAATTTTGGGTATTTAGCCCACGACTACAGATGCTCTAAGTTCCTCTTCTCTTGGAAAAAATTTCTAGTTCTTCGACCAAAAGTCACTCAAATGGCCGGCCCAATTTTTCACAATGCAAATGCAAAGAAACATTGTGTATTATTTTTCCAGCGGTAAATTTGACTAAACTATACCAATGTTTGACTAATTTGTAGATAACTATACTCATCTTTTTTTTTACGGTCCAGTGTACTCCGTCCATATATTTGGTGCAGATCACTCTACTCGTCCAAAATCGGTAGCATGTGCTAACATGTGTGTTGGGGTTTGTGGATCCAATACACGATAATGAGTTGAAGAAAATTGACTAGAAGAAGAGTCGAAGTGGGAGCAAGCAACTCAACAGCAGTCCGCAGCTGCAGGTAGAAGTTGTGGTCGACTGTTCAAGGTTGCGGTCGGCCGCACACCGGACCGACTGTAAAGGCTCTCAAGCCGAGACCTGTACAGTCACCCATCTCACTTTCTGTTGAACCCCTTTACACTTGAAGGAATGACTAGTCAACCGCGCAGTCGACTGTCCCGCTATCTGTTGGAACCATGTATACTCGAAGACAGTTGCGGTCGACCGCACAGCACTGTTTGATCTGAGGTTGAGATTAAATCTTATATATATATATATATATATATATATATATATATATATATATATATAGGGAAAAAGGGGTATGAGCAACTTGCTCATTTAGTAAATAAGCAATTGATGATGTGGCATACATGTGGTTGGATAATTCTTAAAAGGGTTAGTTGTCAAATGTATCACATGCATGCCACATAATCAATTGCTCATTTACCAAATGAGCAAGTTGCTCATATCCCTTTTACCCATATATATATATATATATATATATATATATATATATATATATATATATATAGAGGAGTGATCCAATGAGAAACATCTTAAAATGAGAAAATGAGAAACATTAATTCTAACCATTAGATTTGAGAGGATTGAGATGAACGGCTCTAATTCATTTGGATTACTAATTAAAAAAACCGGTTTATTTTAACTAATCTATAAAAAAAACCACAAAAAAAACCTAACAATTAAAACGATGTAAAACCTATCGTTCACAATATACCCTCTACTTGGGTCATAGAGCTCACCAAGAGGCATAAACGATGTGAAACCCCAGTCACTTTTCCGAACATTGAATTGGTGTTGCGTCTCTACAAAAGGTGGCACACTCAAAACTCATGGTCATCCTGATCTAATGAATTTCTCAAACAACATTTCTTCCTTAACAGTTGCAGCCAAATTATACAAGTCAGACTGGGATATGTATTTTATACAGTTTCCATGCTTATTGTACTGCATATATGTATTCCATATTGTATATCATCATGTATCGAGATAAAATGTCCTCCAGGCAAATTGTGACTAATAATGTTCGTAGTCATTAACCATGGGCAATGTTAGAGCACATACAAAGTTTGATGTAAACAAATCAAAAATTGTACGGCATCATTTGTAAGTATAGCTTACTGAATCTAAATAAACTGGAAACATAAAACATGAAATATATTATGCAATTATAGACCTAATTGTGGAACACAATAAAAACCAACTATTACCGACATCATCTTGTGAGACAAACATAACACAAACCGATTCAATGACTCAAATATCAACTAAAAGTCTAAAATGATGCAAGCAACAAATATAACATACCAAACTAACCAATTATATAATGCATAAAGCCACAAACCCAAGAAATTAAAGAAATTCAACAAGTTACTAGTAAACACTATCCAACTTAGTAATTGTTCATTGACACAAATTAGAGGACATAATCATCATCCAACCATCTTATCATAAAGATCAGCTCTAAAACACAAAACTCTGAAAAAATCAACCATTTCTCGACGACGGTTGTTGGTTTGGAATCGAGGCTCTCAGTAGATTATAACATATTTCATCAATTAAAGTAATAAATCACACTACTAAACCCTAAATGGAACCAAAAACTTATAAAAACTTCAATGTAAATTTTATAAAGGAATGGGCCGGTAAATAAACAAACAAGAGAGAGAGAATGTGTAACAAATATGCTATTGAGTTTCAACATTCTACGGAAGGATCTACATGTTAGTGACTAGTATTGTACGGTTTTCAGTTTAAAGGTTTAGAGTTCTGGTGTGTTCACAGGGGCTTGTATATGTAGGCAAAATAGAGTATTTTAGAAATAAATTTTTTTAATCTGCGACATTTAACCAAACAACAATATTTTCGTTACTTTTGTACACACGGACTATCATATAAATGTAACTAGTAATTTCCACGTGCGATGCACGCCTTAATAAATATATTTTTATTAGTAGTAAAAACTTTAATATTGTTTAGTCTTAAATCTAGGGCTGGTATACCGTACCGTACCGTATTATCATTACTCTACCGTCTACCGTCTACCGTAGGCGGCATCGCGACAGCGTGGTGCTTCGACAGCGTAGTGCGTAGGTCAATCAGTGCGTGTGCCCAAGATTCAAAAAAAGAAAAAAAGGAAGAAGGAAAAATAGAAGAATAGTTGAAGTACTAGTATAATTGGGGTGAAAAATTGAAAAAGAAAATAAGAAAAATGGGTCTGGAGTTAAGTCTGGGCATGGGTTTTAAATATAAAAATTAAATTAAATATATATTAATTACTTGGTATGGTACGGTATACCATGGTATCAGTATTGGGTACCAATACCATACCATATAATTTCGGTATGGTACAATACCGAGATTTCGGTATGGTATTACCAAGATTTCGGTAATATATGGTATGGTAATGGTATGGTATGGTACGGTATGGTAATATGGTATTTTTTGACACCCCTACTTAAATCTAATACTTGCTTTATATTAGATTAGATATGCATGGGCAATACACGGATTTGTTTGTCTACAAATGTTTCCATTAATTGAATTTAATTTGGACGTATATTGTACGGGTTTGCTCAGTTACAAAATTAGGATTTGTTTGTTTACAACCCAACTCTCCCATTAAAATAGTAGAGATGTTTTGAGTAAATTATCATAAAATATTGTAACCTATAGATACAGAATATACACTACACGATAAATTGCCATATAAGTAAACTCAAAGGACACATGTAGATCACCCACCTATTGTATTGGAACATATTATACTTATAAAGGAGTTGACAGTAGTGTAGCTACAGTATTTCCTTGTCTTAAAAGAAGAGTATAGTAGTAATCAATAAGTAATTATATTACAATAAGTCTAAGATGCTCTCAGAGCATCTGTAGTCGTTCTAAGCTAAATTTTGGGTATTTGGCTTTTGGAAATAGAAAATATGGCTGCGCGCTGCAGTCGTTGAAAGCTAAAATATGGCCGGACGGTCCATTATCTCTCGTCCCAAATTTTTTAAAAAAAAATTTTTTTTAAGCACTAAAAGACACAAAAAAAAAAAAAAATTTGGAAACAGGCCTGGGACGGTAGTTAATCTACTGTCCTAAAATTTTGGCATCTAGCGGAATAGAATTGACGATGTATAATGCTTCGTCTCTGACATTTTTTTTTTAATTTTTTTTTCTTTTTCAAACGGGGTTTAATCCATCGTCCTACATCACTTTTTGTACGTCTCCCCTAATTGACGAAATTTTATCTTTCGTCTCTACTGACGGACGAAATAAAATAGGTCGTTAGCTATATTTTGGCTTTTGCCAAATCGTCTGCTATATTTGGCAAGGCACTATTCATCGTACACCCAAATTTTGGGTATTTGGACGACGACTGCAGCTCTCTTTTTCCAAATTTTTCCAAAATTTGGGTATTTAGCCCACGACTACAGATGCTCTCAATATCATCAAATTGAAATCCATCAATATCTGAAAATAGGACATCATTTTTATCATCTGAAGTACTGATTTGATCCTCATTGGTCTGATCGGAAAATGGCAAATTCATCAATGAAGAGCAGCTATCTGTGGGCAAGCTGCATGAGCCTTCTCGTTCATATTCCATCTTGGGGCTCACAAGGAGAGTTTCCTCTTTTTTTAGTTGGCCGAATCCGAATCTGATCATGTTAGGGTTGGGGAACAAATCGTGCTCTTTATTTTTTTTTTTTGGTTTGTTTTTTGTGTATCGCACCAAACAAAAAAAACCAATAAAAAAAAACCGGTTTGTTTTAGGCCTTTGAAGTGTATAAAATGTGCAAAGCAACCCAAATATAAATGCATAAGCCTTGTTAAACATCAATGTTAGGATGTGTATATATGCATATTCGTCACCAATTAATCTCCAAGATGAACATATAAGTTTAATGATCTATTTCTGTTAGACAGAAAAGCAATGCATACCTTATCAGTGATAACCTTTTATAGCATACCTTAATTAAAAAAATCACACTATTTCTAACTTTTACAGCATACCTTAATTGTTCGGCTTTTTTATTGTTAGGTTTTTTTTGTTAGGTTTTTTTTGATAGATTAGTTAAAATAAACCGGTTTTTTTAATTAGTAATCCAAATGAATTAGAGCCATTCATCTCAATCCTCTCAAATCCAATGGTTAGAATTAATGTTTCTCATTTTCTCATTTTAAGATGTTTCTCATTGGATCACTCCTTTATATATATATATATATATATATATATATATATATATATATATATATATATGGCAAATGCTCAGTTGAAAACGGGTCCGTTTTCAACGGGTTGGAAAACGCCCAATAAGGAAAAAGATTCAATGCGCTTTAGAGCGAAGAGTCATCAGATCAAAGATTGGAAAAACCTAAATTCCATAACTTGCCTACTATTACATTTCACTCTACAAAGTGGACACCACATGTAGAACCCAATAAGGGAAAAGATTCAGTGCGCTTTAAAGTAGAGAGTCATTAGATCCAACATGAGCAAAATGACAAGTCCATAACTTGCCTACTATTACATTTCACTCTACAAAGTGGGCACCACATGTAAATCCCCACACGTAGAACCCAATAAGGAAAAAGATTCAGTGCGTTTTACTAGCTCTATTTACAAATATTAACCTAATTAATGAAAACCCAAAACAACTTCTTACTACAAGTTTGATTCTTACAGAATTTAGAATGTTAGAATTTCATTAGTAAATATATGATCTATATACATTAAAATTTTCCTACAAAGAGTATATTGAAGGAGAAAAATTCTTGTGAACCAACCATAACCCTATTCATTACCATACACTCAACCCTAACCCTACCATAACCCTACTTATGAGTAGGGTTAGGGTAGGGTTAGGGTTAACAGGCCATTTTTGGAATATTCAGATGGGTTTGAAAATTTGAAGAGTTTTATAACCACTAACCATAACCCTAACCCATAACCCTACACTCCTAACACTACACTAACCCTTAACCCTACCATAACCCTAGCTTACCCTAACCCTACCCCTAACTCCCGTTAGCATTAACCCTAACCTTACACTAACCCTAGCGATATACTATTACCACTTTGGGGGATATGTTTTGGGGGTTAGATGCTAAAATGGATAGGTATACACACTCCAGAAGAAATTACATATTAGGGATAAAAATATATTTAAAAAATTGATTTTTACGAATGAAAATATCTTATTTTTTCTAATTTTTTTTACATTTAACCTTAACGATTTTATATTGGTTAGTTAGGTGGCTATAAATGGAAATTAATAAAAAAAATAAACGATGTACAAACATATGAATGTCTACTTCGTAGAGTTCAAGAGACAATATTCGTAGAGAGTGGAGAGACAGTTGTAAAAAGCATAAAAAATATAACCCTAACCCTAACGTTACCCAAACCCTATCCTTAAACAACCTAGAAGTTACTACTTGGGTTGAAACCCTACACTCACCAGTAACCAGATAGGTGTACGCATTGTAGAAGAATTTACATATTAGGGATAAGAATATATTTTAAAATTTGTTTTTGACAAATGAAAAGATCATATTTTATTTTTTTGGTATTTTTTTAAACATATTACCTTTATGATTTTATATTGGTTAGTTAGGTGGATAAAAATGGAAATTAATACAATATATAAACTATATACAAGCATATAAATGCCTTTTGCGTAGAGTTCTAGAGACACTGTCGTAAAAAGCAGAGAGAAAGTTGTAAAAAGCATAAAAATATTTCACATAACCTAGGCCGCTGTTGGAGACAACGACCTAAGCTTTGTAAATAAAAATTAGTTGGTCTCTGACTTGTTGCTCCTTTTAGCTAGGGCAAGTCAGAGAGCAAACCAAAATATTCAACATTTTTTTATAACTTAGGTCGTTGTCTCCAACAACGGCCTAAGCTTTGAAAAAATAATTTGGTTGCTCTCTGACTTGTTGCTCTTTTCGACTTGGCCAAGTCAGAGAGCACCCCAAAAACTTCAATTTTTTGGCTATAACCTAGGCCGTTGTTGGAGACACGGCCTAAGCTATAAAAAAAAGGGATGTTGCTCTCTGACTTGTTGCCCTTTTTAACTTGGCGAAGTCAGAGAGCACCACTAAAAATTCAAATTTTCTGCTATAGCGTATGCCGTTGTTGGAGACAACGACCCAAGCTATAAAAAAAAGGGGTGTTGCTCTCTGACTTGTTGCTCTTTTTAACTTGGCCAAGTCAGAGAGCACCCCAAATATTTCAAATTTTTGCCTATAACCTAGGCCGTTGTCTGTATAAAAAAAAGGGTGTTGCTCTTGACTTGTTGCTCTTTTTAACTTGGCCAAGTCAGAGAGCACCCAAAATACTTCAAATTTTTGGCTATAACCTGGAGACAATGGCCGAAGCTATAAAAAAAAGGGGTACTGCTCTCTGACTTGTTGCTCTTTTTAACTTGGCCAAGTCAGAGAGCACCTCAAATACTTTAAATTTTTGGCTATAACCTAGGCTATAACCTAGACAACGACCTAAGCTTAAACAAAAAATAGGGTGTTGCTCTCTGACTTGATGCTCCAATAGAGAGTTGTTGATCAAAAAATAAAATTTCAACAAACAACCTAGGCCGGTTGAAAAAAAAAACTACAACTCCAATAGCAGCTACAGCTGCTACACTTCAATCACCCCCAAAATGCATATGCATTCCCATCACCTACACTTTCCAAATAAATTTCTACATACAACCACCAAAATCAACAACATAATTCACAATTACCAAGTAATAACAACAACATCAACAACACTTAAACTGGCCAACAACAATTATCATATAATAAGTTACAACAGAAAAAAAAATTTCAATAAAATACTACAACAAAAAAATGTATCGGGAATTAGCTAAGAACCGGGGGTGTAAGGTTGTGATGCTCGCCTTTTCTGAGCAGGATTTCATCACCGGTATGGGGATGATGCCTCAGCAATATCTTCTTCTTCTCCCTCATCTTGTACGTCTCCAACAACCCTTTCTTCATTCTCTTCTTGTTGGTCTTCTTCTTGAGGTAGAGTTGAAGATCTGGCTTGTTGTTCTCTGAGTTGTTGTTGCCATTGTTGCCCCAACACTACAGATGGCCCACCCCTCATGCTCTTACGTCTCCCTCTCTATGAGCGTAATGTTCTATCTAAACGTCCACCCTCTCCCAAAACATCCAAATTGGTACGACATGAAGAGAGCATATTTTGAGCAAACTTCTTCATAGGCGTGCAAGCATTACTTTTGATTACCTCCGCGCATTCTTTTGCCATGTCCAACGTCTTATCGATCTAAAATAAAAAACCAAAAAAATAAAATTAAACACATTCGGATATGTAAACAATTTAATCACTTTAAATATAACGAACATTCAACAAAATTTGAACATTATACTCACCAATGTACATATAGCTGAGGCCTTCGGTTGGAACATGGGCTGTGAACTAGAATATGCAGGTGGTGGTTCAATCTCCCTCTCCTCAATTGGTACTTGAATACCAGTAGGTAGTTCTGTATCGGGAGAGATGTACAAACGTGTCATTGATCTGAACCATTGCATGTACTTCGCTTGCAGCATGCCATCGTACTATGGAACATTAACAATTAAAAGTTCAAACCGTCGCTTGTTCCATTCTGCAACATGAACACGGTGGAAATCTGTCCAATCATGGGTAGGCATACGACCGGTACCCCTCACGGCGTGTAACTCATGGTTGTATAGATTTGCGCAGCTTAGGGGACCATCTTGTTGAAGGCCGAACTGTCGAAGGACTCTCTCCGGCTGCAGATGCTCCACTATACCAAAGTTGATGAGCAGAGCCTTCGTCATCCACAACTGCGACCCGGTCACTACAATCGGTGGTAGTCTTCCAACCCGCTCGGGTGTATACGACACCCAAATTACGAACTCTTCTCGTAGTTGGTCGAGCTCGTCTCTGTAGTACGTTAGTACACCTTTTGGATTGTCTTTGTAACTTCGTCTACCTGCCCAATATACCCCTAAGGGTGCAAACATATGAGGATTTAGTGGTTCGGCCGTCCAACAGTTTGCCGGTCTCGTAATTCGGGGATGACCCAAGTGCAGTCGCTCTCATGACCAAATCTGTAACAAGACCATTGGACCGGTCATCTCGGTCCCATCTAACACTACAGAACACAATGTCCTGTATAGCATTGCCAACGCGCAACTTTCCCAGCTGTACCGGCCAGCTAAGCCTAGGTCGGCGAGCAATCGTAGATACATGAGGTGCACCATATTTCTGGATGAGTTAGACAAGAGAACCCCTCCAAGCACCATTAGAATGTACGCTCTTGTGTAGGACTGTACATAGTGGTTGGTCGATGCATCGGTCAACGCCCCTTCAAAATGTCCCTTCAACCAAGATAGTCGGATTGATTGTCCGACAAAAATATCCCTATCTTCCGCAGCCTCCTCATCAAACTCTGTACCGAGGAGTTGATTACACATCTCTAACTTATCAAAGTTCAAATTACCGGTCACGGCCATCCCATCTATTGGAAGAGCAGAGATCATCACTATATTCTGTAGCGTCATCGTCATCTCTCTGACCGGTAGATAGAAGGTGTGCGACTCTGGCCTCCATCGCTCCACGAATGCTGAAAGAAGTGCTCGGTCGAGTTTCACCTGACCCATCAAGCTGATTCCGTAGAAACCGGTCGGAAGTAGGTACTCGACGATACGTGGGTGCACCTTCATGGTCTCATGGGTGCGGAGATTACACCTCCGCATCGTCCCACCCCACACTACTGCGGATCTGTGGCGGTCTTGCAAGGTCATTTCACCGTCATATATTGGTCCTGGACCTCGACGTGGTGGACTTGAAGAGGATGCACCAACCTACACGAACACAACACAATTATTATTAGTGTACTAACAATACCGCTATATACAAAAAGCACAATACAAATTAATATTTCTCTTACTTCTGTGAAATATTCGCCCCGAGCACTAACAGATGTCCTTCTGGTTTCCCTCGTTCTAACCATTTCTTTGTAAGAAAGTTCGCATATATAAAACAAATTGTTCACAAAAAAAGCATATATATAGATACAAAACAAAATATATAAGACAACCGCAAAAACAACATTCAAAAAATACCAAACTTTGCGAATGGGTCTAAAATGCCGCACGCAAGCTACCGCAACTTGTAGAAGCGAGTTTGAACTAACAGTCTTCAAGAAACGGCCGTGTATCACTTTCACTCTTAAAAAAAGAGCGAAATGCGATCAACTGACGTGCATATCTAACCGTGGGTGAGAACTTCAAACCACAAGTTGCTTTGGCTTGTGAGTGGCGTAAACGGCTTACCCGCAAAATTTCGTAATTTTTTAGCCATTTCTCTATTGTAAACTCGTTAAATACGTAACAAAATTTATGAGAAGACCACAGAAACGATGGTCAAAAAAATTTATACTTTATGATTGGGTTGGGCTTCCCGCACACAAGGTAACGCAACTTGTACAAGCGAGTTCTGACCGACGGTTTGAAAGATACGGCCGAGTATCGCTTTCAATCTTGAAAAAGAGCGGAAACTGATACATTGACGTATCTCGCAAACCGTGGGTTGGAACTCGCTACTATAAGTTGCGTTGGGTTGTGAGTGGTTAGCCCGACCTACTCCCATAGTTTTGTATTTTTTGGAATTCGTTTGAGTAGTTTTCTAGTGAGCTCGTACTAAAAAGTTCCAAGGTATATAGAAGTTCTTTCATATACGCGACAATACAATACAAACGAGATGCAAAAATTTTGAAATTTGGCCGTTACGTCTGGCACACCATACACAAGCCAACGCAACTTGCAGATGTGAGTTCTGACTCTCGGTTTGTAATATACGACTGTGTATCGCTTTATATCCATTTTATTGAATAAAAATGATAAACAGACGTATCTTGCAAACCGTGAGATGGAAATCGCCACTACAAATTGCGTTGCCTTCTGCGTGGTGAGCCCGACCAAATCGTCAAATTTTGGAATTTTTGGATCTCGTTTGTTTGCTTTTCCTATATTTTACAACTACAACTAACACTACATCTGCAAAAATGTCCACAAAGTATATACAACACACATGATACAAAAATTGTACACTCTCTAAATTGAAGACTACTACGCATAATACACAAAATCAAACTAAAAAACTGAAAAAAATTCAATAAATTAACATACTTCATTATACTAAATTGTGAAAAAGTGACTACCTAGTCCAAAGAGAGAGATAGAGAGTTGTCGAAGATATAAGGAGCCGCTATTGTAGACGAATAAATTGTAGAGTCTACGATATCGTAGAACTTGTGCTAGGGTTCGAGTGAGTTGGGGAGATTTTGGATAGGATTAGGGTTTGGGGTATTCGGGAGAGGGAGAGATAGATAAAGATAGATCGAGAATAGGGGGAGATCGAGAAGTGTTTCAGATTGAGCGAGAGGAGGTTGGAGTAGAGCTAGGGTTTGGGGATTGGGTTTCGGGAGCTCTAGATAGAAAGAGAGAGAGTTGTCGAAGAGTTGTGAGGGAGATGGCTCAGATATGAGTTTGTACAGATCTGAGTATGTACATACTTAGGCCGTTGTTGGAAACAGTGGCCTAGGTTGAAATTTTTGTTAAAAAAAATAACCTAGGCCGTTGTTCCCAACAACGGTCCAAGTACAATTTTCTTCAAAAAAAAAACTTCAAACAAGAACAACGGCCTATGTTTAAATTTCTGCAAAAAAAAACTTCACGCCGAAAAAACTCTAAGTCTGAAATGTTTTTTGGCGTGAAGTTACGAAATTACCCCTCCGTTTTTGGAAGCATTAGTGGGAGACTTAGTGGGTTTCTATATGAGCCACTGATCATGATCTTCCAAGATCCAATGGCTGAGATGGGCATTTTCCAACCCGTTGAAAACAGACCCATTTTCAACTGAGCGTTTGCCTATATATATATATATATATATATATATATATATATATATATATATATATATATATATATATATATATATTGTATTATGTACAATTTAAGGTTATGAGAAAAGAAAAAGACAGATCTATCAGCCATCGTAAAGAGAGATGGAGATAGAGATAAACCCTACACATTGAGGGTCAGTTCTTGAGAGAATTGTAAATTTGCTCTTCATATTTCAAATGAAAATTGCAGGAGTGCCTCTGCGCAGAAAAATATCCATTGCATTGGTGAACCTCGAAAAAATCTCATGTGTTCTTGTTTGTTGGCTTTTGATTTTTCTTTGTTCTCTTGCTTGTGATTCTATTGTTTTGCATCTCATTTGTGAGTTATTCTATAGTATCTCAACAAAGTGGTATCAGAGCACCAGGTTGGTAGTGTTGATTGAGATGAGGAACAAGAGTAGAGTCAAGGAGTTCGATGGAACAGATTTCACAATGTGGAAGATCCAGAAGATAGTGTATCTCCAACAGAATGATCTAGGTGATCCATTAGTTGGCGTGAAGCCAGAAGGTGCGGAGGACAATCTGGTTGTATTGGCGGCTTAGAATAGATTGGATCAGAAAGAACCTGGACAAATTCAATTTTTGCTGAGTAGGAAGTCGCTATTTTACGTTGAGAAGGCAAAGACCGCGAAGGAGGCAAGGAGAACTTGACATATATATTTGAGAAACTGTATGCAGCTTACCAAATACTTCATCTGAAGAAGTTAATCAACATGAAGTTGTTGGAAAGGGGTTCAATTGCGGAGCACATCAACAATTTCTGTCTGGTTTACGATCAGATGAAATTATCGGGTTTGAAATTTAAGGAAATGGCACAATCATTCTTGTTACTATCCAGTTTTCCTGATAGTTACAACACAGTAGAACAGACTGTCACAAACACTATGATCAATGCAAAAACTCTGAAGAATATTATAAGCAGCATCATGAATGATGATAGAAGAAGGAAGCGACAAGGAGAGTCTTCGATGTGATATCCTTGCAACGCCACGCTATCAATTGATAACCGTGGTAGAAATAACAACAGAGAAAAGTTGCAAATTAATCACAGGTCTAAGTCAAAAGCAGGACATTGTAAAGGTGAGTGTTGGCACTGCAAGAAGCCGGGACACATGAGAGACCAATGTGAAGTGTATAAGAAAGCACAAGCGGGATCAAAAGTAGCTAATGTGGTAAGTATTGAGCCCTGTTTAGATGAATTGTGTTTATTTGCAAGATTTGATATTATGCAAGTGAATGGTGTATAGACTCAGGTGCTTCTTATCATTGCACACTCATGAGAGGTGCTTTTAAGGATTACAGAACATGTGATTTTGGTGTAGTCTCACTTGGTAATGGGCAAGTATGTCCAGTTGTAGGTAGAGAAGCAGTGATAGTGAAGGTTCGCAATGATGGAAAATTGGTTTTGAATGACATAATACATATTCCGGACTTGAGGAAGAATTTGATATCGACTAGTAAACTAGACAAAGAATTATTAACGACAACTTTTGGACATAGAGAATAGAAGGTTACTACAGGTGCCAGGTTGGTGGCAAAAGGAAAGCATGGTGACACACTATACTTACTCAGAGGAGATGATTTAGGTAATATCATTGCTACAACATCAGCAGGTAGTTCTTCAATTTTATAGCATGTCAGGTTGGGGCACCTTGGTGAAAAGGGTGTTAAGGAGCTTTGTTCTAGGGATCTTTTGCTGGGACTTAAAAAGGTTAAGATGGATTAATGTGAGAACTGCATGAAGGAAAAAACGAAGACATTTAGCTTTCAGTTGTATGGGTGTGTGAAGAAGCTTAGGATTCTAGAGTTGTTACATACAAATGTGTGATGTCTGGCTCAGGAATTCTCTTATGGTGGTAAGAGATAATTTGTCACATTCATCGATGATGCTACAAAGATAATTTGGGTCCATGCAATTCACGAGAAATCAGAGGTGTTTGAGGCATTCAAAGCTTGGAAGGCTATGGTGTCACATCCCGCTTTCTAAAAATATGGAATACGAGCACATAATATTGGCCCAGCGAATGACTAACGTCACCCATAAGCTGTTTATCCGATTAACTCAATAATATAAACAATACAAAATAATTGCACAGGCAATAATAATGATCTCATGAACAAAAATACTTGGAATGAAGAAATAAAAATATCCAAATACAATAATAATAATCCAACGTCTGGAAACAAATAACAATATTCGGGACGTAAGTCCAATACAATAATAAATCCAATCCAAATAATAATAAGTCTCAATACATTAAGTTATTTAAAGCAATAAGCAATTAGAAAGCAGTAATCTTCAGCATGTTTGTTCTTTAATTCTAGCAGATAATTCTCCTTCATCACCTGTATATACTTCATCTAAAAAGAGGAGAAAAATTTTCCTTAGAGCAAGTCATGGACAACAGGTAGAGAAAACAGGGAACAATGGAATAATGGTATAACAATGAATCAATGGATCAATAGGAATTAATAACATGGGACAATAATCATGATAATCGATACAATGGCTATAAACAATGATTCAATAATCGGTAACAATAATAAATTATCAATATTAATAACACTTAGCCAATATTCGATATCAATAGGAACAATGTGGAACAATATGCAGTGCCGATGTAGTGTGATCCTTAAGTCTATTAATTATTTTAATCCTAACTAATATAGCACTTCATGCATCCGTCCTTTTACTATATGGTTGCTACATACAAACAAGTAACGTTTTAGACTTAGTAGTGGGCTCTATAGTTCATGAAATCTTCAACGATAAACATTATTCACCTTTCGGTGTACGATACGGTCATCGACAACGATACAATACACGATAGATTTGGTTACGGCCATAACCACAATCACCGATAAAACAATAGCCGGAACATTATTTAGGAAAACATGGGCCCCTCCTCTGAGTACAGTCCCTATATTTTCTACTACTAAAAGTCAACCCTTAAACCCCGGCTTATTAATTATTTACCAATGCAACAACACAATATGCAATTAAGGGGCAAGAGGTGAACAATAGTATCAATAAGAAAACAATACGTTGATAACATGGATAGGACGGTTATAATAGTGACAATAACTCATTGAGATCATGCAATGCAACATACATTCATTAATTCATGTAATGATACGACATAGGAATTATTAATTCATTAAAAAAGGGAATCTAAAATTCTAGACCGCAAGCGCAACCTGTATAAAAGTGCAGTTTTCCGCCGACTCAGAAATAGAAAGTTGAATCCGTCAGAAAATCTGGAAACTAGACTTCCATACGGTTCCAACGCATACTTAAAGTTCAAATTCCGACAACAGTAGCTAGGTCAACTACATGGTTCTTTAAAGGTTTTATGTTCAGACAGAATATCGACATCTTGTTGTTTAAATTTTTTGCATCAGCAAAAACTCAGTATTAAATTCAGTAAAAATATAATCTACTTCTAAACATGTTAAGCAACAATCTGGAAATTTTCATATCAAAATTTCCAGATTTGGTCAGCCTTTTTACTGTATGAACATGAAAGGTACGAGAATATGAAAATCTGAAATGTAAAAACACAGCTGTAGTAAAACGGGCATAACTCTTGCTAAAAAACTCGGAATTCGAAAATTCTGGATGTTATTGGCAACTAGACACTTGGGGCTACATTTCATATTCAAAAAGTATTCCATTTTAAGGTCACTTACTGGTTCGAAAACAGCGATCAAGTTCAGGTCAACATGCATGTACAGTTTTTAAGGTATTATTCCTTGAAAATAAATTAATTGAACATGTCGGGTATCGATTCTATAGTCAATAAATTGTGTAACTAGCATGATAGGTGTCCAAACATGATAAATAAAATTTAGATCACACACATGTACAAGTCTAACATCAATCAATCATCAAACGATCAAATGTCATACAACCTAACGATTGTCTCTACAATAATTTATTTGTATTGTGACTTGTATGAATAACCCTATTATCAATTCTATATGCATTCATGAAAGATCCAAAATTTAGAATCAAAAGTGGTACAATATGAAGAATATTGGGGTTAGCTCGTAAACCCTTAATAGACCCAACGAAGAGATAAACAATGGATAATACGATAACAAAGAGATTTACTTGCAAGATTTTCAATAACACTTGAATTTGATAAAATTAGCAATTCAAGAGGACGGTGACTTGCCTGTTAGACGGTGAAAACGAATACCAAGAATAATGGGATGAGAATTCCGAAGCAACGCACTCACAAACACACAATCACACGTGCACAAAAGAACCCAAAATAAAAGAAAACAACAAAGGGACAAACAGCAACTGCAGCAACAGCCAAGAGAGCTCGGGATCCTGTCGATGGCGAGGCTGACGGCGATGAGGTCGCGGCGTTGAAGGCGGTGGCACGTCGGGGACAGGAGCATCGTGGTGGGTGGTTTGGCTGATGGGCGAGGAGAGAGAAAGGGGATTCGGGATTGGGTTCAGTACTGGTGTCGATGGGGTGCTCGACGGGAGGGGGATGGTGACGGGGGGAAGATCGTCGGGGCACGGGGTTGTGGCGACGCAAGGGGGTGGCCGGAGCTAGTCGGGGAAGGCGCCGGAGCGGGTTTGGGCGGGAAACAGGCTGACGGGGTGAGAGAAACAGGGGGAGAGAGAGGAGAGAGAAGAAAGATTAGGCGGCTAGGATTTCGATTTGTGTGCAAAATTAGGGTTTGCATTTATAAGGTACAATTTGGGTTACTGGGTTGGTGAATTAGGATCCAATAAAAATGGATTTGGGTCAAGAACAAATGAAACTAGGTTTTAGGGTTCAAATAAAAGATAGATCAAAATCAATAGAGTTCAAATAAAAATACCCACAATTCGAAAGAGATAATAGGGATCAACAAGAATAGCCCGATAAAAAGAACGGAGATTTCATAAACGAAAATTTAAATCCAAATAAATAAATAAATAAATAATACAAATGAATTAAAATATAAATTGGGCTGGAAAATAATTTGGAAATTCGCAAAGAAAATCAGATCCAATATAATAATAAAATAATCCAATACCTGAATTTTAAATAGATAATCATGAAATAACAATTAATAATCATATTCATAATAGTAATAAATTGTACAATAAAATAGTATTCAAGTTTAGAAATTTTATTAAAATAATCTAATAATGATAATATATTTGTTTTAGACTCAAATATAAATAGTCGACCAATAAGATATAGAATATAGTATGAAAATACACAATTATTCGAAATGAATAAAATTCTCGATTGGAAACCACTTTAATAAAAGATCCAAAAAGAATTTACCACAAGATAAATTTACAAAAAATCAAATTGTAGAAAATACACGGAAAAATACTTATTGTCGGAAATGGGGGTTACATATGGTTGAGAATGAGACGAGTTGCGAGGTGAAAGCATTAAAGTCAGACAATGGTGGTGAGTACATAGGTAAAGAGTTTGTTGACTATCTAGCAAAAAAGGTATCCAAGGAATCAGGACAGTTCTTAGGACTCCACAGAAGAATGGGGTAGCAGAAAGAATGAACCAAACGATACTCGAAAGGCGAGATGCGTGAGACTTCATGTGGTCTTCCGGTCTATCTTTGGGCCGCTACAGTGGATATAGCTATGTACTTGATTAACCATTGACAGCCTAATGTCCTTGATAGTGCCATTCTGCAAGAACTATGGTCAGGTAAAGCTGTCAATTATTCACATTTGAAAGTTTTTGGTTGTATTGCATATTCACTAATCAACATGGAAGAAAGAAAGAAACTGGATTCAAAATATAGAAAGTGTGTATTCATTGGCTACGATGGTGATCATTATGGTTACAGACTTTGAGACTTTATGGATAATAAGATCATTCGCAGCAAGATTGTAGTGTTCAATGAGGAGGTCTTGTACAAGTACATGCACATAGGTTAAGGCAGTACAACTAGTACAAAGTTAGATTCAGGTTCAAACTTAGATTTAGATTCAAATTCTGAAGGTAGCCCTAGTGGTGGGGGTCATATAGTGCAGCTACAAGTTCAGGTACCACAGACAGAACAAGAGGCTCATGATGATTCTGTTGCGCAGGTTATCAACGGCGAACAGGTATAGCCAGAGCAGGTCGAGAATCCTGAACCGGTCGGTGAAACGGTACCCACATTGAGGAGATTGACACGGGAGAGAAGGCCAACCAAGATATTTGATCCATCAACTAGTTTTGTTCATGAGCATGTTCTGTATACAGATTCAGGAGAGCCAGAGACTCATGAAGAGGTTTTGAAAGATAAAGTTTGAATTCAGTGGGAGTTGGTCCTGAGGGACGAGATGAACTCCTTGGAACATAACCAAAATTGAGAGTTGACCAAGTTACCACCAGGGAGACACACTCTTATGAACAAATGGATTTTTAGAGTCAAGGATGAGGCAGATGGTAGTAAGAGATATAAGGCGAGACTTTTTGTGAAAGAGTTCTCATAAAGAGAAGGTATTGACTATAGTGAAATCTTTGCACTGGTAGTGAAGATGGCTTCAATTAGGGTTCTGCTTAATATTGTAGCATTTAATGATTTTCACTTAGAGCAGTTGGACGTGAAAATATCATTTCTCCATGGTGATGTCGAAGAAAAGTTGTACATGAAGCAATCCGCATGTTTTGAAGCAAAAAAAAAGAAGAAGACATGGTGTGTTGACTGAAGAAGAGTCTTTATGGGCTCATACAAGCACCACGACATTGATACTTGAAGTTTGACTACTTTATGAGAGAAAAAGGTTTCGAGAGATGCGAAACAGATCATTTGTATATGTTCGTCGATATGAAGACAATGATATAGTTATTTTGGCATTGTATGTGGACGACATGTTGTTAACATGTTCATGTATAAAGAAGATCAAGGATGTGAAAAAGGTGCTAGCTTCAGAGTTTTCAATGAAGTACTTGGGTAAAGCAAAGCAAATTCTCGAAGAAGATCAGCAGAGACAGGAAAAGCAAGAAGATTTGGCTATCACAAGCGGACTACATGAAGAAGATGTTAAAAATATTCAATATGGATGGTGCGAGATCAGTCACTTGTTCCTTGGCCGCACACTTCAAGTTATTTATGGACTTGTGTCCAACAACGGAGGCAGAGATGGAGGAAATGGCTGCTATTTCTTATGCCTCAGCCGTTGGGAGTTTGATGTATGCGATGTTGCCTACAAGATCAGATATTGTACAAGCAGTAAGAGTTGTCAGCCATTACATGAAGAATCTATGTAAACGACATTGGGATGCAGTGAAGCAGATTCTCAGGTATCTTGCAATTACTTCAGATCACTCTCTTTATTTTAAGGGAGATTCTTTGTATATACATGGTTATATGGATGTGGATTTTTTGGGCGATCGTGATGGTAGTAGAAGTACTACAGGGTATGTATTTACAGTTAGAGGTATAGCTGTTACTTGTGCTTTAAAGTTATAAAAGGTTGTAGTACAGTTAACCACAGACTCAGAGTATATGACACTTACAGAAGCAGCGAAAGACATGTTGTGGATTTCGGAGCTTATGAAATATTTGGGCAGGAAGCAACCCATAGGAGAGCTATGGCATGACAGTCAAAGTGCAGTTTTCTTGGCGAAAAACTCGACATATCACTCTAGGGCTCGGCCCATTCGGATGAGGTATCATTTTATTAGAATGACGGTTGAAAGGAAATGGTTGAAGCTATCAAAGATTCGTGGCACTAAGAATCCGGCGGACATGCTCACAAGGTAGTGGACAACATGAAGCATCAATTTTGCTATATCACTATGGGATTGTCTACAAGTTAATAGATAAGGAGACTCGCAGAGGCACAAGCCTAGAGTAGGCCAATGGAAGAATGAAGAACATGTTACAGACTTTGTGTATATGTCTCCAAGTGGGAGATTGTTGGGGTTTGTGGATCCAATACAAGATAATGTATTGAAGAAGATTGATAAGAAGAAGAGTCAAAGTGGGAGCAAGCAGCTCAACAACAGCCATTAGCTGTAGGCAGAAGTTGTGGTTGATTGTAAAAGGTTGCGGTTAACCGCACAACTGACCGACTATACATGCTCTCAAGCCAAGAGCTGTACAGTCGACCGCATAGTCGACCATCTCGCTTTTTGTTGAAACCCTGTACACTTGAAGAAATGACCCGTCTACCACGCAGTCGACCATCCCGCTCTTTGTTGGAACCCTGTACACCTGAACACAGGTGCGGTCGATAGTCCAAGGTTGTTGTCGACCGCGACGCTGTTTGATCTGGGGATGAGATTAAATCTTGTGTAACCTATATATATATATATATATATATATATATATATATATATATATATATATATATATATATATATATATTGTATTGTGTATGATTTTAAGATTATGAGAAAAGGAAAAGAGAGATCTATTAGCCGGTAGAGAGAGAGAGATAGAGAGAGAGAGAGAGAGGGGGAGGGAGGGAGGGAGCTAGAGATATACCCTACACCTTTGGGGTGAACTCTTCAGAGAATTGTAAACTTCCTCTTCATATTTCTAGTCAGAATCGTAGGAGTGCCTTTGCATGGGGAAGTAGCCATTGCATTGGGTGAACCTCAAAAAATTCTTGTGTATTCTTGTATGTTGGCTTTTGATTGTTATTTGCTCTCTTGCTTATGATTCTATTGTTTTGCATCTCGTTGGTGAGTTATTTAGCAGTTAGAATTTAACAACGTGATCATTTTTGGTTTTTATGTTCCTAAAATACCGCTAGTTGTTTAAGGCTTTCTAATCATTGGATATGGCTTCTTGGCCATGGATGTTATCCAACGGTCTAGATTATTCCATATAAAAAGAAACAAATATAGACTTGATCCTTTTGTTTAGTTTTAACACTAGATATGGCTTCTTGGCCATGGATGTTATCCAACGGTCTAGATTATTCCATATAAAAAAGAAACAAATATTGATTTGAACCTTTTGTTTAGTTTTTACACTAGTAGTTTTTTTTGGGGTGCAAAATAACACAATAAAACAACAGGAAGAGGAAACGATTGGTTATGATCGGAGGTTTTCCAATGGTGGCGGAAACAACGACAACCATATTCTTCTTCTTGTCTAATGACACTGCCTCCTCATTCTCCTTAGCATCACCATGAATTTCCAATTGAAATAGTATTCGATAATAAATTGGTTTTAAGGTTCCAAATCAAAATAAAATTTGAGTTTCAAAGAGTAACTATTCAAGATATTGAGTTGATTAAAGGTAGGTTTGAAGGGGCAATGATCACAATTAGAACAATCACATGAGAAATTAGTGAATTTCCTATTACAGTAGGTTTACACCAAGGTTCGGCTTTAACTCCCTACCTCTTCGCTCTAGTGATGGATGAACTGTTGTGAAGAATATAAGATGAAGTGCATTGGTGTATGCTTTTTGCCGATGACATCATCTTAATGGATGAGACTTGAGATGAAATCAATGATAAATTAGAATTGTGGAGAGAAACTTTAGAAGGTGGAGGCTTTAGAATAAGCAGAACTAAAACATAGTATATGACGTGTAATTTTAGCAATATTCAGAACACAAAGGAGAAAATAGTGAAGCTTGATGGTCAAAAGATATCTAAGAGAGACAGTTTCCGATATCTAGGCTTGATAATACAAAGAGGTGGAGAGATTTATGAAGATGTTATACATATGATCCAAGAAGGGTGGCTTAAATGGAGAAATGCTAGTGGTGTTTTGTGTGACAAACGTATACCTTTAAAGTTGAAGGAAAATTTTTATATGAAAACTGTTAGACTGACAGTGTTGGGTAACAAAGAAATAATATGTCCAAAAAATGAGTGTAACGGAGATAAGGATGCTAAGATGGATGCGTGGTCAAACCAGGAAGGATAGAATTAGAAATGAGAATGTACGAGACATGGTAAAGGTAGTTCCTATACAAGATAAATTAAGAGAGAATCGACTCAGGTGATTTGGACACGTCATACGTAAATCTAGTAGTGTCCCTGTTAGAAAAAGTGATTTGATAAATATTGTGAGTAAAGTTAGGGGTAGGGGAAGACCTAAACTTACTTGTATGGAAACTCTGAGAAAAGATATGAAAGCTTGTGGTCTTACATTAGATATTGCGCTAAACTGAGCAGAATGAAAAATCAGGATTCATGTAGTCGACCTCAACTTATTGGGATTATCCCTCTTGATTTGTAGATCTAATCAAATTTTCAACAAACTATAATGAAATTGTTACCGAATCATCTCTCTCTATTTGCCTGATCTTTGAAGTTTAATTATTTTTTTTGTGTTCTTTTGAGAAAATTTTGGAATTAAATTTCTAAGGGCTTTTGATTATTGTCAAAGATGAAAGAGAAGTTAGGGTTGTCAGAGGGGATGGAGGAAGGTGCAGTTCGAGAAGATGGAAGGAGGTTGTCATGGTGAAGGACTAGGAGGGGGGGATGGAGTGGAAATGATGAGAGGAGGGCAGAGGGAGAGAGAAAGAGAAATGGAGGATTTGATAGTGAGAATGATGAAGATGATAATTTTGCACTTATAAACATATAACAGTTAACATTCACTTTTAAATGTAATGTGTTCTAATTGAGACAGTGCTCTGTTTAAAAATAACCAAGTTTCAACTCTGGGTTTGGAAGCCATTTTTCCTTACTATACATATGGATATAATGGCCAACCACTGTTAAAATTAATGCCGTTACCAGAAAGGTGGTAAACCGCAACAACTTTACCTGTTTAGTACACCGAACAAAAAAAAAGAAGAAACGATATAGTTATTTGCAAATTGGTGATGCATGGGTCCCTTTTTCTAATGATATATATTTTTAGTTTACTAAAAAAATGACATTTACTTTAGAAGAAGAAGAAGAAGGATGATATTACAGTTTACTAATCTGAAGGTGAATGACTTTGGTTGGGTTTTTGCATTTGGCGAGAGGGCCCAAAATCTAGATATATGTTTTAAATGTATAATACTAATTTAAGTTTTTTAATCTTCTAGATTATTCAAGAAAAGAAATTAATATTTGAAAAGGTATGCAGTGCATAAATTTTGTGAGCGGGGAACTATAATCATATCAATGGGGGAAATCAATAAACCCCTACAATTTACAATTTTAGTCAGGAAATTCCTTACCGTTATTTTTCGGCAAAAAAACCCCTCCACTTTTAATTTTTTAAGTATTCTGTTAAAATTGAATTGTGAAATATCTAAAATACCCTCCCTCTTAAGTTATAATAGTAGTCCTTTTCTTCTCCATTCTTCCCACTTCTTCTATTCCAAAATCCAACACATTCAAACCACCAAGTCATAAAGTTATTCGATGAAATGCCCAATGAAACTTTTCATTCGATATTGTTTCTTTGAATGCAATCATTTATGAGTTTTGTAGGGAGAACAATGTGGGTGGTAGTTGTTGGAGAGAGAAGATGAGGCTGAGAATTGAAGAAGGAAGGGGAGGGGAGGATTGGAAAGAATGAAGTAGGAATGTCACGTCCCACTTTCCATTATACGAAAACACGAGCACGCAACTGAGGCCCAGCGAATGATATAAATGTGCCAGCTCATATCATCCATAAGATATACAATACCAATAAGCTCAACAATACAATAATAATTACAAGAACAAGAATGTAATACAATAACCAATATCTAAGATACACGAACTTGTAACATGTCCGAGAATAAACAATCCAGTAAGTAGTTTACCAAGTTCCTTCAGTATCCAATCGTTGTACCTGTATAACATTAACTCAAAAGAAAAATGGATGGTACCCGTTAGAGCAAGCTATGGGCCGCAAGTAGTACAAGCAAAATGGGAACAAGAACAAGGATATAACAGGGAACAAGGAATCATGTAAGGGGAAACATGTCGTATAAATATGAATCATGCAATTTATAAACAGGTAACATGTAACTTGTAAACAAGAATCATATAACTTGAAACAAGAATCATGCACGTGCTCAATATTAATCTTAAGTCTATCAATCTTTTATTAGTCTTAACTAATGCACGCAATCCTGCGTTCCATAACACAGGTTCGGGCTCATACAAACAAGTGAACGTTTAAACTATAGTGGTGAATTGTACTCGGGTCTTCTCATGACTATAAAGTTTGGTCGATAAACTTGGTCGGTAACTTGATTGGTAAACTTGGTCGGTAACTAGATCAGTAAACTTGGTCGGTAAACTTGGTCGGTAACTTGGTCGGTAAACTTGGTTGGTAACTTGGTCAGTAAATATGTAACACGGGAAACACGGGCCCCCTTCCGAGTACAGTCTCCTATATTGTCCACTACTAAGTCTTTCCCTTTATCACCCAAGCTTGTTATAATTTTACTATAATTAAGCATGAACAGTAAACATGATCGGTAAGTACGAACGATAACATGATTGGTAACTAGGACATGCAATCAATAGGAATGGTATCAGAATAGGATCAAGGACGTGTCAAGGGCTATGCAATATATGAAATATACATAGTTCAATTCATTAAGTATATGAAATAACGGGTTTATATGCAAAATATAACAAGGCAAGTTCTGGACAACAATACGTTGCTGTACAAAAACTCACTTTCCCGTTGCTACATAAAAGAAAATCAGTTTCCGTCAGGGTTCTAGAAACTAGACTCCTTGCCGGTTCCAATGCATATTCACACGATACATTATAAAGACAATAACTAGGTCTACCTAACAGTTTTTTACTGGACTACTGTTTAGGCAGCAGCTCAGAGCCAACTTCTTATTTATATAACTCGACTGTAAAATTGTTTAAAAAATCTTACAAAAATTATAAAGTGATTCCTAATCATGTAAAGTAACATTCAGGTTAATATGAAGTCTTTATTTTATAGTTAACATGATGTTTCAATCAGTAAATCGAGAAGATACGCTACTACACAGTAATCTGGAAATTAGAAAGCATACAATACTAAAAGTGTGATAACATACAACCTACAACTCGGAATCTGGATCTGTAAGAAGTTCCAGAAACTAGATTCGTAGGGCTACAACATTAAATTATAAGGTTTTAATTGATTTAAAATGTAACTAGGTCAAAATCTCACTGCGAGTTAGCACAAATAGCAGAGCAGAAGCACACAAATTGATATTTATGATCTTTTGTTGGGCATCGAATCACAGAAGCAAATGGGTTGATTCGATTCAATATATCGAGTGGTTTAAGCATACGATGGTTCAATCAATCGAAATTTTTAAAGAATATTTTTCATGAACATGGATGATAACGGATTTCAAAACACGATAATCAAATATAAATACTAATTGCGGGAGGTCAAATAAAGTGCTTGTACGGAACAATAACAAAGTACAAGGTACTTGCCTTATAGACAACGATTTCGAATATAAAAGAATAACGGGAACGAGAGTCCCGACGGCAACACACGGCGGCGCAATGACGACGAGGCACAGGCAATACCCGGCAAGAAGTGCAACAGCAACAACCGCAAGACACAACGGTAACCAACGGCGAGAGCAACAGCAATAACAGCAATAGCAACTGCAGCAATAGCGAGATGGGGTTATGGTGATCATCGGCAACGGAAGAGAGCTCGAGGCCGCGACTGGACAACAATGGCAATTGGTGGTGGCTGCAGAAATGGCTCGGTGGCAGCGACTTTTGGTTGGTGGAGGAATTGGCTGTGGGGAGGAGGAAGACAGTCGGGAGGAGTCAGTCAGATATTTGGATTTGAGTGTAGTCGAGATGGTGCTGCGGTTCTTGGTGTTGCTGTGGTGAAGAGGGGTGAGGGGCAGGTGATTGGCAGCTCTGTGGTGGCGTGGGACTGCAGTGGAGGACAGGGCGGTGCTGCAGTCGGTGTAGTAATGGCGAGGCAGCAGGATGGTGGCAGGTGTTGGTTGTCTTGTGGTGGTCTGCAGTGGGTGGACTGCGATGAGGCTACGATAGGTTGTAGGCATTAGGACGGAGGGCGATGGCGCGAGCGGCAAGGCGGCAGGCTGGAACTTTGGGTGGCGAAGAGTAGCGGCGACAATGAGGTGGTCGCTCGGTGATGGAAGGAGGGAGCAGTTGGGGGTGCTCAAGAGATGGCGAGGGTTGCGACGAGGTGGTGCGATAGGGCTTCGGGATGGGTTCGGAGGAAGGGGGTGGCGATGTCGAGGAGATGGAGGGTGCGTCGAGGGTGGCTCAATGGAGGAACGAGGAGGCAGTCGAGGTCGTCAAGGCAGGTGGAGGAGGTAGCGAGCAATGGTGGCGCGGGGTGGAAGAGTGGAGGGTGGTGCTCGGCGGCAGTGAGGAACAGTAGGAAGGAGGTGCTGCAAGTTGCGGTGCTGCAGGGCTGATTGGGTGGCGGCACCTGGGATGGGGAATGGTGGTTGTTTGGGTGGCTCTCAGGTTGAGGACGAGCAGCAGCGGTGATGGTGGCGATGTGGAGAGGACGGTCGGCGCTCGGGGCTCGAAGATGATGATGAGGGAGCTCGGGGATGGGGGCAATGGGTTTCTGAACAGAGGAAGGATAAGAGAGAGAGAGAGAGAGAGAGAGAGAGAGAGAGAGAGAGAGAGAGAGAGAGACGGGGGGTCTGGTTTATTAGGAGGGGATTAAGGGGGGATTAGTTAAAGTAATTAGTAGGGATTAGTGGGGATTAGTGGGGGAGCAATTAGTGGACAGTTAAAGATATTTAGGGGGTAGTGGAGAGATCTGGGGAGATTTGTATACAGGTAGTTAAATTTGGGTAGGGTAGGACTAATGGGTTAACGAGTTTGGGTATACAAATTTGGGTTTGGGTTTTGGGTTTATATTGAATTGGATTTGGTCTTAACTCATTGGCCTCAATAAAACAACTAAATAAGAATTAGAAAATAAGAATGGGCTAAGTTGGGCTCTCAATATTATAAATAAATAATTAACTAGTAATATCTATATAATAAAACACAAAGAAAAGCTATCAAGTGACTCTCCTTCAATAGTAAGGAAATCAATGGTCCAGATCTAAGCCCCCAACCCCAAAAGGTATTCCCCCACACCCCCCCGCCCACCCAAAAAGTTTTTTCCCAAAACTCAAATTCAAATCCCCCCAAAACAACTTCTTTATTTATTTAATTACTTTTCTCTCTCTCTCTCTCTCTCTCTCTCTCTCTCTCTCTCTCTCTCTCTTCTCTCTTTCTCTCTTTCTCTCTCACCTATTCAGATAAGTTTGCTCCTTCTATTGCCCAAATCAGAGAGCTCTAATTTCTCTCTCTCCCTCCTATGGTTTTTAAGTCACTAACTCCAAATTCCAAAAACCATCTTCTTAAACCTTCGCTTCCATTCCATTGGTGAAGCCTCCATCATCCTCTCAAGCGTGAATCTCAAAGCAAATCTAATGTCGAACCCCAGTCAATAGGTCGTCGTCAATATCTTATCTGCTGCTGATTCTGTATCGGCGACTTCCCTCCACCAAATTGAGCGCGAATATCAAGCATCTTCGTATCGGCGACTCCCCTCCACCGAATCAAGAGCCTCTACATGCGATGCGGCGACTCTAATTTCATCTCATTAATCGAATTCTCATTCTAATTTTTAATTTTGTGTGTGCAAAGGATTACTTAGTTTTTTGCTGACTCGAATTTTGTGTGTGCATGGGATCTAAGTTCAGAGAGATATGATTATTTTATTTTTGGGTTTAAAAAATTTTAATTTGGTAATTTATTTGATGTGTTTTTTATTGGTTTTGATTTAAAGTGTACGTAAGTGAGAGATGGATTATTTGGTGGCCTCAATTTGGGCTTCAAAACCATAGCAGGACAGGCAAGCTGACCAGCAACTTAAAATAACTTGACAAATATGCAACATTAATTTCTTTACTGCAAGAGAATATACTATCGTGAAGTGTTCCTTTCACTGGTTATTAGAAGCCATGGATAACATAACATATAAGAACTTTTAGTGTATGTTTGGATATATAGGATTGGATGACTGGAGTTTACCAGTGAAGGGTGCAAACTCTCCACCAAAGAAAAACAGCTAAAGTAAATTTGTTATTGATCCATTTTGAAATTTTTTTTTCCCATAAAGGTGCAATAGGAAGACAAAGTGGAGATAAAATAATGATTAGCTTGAATTAGAGTGTTGAGAACTTCATGTACTACATTTTGATTGAAATTATAATAAGAGGTATTTTAATTGTAAATAGAGTCTCAGACAAACAAATGTTTAGATTATTGGTATTGTAGATACATTCACACATGCACTTGGATTACCATTGTATTTAGACATGGTCATAATGGTTATGGAATTAGAGTAAGCTCTATAAAACCTATATGATCATGTCCTTGCATAACTATTACAAGCATCTAAAAGTGATGTTGAAGTTAAAAAAAAAACTCTATGCAGTGTTTCTAACAAACTATATGCATTCCAGGTAAGTTCAAGCTAAGGATCAAGAAGGCGATGGCTGAACATAAAGGTGGATATGCTGCTTACTCATATAATATGTTTCCTACTTCAATTAATTTGCTGGACCTCTAAAACTCTTTTATATAATTAAACAAGGTGCACCTTTCCAAAGACGTGCCATAGGCACGTGTCAACAGGCAAACCTAGTAATAGAATATATTAGGATTTAAAATGTGGGCTTATAAGATAAATAATTAAACAAATTATAGAATGGATTGGGATTGGGCTTCACAATATAATAAATAATTGAATGATTTAAAGAATGGGCTAGGATATTAAATATAGTATGGATTATAATTGGGCCTGGATTTCTTTTACAAATAATAATAATAATAATAATAATAATAATAATAATAATAATAATAATAATAATAATAATAATAATAATAATAATAATATAGATTGAAATTTCGGGTTCTAACAGTATAAATATATATCCAAAAGAAAGAAATCGGTTTACAAAAGAATAGTATGATTTATTTAGAAAACTGGATTACAAGAATACGAAGAAAAGAAAAGTAAATACAATCCGCACAACCAGAAACGAGGGTTACAAGGAAAATGGTTATTGATGGATGTAAGATTGATTGAGCGCCAATGTCAGATCATCTAAGATGGGGAGAAGAGAAATTTTGAATTAGGTTTAGAATAGAGAGTTAGTTGAAAAAGACAAGGAAAGAAAAGGGGATGCAGTAAAATATAAGAGAAACGGACAGACTTTTCACAACTCGTTTTAACCATAATATTTGAAATATAATAGTGGAGGAGGTTTATGTGCCGCATAATAACAGTAGAGGGTTTTATGACTAAAATTGTAAATGTTACGGAGTTGTTTGATTTTTCCCATATATTATTTGGTCTTGGATTCATTCGGGAAAAAAATCCCTAAATTAAAACATAGGTAAGTCCGACACGAATCTAGCTTAGTTCCTTTTTTTTATTTTTTTATTTTTTATAGCCTTCATCCAAATTTTCGGTCGGCTACATGAATCCTCCTCCTTACTCAACTCTATTTTGGGTCACTTTCTTCGTTAAATTAATACATTCTAAATCCTTATTAATGACATCAACTCAAGTTTGTTTAGATCTACTTTTAGTCGTTTTTGCTCCCCAAACTTCTATTCTATCAATTCTTTTAATTGGAGACATTATTGATCTTCATTTTGTATGTTCAAACTATCTCAATCAGTTCTCCCATATTTTATCCTCGATAGAAGAAACCTCTACTTTATTTCATACACAGCCATTTCTTATTTGTGTTCTAGTGTGTTTCCACTCGTTCTCCTTAACAACCTCATTTTTTCGACTCCATCTATAAAGCGGATGGTTGTCCTTGATATTTCCATCTTGATTAATGATCGATCCTAAATATTGAGTCACATCATTCTCCTAGTTGTACTAAGCTTACAATAACTCATGTACTATGTTTTAGTCCTACTAATTCTAAATTTCTTACATCAATGCTTCTCTCATCTCTCAAATTTAGAAGCTGAGCATTCTCTAGCATCATCAGTAAAAATTATATCATCTACAAACAAAATACACCATGATACCTCATCTTAGATAGGCTTAGTTAATTTATCCAAAACTAATATAAATAAGGGGTTAAGGTCGCATGTACTTGTTTTAATTGTACTAATTCTAAATCCCTTGCATCTGATGATTCTCTTTTTATCAATCTAATTTAGAAGCTATATCGTCTAATCTCATCAATCAAAACTATATCATCTACAAACGACATACACTAGGATACCCCATCTTAAATACATATAGTTAATTTATCCATAATAAATAGATAGTTAATTTATCCATGACTTATACAAGAGAGGGCTTAGAGTTCATTCCGGGGCAAGCCTATGATAATAGGAAATGATTACCTCCTCCATTTATTCTTACATAAGTTATTTAATTATTTTAAATTTTTTTGTTGCTGCTGGATTCGGTGTGGGGGCAATCAGATGAATTTGTGGGTTCGCGAGAACTCGAATGGATCAAATCTAACCTCTTCCACTACTGTTAAGCTGGCTCCTTGGTTCTGCCGCTGACCTGCACGAAGTACGAAATACCGGGATGGATCCCGGCGATGCACCCTCCGACGCTCTTGTCAATACTCAGAAAAAGAATATCAAAAGAACTTTAGGTAGGCAAAGAGTGATCACCTTGTAATGGTAGAAGGGAGGGGATATTTATAGTCACCGTGGGCATCTATTTCGGGATAGGAACGAATCCCTACTTCCTGGTGTGAACAGATAGAAATCGTTAAAACCACCTCCAGTATATATGGACAAGCTAGGATTTCCTCATATCCTGCTGAACTGGTCCTTAATGGGTTGAGACCCGTTCTTAGCTGAACAAATCCGTTCATGGATTATTGGGCCTAAGAGAAGAGGCCCAGTTCCCATTTCGGACCCGTCCGTAGGTGAAATTACCGTTTTGCCCCTATGAACTTTAAGATTCGTGCCCAATTTGAACGGTTCCGATTTAATCCCTTTTTTAGCCATATCACGAGCCCCCACTTTCAAAGTCTGTGTGCCACAGTCTTTGGGGAGTAGTTTTGTTGTTTCAATGGCGTATAGGACTTTATCAGAGTTCAAAAAGGGGGTTCGAATCTTGTTTGATAGGTAATGGTGTTTTCCTGTGTTGGTAACATGCCCAAGTTTGTTCTTAGGCTCTCCTGGACTTTCGGTGATTTTTCTCGATTTTTTAATTATTTTTTCGAATTGTTTATTCCATTTTGCAAGGCAATGATTTATTTTCGAGAGCATTAATTAATTATTCTAACCGATAATTATTTACCCAGGGACTCAAAAATACCTCCCCAAATTTGTAATTATTTTTTTAGAATTTTTAATTAATTTTCTTGAATTTTTAATCATTTTTTGCAATTTTTAAATAGATAATTCGAATTAATAAATAAAAAAAGATTTAATCACCGTATTTATGATGTGCCGCGATCTGGGACATCCAGCAGCCATTGGCGCGAATATCTGGATGATCAAACGGTGGGCCATTCATCGGCGACGTGGCTGAATCTGAGACGTTGATCAGATTGCCGCGCGAGTCTTGAGGTGATCTAACGGTCCTTGTGACTCGGAAGCATTTTCTCCATATGATCATCTCGGTGCCTCGGTCGCTCGGATTTGGGATCCGAGCGACGTGGCACAATCTAGGCCGTTGATCAGATTTTGGTACGAATTTTGAGATGATCGGACGGTCTTTGCGACGCGAAGTTGTTTTGTCTGCTTGAGCAACTCGGTGACTCGGTTGCTCGGATTTTTGTTCCGAGCGATGTGGCGCAATTTGGGCCGACTAATAAAGATCAGGCACGAATCACGATGGAAGAGTGATTTTTCTCCATGTGAGCAGCTCGGTGCCTCGGTTGCTCGGATTTGGGTTCCGAGCGATGTGGCACAATCAGGGCCGTCTGATGAGGTTCAGGCACGAATCACAATGAAAGAGTGATTTTCTCCATGTGAGCAGCTCGAGCCTCGGTTGCTCAGATTTGGTTCCGAGCGATGTGGCACAATCAGGGCCATCTGATAAAGATCAGGCACGAATCACGATGAAAGAGTGATTTTTCTCCAATACGCAGCTCGGTGCCTCGGTTGCTCGAATTTGGGTTCCGAGCGACGTGGCACAATTAGGACCGTCTGAAGGAGATCAGGCACGAATCACGATGCAAGAGGCGTGAATCACGAGAAAAGAGTAATTTTTCACGATGTGGCGTGATCTGAGCCGTTTGATTGAGATCAGGTGCGAATGATGAGGAGAAAATTGTTTTTATCGAATACGCAGCTTGGTGCCTCAGTTGCTCGGATTTAGGTTCCGAGCGACGTGGCACAATCAAGACCGTCTGATGGAGATCAGGCACGAATCAAGATGCAAGAGGCGTGAATCACGAGAAAAGAGTGATTTTTCACGACGTGGATCAATTAGGGCCGTCTTATGAAGATCAAGCGCGAATCATGAGGTGAAAGTCATTTTTATCCAATACGTAGCTCAGTGCCTCGGTTGCTCGGATTTGGGTTCCGAGCGACGTGACACAATCAGGACCATCTGAAGGAGATCAGGCACGAATCACGATGCAAGAGGCGTGAATAACGAGAAAAGAGTGATTTTTCACGACGTGGATCAATCATGACCGTCTGATGAAGATCAAGCGCGAATAACGAGGAGTAAGTGATTTTTCTCCAATACGCAGCTCGGTGCCCCGATTGCTCAGATTTTGGTTCCGAGTGACGTGTCACAATCATGGCTGTCTGATGGAGATCAGGTGCGAATCACGAGGAATTAGGCATTTAGGCTTCTGGTGGGTCTCTGTGCGGGCCCAAAACATCTGAAAGCCCACCTACATTCTCTTTAGCGCTAAAAGATCACACTCCGCTCTCACGGCTCCCCCATTCTTCACTTCTCACTTTTACTTTCACTCTGAGTTATTTTTTTTGCTCTCGAGTGTCACTGCTAGAGGTCGTGGTCAGGCGATCATCTTTCCGGCGAACTATTCCGACCGTAGCCATCACATCAAGGTAATTAATTGTCATAACTTTATCTAGAGATGTCTAGAGTGTTGTCGGGGAGTGAGACCTCCACCACAGACCGAGACAGCGGCCGACCCTTAGTGGTCCCCCCGGTAGTGGGCAAGGGGAAGGAAGTAGCGAGGTTGGCAATCGTGGAGACCATTGTTGAGATTGTGAAGGGGACTGGTGCTTTAGGTCGGCTACCGTCCACATTATCGAACGTCGGTAAGGTTAGGAACTACTCCGGAGATCTTCTGTCCAAGGCGGTATAAGGGAGGTCCGCCACCTACGAGGAGAATTGTCTGAGGGATCCTTCCGAGGTAGACGAAATCCCCTCGATTCTAACCGAGGCGGACCGTCAGCATATCAGGAAGGGGTTCCAAATCCCGAAGGAGTACACCTTGCTCCTCCCCAGTCCGAGCTTCCGAGCATGCACGGAGACTTTGCCTGACACTCGTGTCTTCCCCTATGGCGCACTCAACATCGGCCTTCAGCTGCCTCTACCACCATTCGTAGTCGAAGTGCTACAATGGTACGGCTTGAGCCCGGTGCAGTTATGCCGAACATGTGGCGGCACATCATCACCTTCATCCTCCAAATTCAGGCCGTAGGCATCAAGCCTCAGCTCATCATACTCCGCAGCCTCTACCGAATCTGCCGTACGAGCAAGATGGAGTACCGGTACTATCTGTCTCCGAGGAAAGGGGTCAAGTTGATCGAGAATCTGAAATCCATCAAACATTGAAAGGAGAAGTACTTCTTGATCCGAGGTCCCGAGCCATGGAGTTTTCCGGCGAGTTAGAAGGAGGACGTTCCGAAGTGGGTGAAGGCCGAGCCGGTGCTGACTAAGGAAGAAGAGGGGGTCGTGTCGAAGATCCTTGGTCTTCCGACCCTGGGTTGGAAAGATATCACCGAGGGGGTCCTCTTGTAACACCCCGAATTCCAAAATACAACTGAATTCGAAGTTCCACAAGATCTTTACACTTCTTTCGTACAATTTTACAAGGAAATAAAACTTCACATTACATCAGAGTTACATTTACATTAACATTTGTACAGCGGAAGCAAATTTTACAGTAATTACATGAAAAAACATTTAAATCAATCTTTGAGCAGTATGTATACTTCAATTTGTCAAGCATCTTTACCCTGCATGTAAAACTGTGGGCACGTCAGTTCATTCACTGATGAAATATTATACACGGCCATCCTCTCTATGGCGGAAATAGTATAACGATTCTCAATACTTAACAAACAACAAACTTGTTCACAAACAAAGCTAAAGGGACTATCCTATTGATGTCGTGTTGTAAATGTGCACTTAGTCCTTAATGCAATTATTTCTGTTTATATGACACTAATGCGCACTTATTCAGAGTCTATGCAGCCCATACTACATAGGTCTGAGGGCAAGCCCTTAACCGTTCTTCATCTTGTAGGGTTCAATCCCTCGCCATGACTTAATCTACTACTGTAACTACGGTAAGTATCCTAGATGTTCTATGACCTACGAACTCATGTCTAGGTGCCCTGGAGGGAATCCCAATGCACTGACACATGACTCATCATGCAGGCATCCTGTGGTAATTCAGCTCCTACCATAGACATGACACCACCCGCAGTCACCAAACACCCCACGAGCGTCGCCACCGGGACGGTACTCTGGAGTAGTATCCACGCCGTATCATGATGTATCATGGGACATCCTGTGAATACTCTCACGCCGCCAATCCAATGGCCCTCATACTCAATGTTTTTCTCTTACTTTCATCACATCTTCACTGTGTATCTAATCCTTAGTTTAATTGAATCATGAACAAAAATCAATCTCCTAGGGTTAGCACTCCCACTATACCGGTCTTATTCATTCATTTCACATGACCCAAATCTTGGTCTTTTCATTTCAAATATCGTTTCAACATTTTTTCCATTGCCGGTATGAGGCTTAGCTACACCCTAGTTCTTAATTTTAACTCATAAATACAATATCGAGTTTTCATACTCATGAAGCCCTTTTCTCCTATTTAATCATAATTTGCATTTCATGTTCATAGTATTCATGTATTCACATTCATAATGCTCTTCATAACTCATCATGTCATCTAATTTCAATTTTTCAAGTAAAATAATTAAAAATGCAATTCTTCTAACATGTCACATTCACTAGTTCATATTTCCACATAATTCTCCTAATCTTTATTTTAATCCATACTAATTCCACAGTTCACAATTTCACTTAGTTTCACAATTCACACTTTTCAAATTTCTCATTACCAAAATCTCATTTTAAATTTCTTAAAACAATCCATTCAATTTTCTTTATAAAAAAAACAATTTAAGTTAATAATTAAAATAAGTTTCTTCTTGCAAAAGTAGTCTCAAATTTTCATTTATACTAGGCCACAGGTCATAGAAATTATCTCACAAAATACAGATATTATTTAAAACTTCAGGGTAGTCGACTGTTAAAACATGGCCAGTCGGCTGTTCTGCGATGATTTAAAATCTCGAAAATAAGATGATCAGGGCAGTCGACTGTTATACCATAATCGGTCGACTGTTCTATAAAGGTTTTAAAAACTCAGAACAAATAACTAGGGAAGTCGACTATTACAATAGTCGGTCGACTGTTTCGTAACAAAAAGTCCGAAATCTATTACTTGACAATCGACTGTCGACTCTAATCTGGTCGACTATCGAATGCACCAGGTTGCAATGGATATATTTTTGGCATTGAAAATAAGATCACAATTTTCACATTATTTAAAATCAAGGTTTCCCCAAAATAATATTTTAGAACACAAGTTTTCATCTTTCTACAAGAAAGTTGTTTCAATTCAAACAATTAATTCCATATTTTGCATTCAATCAATTTGTGTCTCATAAGCACAACTTTCTTCGCATAGCAGGATTTAAAAACATAAAGCATGACAATAAGATAGATTCTAGCATTTCAATTTCACACATTTATCAATTAGCAATCATCTTCACAAACATTCTCTAAATTATCATTCCATCTCTAATTTATCAAACATGAGACTAGAATTTCTTGATTTCTCTATAACCATTTATCAAATCATTCCTAGCATGACATCTACATTTAGAAGCATGAGAAACACCCACCTATTGGAGAAAACGAATTGAAAAGCTCCTAGAGTCTCCTAGAATGCAAGAGAGTAGCATTCTCCTCCTAGATTGTGTAGCAAGATGCTCCTCTTCCTTGCTCCTTGGTGCAACTCGAGCCTCCTCCTTGTGCTTGATGATGGGCCGGCCTCCAAGATGGAACACACACAACTAATGCTCTCAATCTTTTTACTCTCTCTCAATCTTTTACTCTCCTATATACTTCTTTCTCTCTTTTAAAAAAATCTTCGTGTTGTTTGCACATAAGGGAGGGATATTTATACTAGTTTTAGGGTGGAATGGAGGGCTAGGATTGCATTGGATGGTTGTAAATCAATGGCGAGGATACAATGGGAAGTTGTAGCAACCACCCATGAACTAAAAACCACCTCTTCACTAACCCACACCCCCACTTCTCTCCTAAGCATTTCCGGCCAAGAAATGGTATGCAATGCACACACACGTGCAAACACGTGTTTCAACTAGTGTCACCCTAATTAAAGGTTGTACATTATAAATTAACTAATTGTCTAGAAAAATGTGTCTACATGACAAGTTGTTTAAAAGAGTAATTAATTCATGGGCTTCAAAAATAGTGGACTTTTAGAATAAAATAATTAATTTACTAGGTTGGGCTTTATTTAGAAAAACAAATTTAGGCTTCTTAAAAGTGGGCTTAATAGAAAAAAGAGAAGGAAGAAATTGATTATTTGCTCATGTTATATATAAAATCATTTCCTAAGAAAAAAATATTTATAAACAAATTTGCACGCGCACAACATGTAAAATCTACAATTTTACATTTAATAAAAATTCAGGGTATTACACCTCTTCGGTGGGGGTCTCAGTCCGATCGACCCTAGTACGCTCCGTCTAATTTTGCTTCTCTTTTTTCTTTTTTATATACCGTTCTCTTTTGGCGCTAACTCCTTTAGGTTGTTGTCTTTCAGAGGTCCCCGGTATGGACTTCAAAGCACTGTTGGCGAAGCAGAGTGCGGCCGGTGCAAAGGGACTGGACAATAAGAAGAGGAAGAAGACGACGACGGGACCCCTGTCCGGTCGAGCAGCTCAGACTCCCTAGGAGCCGCACTTCCTTCGGCCACGGCTACCGAGCCTTCTGGCAGGGCGTTCTCCGTCAGAGCCGCATTAGAGGTCGAGGTGCCGCCCCTCGTCACCGAAGCAGAGGCCATTCTGACCGAGGAGCACACGAAGCTCTTCGTCCCCGACTGTAGGGTGATGAAGCATGATGGTTTCCCCAGTGATGCAGCGATGAGCATGCAGGCCGTGCGCCACCTGCCGACCCCGAAGGACCGAGCGACATTGAAGGTGGGTACCGTGGGCGACGACGCGCTAGAGATTGCCCGGACCACGATGTCGGTAAGTGTTTTTTCTATGCTCTTCTGAATTTTGAAGTATATGGTTTTTGATTCTCACGTCCTTCTTTCTCTCCGGCTTTCAGATCACCTGTCACTTCAGCCACATGCTAGAACAGTTCACTGAGCAGGAGAAGGAACTGAAGGCGACGAGCGATAGGGACCGGGCGAAGCAAGCTAAGGCAATGAAGATGTTCGAGGCTGAGCAACGGCTCTCGGAGTCCCGAGCTGCCGAGATCGTCGTCCTAGAGGCGCATCACGGTCGAAGTGGCGAGGGCTGATGAGTTGGAGAGGGGGAAGACCCGAGCCGAGGCTGAGATGGAGAAGGCCTTAAAGGCCTCAGAGGAGACGCTGAAGAAGCGGGGCGCTGCGGTGGCCGAGGTGAAGGCGGCCATCTAAGCCTAGGCAGAGGCCCACATGCTCACCAACATGGAGGAGTCCTACGCTTGGGCCCTCAAGCATGTCGCAGCTCGTATCCTCGACTTTGATAGCTTGGGGTATCACCTCTACGACCCGGTCGAAGGCTAGGAGATTCTATCCCTAGCAAAGGTCGAGCCCGAAGGAGGGGAGGAAGAAGCCGAAGGGGTTGTGCAAGAGGTGGCGAGAGTGCGGGGCAGCACCTCGAGGTGGCTCCCTAACTTCACTTTTTGTTTCTTTTGATTTTGTATTGCCTTGTTGCGGACTGACCACCGTATTTCGTATTCAATGAAATGAGAACTTTTTTGACTAAGTGTTGTATTTGCATTGAACTTTGTCTCTAAGTTGTTCTGAGTTGTCCGGTAGGAGCTGTTTAAACTTAGTACCTTCATGTTCTGGCCATTTTCAGATCGGCGAAGCATCACAAATTGTTGAAGTGCCTCCGATGGCCGAAGTAACACGCCTCAGGTCTGGTCTAGGGGTGATGAGGTTGGGGCTCGCTCGGACTCAAGAGAGGCTTTTCCGAGCCAAGTCGGAGCTGAACCATCTTAAGCTGATGTTGGTTCGTCGTGATTCCAAGCTAAAGCATCTAAAAGAGAAGACTCGTGAAGTGCCCCCCGATGGGGAGGAGACGTGCCCCTCGATGGCCTTTAGCCAAGGCTTGCGGCTCAAGTATCTTCGTCAGTCTTTGTTCGACGTTATGGCCGAACAAGAGGGTTTAAAGAATGTCGTGCTTGAGAAGAGCCTTGAAGCGGTGCACCTTCGGAAGGATATTACCGAGGCTTCTCTTCAGGTCAGCTCTAGCCGAATGCCTCGACTGAAAATTAGAGTGATGGACGGCTCGCTGAAGGAACGGGTCGTAGAGCTAGAGGCAGAGAACCATTGGCTACGACGGCTGTCCGAGGGGAGCAACATCATAACCACCTTTTGTCCCCGAGGTGAGTACTCCCAAGGAAGGTCATTCCACGAGTTGGCGTTACGCTCGCCCCCTGTCTCGAGGCACCCCGAGGACGCACAGAGTGGAGTGGCCGGCTCGTCAAGCGAAACATCTGCCGGGGCGACACTTAGGCTGTTGGCGCCGAAGACGCAACTCGGCTCACCGGTCTAGATATCTCAACGTAAGTGAGGCCACAGTAGCACGGTGCTCGCCGACCTCGGTTGTCTCTTAATAGAAGTGTCCCACTCCCTAGGAGGGGTTAAAGTAGCTCTCTGTAATTTTGTAATCATTGTTTCACAAGTTTTATATCTCGATGTAAAGATGAGTTGTTGGTGTGTAGTTACACTTGTATCTCAAACTTTAATGAAATAGTACTTATTTCTTGAACTTGTGTATTTTGCTAGCATTTACGAGTGGCAATAGTCATAGGAGCAATTCCAAATGGTGAGCCACTTTGTACTCACTCGTTCGCAAGTAGCCAAAGTTGTGTCGAACCAAGTGTTGGACTCCGAACTTGTCGTTTAGAGCTTATCAATAGCTGTAGGAGCAATTTCGAATGGTGAACCACTTCGTACTCATTTAATAACAAGTAGTTGAAGTGGAGTCGAACCAAGTGTTGGACTCCAAGCGTGTCGTTTAGAAAATATGAAAAGCTGTGGGAGCAATTCCGAATGGTGAACCACTTCGTACTCACTTAGAAGCAAGTAGTTGAAGCGGAATCGAACCAAGTGTTGGACTACAAGCGTGCCATTTAGAAAATATCAATAGCTGTGGGAGCAATTCCGAATGGTGAACCACTTCGTACTCGCTTAAAAGTAAGTAGTTGAAGCGGAATCGAACCAAGTGTTGGACTCCGAGCGTGTTGTTTAATATTTTTTTTTGTAAGCGCCAAAGTGGTACAATTAGAATGCTCAAAATAGAGAACTTGCAGGGGTAGATTTCTTTTATTGAAAACAATTAGGCGGCCGCTTCTAAGTTGCGAGCCGCTCTTACACTTTGATAAGGAAAATACAAAAAAAACTTTGACATGTTTTATGGAGTGCTCTTGGGGAAGTTGCTTGGAGCGGTGTCTAGACACCCTCGTGGTACTTCATCAAGTGCTCCGCGTTCCATCTCCTCGGTATTCTCCTGCCCTCCGGGTCTTCAAGTAGATACGCGCCTGGGCGAATAACTCTGGAGACCCTATATGGTCCTTCCCAATTGGGTGCTAACTTGTCCTTTTTGCTCGGAATGGAGATCGACAGCTTCCGGAGTACCAGGTCCCCCTCTTTGAGATTAGCAGAATGAACCTTTTTATTGTAAGATTGCATTATTTTATGCTGGTAGGTCTCTTGTCGGATGGCCGCTCTTTTGTAGACCTTGTCTATGAGGTCCAAGCAATTGCGAAGCTGGTTCGCATTCTGCTCTTCTCTGCAGGCAATCAATCTAGGGCAAGGGTAGGCCGACCTCCAGGGGGTGATGGCTTCGGAGCCGTATGTAAGGTTGAAGGGAGACTCCATTGTCGGAGTCCTCTTGGTGGTGCGATAGTTCCAAAGCACGTTGGGAAGCTGTTCATCCCACAACCCCTTGGTAGATTTGTCAAGCCTCTTCTTTATGCCGGAAAGTATTTGTCGATTAGCATTCTCTGCTTGGCCATTGGATTGAGGGTGGGCTACCGAGGAGAACCACTGCTAGATGCCAAGGTCGGTGCAGAAGTTGCGAAATGTTGCTCCTGTGAATTGAGTCCCGTTGTCGATTATGAGGATACGGGGTACACCGAACCGGCAAACAATGTTCTTCCAAAAGAACTTCTGGACCTTGTGCTCGGTAATCGTTGCAAGGGGTTCGGCCTTGATCAACTTGGAGAAGTAGTCTATCGCCACGACTAAAAAACTTTAGCTGGCTCGGTACTGGAAGGAAGGGTCCGAGCAAGTCCATCCCCACATTGCAAAAGGGATTGGACTTGCCAAGGAGGAGAGTTGGTCTTGCGGTAGGCGACGGATCGGAGAGAATCTTTGGCAGGAGTCGCACTGGCGAATGTACTCTTCGGAGTCACTTAGGAGTGTGGGCTAGAAGTAGCCATAATTTAGGAGTTTCCAGTGAGGGATCTCGCTCCCAAGTGCGTGCCACACATACCGTCATGGGCCTCCTTCAGGGCATAGTGCGCTTCCTCGGGGAGAGACACCTTAGGCAGGGTCAGCCGTCAATCTGAGTGTAGGAGCATTTGTACATGACTCCATCAAGAAGTGTGTACCGCTCTGCTCTGGTCCTGATCCTTCTCGCCTCTTTTGGGTCTTCTGGAAGAACTCCATCTCTAAGGTACTCGAGTAAGGGCTTCATCCAATTCTCCCCAAGTGTGAAGGGCATAGTCTCCATTGGCTGTAGGCTGTCTTCCTCAATACTCGGTTTCTGGAGTACCTCTATTAGTACGGTTCGCTCCAACCCTTGGAGGGAGGAGGAGGTGAGCCTTTTGAGGGCATCGGCCTATGCATTTTCCTCTCGGGGAACCCGTTGGAGTCGAGCATCTTCAAATAAGGTCAGTAGTCCCTTTGCCTTCGCCAAGTGCTTAGCCATGCGCTCATCTCTTGCTTCATACTCCCTGGACACGTGGTTCACGACCAGCTGCGAATCACTGAAGATTTGGATATGCTTGGCCCCTGCTTTGCGAGCCATGCAGAGTCCCACTATGAGGGCCTCGTACTCGGCCTCATTGTTCGATGCAAGGAAGTTTAGGCGGAGGGAGTACTTCAGGACAAAAGCATCTGGGCCGGTCAAATGACACCTGCCCCACTTCTATCGGTGCAGGAGGATCCATCAACATAAACAGTCCAAACCAGGGGGTCGGTAGACGACTCGCAGGGGTTGGGAATGGTGCTCTCCACAATGAATTCTGCTAAAGCTTGGACCTTGATAGCGGTTCTGGGTTGGTAGCTGATGTCATGTTAGCTTAGCTCGATGGACCACTTCATAAGGTGCCCGAAGGTCTCAGGCTTGTGGAGAACTTGTTTGAGCGGCTGGTCGGTAAGAACGACCACCGAATGAGACTGAAAGTAGGGACGGAGCTTTCGGGCCGCCATAACAAAGCAAGAGCCATCTTCTCTAGCTTCGGGTAACAGAGTTCAGCATCCCGAAGGACCTTATTCACATAGTATATGGGCCTCTGCACCCTGTCCTCTTCTCATACCAGGACTGTGCTGAGGGTCTGCTCCGAAGCAGTGAGGTTTTGGTAACGGACCTCCCCGGACCTCGGCTTGCTCAAGAGTGGGGGGTTAGGCTAAATATGCCTTGAGCTGGTCGAAGGACTCTTGTTGCTGTTGCCCCCATTCAAAGCCTTTAGTCTCCCTGAGGGCCTTGAAGAACTGGAGGTACTTCTCCATGGATTTGGAAAGGAATCGCCCAATTGCCGCGAGGTGCCCAGTGAGCCTCTGTACATCTTTAACACCGGATGGGAGAGCCATTTTGAGAATGGCCTGGATCTTCTCAGGGTTGGTCTCTGTACCCCTCTGGCTGACCATGAACCCCAAGAACTTGTCGGATGATACTCCGAACGCACACTTACTCGGATTTAGCCTCATGTTGTGCCTCCTCAGCACCCCGAAGGCTTCCTGGAGGCCGAGGACATGCTCCTGCCCTCGGATGCTCTTGACCAACATGTTGTCTACATAGGCTTCCATGTTCCGGCCAATCTGGTCTCGAAAGACCCTGCTCACTAGGCGCTGGTATATAGCTCTTGCGTTCTTCAAGCTAAACGTCATGACCCGGTAGCAATACAGGACCTGATTAGTCACGAATGAGGTCTTTGGGATGTCGGGAGGGAATATTCGGATCTGGTTGTACCCCGAGAAGGCGTCCATGAAGCTAAGGAGCTCGTGTTCGGAGGTCTCATCGATCAGAGCGTCGATGCTCGAAAGAGGAAATAGATCCCTCAGACACGCCTTGTTGAGGTCAGTGATATCGATGCATATCCTCCAGCTCCCATTGGCTTTTTTGACCATCACCACATTGGACAGCCACTCAGGGTAGTTCACCTCCTGGATGAATCGGGCATTCAGGAGCTTCTCGACCTCTTCCTTGATCTCCTGTTGGCGCTCAAGAGTGAACTTACGCTGCTTCTGCTGGATGGGCTTAACTCCCGGGGCGACACTAGGGTGGTGCATTAAGAGCTCCTCTGAGATCCCTGGCATATCCGCCTGCGGTACAAGCGAAGAGATCGTGGTTCTCCCTTATGCATTGGGAGATGTCTTTCTTAATGGAGGGGGAAAGTGCCTTGCTGACCCGGAACGTCTTGGTGGCGTCTTCTTCTGCGAAGGCCACTTCCTCTAGCTCGTCCACTGGCTCAGAGATGGTCTGGCTACTTTTCGGTGGGAGTTCGTGGGCTTATAGGGAGAGGACCGGGCCTTCCATCGAGGTCATATAACACTTGCGAGCCGCCTCCTGACTCCCTCTCACTTCTCCCACCCCTGCGGGAGTGGGGAACTTCATCTTCATGTGATAAGTCGAAGGGATGGCCTGGAGTGTGGCGAGACCTGGTCAACCCAGGATAACATTATAGTCAGCTTTCACATCCACCATGAAGTCCATCGGCTCCATGCGGGTGACCGGGGTTTTGCCAGCGGTGATGGCGAGGGTTATAACTCCCTCGATTGTCACCGGCACCCCGGTGAATCTATGAAAAGTGTAGCCAGCTAGCTTGAGCCCATCCGTTGAGAGCTGGAGGCCCTTGAACGCCTCCAAGAAGAGGATGTTGACCAAACTGTCGTTGTCCACTAGGATCCGGCGCACATCGAAGTTGGCCATTCAGACGTTAATCACAAGGGCATCGCAGTGGGGCATGCGGACGCCCTCCAAATCTCTATTGGAGAACGTAACAGGGACTCCAAGGCCCTTGGGGGAGGATGGCTCTGTACGGAGTTCACTTCCCTAATGAAGGCTTTTCGAGAGGAGTTGGAATCTCCTCCCGTTGGGCCTCCGTGTATAAGGTGCAAGATGGCCTCTGCTTCGACGTCCGGGGTCCCCGCATGCTGTTCTGTTTGCCTGTTAGCCCCCTAGGGAGTGGAGGCAGATCGGCCTTGTCCCTCCTTACGAACCTAGTGAGCTGCCCTCTCTGAATGAGGCCCTCGATCTCATCCTTCACGGCCCAACAATCGTCTGTGTCGTACCCGTGGTCCCTGTGGAAGCGGCACCACTTATCCCAGTTTCTCTTCTTCCCGGGGGTGTTCATCTTTGGAGGTGGCAGGTAGAATACCCTCGTTCCCAATTTCCATCAAGATGGCGAAAACACTCGCATTGAGCAGAGTGAACTTTTCGAAGCGGGGGAGAGGGCGCCGTTGACCTCCGTTATCTTTTTGGAGCTTCTTAGCTCCTTCTTCCTCAGCAGTCTTCCGTTTGTTCCTGGAAGACGACCCCTCCAGAGTGGGGCAATTGAGAGCATCTTCGGCTCGGATATACTTCTCGCTCCTGAGGAGGAGCTCAGAGAAGTCCCGATGAGGCTTCTTGGCCAGGGACGCCCTGAGATCAGGGTTGATGACATTGGATTGGAAGGCAACCGCTGACTGGTCTAGGGAGGCGATGGACCTGGCTTCTGCGGTGAACCGCTTGACATAATCCCTCAGCCGTTCCCCCTTCTTTTGGCTAAGGAAGAGCAATGAGGTGCTCGTCTTCTCGGAGCGGCGGCTGCTCACGAAATGTGTGAGGAAGAGACCTTCGATGTAATACTCTAAACTTTCATTTTAATGAAAATATTGATTTTCACGTGTTGTGCACGTGCAAATTTCATATGTATATTGTTTATTTATTTTTATATACAAAATTTCTTTTGGTAGTATGAACAATTATTTTTTCTTTCCTTTATTTTTATAAAAGCTTATTTCTAAAGCCTAAAATACTATTTTATTTGTTGAGCCCACTTTAATAATTCTTTATTAATTTATTATCTTGGCCCACAAGCCTAAGCCCACTAATTGTGAAGCCCACAAGTTTAATCAATCAACTAAATGGTCACACTTTTCATGTAGACACAAATTGTAAATATTTTGATTAATTAAAAGTGTACAAACTTTAAATAGGGGGTACTAGGAGGCACGTGCATGCACGTAGTGTGCAATGCACACTAGTTTGGGGCCGAGTATGCATGGAGAAGGTGGGAGAGTATGTATGTGTGCATGGGTGGTTGCTACAACTTCCCCTCCTATCCTATCCATTCATCCTATAACTATCCAATAAATCCTAGCCCTCCAATCTATCCTAAAATTAGTATAAATACCCCCCCCCCCCTATCTACTTGTATTCTACACTAAGCAACTTTAAAAGAAGAAATTATATAGGAGATATATAGTGTGTGTGAGTGTATGTGTGTACCCATTGGAGGCCGGCCATCATACACCCTTGGAGCTCTCGGTTTTGGGCAAGGAAGCAAGAAGGAGGTTCGTTGCATCACAATCTAGGAGGAGAAGGTACTCTCTCGCATTCTAGGAGACTCTAGGAGATTTCTTATTGGGTTTTCTTCAAAAAGGTGGGTGTTTCTCATGACTTCTAAAGTAGAAATCATGTTAGGAATAAATTGAAATTGTTATTAAAAAGTAATTAGTTAAGATGAAATACATGTTGCCTATTTAGAGTAGAAATTGATAAATTAGTAAATGTGTGTTATTGTGATGGTTAGATTCATTTAATATAAGTGAAAGTGTATGTTCTCATTGTTTATAACATTAGAATGCATGCTAATTATGCTTTAATTATAATTATGTGAAATCCACTAGTAAGAAGTTAGAATCATGTTTATTGATTAAAGTGCTAAAGTAGAATGGTGTGTTAAAGATGAATTGATAGAATAATTTACTAAGAAATGATTGCTAATAGATGTAATGAAATTCTCCATTGCTATATATGCCATGTGAAAATTAGAATAAATGGAAAGAATGTATTTTTGGCAAACAAATAATCGAATGCCAAAAATAGAGAAATTATGGCTATATATGCCATGTGTAGACTAATCAATAAAAATAGAGGTTTTATTCACTTATAAAGATGATTTTTGTGCTCTAAAAATATCATGATTGTTGTTGCCGCTGAAATCGGTATGGGGACAAACAAATAGATTTGTGGATTCTTAGGATGTTGAATAGTCAAATCTGAAACACCTCTCCGCCGGAGTTTGACTGTGATCTCCCGCCGTTGCCCTGCAAAAAGTGCGAAACATCGGGGTTGATCCCGGCGACGCACCCTCCGACGCTCAAGTCAGTAATTAGAAAGATTATGAATGAGCTTTGATTGGCAAAAGATTGATCACCTGGTAACAGTGGGGGATGGGGGGTATTTATAGCCGCCTTAGGAACCAGTTTCGGGATAAGATCAAATCCCTACTTCCCAGTGGATGGATAGGAGTGATCAGGGCCGTTGATTAAGGGCAATCAGAAACCCTAATTCTCCTATCCAGCCGGATTGGGCTTTCGCGGGTTGGAATCCGCACCCATTAAGATGGATCCGTTTATGGGATATTGGGCCTTTGGAAAAAGGCCCAGTTACCATTTCGGACCCGTTCGCAGGTGAAATTACCATTTTACCCCTGATCTTTGAGATTCGCGCCTGATTTGGAAGGTTCCGATTTAACCCCATTTTTAGCCATATCAATTGTTAATGAGTAAGAAAACATCATTGTAATGATTTTTGTGTGTGAAAAACTATCTTTAATTTTGGAGAAGTATGTATTAGTTCGCGAATGTCGAAATAGTGTTCATAAAATACAAATTGAGGCTAAATACATGTTTTAAAGAGTTAGAAAATACTTTTAAAAATACTGGTTATTGTTAAATTAAATGTAGTTTTATTCTGGGCATTTTCATTTTCAAAAGAGGAGAAAAAGAGACAATTTCGTTTCGAGAAATTTTGAATTGTAGTTTGAACAGAGAATAAGATCAAACCCTATTTTTAATACTTTCTAATCGAATTGGCCACTTAGACCAACTGGTCGGAAGAGGCTTGGGTCGCTACAAGGGTCGGAGGTCTCGGGTTCGATACCCAGAGGTTGTGTTTTATTTTGTTTGTTAAAAACCCAACTAGCCGAAACAGAACACATAGGGATCATAACCCCTAGTTATGACGGTTGACAGCTATGGCGCGTTCGTCTTGTGCGTTGTCTGTTTTGCCGCTGGTCGCTGGTTCGAATCTGGTTGGGGGGATTTAAGTTTAAAAAATATTTTTTTTTGGGATTTTTGGATTTAATTGAGTTTTTAAATAGAATAAAAATTTGAAATTATGGATTAATTGCTGAAAAATTATTAGAACTTTATAAGAAATATTTATACAACTTTTGATAAAGTGTGAATAAGAGATTGGGGTTTTGCAAGAAAGGACTTTCTTTGGAAACTAAATTGTCCTTTTAATATAAGAAAAATAAATGGGAAGTTTTGAGTTATAAAAGATGAATTTTTGGAAGTTGTGACTAGTGTGATTAAATGGATTTATAAAAATGTGTTTGTAGTAAGATTTTTGAAATGCGACTAATGGATTTGTGAAATACATGAATTGTTGGTGACTATTAATTGAAATTTATTCTTACACATAAGCTACACGTGAAATTGAGTTATTGATCATGATGAGTTTTGAATACATGAATGTTATGCTTGTGAAATATGAGTTGTGATTAATTATGAAAAGTTCTTATGAGTATGGCATTGAAATTATGAGTTGAAATTGAGAATTAGGGTATAGCCAAGCCTTATACCGGCAATGAAAGAATTGTGAAATGATATTTGAAATGAGAAGACCAAGGTTGGGTCATGTGAAGTAAATGAATAAGACCGGTATAGTGGGAGTGCTACATTCTAAGAGTTGATTTTTATTCATGATTCAATTAAACTAAGGACTTAGATACATAGTGAAGATGTGATGAAAGTAAGAGAAAAATATTGAGTATGAGGACCATTAGATTAGCGACGCGAGAGTATTTACAGGATGTCCCATGATAAGTCATGAAAGGGCGTGGATACTGCTCCAGCGTATTGTTCCGGTGGCGACGCTCATGGAGTGTTTGACAACTGTAGGTGGTGTCATGTCTATGGTAGGAGCTGAATTACCACAGGATGCCTGCATGATGAGTCATGTAACAGTACGTTGGGATTCCCTCCAGGACGCCTAGACATGAGTTCGTAGGTCAGAAAACATCTAGAATACTTACCGTAGTTACAGTAGTGGATTAAGTCACGGCGAGGGATTGAACTCTACAAGATGAAGAACGGCTAAGGGCTTACCCTCGGACTTATGCAGTATGGGCTGCATAGACTCTGAACAAGTGCGCATTAGTGTCATATAATATAAATAATTGCATTAAGGACTAAGTGCACATTCACAACACGACATCAATAGGATAGTCCATTTAGGTTTGATTGTGACTAGTTTGTGGTTTGTTAAGAAATGAGAATCGTTATACTGTTTCCGGCATAGAGAGGATGGCCGTGTATAATATTTCGTCAGTTGAATAAACTGACGCGCCCACAGTTTTATATGCAGGGTAAAGATGATTGACACAATTGAAGTATGCATGCTGCTCAAGATTGATTTAAATGTTGTTCATTGTAATTTATTGTAAAATTGCTTCCGCTGTGATAATGTAAAAGTGTAATGTAACTCTGATGAAAGAAAAGTTTTTATTTCCTTGTAAAATTGTACGAAAGAAGTGTAAAGATCCCGTGGAACTCGAATTCAGTTGTATTTTAGAATTCGAGGTGTTACATTCGAACTGGTCGAAGGAGAAGATGGATGCCGGGACAAGTCGGGAATACCCCTCCCTTGCGGGCCCTTTGAGCGTGGCTGGGAAGGTCTTGCATAAAAAGGCGTCGAAGGCATGATGTATCATCATGAGAGTTTTGAAACTCTCAGTGTAATCAGCGGGGTCCGAGTCCCCAGTGTAGGACTTGTAGTGTGGAGGTTTGAAGTTCTCAGAAACGGGTGCCTCCATGATAGTGCGAGAGAAAGGGAGCCTGCTCGGGCGGAGGTTCATCGCCCGTTGTTCTTCATCTCTGTCTAGCTGGTCAAGGCGCCTCTCCATCTCGTGGAGATGGCAGTTGACCGAGTCTTCCCTACAGTCGTGCCTCGCTGAGCCTCGAGACTCGTCCTCACATAGAGGAGGGCTGGGGCTGCGGCGGCGATAACTTTGAGTAGGTCGTGGACTGATAGAATGACGGTGATAGCTCAGATCCGGCTGAGGACTACGAGAGCGGCGGCGATGGCTTGGAGCTGGTCGAGGACTGAGAGAACGACGGTGATGGTCAGGAGATGGGCAGCGATGGCTGGGAGCCGGTCGAGGACTGGGAGCTCGCTGGGCATTGTTGGGGGCGGCGTTGTGCGCCCGAAGGACCGCCTCCTGGAATTGTTGGAACTCCGCCCTTATGACGGGGGCTTCCTACTCCCATTGAGCTCGAGGTGCAGGACGGCCAGCTGAGGAGCGACTTATTCTCTGGCAATGTTGGGGCGACTCTCTCCGTCTCCTGGGAGAGTTGGACCCTCTGCGGTCTGTCCTGCGGGGGGATCGGTCCCTCTGATGCTCCCGGCGAGGGTTCCCTTCACGAGCCCGCCTCTCATCCAAGTAGGTTCGAAGATCTTGATTGTTCTGCCAGTTCTTGAGAACCTCACGCAGATCTCTCTGAGTTGGAGGGCTATGGGAGGCCATGGAGTCCGTGGAAAGGTTGTGCACGGAGATGCAGACCTGGTGCATGGGTTGCTTCTGACGGCTCCGTCGAGAGGGTTCCCCTACGACCACTTGGGGCCCTAGAGGCTGCTGAACGGATTGTGGAATGGGTTGTTCGAGCTGCGGGGCTGGTTGAACAGATGGAGGGAGACCCACTGGAGGAGGAGGAAGAGTGGAGGTAGTTCTACGGTTGGAGGTCGCGGACTTCCTCTTGGTTGAAGGAGGAGGGTCGGATAGTTATTCGAGGGTTCCCACAGACGGCGCCAATCTGTTGCCGCTGGATTCAGTGTGGGGGCAATCAGATGAATTTGTGGGTTCGCGAGAACTCGAATGGGTCAAATCTAACCTCTTCCACTGCTGTTAGGCTGGCTCCTTGGTGCTGCCGCTGACCTGCACGAAGTACGAAACACCGGGATGGATCCCGGCGACGCACCCTCTGACGGTCTTGTCAATACTCAGAAAAAGAATATCAAAAGAACTTTAGATAGGCAAAGAGTGATCACCTTGTAACGGTAGGAGGTATGGGGATATTTATAGTTGCCGTGGGGATCTGTTTCAGGATAAGAACGAATTCCTACTTTCTGGTGTGAACGGATAGAAGTGGTTAAAACCACCTCCAGTATATAAGGACGAGCCAGGATTTCCTCATATCCTGCTGAACTGGTTCTTAACGGGTTGGGACCCGTTCTCAGCTGAACAGATCCGTTCACAGGTTATTGGGCCCAAGAGAAGAGGCCCGGTTTCCATTTCGAATCCGTCCGTAGGTGAAATGACCGTTTTGCCCCTATGAACATTAAGATTCATGCCCAATTTGAACGGTTCTGATTTAATCCCATTTTTAGCCATATTATTTTTAATGACATCAATATAACTTGCTTTTCTAAAACCACCATAAGATCTCCCCAAGGAGAGACTTTATGATGAGCTATGTTAATTCAAATTAACTACAAAGAAAATTATGTAGAATCAAATAGGACCCAAATGTAATTTTATTCTAATATTCGTAGCACACTTACAGCTCTTCATACATTTCTAAATGTAACACATGGCATACATTCATTCCTGTAAATACATCTATTCAGCCCTTAACCCTTTTTTGATGTATTTTCGGGAATAGAGTTTGAGCTAACATTTAATTTAGATTAACATGTGCCATACATGTATTTAATTTATCTATCTCCGGTTTTCCTTGCGTATTAGTTGCCCAATTGAAGATTGAAAATATCTCTAATATTATAATGCGAGAAGGTCTTTGTGTCATTTGTCATTTTGTCATTCTACTAACATGTGCAATGCACGTACATAACTAATATAAAGGAGGTTTCCAGTTCAAATACTCCCTACGTCAGAATTTTTATTTTTATTTTTATTTTTTGAAATTATAAAACGTGCATCGCACGTGTAAATTACTAATAGGTATAATTGACACGGTAAGTAGCAACAGGGGACTCATGGAGTGAAATGTGAAAACAATTAAACCTAGCAAATGGGCCGGGTCGGATACCCATGAATACGGGTTGCTTGATTCACGGGTTCGACAGGCAGGATCCAAAAGTAAATGCAAAAATATTCTGTTTTTTCATGACCTGGACCCGACCCGCGGGTAACTGTGAAAGTTGATTTTTGTTATAGTTAATTTTTAAATAAAGAAAAACTAAAAAGTTGATATTTTTCTTTAATCTAAACAAAGAAAAAAAAAATGGCACTACAAGATGAATCAAAAGACAAAACTGAAAGATCTTTCTCCATTAAAATTTTAAGCCATTACAAAGTTCATACATAAGATAATAACTAAGCAACAACATTTTGATTATTCATACATAAGATAATAACTAAGCAACAACATTTTGATTATTATTCTTCATACAACCAATATGTTTTTTCAAATGAGAGCTCCCATTAGATACAACCGGAGTCTTCTTTCCACAAATTTTACAATGAGCAATTTTCTTGTTGTTCTCATCCTCGCACGCCTCATAATGTTTTCATATAGAATGTGAAGTAATTTGAGAACTCAACATTAGATTGACTGCACAAAATAGACAAAATAAAAAAAAAAATCAAAAGGGGGGAGAGAGAGAGAAGAGAGATCCTAGATGTTGATGGAGATAGAAAAGAAAAATGATGTCTCCCAAAAGTAAAAGAAACCGTAGATCTAATTTGTTATGAGAAGATGGGAAAATAAGTTTGGGTTATCTATACATTAGTTACATATGTATCAGATTTCGATCGATGGGTGATCGATGGGTGTAGTGGAGAAATAGGTTATGAGTGCACACTATAATGTGTATTTAATTTATTGTTATTTATTTGAATACATGGGTACCTGGCAGGTACCTGCGGGTATAACCGACCTGATCTGCAAATTCTCGGGTCGGGTCGAAAAATAACCGTTATTTTTTTTGCCTACTTTTTCCTTGCCCGTATCCAGCTCGTACACCCTTGTGTACTCACAGATTGCGAGTCGAGATTGCCCTGTCTAAAAACAATGCAATTTTTTCTTTCTTTCTCACTGATGGTATTTTAGTAATTAATTGTGTAATCTAGTTAATGAAGTTTTAATATCGATATTTTTTTCACTAATCTTTAATTGCCACCATCTCTACTATTTTAATGGGAGAGTTGGGGTTTGTAACAAACAAATTCTAACTTTGTAACTATATGAACACGTATAATATACGCCCAAACTATATACAACAAATATAAATGTGCACTGCACGTGTAGCCCAAAACATTCAAATATAAATTATTTTTTTTTCTTATTCAATATATATTCATTTAATTTGATGACTTTACTTTTTTAGACGTGCATCACACGTACATTATACTAGTTATAGAAATATTGAAAATTTGCCAAAGAAGAAATGCTCAGCGAATGCATAAATATTCATAACAAAAATCAAATTTTCATACATATTTCTCCTCCCACACTAGTGACACTACCATATTTGTATGTCTGGGTTATTTCTCCCCCAATTCTAGTGACATTACCATATTTGTACATACTAGCATGTAAATCGTGCGATGCACGACCATGCTCATGATTTTTTGGTTGTTATGGTAATGATGTTAAAATTAAAATGTTAAACTTTTTTTTTTCCTACTAGGAACTTTCTCAACTTTGAAGGTAGATAATACAAACAACAAAGAAGAAAACCAATTTTCCAATTTATAGCCCAAATTAAAAAACTAATAATCTCTCTATATATAATGGGAGAGTTGAAGTTGTAATTTGTTAACATACAAATCCGTGCGTTGTACATGCAACTCAAACTTTCCCATTAATTACAACAAAAACTAACAAATGAACAAAATTTCACCTATTTAAAATGTGCAACACACGTGCAAAATAAAATTTTAATATTTTTTAACACCAAATATACACATATGTTGCACATACGACTTAAATTCTACTTATAAACATGTATATTGCATGTACAAATCATTGCTTTTTCTTCAAAATATTTTTTCCAATTATGTGCAGCACACGTCCAACTTCAAAACTATTTCTTAACATATATCGCACGTGAAAATTCTTCAACTCTTATCAAAACGTGCATCACACTTCTATTTTAATGGGAGAGTTTGTCACCAAACAAACTCGTAACAAAACAAACACGTGCATTGTAACCCAACAAACACGTGTAATGCACATACATAACTAATATAAAAGAGGTCTTAGGTTCGATGCAAGACAACGTCAAATTTTTAAAATATATATATTTATAAAGATGTGCATCACATGTGTAAATTACTAGTTTAATGGAAATATAAAGAAGTAGTTTTGTTGATTAATATATGACTAATAATCCTGCATAAATTAACAATAAATAAAGCATTATATCCAGATTTTCTAAACACTATTAAATGAATTTGAATTGCATGTAATAAAACATATTTTAAATATATTACACAATAACATATTTCATGCACCCCAACCTATTAGATCGTACTGCCCCAACCATTTCATATTTAAAGCAAATACTACAGATTGGTTGTTAATGGCGGTAAAAGTCACAACAAATCCGGGCCACACGATTGAGGCTCAAGGTCTCGAACCTCTTGGGGTATAATTCTAATTTAACAACGAGTATAGGCCTGTATGAAGAACATGAGCCGTTTCCAGGTCCATCAACTCAAAACATGCCAACATGCAAGGAGCAAGCTGCAACCCAAGAAGAGGAGTTCTAGTTAATTAAAACTCTTGACCAAATCCTCAATCCAAAAGAGAGTTATCAACTTATCTTATCTCATAACCATGGGAATCAGCAATTTAACCATAAAAGATGTTTTTTTAACCTAATCTTGTGTAACTAACTACTAGCATATAAATACCCCCCACCTCATTCAGAATCAGGTAAATGTTATTTTTCCACAAAAAACTCCATAAATAATCTGAGTTGTGACTTGAGCTTCAGAAGGTCTTTCGCTGGAGAACACCCCGATGTTTAGACATTTTGCAAGTTTCTTAGAGAGATCTTGGCCATCCAAAAAAGATCCAAGCATCCATCGTAAAAAAATCAGATTAAGGAGCAATTAATCGAAATTAATTCTGATCAGTAAATGTTAGATTTTAGAATTCACATCATCTGTTTGCTCACACATAGAAAATATCAGCAACAGATTGAAGCCGTCTATAGGAAGTTACAGATCTAACTAATCGATAAGATTTCATCGGTAGAAAATTACTTTTCTCAGTGATGGCTACAAGGGAAAAATGGAAGGTGGCGGTTCTAGGCGACTAGCCAACCCTCTTCCTCCACCTCCTCCTTATATGGAAGAATTTCTTCAATCTCCTCAACCTGGTCAACCTCTCCAACCGGTTCAGCATCTTCATCAACCAAAGCAGCCCCTTAACAACCTGCTCAGCCTCCCTCTAAAGGGACTGCACGGGGGGGGGGGGGGGGGGGTCCCGACAAAGTCGTCCCCAACAGTGCCTTATGCAGCGTGTGGGTGAAAACTAATGATCAGTCTACACCTCGACCCCCTCTACAGTGCCCTTCGACCCACTCTCCTCCAGCCCTTCGCTTCGACAAGCCCACTCACCTTAATTTCAACATATCAACATTATTCATGGAAATAGATTGAGATGGGCTACTTCGACACCCTCCAAGGATGAACCTAACGAAAAGGAATAGAAGGGATCAGAATCGATGGTGTCGATTCCACCAGTAGCACATTCATGACACATGAGAGTGCTGGGACCTTGGAGAAGAGGTAGAAGCTCTCATCTATCAATGTTACCTCTCCAAGTACACCCGAATGACAAGATAAAACCTCTTACAGTGCGGGGGCTGACGAACGCACAGAGAAAAATCCCAAGTCCAAAGACTCCGGACCTCCAGCCATCCTCCATACCATCCATGGAGAACCAATGGATGGGGAATCCAACTCCTCTGGGAAAGCATTCATCCGAGAAGTCTACTTAGTGCACAACTTTCTCAGACAACGATCTAGAACACGTTAAGACTCTCATTGCGATGCACTAATGATCAGCCTCTTCTTGGGAAACCATGAAATGTGTCGCATCTTAGTGGACAATGGCAGCTTGGTGAACATCCTCTTCTTGGAAGGCTTCGAAGGTCTAAAGCTCTCCGGGGACCACCTCAAACCCATCAGATACACTCTCCATGGGTTCTCTGGGACTCCAGTTTAGATCGAGGTAACAGTCCCACATGATGTGACTGTAGGAAAAGTCCCAGCTACTTGGACTAAGATCATGGACTTCATGGTCGTCAACATGAATGAAGCCTACAATACCATACTCGGCTGCCCCGACCTAGCAGCTCTCCACGCCGTAACTTCAGTGTTCTACATGAACATAAAGTTTCCCACCCCAGTAGGGGTAACAGAAGTTAAAGAAAGTCGAAAAGTGGCTCATGCATTAGAGCTTCCTTCAAAGAAGAATCAAGTCATGTCCGACCCGTTGATAAATTAGAAGAAGTCTCCTTCTCCCTTGAATACCCATCTTAGTGCTTTTCAGTTAGCCCAAGTTCCCTCCCCCCCCCCCCCCCCCCCCCCCGCCCCACAAAAAAACCCGAGAACACTTATTACAAGGTCTCTAAAGTTTTCCACCTTGGGGCTCACCGACTTGGGGACCCAGGGGCAAGGAGGTGTCAAGAGAGCATTTGACGAGGTTCAACGAGGAAACTTTTAATGCCCTCCTCTAAATTTTCTTTCAAAACATTGTAATATGACAGACATCTATAATGGTCAGAGTCTGTAATAAAGGCTAGCCACCAAGGCAGCCACTTAATTTAATTTTTCAATAAATTTAACATTTCTTTTTCAAAATTATTGTACTACTCTTCGGATTCCAAGCAATAAGTTAGGTGCTCAGCTGATCTTCTGAGCTACACCAATAACTCATCAAACCAAGGCAATGATTTAGGTGCTTTGCTCTTCTTTCGAGCTCCTCCAATAATTCATTGCCTTCCTACAATGAGTTAGGTGCTCAGCTCTTTTTCCAAGCTCCTCCAATAACTCATTTCATACCTACAATGAGTTAGGTTCTCAACTCCTCTTCCAAGCTGTGCTGCCCACTCATTAAATCCAAGCCATGAGTTAGGTGCTAAGCTTGCTGCGCGAGCTCCTCTAGTGACTCATCACCTCCCTACAATAAGTTCGGTGCTCCGCACCCTGCTAGAGCTCCTGCAACAACTCTTTGGAACCGTACAATGCGTTCGGTGCTCAGCTCATCTTTCGAGTTACCCAGCAACTCATCAACTTAAGACAATGAGTTCAGTGCTTAAATTCTCTTCTGAGTCGCACCAACAACTCATCCACTCCAAGGTAGGTTCGGAGTCCAGCTAGAGATGCTCCAACAACTCATTAACTCTCAAAGGTGGGTTCGGAGCCTAAGCAATGAGTTAGGTGCTCAGCTCCTCTTTCGAGCCACACAAACAACTCATCAGCTCAAAGCAATGAGTTAGGACCTCCGTTTGCCAATCTAGCACCTCCAACAACTCATTGCCTCTCTACAATGAGTTTGGTTCTTCGCTCATCGCTCGAGCTCCTCCAACAACTCATTGGCTCCCTACAATATGTTTGGTACTCAGCTCCTCCTCCGAACTACACCGCCTATTCATCAACCCAAGAAATTAGCTAGGTGCATGATGAGTGAAATTTTTATATAATTTTTATTACTCTTTTATGTATTAAAATTGCAAGTTCTCACTTATTTCTTTCAAATTTATCTTATTTCCACTCATTTTCATTTATTTGTTTGATTTTGTAGGAATGAGAGGGATAAGTACAAAATGTGAGTGTTTTTTTGTGAAATCAAGGAAAAGTACATGGATAAAGATTTCAAAATTTCAAATTGATTTTATATGAAGATTTCTAGAAGATTTAAGCACTCAACTGCACATGTTTACAAATTGGCCAATAGATGAACGAATAGAAAATATATTTGTCAATTAGGGGTGCAATGAAATTTTGTAATAAAAATTAAAGTTGAGTGGATTTAAATTAGGGTAAGTCAATTTATTAGTTTAAATTTTAATAGATTAATCTTAATCTATGAATTTTAATTAATTAATTAATTACCTAAATCTAATTTAACTAACCCTAAACCTACTTATTCCCTATATAAAGAAGTGGCTTCCTAGAAGTTGGAAGGAGGAGAGAAAAGAAGGGGGAAGACGGCTTTGTTTTGGAGTTTTGTGGTGGGCACGCATCCCAAGGAGAGAAAGAAAAGAATATATATATATATATAAAAGATCTGGAGGGAAAGTGGCGGCTCGGGAAGTGCGGGAAGTGAGAGAAATAGGAGGAAAGAGGGTGCGGCATGGGACCTGAGGAAGAAGAAAAAGAAAAGAAAAAGGAAGAGAGAGAGAGAGAGATTTCGGCTTGTACTTCGGATTTTTCGACAGAACGAGTTGTTTCTTCTATCTTCCAATTTTTAATAATATCATGCAATCCAATAAAAACATGTCTGTTAGTTGCAATTTTATCATGAACTAAATTTATTTTCTAGGGCTTCGATGTAGCGTAGTTTGGATGATACCATTCTAATTTCATGTTACTTGATTCGTCTATTTTTTCATGGTTGTGTGTTTAATTTTTGTTCTTAATGCTTACATTTGTTTGGTCAACTATTTTGATTTATTGAATCATGGAGAGACCGAGAGGTAATTTGTGATTTAGAATTATAAAATTAAACATCATTAATTGAGCAAAATTAGAGATGATTTACAGTGATTAATGTGACCGTAAAAAAATCCATAAAACTTAATGAATCTTCAATTAATTAATTGTTCATAGGGATATGACAAACTGTTAGTTGGAGATATGTTTGGTGTTGTTCGAGAGAAAATATTAAATAATTAGGGGATTTTGGTCTACAACTTGGAAAAGTAGAATTTCTGACTACATGGAATTATGAATTTTGGGGGATTAAGTAGGTGAAATCACTAGCCCTAGAACTAATTTTGCTTCGAGTAAACAACTAAATTTCAGATTTAGTTTTTTTAAATTAGTATAATTACTTCCTTTAGTTTAATTTAGTTTAGTTGCTATTTTTATGATATTTTCAATTTTCTAAATATTAGTTAGTCTAGTGAATTTCGGTACTCAATAAAATAATTAGTCCTTGTGGGTTCGACTGTAACACTCCGTACTTAAGAGTATTGGTGGTGGGGCCCGGTTTCTTGATGACGTGGAAGAGGAGAGAAAATGGGTGTGTGGTGTGTTCACGTGCACGTGCATTGGGGGTGTTGTGTTGGTGAGCTTCTTAGTCCGACATCGACAATTAACTTGGGAAATAGAATATATATGTATAATGGCATGTGATCTAGTGGTACCTACAAGCTATAACACCTTTTGTGAGGCAAGCCTATGGCGGGCAGTTGTTAGGATTTATTTTATTCGCGTGTGTGCGCGTGCATAGCCGTGTGCGCAGCTGAGCCAGGCTCAGAGCGTTACAAATGATATCAGAGCCGACTTTCGACACCAATTATGGATAAGAGTGAGCTAGAGATACGCCTGAGATAGAGTTAGGCCAGTTGTCTTGGGTAAAGAGACTAGGTAGCAGAATCAGGGTACTTCACTCCACATCAGCTAGAAAGGGATCCTCTGCTAGATTGCAAGCTCCGGGCTCAGCGAGGACGTTGTGTTTTTAAGGGGGGTGTGTAACACCTCGTACTTAAGAGTATATATATAATATTATATTGGGAATATATATATATATATATATATATATATATATATATATATATATATATATATATATATATATATATATAGCGCTCTGAATTTCCAATATAATATCTCAGAAATACGTGGCACAATTTCAAGCATTCACCTCAATGTAATAGTAAACATAGCCAAATTACTGATAAATTTTCAACTTTCATTACATCAATTCATTACAAAACACAGTGGAAAAATAAATACCTTGAATTACAAATTCTTTCTTTTACAACATAATATTTTACAATTTACAAAAGCCATAACATCAATTTACCACATGCATCCAAATCCTAATGCTATAGGTACCTACTTGTAAAACATGAGGCTAGAGATAACCCTAACCCCCAAAACTATAGGGGTCAGCCATAACGGTGTGAGTGACATTAAAAGAAAAACAATATAAATAAAACATGAAGAGTAAAATCACAAGTGACACATATCAATAGTAATAACGAATGGAAAAATGAAATAACAATAAATAAAATATGAAAACATCAAGTGAAATTAGACTAAGTGTCATGTATAGGAAAACAGAAAATGACATGCATAAAACCAAGTCAAGAAAATACAGATGCTATATGATGGCTCTCTAATGCATACTTGTCGGATACTATGCATTCCGTACTACATAGGCCCGGTGCAAGCTCTTATTGTTCTTAACTTTATAGGGTTAAATTCATCGTTATGCAACTAATCCTACTACGGTGACAAAAACAAGATCCAGAATACTCCGCGAACAGGCATCACAACCCTCGACGTGCAAGCATCATGTAAGAATAGCTCAAAAACCGGAGAATCACCTCCCTGCCATGTACCCCATGAATAGGCTTGCGAGGACCTCGACATGCAGATACACAAGGTACATTCCGTGAAAGGCCCGCTGCCCTCACACGCGAATGCACCTTGCATGCTCCGTGAATAGGCCTGTAGACCCTCGACATGCGAACATACAAATGTTCTCTCGAGATAGAACAACACACAGTCCTGGAACGCATCCGTTGGACTAAAAACCCCAAGAGCATATACTTATGTTTTTCAAGTTCCATCACATCTCCACTAGTTCCTGTCCTTAAGTTGATTATTATTAAAAACACAAAATTTCTCCTCCTCTCTGGAGTGAGTGTATCCTGCTGGACTCAATTTCACAAAACAACCCCAAGACCCAACTGGTCAAAATTCACAAAATCTCATTTGCCGGTTCAAAGAAATCCCACTCAACTTACAAAAGAGCATCAACACCAAACTTTCAATAAAACTCTTAATTTCATCATCAAACGTTTATAAAAGTGAAAACATCTTTAATCAACAAAACCCAACTTAATCGATATACTCATAAATTTCCAGAATTAAAGTAAGATATTAAATCCATTAAATAATTGAGAATCATATTTTGAAGTTGTAGAAAAATCACCGAATATCCTTTTTTTCAAAAATCATATATGTATCACTTTATAAGGTTATAGAAACCTAACTTAAATCCTATTATAAACAAAAATATAATTCTCTGTAAAATACTTAAATCTGTAGTTAAAACATCATATAAAATAGTAGATCAATAAACCATAATATTGAAGAATCAACCGTTAAAGAAAACAATTAGAAAAGCTCACAAAAAAAAACCATCAGCCAAGCACTGACAGTCGACTGTCAAAATAGTGCAAATTGATGGCGGTCGACTGTCAAGCCGAAATCTAGAAACTGATGAATTGCCAGTCGAGTGCCACTTTTAATTCGGTTGACTATCAAGTCCAAAATCATGCAACTTTAAATTTCATGCATATTTTTACTGTTACTTTAATAAACCTTTCCAAAATCATAAATTTGGAAAACCAAGTTCCTGAGATGATTTAATATGACTTGTATAACATATAGGAGTTTATAAAATGAATCAAAATCACATCAAGATCATAAAAAGGTAAATTTTTATTAAAATCTTCAAAATCAGCAATGTATATATTTGTATATGTTCATATGAGAGTTTCAAGCATCAGTTATGCATCAAAATAACATCGTATATTGGTAATATATTGTTCAAGGCCATCTCAGTATTAAACCAAATCAAGATTCAATTGCAAACTTCAAAAATCAAAAAATTCTTCAAATAGTAGAACAATATACATATAAGTGGGTCTGTGTGCATGTTTGTGTCAGTTAAGTATAAAGTCCTAATTCAATTCAGTGTGAAACAATTCAAAATCCAATTGAAGCTTCACAAAACCACAAAATTTCAATTTCGGCTGAACTTGCATCAGACCCGAAAATTACCCCTTTTTCAATACTTCAAAATTATATTCTTTTTTATCCAAAATCCTCTTACAACTTGTTATAGACATGCCCCTAATTGATTTCAACAGTTACCCATGAATATATGTGAACACCACTTGTACATGATCTGGTTATACCTCATCAAAATGTCAAACACTACATATATAAATACACACACAGTAAGCATAGCTTTTTGTTTACTTTTTGCAATAATCATCACACAACTCAATATATATGTTCAAATCAGCAAGTATATGAAAGAAAACAACCTATTCATGAGTTCTATTAGGTTCTTCAACAATCTCAAGTCATCTATGTGTAATTTCAATCATCAATAGCATAGTTCCCATGAAAGATTCAATTTTTAACTCATCCATCCATCCATAGTTCATTGTGTCAACATACAATCCCTAACATGCTTTCTAATAGAAATTCATCACATACAACATGCTTAGAACAATAAGTAAACAAACATATGTCACTCACCTTTTTTTGAAGAATCAACCGAAGATAATAAGGCCTTCCTTTCACAAGAAAAACCAAGATCCTCGCTTCGGAATTCCAAGAAAATAATAATAAAGAAATTATTTTGTGTTGTGCAGCAAAGAGAAGGCTGCACCTCACCTTTAATAGGTCGGAAATCAGGGTATCTAAGGTTTGTGAATAGATTTGCAAAATATCTCTTTTAAATATATCTTTACATATATAAATCCTTATACTTGAAAATTAGATAAAACCATCTTAATTGAGATTTAAAACAAGAACAACCACCCTAATATTGGCCGGCACTATTTTAAGAACCCAGAAAAATAATTTTGTATGTTTTGGCCTCAAAGTGGCAATTTTGCAAAAAGACCCTTCTTTAAAAAATTTGCGAAATAACCCAAATCCATCAACCAAAAGTAAACTTTTTACCTTTGAGTTTTCTAGGACTCATGCTCAGCCTAAAAATCCGAAAATCTAGAGTTTTCACTCCATGTAGTAATTTTAAACAAAAGTCCATCTTTTTGTAATATTTGCAAATAGGTCAAATAATTATCAGAAAAATCTAGAAAATTCACAAATAATATTTAATAATAATTAATGGGTTTCCCAAAAATAATTTCTGACTTTGAACTTCCCAAGAAAATATTTGCACGTGTTTTGCACATGTAAAAAGGTAAATTTTAGAAAAATGTTTATTAAATCACCGAAAATTATTTTAATTCACTTATTAATCTTAAAAGCATTATTTAAAAATCTAGGTTGTTACAATACACACACACACACACACACACACACACACACACACATACACACACACATATATATATAGGGAAAGCTTCGGTTGAGCACTTCTCTAGTGCTCACCGCGTGAACACTAGACCTTCGGGCGTTCATATCAAAAATCCGAACCGTTCACATTGATCTACACATCTAAATTAGTCTAAATATGTAAAATCAAATCATTTGAAATTCATTTGCCCATTCATCATTTGACTATAAAAACAATGATTTTCAGCCATACAATTTTGTAACACTTCAATGAATGGGCAAATGAATTTCAAATGATTTGATTTTACATATTTAGACTAATTTAGATATGTAGATCAATGTGAATGGTTCGGATTTTTGATATGAACGCCCGAAGGCCTAGTGTTCACGCGGTGAGCACTAGAGTAGTGCTCAACTGAAGCTTTCCCTATATATATATATATATATATATATATATATATATATATATATATATATATTCGTTTTCAACTGAGCATTTGCCATATATATATATATATATATATATCCGTTTTCAACCGGGTTGGAAAACGTGACTCTGGGCTGTTGGATCGCTCATGATCTTGATCAACGGCCCAGATTTGCTCCGCTATGATCGAAGAGGTTTCGTAGTGTTTTAGCGGAGGGGTATTTTTGGTACTTCACGCCAAAAAATGCTTCGGTTTTTGGCGCAAAGTTTTTTTTGTCGAAAAAATCACGTAGGCCGTTGTTGGAAACAACGGCCTAGGTTGTTTTTTAAAAAAAAAATCAACCTTGGCACAAGTGTTTTTCCAAACACTTGTACATAGCCAGATCTCCCTCACTCTGTCTTCGTCACAAACTCTCTCTCTCTTTCTCTAGAGCTCCTGAAACCCATCCCCAAACCGTAATTCTCTCTCCAAACTCCTTTTCTCGATCTCTTTGCCTTCTCGATCTCCCCTCTTATCGAAACCTCTCTATCTCTCTCTCCCTCTCCCGAATACCCCAAACCCTAACCCCTAACCTAACCCAATATCCCAAATCACCTGAACCCTAGCACAAATTCATCGATACCCTAGAATCTATAACTTGTTCGTCTACAGCAGCGGCTCCTCACATCTTCGCCAACTCTCTCTCTCTCTATTTGGACTAGGTGTTTACTTAATCACAATTTACTATAATGAACTATGTTAATTTATTGAATTATTTTTCAATTTTTGAGTTTGATTTTTTGTATTATGTGTAGTAGTCTATAATTTAGAGAGTATACAATTAGCTCGGATCATGTATGTTGTATATATTTTGTTGCCATTTTGTAGATGTAGTATTAGTTGTAGTCGTGGAATATAGGAAAAGCGAACAAACGAGATCCAAAAATTTCCAAATTTTACGAGTAGGTCGGACTCACTGTGTAGAAGGTAACGGAACTTGTAGAGGTGATTTCCATCTCACGGTTTGCAAGATACGTCCGTCTATCACTTTTATTCAATGAAATGGATATAAAGCGATACACCGCCGTATCTTTCAAACCGAGAGTCGGAACTCACCTCTGCAAGTTCCGTTGGCTTGTGTTTGGTGTGCCAGACTTGACGACCAAGTTTAGGAATTTTTGTATTTCGTTTGTATTGTTTTGACGCGTATATGAAAAACTTCAATATACCTCGGAACTTTTTTAGTATGTTCTCAATAGAAAAATGCTTAAGCGAAATCCAAAAAATACAAAACTGTGCATGTAGGTTGGGCTAACCATTCACAACCTAACACAACTTGTACTAGCGAGTTCCGACTCACGGTTTGCGAGATACGTCAATGTATCGCTTTCTGCTATTTTTTCAAGAGTGAAAGCGATACACGGCCGTATCTTTCAAACCATGGGTCGGAACTCGCTTTTACAAGTTGCATTGCCTTGTGTTTGGTGTGCCAGACTTGACGTCCAAAATTTGAAATTTTTGCATCTCGTTTGTGTTATTTTGACGCATATATGAAAAAACTTCAATATACCTCGGAACTTTTTTAGTATGGTCTTAATAGAAAAATGCTTAAACGAAGTCCAAAAAATACGAAACTGTACGAGTAGGTTGGACTAACCATTCACAACCCAACGCAACTTGTATTTGCGAGTTCCGACCCACGGTTTGCGAGGTACTCAATGTATCGCTTTCTGCTTTTTTCAAGAGTGAAAGCGACACACGGCTGTATCTTTCAAACCATGGGTCGGAACTCGCTTCTACAAATTGCATTGGCTTGTGTGTGGCAATTTATACCTAACTGCAAAGTTTGTTTGGTATTTTAGACCCACTCGCAAAGTTTGTTATTTTTTTAATGTTGTTTTTGCGGTTGTCTCATTTATTTTGTTTCGTATCTATATGTATGCTTTTTTTGTGAATAATTTGTTTTATATATGCGAACTTTCTTACAGAGAAATGGTTAGAATGAGGGAAACTGGAAGGACATCTGTTAGTGCTCGGGGTGAACATTCCATAGAAGTAAGATAACTATTAATATGTATTGTGCATTTTTTATATAGTGGTATTGTTAGTACACTAATAATAATTGTGTTTTGTGTTCGTGTAGGTTGGTGCATCCTCTTTGATGGCACCACATCGTGGTCCAGGACCAATATATGCCGGTGAACTGACCGCCACAGATCCACGGCAGTGTGGGGTGGGACAATGCAGAGGTGTAATTTTCGAACCAACGAGACCATGCCGGTGCACCCACGTATCGTCGAGTACCTAGTTCCGGCCGGTTTCTACGGAATCAGCATGATGGGTCAGTTGAAACTTGACCGAGCACTTTTTTCAGCACTTGTGGAGCGATGGAGGCCAAAGTCGCACACCTTCCATCTACCGGTCAGAGAGATGACGGTGACGCTACAGGATATAGCGATGATCTCTGGTCTTCCAATAGATGGGATGGCCGTGACCGGTAATTTGAACTTTGATAAGTTAGAGCTATGTAATCAACTCCTCGGTACAGAGTTTGATGAGGAGGCTGCGGAAGATAAGAATATTTTTGTCGGAAAATCAATCCAACTATCTTGGTTGAAAGGACATTTTGAAGGGACGTTGACCGATGCATCGACCGACCACTGTGTACAGTCCTACACTAGAGCGTACATTCTAACGGTGCTCAGAGGGGTTCTCTTGCCTAACTCATCTGGGGATACGGTGCACGTCATGTATCTACGACTGCTCGCCGACCTAGGCTTAGCTGGCCGGTACAGCTGGGGAAGTTGCTCGTTGGCAATGCTATACAGGTCATTGTGTTCTGTAGCGTTAGATGGGACCGAGATGACCGATCCGATGGTTTTGTTACAGATTTGGTCATGGGAGCGACTGCACTTGGGGCGTCCCCGAATTAGGAGACTGGTGGATGGTTGGATGGTCGAACCACCAAATCCTTATATGTTAGCACCCTTAGGGGTATATTGGGCAGGTAGTCTGAGTTACAAAGATAACCCAATAGGTGTACTAACGTACCACAGCGACGAGCTCGACCAACTACAGGAAGAGTTCATGGTTTGGGTGCCGTATACACTCGAGCGGGTTGGAAGACTACCACCGATTGTAGTGACCGGGTCGCAGTTGTGGATGACGACGACTCCATTCATCAACTTTGGTATAGTGGAGCATCCGCGGCCGGAGAGAGTCCTTCGGCAGTTCGGTCTTCAACAAGATAGTCCTCCAAGCTGCACAAAGCTATACGACCATGAGTTACACACTGTGAGGGGTACCGGTCATATGCCTACTCATGATTGGGCAGATTTTCATTGTGTTCACGTTGCAGAATGGAACGAGCGACAATTTGAACTTGTAATTGTTAATGTTCCAGGGTATGATGGCAAGCTGCAAGGGAAGTATATGCAATGGTTTAGATCAATTACATATTTGTACATCTCTCCCGATACAGAACTACCTGCTGATGTTCAACGAGTAATTGAGGAGAGGGAGATTGAACCACCACCCGCCTATTCTAGTTCACAACCCATGTTTCAACCGAAGGCCTCAGCTATACGTACATTGGTGAGTATAATGTTCAAATTTTGTTGAATATTCGTTATATTTAAAGTTATTAAATTGTTTACTTTTTCGAATGTGTTTAATTTTATTTTTTTGGTTTTTTGTTTTAGATCGATAATACGATGGACATGAAAAAAGAATGGGCGGAGGTAATCAAAAGTAATGCTGGCATGCCTATGAAGAAGTTCGCTCAGAACATGCTCTCTTCATGTCGTACCAATTTGGATGTTTTGGGAGAAGGTGAACGTTTGGATAGAGCATTACGCTCACAGAGAGGGCGACGTAAGAGCGTGAGGGGTAGGCTAGCTGCAGTGCTAGGGCAACAACGGGAACAACAACCCAGAGAACAACAAGCTACATCTTCATCTCCACCTCAAGAAGAACAGCAACAAGATGAGAATGAAGAAAGGGTTGTTGGAGATGTACAAGAGGAGGGAGAAGAAGAATAAATTCGTGAGGCGTCATCCCCGCTCCGGCGGCGAAATCCTGCTCGGAAGAGGTGATCACCACAACCATACACGCCCGGTTCTTAACTAATACCCGATACAATTTTTTTGTTGTAGTATTTTATTCAAATTTTGTTTGTTTTTCTGTTGTGTGATAATTGTTGTTCGCCAGTTTGAGTGTTGTTGATGTTGTTGTTATTACTTGGTAATTGTCAATTATGTTGGTGATTTTTGTAGCTGTATGTAGAAATTTATTTGGAGAGTGTAGGTAATGGGAATGTATATGCATTTTTGGGGTGATTGAATTGTAGTAGCTGTAGCTGCTGTTGGAGTTGTAGTTCTTTTTTATTTTTTTTAACCTAGGCCGCTGTTGAAGACAAGGACCTAGGTTGTTTGTTGATTTTTTTTTTTTGATCAATAACTCTCTGTATTGGAGCATCAAGTCAGAGAACAACACCCTATTTTATGTTTAAGCTTAGGCCGTTGTCTCTAACAACGGCATAGGTTGTAGCAAAAAATTTGAAGTTTTTGGGGTGCTCTCTGACTTGGCCAAGTTGAAAAGTGCAACAAGTCAGAGAGCAAACCCCTCTTTTTTTATACCTTAAGCCATTGTCTCCAACAACGACCTAGGTTATAGGCCAAAAATTGAAGTTTTTGGGGTACTCTCTGACTTGGCCAAGTTGAAAAGAGCAACAAGTCAGAGAGCAACACCGCTATTTTTTTATACCTTAGGCCATTGTATCTAACAACGGCCTACGTTATGGGCCAAAAATTGAAATTTTTGGGGTGCTCTCTGACTTGGTCAGGTTGAAAAGAGCAACAAGTCAGAGAGCAACCCCTCCTCCTTTTTATACCTTAGGCCGTTGTTTCCAACAACAGCCTAGCTTATAAGCCAAAAATAAAGTTTTTGGGGTGCTCTCTGACTTGGCCAGCTTGAAAAGAGCAACAAGTCAGAGAGCAACGCCCTTTTTTTTATACCTGGCCTAGGTTATAGGCCAAAAATTGAAGTTTGTGGGGTACTCTCTGACTTGGCCAAGTTGAAAAGAGCAACAAGTCAGAGACCAACACCCCTATTTTTGGCCAAGGTTATAGGGAAAATTTTGAAGTATTTGGGGTGCTCTCTGACTTGAACAAGTTAAAAAGAGCAACAAGTTAGAGAGCAACACCCCTATTTTTTTATACCTTAGGCCGTTGTCTGCACCAACGGCCTAGGTTATAGGCAAAATTTTGAAATATTTGGGGTACTCTCTGACTTGACCAAGTTAAAAAGATCAACAAGTCAGAGAGCAACACCCATTTTATTTATAGCCTAGGTCATTGTTCCCAACAATGGCCTAGGTTATAGCTAAAAATTTAAAGTTTTTGCGTTGCTCTCTAACTTGACCAAGTTGAAAAGAGCAAAAAAGTCAGAGAACACCCATTTTTATTAATAGCTTAGGCCGTTGTCTGTTATAGCTAAACATTTGAAGTTTTATAATTTTTATAACTTTCTCTTCACTCTTTACGAACAGTCTCTGTGCAACTTTATACCAAAGACAAATGATCTATGTTTGTATATCGTTTATATATTTTTTTTAATTTCCATTTTATTCCACCTAACTAACCAATATAAAATCATGATGTTTAAATGTTTACAAAAAAAAACCAGAAAATAAAGCATGATCTTTTCATTTGTAAAAAATAATTTCTTAAATATATTTTTACCCCTAATATGTAAATTCTTCTGCATAGCGTACACCTATCCGGTTACTGGTGAGTGTAGGGTTTCAGCCCAAGTAGGAACTTCTAGGTTGTTTAAGGATAGGGTTAGGGTAGGGTTAGGGTTAGGGTTATGTTTTTTACAACTGTCTCTCCACTCTTTACGAACATTGTCCCCTGAACTCTACAAAGTAGACATTCATATGCTTATACATCGTTTATATTTTTTTATTAATTTCCATTTAAAGCCACCTAACTAACCAATATAAAATCGTTAAGGTTAAATGTTAGAAAAAAATTAGAAAAAATAAAATATGATATTTTCATTCGTAAAAATCAAGTTTTTTAATATATTTTTATCCCTAATATGTAATTTCTTCTGGAGCGCGTATACCTATCCTGTTTAGCACCAAACCCCTAAACATATCCCCCAAAGTGGTAATAATATATCAGCTAGGGTTAGTGTAAGGTTAGGGTTAGTGTTAACAGGGGTTAGGGTAGGGTTAGGGTAAGCTAGGGTTATGGTAGGGTTAAGGGTTAGGAGAGTAGGGTTATGGGTTAGGGTTAGTGTTAGGGTTAGTGGTTATAAAACCCTTCCAATTTTCAACATGTGGTGATCAACATGTGGTGTCCACTTTGTAGAGTGAAATGTAATAGTAGGCATGTTAGGAACTTGTTCTTTTCCCGTCAATTGGATCTGATGACTCTCCGCTCTAAAGCGCACTGAATCTTTTTTCTTATTGGATTCTACATGTGTAGATCTACATGTGGTGTCCACTTTGTAGAGTGAAATATAATAGTAGGCAAGTTATATACTTTAGATTTTCCCCATATTGGATCTAATGTCTCTTCTCTCTAAAATGCACTGAATCTTTTCACTTATTGGGTTCTACATGTGGGGATGTACATGTGGTGCAAGTTATAGAATCCATGAGTTAATAAAACACCATTTCATAACTCATTTACATAATCCTTGTAATAATGCTCTTTTTGGCAAATATATGCAAAATCTGTGACAGGTACAAAGAGCAGTATTATAAGGATCATGTGAATGAGGTTGGAATGGAGTTTTATCAACTCATGGATTCCATAACTTGCACCACATGTATATCCCCACATGTAGAACCCAATAAGTGAAAAGATTCAGTGCGCTTTAGAGCGGAGAGTCATTAGATCCAATATGGAAAAAATCTAAAGTACAAAACTTGTATACTATTACATTTCACTCTATAAAGTGGACACCACATGTAGATCTACACATATAGAACCCAATAAGGGAAAAGATTCAGTGCGCTTTAGAGCGGAGAGTCATCAGATCCAATTGACGGGAAAAGAACAAGTCCATAATTTGCCTACTATTACATTTTACTCTACAAAGTGGGCACCGCATGTAGACCCTCATATGTAGAACCCAATAAAGAAAAATATTCAGTGCGCTTTACTACCTCTAACTACAAATATTAAGCTAATTAATGAAAACCCAAAACAACCTCTTACTACAAGTATTAACCCTTACCCTAACCCTAACACATAACCCTACACTAATCCTTAATCCTACCATAACCCTACATGTGGTACCCACTTTGTAGAGTGAAATGTAATAGTAGGCAAGTTATGGACTTTAGGTTTTTCCCATGTTGGATCTGATGACTCTCCGCCATAAAGCGCACCGAATCTTCTCCCTTATTGAGTTTTACATGTGGGGATCTACATGTGGTGCAAGTTATAAAATCCATGAGTTGATAAAACTCCATTCTATTCTCATTCACAGGACACCAAGTGTAATAATGTTTTTTGTAGTTGTCTCAGATTTTGCATCCTAAAGCCACAAAAGGAAAGAAAAGAAAAGAAAGATTGAATAGACTTGTAAAATTACGGAAAACTAGAAGAAAAACATAATGATAAACAACATATACAATAAACTTAACCTTAACCTAACCCTATCTTAAATATATAAAAAAAATGATTTTTAAGAATGAGAAGAACATATTTTATTTTCTGCTATTTTTTAAAAAACATCTACCCTTCATGATTTTATATTGGTTAGATAGGTGGAAAAAAATGAAAATTAATAAAAAATATAAATGATATACAAGCATAGATCATCTGTCTTTGGTATATAGTTCCAGAGACACTGTTCATAAAGAGTGAAGAGAAAGTTGTAAAAATCATAAAACTTCAAATGAGAGCACCCCAAAAACTTCAACTTTTGGCCTATAACCTAGGCCGTTGTTGTTGACAACGACCTAAGGTATAAAAAAATAGGGGTGTTTCTCTCTGACTTGTTGCTCTTTTCAACTTGGCCAAGTCAGAGAGTACCCCAAAAACTTCAATTTTGGCTTATAACCTAGGCCGTTGTCAGGTATAAAAAAGTAGGGGTATTGCTCTTTGACTTGTTGCTCTTTTCAACTTGGCCAAGTCAGAGAGCACCCCAAAAACTTCAACTTTTGGTCTATAACCTTGATCGTTGTTGGAGAAAATGGCCTAAGGTATAAAAAAATAGGGTTGTTGCTCTCTGACTTGTTGCTCCTTTTAACTTGTCCAAGTCAGAGAGCACCACTAAAAATTCAAATTTTCTGCTATAACCTAGGCCGTTGTTGGAGACAACGGCCTAAGTTAAGAAAAAGTTTGCTCCTTCCCAATAGACCAATATAGAGAGCTACTGATCCAAAGAAAAATTTTGCACATAGAACTTAGGCCGTTGTCTTCAACAACGGCCTAAGAAAAAAAAAATTAACAATACTTTCACACTGCAGCTAAAGCTACTACACTAAATATTATACAACCCCATCAGCTACACTTTCCCAACAACAACAACAATATTAACAATCGACACGAACCAACAACACATGAGTCTCAAGAACATTTACAGTTAACAACAAAAAGTAATTAACAACACTTGCATCAATATGTAATATACTGAAACTTTACATTAAAAAAATTCCAATTCACAATGGGTCATCATATCTCTCGTCAGAACTCTCTTCATCGGATGGAATCACTTCTTCCGGATTGATTGGCCTTCATGCAAAGATAAGTTTTAGTTAGTGAGAAACTCATTTACCACAAATGAAGTATAATAAATTTTAAAAAGGGACAAAAAAGAAAGTACGAGTCTTACTCGTCAAATAATATTGGACAATTTCTTGAATCATGATTCATTTGCACAATGCCGCATCTTCGGCACCGTCTCGGTTTTTTTATGCGGAGTTTCTCTCTTATCGGCCTCAATCTTTTGGCACGAGGCCTTCCCTTTGTCGTGCATTGCTGTGGGTCACTTACATGTATAGGTATGTGTCTACTGCCTTCATCATGAGGTTGTACACTACCATGCGGTTGTACACTGTCATGTGGTTGAGAGGCCTGTTCTGGTTGTTCACCCAATCTGGGTTGTAGCCGAGAGACGCCGTCAATGATCTTCTGGAAATTCTCCAACGTGTATTTATAACTTTTATTGGAGGAACAACCAAGATCGACAATCTGTTTTGTGTGGCATTGGATTCGGTTGGAACAGATGTATAACTTCTTCGCATCACATCCTGGGTCTATCTTCTTTTAATGTATACATCCGGAAGGGAAGTGTGATTGCTGAACCGAAAAATAGCTAAAATATGCCTGCAAGGGATGCCAACGAAGTCGAAGAAGTGACATGCACATGTAATAATTCCGTTGATTTTGCAAAACTGAAGAAGGCGAATCGATTCTGATTCTCCACAGAGTATCACATGGAAGGTTGAACTATCCAGTGTCTCAAGATCACCAACGAAACTCACATTGTGCATGAAGCTTTTTGTAACTTCATCTTGGAATTTGTAAAAGATTTTCAAAGTGTATGTTTTTGCCATTTGTGCCTCCAAAGCCCATTCGCTCTTCAACTTCGGTCTCTTCTCACAGTTACGATGATTTTCTTTCAGTTCATCGTGTCGTTGCCTTCCCAAAAAATGGTCGAAGATGACGGCAAATTCATGCAAGGAATATTTCTTTTCTGTATGATGCTTCAAGATAGAGTGCACTGACTCAATTCGTTGGCTACTCAACATGCTGGCCCAAAAAGAAACTTTAGCGTAGACGGGTGCCCAACTTTCACGAATATCAAATAGATCGTTCAACCATTTGTTATTCTCTAATCTGTATTGCGAAATCAATAAATTCCATTTTTCTACAAAGTCATGTACATATTCGGAATTGTAGATGACATTCTTCAAAGATTCCCTAAACTTGTCGACATCGTTCAACATACGCACCTCCTTCGGTAACTTATCCAATATGTGCCAAATACAAAAACGATACCGATTCAGGGGAAAACTTTCGTAATTGTGGCGGTGATTCCATGGTCTTAATCAGTGACGATACCGGATGGAGCACGATTCATAACCCCTAACCACTTTTCAAAGAACCGTTCAAACGAAGAGGCTTTCTCATTTGGAATGAACCCACCTCCTAAGAAAGTCGATTGCCAATGTTGATTCACTCCAACAAAGGGAATAAATAACATTCTATACCGGTTCGTATTGTACGTGGCATCAAAGCAAAGTATATCACCAAATTCTTGATAATTCATCCTAAAAATACCATCAACCCACATACAATGTGACAACCACCCTTCGGGATCTACTTGAATGTCATAAAAAAATGAAGGATCCATCTGTTTCTTAGATTAAAAAAATCAATTAGCATTGTAGAATCATGTCCTTTCAATGCTTTTTGCGAATCTCTAAGTAAATTTCTAACATCTTTTTTGGTGAATCATATTTTATCGTGACCACCACTAGCACTTTCGAAGAAGAGCATTTGTCGAGATGTCTAGATATTAGCTTGGTTGAATTGATCTATTATCTTTTTATCCGTATTTGACACGGAATGGTTTCGGGGCAAAAGATGTCTTCTACCGGGTGAGGTGAATTCGTGATTGTGTTCTTCTTAAAATGAATATACCATCCATGTATTACTTGCTTCGTTTAATTTTACACGAACGCAAGCCTTGCAACCCGTTCTACAGGTTGTTCCTCGTTTACCATCACTATGTTGACTTGGCGACGACCCAGCTTTATTACAAAGATATGGTTTATCTACATCCACTCATCCGTTTAATTTATTCCCACCTTTACGCATTGCAAAACCCCCACAACGAGCATATGAAGAATAAAAATTTTCGGCCTCAACTAAAGTGGGAAACGTCATACCTAACTTTGGTTTTACATGTTCTTTGACTAACGGCACGGAATCAATGATTGGTTCTACCCGTACAAAATTATTGCCGGCAGCAGAACTCTCCATATCGTTGTTCATCTGGGGAAAAAATATATTATTAGTAAATTAATGCACACATCATATACAACTTGTTCACAAACGATTGTAATATATATACATACGAAACAAAAAAAGTGACAAAATGATAAAAAGAGACGTCAAAAAAATAAGAAAGTCTGCGATTGGGTCCGGCTTGCCACACACAAGGTAACGGAACTTGTAGAAGCGAGTTCCGATTCACAGTTTACAAGATACGACCGTTTCTCGCTCGCTTTCACTCTTCGAAATGAGGGGAATGCGATACATGAACGCACATAGCAAGCCGTGGGTGACAACTCGCAGCTACAAGTTGCTATGACTTGTGAGTGGCGAGACCGACCTACTTGCAAAATTACGGATTTTTCAAGTGGGTTCTCTATTGAAAACTCCCTCAAAACATAACAAAATTCATGAGAAAACCGCACAATCGATGGTAAAAAAACTAATCTTTGTGATTGGGTCGAGCTCCTGGCACACAAGGCAACACAATTTGTAAAAACAAGTTCCGACCAACGGTTTGCAAGATACGGCCGTGTATCACATTCATTCGTGAAAAATGCCAACAATGTGATACATTGTCGTAGGCCCCAAACCGGGGGTCCGAACTCGCAACTATAAGTACTGTTTCGTAGCGAGCGGTAAGCCCAATATGCTTGCAAAATTTCTTTTTTTTTGGATGTTGTTTCCTACTGAAAATGTACCATCGACAGAAATCAAACATTAATTGAGGTTGTTGTTTGATATACACTACAAATACACACAAACGAGATCAAAAATTTCCGAAATTTTGGGAGTAGGACGGACGCAAAACACGTGAGCCAACAAAATTTGTAGATGTGAGTTTCGACTCACGGTTTGCAATATACGCCGATGTATCGGTTTCACTCACGGAAAATACTAAAAAGTGATACACGGCCGTACACTTCAAACCGTGAATCCAAACACACTTCTACAAGTTGCGTTGGCTTGTGCATGAAGAGCACGACGTACTCGCAAAATTGCATAATTTTTTGTATCTCTTTGTGCACTATTACTAACATTGAACAACGACCAAAAACAACTAATACTACATCTACATCCACAATAAAACTAGAATTATCTATTCTATAAATACCTACGCATAATATAGAAATTGTATACTCAAACATTGGAGAAATTTTTTTAATCAATTAACCTAGTTAGATCTACTAAAGTAGAAAAAATTAATATCTTTCATAATGACGGTGTTCGAAAAGGAGATAGAGGAGGCCCTTGCGCGCTGCTGTAGAGAAAGGAAGGGGAGTAGGGTTTGGCTAATTTCTTTAGGATTAAGGTTTTAGGGTTGGGGAGATTTTGTATGGGTTAGGATTTTTTTGTAATCGGGATCTTCAAAAGAAGAGGGCAAGAGTGTGAGAATAGGGAGAGATTGAGTGAGAAGCAACGAGCAAGAGAGAGCTAGGGTTTTCGGATCGAGAGAGAGGGCTAGGGTTTGGGGAATTGGGTTTCTCGAGCTCTAGTAGCGAGAGAGAGAGTTGTGAGGGAGATTGTGATCTGAGTATGTACAAGTATTTGGAAAAATACTTGTACATACTTAGGTCGTTGTTCCCAACAACGGCCTAGGTTGAAATTTTTGTTAAAAAAAAACAACCTATGCCCTTGTTCCCAACAACGGCCTAAGTACAATTTTCTTCAAAAAAAACTTAAAACAACTTCGGCTGTTGTTGAACAACGGCCTAAGTATAGGTTTCTGAAGAAAAAAAACTTCACGCTAAAAAAAACGCTAAGTGTGAAACATTTTTTGTCGTGAATTTCCGAAATTGCCCCTCCTCTTTTAGAGTCGTTAGTGGGAGACTTTAACGGGTTTCGATCTCATCTGCTGATCAAGATCTTCCAAGATCAGAGGATTGAGATTGGTGTTTTCCAACCCGTTGAATACGGATCCATTTTCAACTGAGCATTTGCCTATATATATATATGTGTGTGTGTGTGTGTGTGTGTGTGGCTACAACCTTGTTCCAAAAGAAAAAAAAGGTGCCGTTAAGGCCGTACCAAACCAGGGTTAACCTGTAAAAATTTAGAGAAGAGACATAAGTGTGTGTGTGTGTGTGTGTGTGTATATATATATATATATATATATATATATATATATATATATACTATTATTAAGCAAAGCCCCATTTTGGCGCCTTTTTACCATCATGCCCCCGTATACATAAAAGGCTAAAAAATAATATAGGGTTAATTCTGTCAATTTTTGCCACTGATACCTCCCCAATCAGAGGTTAGAAATGTAATTTTTACTCACATATGAAAACAACTCTCCAATTTCTCCTCAATTTAAAAAGTTACTAATATTTAAAACACCTCTTCAAAAGTAGGTTTTATTTTAATTATTCCTCCATTTCAGCATGGTCTCAGTTTCAGCATTCGTAGAAGTATGGGCTTATCTGCCTGGCGTATCATCTTCTTGATTCAATAAATGACTTAAAAGAAGTCTTCAATTAATTTAAACATTGAAATCTTAAAGCAAACATCCAGTTCACATATAGTCAACCTTTAACAATATGTTGTAATTGTTGTATTTGTGCTTATTTGTACAAAATATGTTGTCATTAATTTATTTAGTTATAAAATACCAATTTAAAAGTTACTAAATAAATATTATTTTTTGTAAATAATAAAGAACACAACTTTAATATATGCTATATATTTATTTTAAAAAAAATTCTATCTCCTGCTGTCTCTTCCTGTCGCTCTCACTTGGATGTTATCCTCATTCATCTCTAATATTATAATGGAAGAGTTGGGGTTGTCATTTGTAGACAACCATTCAACTATCTAATCTCAACCATTCATTTTTAAGTGGGGGTTATGTTAACCATTCATGTAACCCCTGTTATCCTAAAAATGTATTTTTGTGTATTTTCTGTATTTTAAAAATTTTCGCAAATTATTTTTCCGATTTTTGAATTCTTTTGTCAAATTGTATTATTGGATCTCCTATTAAAAATATGTTTTTGATCAATAATTCTAGTTGTAACTATTTTTTATGATTTTTTATATTGAAATACAATTCTTATATTTTGTATTATTTCTCTTATTATTATTATTTGTATTATTGTTATTATTGTTATTTTTTTTACTAGTTATTAAAAACTCACTTTTATCTACTAACTGCATTTGTAGTATTTTAAATAAATCATATTTTGTTGTGCAAATCAAATTTTTATTATAAACAATATTTTTATTGGTTAAATTATTTTTTTCTATTGAATTTTTAAAAAAAACCCTAATCTATTTAAAAACTCATTATCTTTTTCCTAATACCCATTAACCCATTAAAACCCTATTAAAACCCATACCCATTCACTTAAACTAAACCCAACCCAATACACCCCAATACCCTATTGGATCTCCCCCCCAAACCTGTAACCCACCTGTACACAACTTTAAACTTTCCTCATTATATATATCAACCCATGCTTCATCCCGTCTGTTCGTCTTCTACCCATGCGCCACACTTCCTCTACCTCTGTCTCCGACCACCGCACCCCTGGGCTGTACCCCCCCCCCTTCGACTGCAGCAGCCAACCCTGCGATAGCCCATCCACCTGCGGTGCTTCTCCCCCCGTCGGCAGACCAGAGATAGTCGCAATAGCGACCACGTGTGCTGTCTTGTTGGGTTGCATACGTAAGAGTGCCGTGTTCTCTTGGTCGGGTGGTTCTCGCTTTGGGAGTTGTGGTTCGTGTATTTGTTATCGACTCGTAGGCTCGTTCATGGGTTGTGTGCTCTTTGTTGTGTTCGCAGGCTCGTTATTGGGTTCGTGGGATTCGTCGTTCCTTGTTCGTGGTTGTTCGTGTGCTCGTAGTGGGTTGTGGTTGTTCGTTCCGCTTGGATCATGCCCCGGAAATCTGTTTCCATTATTCTTATTTGTTGGATCGTCGTTTTCGTCATCTCGTAGGCAAGTAACTTGTACTCCAATTTATTTGTTTGATACAAGTCAAAAAGTTCACCTATAGCGTAGTTGGGTCTAGAGACGACTCTTGTGTGTGACTTTCTTGATGGGTTTTGTCTCTATTGTGAAAACTTGACTATAGATGACTCACGACACAATATGGACATGAATTAACATAGGATTTGCCTATTTTTGAATTTGATCATGTATGTGAGACTTTTGTGAGAATTCGTGTTTTGGTTGAGACCCATGTGATATATTTAGTGTGGACATGCTAATATCCTAATTCATGATATTTAGACACTTGGTAGACACGATTTCATGTTTGGGTGTGTTTGGATAAATTTTCTTGAATCTATGTTGATTTTGTTTTTAGGGAAAAAATCTGGATTTTGTCACTGTTCTGTTTTGTTTGCTGTTTTGGGCTATGTTAAAGTCAGTATCTTAATTTCGGTATAAAACATGAATTTTAGATAATTTCGTCTATTTTCAAACCCCTCTGACCTTACTTGGTTTTGTTTTCGTATGAGTGAGTTATGACTGCTTTACTACAGAGGTGTCGATCTTTTCCAGATTCTGTTTTTCGGTAAATTTTGATGACAAATTATTTTAAAGAACTATGCTACATATATAATTTTGACCAAAACTTTGGTCAGTGTTTCTTTATCTAGTTAGGGTTTACCCAGAATTTTGGTGAATTTTATTGATGAGTTTTATGTGTTGTTTCATGCTCGTTTATGAAATCTATACTTGTTGTATTTCGCTCGCTGATTTGTAAAGAACCCTATTTTCACTATGATTCCTTTTACTGTATGAAAAATACTTGTGAAATTTGAAAGTTAGTAAAGTTTATCTATTTTTATGTAATTGGATTTCGTTTCACTGGTTGCGAGATATTATAGTTTTCGTACAGCAGTGTTGGGATTTCCAGATTTGCCAAACTACGTTTTCTTGATGCTTTCTTATTTTTTATAACTGATCTACTTTTACTGGAAAATTCTGAAACTTTATATATTGATTCTGAGCCTATAGGGTAATACCCCAGATTTTTCGTGAATTTATTTAAAGTGTTTTCATGCTCTTGAATTCGTTTTCTTGTTTTCTGGCTGAACCTAAATTCTGTATGCAAATCAGTTTTGAGATGTGTTGTTGTGAATTAGTATATGACTTAATTATACTCACTAGATTTGTGTGGAAATCTATTTTCCAGATCCTTCGACGGATCCAGATTTGGATGTTTGTAGTAGCGAAAATCACTATTTTTGTACAACACTATCTTGTTGTTCTGAAATAAAAAACTAGTTGTTTTACCCTGTTATGTGTTATCATGTACCTGTACTTGTTTATCTTGCACCCTAAACTTGATACATGTTATCCTTGCTTTGTTTTGCAACACATACTTGCATGCCTGATTATAAATAATAAATGACCAAGCCGGGGTTTAAGGGAAAGATCTAATAGTGGATAATTCAGAAATGTGTACTCGGAAGGGGTCCCGTATTTCCCATTTTGATTCATGTTGATACATGAACATAATGATGCATGATACCTATTGGTTCATGTACCTGTTACCTGTTGCTGCATGGACCTGTTGGTTCATGTACCTGTTACTTGTTGCTGCACGGACCTGTTGGTCGTGTACCTGTTGCTTCATGAACCTGTTGCTGCATGAATCGGATGATTCGTGTACCTGTTGCTTCATGAACCTGTTCCCTGTTTCTGTTATGATTCCTGAGTACACTGCCCTCTATGGTCCACTATGAAATCTAAAACGAAATTGCTTTGACTGTAGCAACTATGTAGTAAAAGGATGGATGTATGAAGTTCTACCTGGATAGTAATAACTACAAGACTTGACACATGAGACCTGAACATGCTACTTGATCACTTGACATATGCCTGCTTGATACTTTAACTTGGTATATGAGACTTGAAACATGACACCTGACACATGATTACTTGAGATTTGATACTTGATACATGTTACATGATTACCTGATACCTGTTACATGTTTACCTGTTTACATGATACCTGACACCTGATGCATGTTTACATGATACTAGTTCACTTGACACTTGATTCATGCCATATACACTTGATCACTTTTACCATGCTAGTTGTTTATTTTGACATCACACGTATACCATGTTGCTAGTTAGTTTTCTCATGTGCTTGTATCCTACATTATAAGTGGCCCGTAACTTGCAATTGACGGATATTTATTTTTTTTCTCTTTTCCTCTTTCCTGCATTCGTTGTATTACAGATTTGGAGGGTAGGTTCCAGATGGTATCGGTGTAGCGCCCCGAATTTCTAATATGATATCTTAGAAAATACGTGGCACAATCCCAGCATCAACTTCAATGTAACATTAAACACAACCAACACCACTAACATTTTTCAACTTTTATTACAACAAACTTTTACATAGCACAGCGGAATTCAAAACATCTCAACTCATAATTTTCTTTCTATTTACAACACAAAACTATCTCAAATCTGCTTTTACAATTTACACAAAACTCTTATAAACCAATTTATCTCAAATATGCCTCAAGCATCCAAACTCTAAGCAACAACCTGCAACATGTGAGGCTAGAGATGATCCCTAACCCCCAAAACTAAAGGGGTTAGCCATAAATGGTGTGAGTGACATAAAATCAAACAAACAACATAAATGAACATTAAGCATGAATTCATAAGTAACATATGGTGAACCAAAATACATAAAGTATGAGGTAGCAGGAAATGTAACAACAGGTGATACTAAACCAAGTGTCAAGTGTAGAAAACAGGAAAACCACATGCATAAAACTAAGTCAAGAAAACACAAATTCTATGTGTGGACTCTCTAATGCGTACTTGTCGAAGTCTATGCGTCCCATTCTATATAGGTTCGGTGCAAGCCCTTAACGTCTTCACTTCATAGGGTTCAATCCCCCGCTATGCAACTAATCCTATTACGATGACTACTACGAGATAAAGATAAACTGTGAGAATTAGCCCATGCCTGATAATTCCGGAGATAGATCCCACATCTCAGGTATTTTACCTGGATAATTCTGGAGATCATCCCACATCTAAACATTGACACATCATCACATGAATACCACATGTGCGTCGCCTCGACTCCGATAATTCCGGAGATCAATCCCACATCTCAAGTAACTACCTGGATAATTCCGGAGATATATCTCACATCGCAGGTAATTTACCTGGATAATTCCGGAGATAAATTCCACACCGCAAGTAAGTCACTTGGATAATTCCGGAGATTAAATCCCACATCTAAAGCCATACTGAGGTGCATAACTCATGTTCCCGTTCGTCATATCACCACTAGTGCCTGTCCTTATTATTTTTGGGTTACTTAATTTATTCAACGAATCTCCTAGAGTGGTGTACCCCACCGGCCTAAACTCAAAACTGAATAACTGAAATGCCTCAACGGGCCTCAACAAAATAACTCAACACCGGTATACTAGGGTCATGCACCTCTAGAGACTCAAACTCAATTGTCTAAATCAAATTCCACTAAATAAAAGTGGCTCAACTGAATATCTTAAATCAAATGGCTTAACTGAATGTCTTAATATCAAATACTGAACTGAAGATCAAGTATAGACTGAATTATCTGAAAACCAATCATTCAAAGGAACACTCAAGTTACAAGAACTCTTCAGTACCAGTCGACTTATACTGTAGTAAGTCGACTGTCCAGAGGACAAATATCCAAAATTTTACGAAAATGAACTAAGTCATGGCAGTCGACTTAAAAGAGAATCGGTCGACTTACCCGAGGTAAATTCCAAAGATTTTTACAAAAATATTCTAAGTACCAATAGTCGACTCAAAGAGGTCATAGGTCGACTGTCCAGAAAGGACTGCAATAACTTGACAAAATAATTTTCTCAGTAAACCAGTCGACTGACAATAGCCTAGGTCGACTGTCCGGAACGAGTTTTCAAAAGACTGAAGGTACAGCAGTAGGTTCATACCAGTCGACTGAACAGTAGACCAGTCGACTGTCGGCCTACAGTTTTTCATAATTTAGATCTGATTACAAAATCAAACTGGAGTTTTCTAAAGATTCTTTGTTCATGAAATAATTCGTATTCAGGAAAAATAACAAATCTCAACAATTCCTCATTATGGATACATTTCTCAAAACATCAAATATGTCCAAACTCAAGTTCTCAAATTCTAAATTACTAATTCTCCCATTAGGATTTCTCAAAACTGAAATTTCTTCACAACTCATAGTCAAGATCTGATTTGTAAACACAAGATCCAGATGCTCACCATCCGATCATAACCATACTCAAAGTTTATTATGCTTTCTAACAATACGATTTTATAAACCAAGATCTACTAGTCATTCATAGATTTCACATACATGGTACAAACAACAACATTTGCATCGTTCTCATGCAAAATACTAAATAACATACATGCCAAACCCACAACATAACAATCGATCACATTAATCAAACCACAATACAAGATTCATGTCATTCTCAACATCAAAACAAAACAACAAACAAATTTTACATCACTCACCTTTAGAAACGACGAGATCCACCGAAAAGCCTCCCTTTTTGCGAGATCCAAAACCTCCACTTGCTCCACCAAAACAAATCACAAAATTCTGTATATTCCAGTAAATGATGGCTTGAAAAATCCTTTTAAACATCCGGAATAAGAGTTTAGGGTTTCACAACAATTTTACAAAATAGTCCCGTCAAAATGCAATTTTACATGTATAACTCTATTCTTGGAAATTCAATCAAATTCATTTAAATTAGGTTTTAAAAGTAAAATATACTCATAAATCTCAATTGGTACTGTTCAAAACGTCCAGAAAATACATTTTACATTTTAACCCCTAAAAATGACAAATTTGCAAAAAGGTCCTTCTTTTCTCAAAATTTGCAAATAGTTCCAATTAATTTCAGAAAAATCTGGAAAAATACTAAATAAATCCCAAATGTTAAATAATGATTTTTTATGAAGAAAACTTAACTTTTCAAACTTCTCAAAAAGTATTTGCACGTGTTTTGCACGTGTAAAAAGATAAATTTTTCTGAAAATATTTATTAAATTCTCCAAAAATCAATTTAAATTCATTTTCAAATATTTAAAATAATATTTGAAAATACGGGGTTCTACATCACTCCCTCCTTAGAAGAGTTCTGTCCTCAGAACTACTACTAATGAGTCTAAACCACATACTCACAAAAGAAACAATATCTTGTAAATAGAACATAGTCCAAACAATTGCATTCGACAACAAAATCAAAATAGAAGGAATGCAAATTACATCAATCAATGGTACAAACATTGAAAAGAATCACAATCACATAAAAGGAATACACTCATACAAAAAGCTCAGGGAAATCCTTCTGCATGCGATCCTCTGGCTCCCAAGTAGCCTCCTCGAACTGCTGATTCCTCCACAGCACCTTGACCATAGGTATCACCTTGTTCCTAAGAACTTTCTCTCTAAGGTCAACGATCTCAACAGGCTGTTCCTTGTAACTCAAGTTCACCTGTAGATCTTCAGGAATCTCTACCAACTGATGATTCTGATCTGGCACATACTTCCTCAACAATGACACATGGAATACATCATGCACTTGTGCCAACTCCTCTAGAAGCTTCAATCTATATGTTGTCTTGCCAATCCGCTCCACGATCCTGTATGGCCCAATATACCTTGGCGCCAACTTGCCTCCCTTACCAAACCTGATCACTCCTTTGGTCGGAGAAACCTTGAGGAAAACTGCATCCCCAACCTCAAACTCCAAGTCTCTTCGTCGAGTATCAGCATAACTCTTCTGCCGACTCTGAGCCTCGACCAACCTCTTGCGAATCAGCTCAATCTGCTCTGACGTCTGTTGTACGATCTCAGGACCATACATCTGCCTCTCGCCAACCTCATACCAACAAACTGGTGTCCTGCACCTCCTCCCGTACAAAGCCTCATACGGTGCCATTCCGATACTCGCATGGTAACTGTTGTTATAAGCAAACTCAACCAATGCCAAGTATCTCTCCCAACTACCACCGAAATCCATAACACAAGCCCTCAACATATCTTCCAGCACTCGATTCACCCTCTCTGTCTGACCATCGGTCTGTGGATGAAAAGCGGTACTGAAATCAGTTCTGGTGCCTAAAGTTGCTTGTAGGCTCTTCCAAAACCTTGAAGTGAACCTTGCATCTCTGTCAGATACAATCGACACAGGAACTCCATGAAGTCTCACAATTTCCCCAATGTACAATTCAGCTAATTTCTCCATCGACCAAGTAATCTTCATGGCTAATAAGTGAGCCGACTTAGTCAAACGGTCCACAACCACCCAAATCGAGTCATTGCCCTTCGAACTTCTCGGCAAACCCGTGATGAAATCCATACTGATATTCTCCTATTTCCACTCCGGAATGGGCAACGGCTGTAACAAACCTCCAGGTGTCTGATTTTCTGCTTTGATCTGCTGACAAGTCAGACACCTTGCCACGAAATCTGCCACATCCCTCTTCATACCAGACCACCTAAAGTGCTGTTTGATGTCCCTGTACATCTTCGTGCCTCCAGGATGAACTGACAATAAGGTACTATGTGCTTCCTGCAAGATACTCTCTCAAATCTGCATTATCTGGAACACACAACCTCTCACCCATCCAAAGAATTCCATCTTGGACACGAAACTCTGATAGCTTGCCTTCTGAAACCTGTTGCAGCATCTTCTGAATCTCTGAGTCTGATCTCTAACCATCCACAATCCTCTCTCTCAAGGACGGCTGCAGCCTCAACTGAGCCAAATATGTCCCTAAACCTTGCAGCACCACCTCGATACCTGCCTGATCGATCTCTGCTGCCAACTCACTTCGAGTAGTGATCAAACTTGATAAACTACTCTTCCTGCTAAGTCCATCAGCCACCACATTCGACTTGCCCGAATGATACTTGATCTCGGGACGAATGTCTTCCAATACTTCCAACCACCTCCTCTGCCGAAGATTTAGATCCTTCTGCTGATAAATGTACTTCAGGCTCTTGTGGTCAGTGTACATGTTAACCTTCTCGCCATAAACATAATGCCTCCACTGCTTCAAGGCATAAATGATAGTTGTTAGCTCCAAATCATGCGTCGGATAATTCTTCTCATGCGGACGAAATTGGCTCGAACCATAAGCAATAACCTTGCCTTCTTGCATCAAGACACAACCCAAACCTCTGAGAGACGCATCACTGTAGATATCATAATCCTTCCCAGCTTGCGGCAAAGCTAAGATAGGTGCAGTAGTCAACCTTTCCTTTAACTCAAGGAAACTTTCCTCACACTTATCAGTCCATAAAAATGCCACATTCTTCCGGATCAAACCTGTCAAAGGAACTGCAATCTGAGAATAACCCTGGATAAATCTTCTGTAGTAACCAGCTAAACCTAAGAAACTTCTAACTTCCTTCACAGACGTTGACCTGGGCCAATCCTTCACTGCTTCAACTTTCTGGGGATCCGTAGCTACTCCCTCCTTAGAAAGAATATGACCAAGGAAAGCTACCTCAGACTTTCAAAACTCACACTTCGACAACTTGGCATACAAGCTATGCTCCTGCAATTTCTGTAATACCGCTGTCAAGTGCGTAGAATGCTCCTCCTCCGACTTCAAATACACCAAAATATCATCGATGAAAACCACCACGAAGGAGTCAATAAATGGCCTCAAAACCCGATTCATCATATCCATGAAAACTGCTGGCGCATTCGTCAACCCGAATGGCATTACCAAAAACTCATAGAGTCCATGACGAGTCCTGAAAGCTGTCTTACTCACATCTTCCTCCTTGACTCGAACCTGATGATACCCTGATCTCAAATCAATCTTCGAAAACATTGCTGCTCCTCGAAGCCTATCGAACAAATCATCAATCCGCGGCAGTGGATACTTGTTCTGAATAGTCACTCTATTCAACTCCCGATAGTCAATGCACATCCTCATTGACCCATCCTTCTTCTTGACTAACAGTACTGGCACTCCCCACGGAGAAGAACTCGGCCTGATAAGTCCTTTGCTCAACAGCTCCTCAATCTGCTTCTTCACTTCATCTTGCTCTACGGGTGCCATCCTGTATGGAGCCTTGGAAATCGGCGCACTCCCCGGCTGAATATTGATGCAAAACTCCACATCTCTCTGCGGCGGTAATCCTGAAAAATCATCCAAGAACACCTTAGGAAAATCCCGGACAACCGGAATGCCCTTGACTTCATCTGAAATAACCATCTTGGATACCATTGTAGCCACCTTCGGAATCTTCTTCTTCCCTTGGAAAGTCACTGCGGGTCCACCTGGTGCTTTCACCAACACCTCTTTCTGCTTGCATTCAATTGTGGCATCATATATTGCCATCTAATCAATGCCCACGATGACATCCACTCCTAAGACTTGCAGCTCGATCAAATCAATGCCGAACAACCTCCCACCAATCTCGATATCACAGCCCTCGTAATATCGATCCGCAATCAACTCTTCACCTGACGGCGTTGCCACCGACAAAACCCTGCCTGAAAATAACTTAGGTTCCACACCTAAGATCCTTGCAAAATTTGGCGATACAAAAGTATGCGATGAACCAGTATCAAATAAAACATTTGTCTTTATTCCATTAATTAAAACAACTCCTGTTACAATAAGAATGATACTCAATCTTAAATTGTTCTCAAATAATGGTTTTACTTATTACATTGATTTAAAATAAAAATCAAAATTCTTGCATACCCTGTATTACATCTTTCGAGTTACCTGCGTCCTCCTCGGTTAATGCAAATACTCGCCCTTGCCTCTGGAATTTGCTTCCACCTGAACCATTCTTCCTCAATTGTGGACAATGGGGCTTAGAATGTCCTGCCTGCCCACACTTGGAACAAATATGCTCCGCCAACTTCGGACACGCTGACCTGTAATGTCCTGCCTCCTTGCAGTATTAACAAGTCACTCCCTGAGTTGTAGGTACCTTCTGCACCGGTCCACTGAACTTGGCCTGCTTCGCGGGGAATTCCTTCCCACTCTGACCTGATGCTGGCCTCTTGTTCCGGTTCCATGTATCTTGCCTCTTCTGGAATTGGTCCATGTCCTCCTCAGTCATAGCTGCTCTCCTGACCAGCTTGTCGAACCTTCTGATGCCCAACGGAATCATCCTCGACCTCAAGTTTGGCCTCAAGCCCTGCTCAAACTTCTTGGCCTTCTTCGTCTCGTCAACAACCAACTCTGGTGCATACCTTGAGAGCTGAGCAAACTTGGTCTCATACTCCCGCACGGTTATGCTGCCCTGCTGAAGGTTCAGGAACTCGGTTGCCTTTTTCTTCTGAACATCTAGGGGAAAGAAGCGATCCCTGAATTCCTCCAGAAAAGTTTCCCAAGTCAACTGCTGATCTCCCAAAGTCCTCTTCAGTGACTCCCACCAGACACCAGCGTCCTTCTCTAGCTGCATCGTAGCCAACTTCACCTTGCTGGCTGCCGGAGTCTCCGATACCTCGAAGATTGTCTCCATCCTCCTAATCCAATCATCAGCTGCGGTTGGATCAGATAGCCCCTCAAAGACTGGCGGCCTCATCCTCTTAAAGGATTCGATCTGCTTGATAGGGTCGGCGTTAACCAATCCCTGTCCAGCTCCATAATTCGGCTGCGGATTCTGCTGCTGATTCTGAGCTTGCGCCAAATTAAATGCCATCAGCGCATTCAGAGTCTGATACACCTTGGCGAATTCAGCCTCAAGGTCAATTCCCGTTCCTCGAGAACTACCAGATCCATCCTCATTATTGCCACCATTCCTGGGCCTGGGTGCAACCATTCTGAATACTGCAAAACGAGGGAAAAATTAGAGCATCACACACAATTCATACTCACATCAATATCCTTTGGCAAAAGCTCAATTGTATCCCAAAGGTAAAACATCATATTTCAGTTCTATGTGATACTCACTCTTTAATGTCCACACCTAGGTACTCACACTCTAGTGTCCATACCTAGGTTATTTTTATGTCATGTTTAGTATTACTATTGAAGCATGCTCTGATACCAATCTCTGTAGCGCCCCGAATTTCTAATATGATATCTTAGAAAATACGTGGCACAATCCCAGTATCAACTTCAATGTAACATTAAACACAACCAACACCACTAACATTTTTCAACTTTTATTACAACAAACTTTTACATAGCACAGCGGAATTCAAAACATCTCAACTCATAATTTTCTTTCTATTTACAACACAAAACTATCTCAAATCTGCTTTTACAATTTACACAAAACTCTTATAAACCAATTTATCTCAAATATGCCTCAAGCATCCAAACCTTCAAACTCTAAGCAACAACCTGCAACATGTGAGGCTAGAGATGATCCCTAACCCGCAAAACTAAAGGGGTTAGCCATAAATGGTGTGAGTGACATAAAATCAAACAAACAACATAAATGAACATTAAGCATGAATTCATAAGTAACATATGGTGAACCAAAATACATAAAGTATGAGGTAGCAGGAAATGTAACAACAAGTGATACTAAACCAAGTGTCAAGTGTAGAAAACAGGAAAACCACATGCATAAAACTAAGTCAAGAAAACACAAGTTCTATGTGTGGACTCTCTAATGCGTACTTGTCGAAGTCTATGCATCCCATTCTACATAGGTTCGGTGCAAGCCCTTAACGTCTTCACTTCATAGGGTTCAATCCCCCGCTATGCAACTAATCCTATTACGATGACTACTACGAGATAAAAATAAACTGTGAGAATTAGCCCATGCCTGATAATTCCGGAGATAGATCCCGCATCTCAGGTATTTTACCTGGATAATTCCGGAGATCATCCCACATCTAAACATTGACACATCATCACATGAATACCACATGTGCGTCGCCTCGACTCCGATAATTCCGGAGATCAATCCCACATCTCAAGTAACTGCCTGGATAATTCCGGAGATATATCTCACATCGCAGGTAATTTACCTGGATAATTCTGGAGATAAATCCCACACTGCAAGTAAGTCACTTGGATAATTCCGGAGATTAAATCCCACATCTAAAGCCATACTGAGGTGCATAACTCATGTTCCCGTTCGTCATATCACCACTAGTGCCTGTCCTTATTATTTTTGGGTTACTTAATTTATTCAACGAATCTCCTAGAGTGGTGTACCCCACCGGCCTAAACTCAAAACTGAATAACTGAAATGCCTCAACGGGGCTCTACAAAATAACTCAACACCGGTATACTAGGGTCACGCACCTCTAGAGACTCAAACTCAATTGTCTAAATCAAATTCCACTAAATAAAAGTGGCTCAACTGAATATCTTAAATCAAATGGCTTAACTGAATGTCTTAATATCAAATACTGAACTGAAGATCAAGTATAGACTGAATTATTTGAATACCAATCATTCATAGGAACACTCAAATTACAAGAACTCTTCAGTACCAGTCGACTTATACTGTAGTAAGTCGACTGTCCAGAGGACAAATATCCAAATTTTACGAAAATGAACTAAGTCATGGCAGTCGACTTAAAAGAGAATCGGTCGACTTATCCGAGGTAAATTCCAAGGATTTTTACAAAAATATTCTAAGTACCAACAGTCGACTCAAAGAGGTCATAGGTCGACTGTCCAGAAAGGACTGCAATAACTTGACAAAATAATTTTCTCAGTAAACCAGTCAACTGACAATAGCCTAGGTCGACTGTCCAGAATGAGTTTTCAAAAGACTGAAGGTACAGCAGTAGGGTCATACCAGTCGACTGTCGGCCTACAGTTTTTCATAATTTAGATCTGATTACAAAATCAAACTGGAGTTTTCTAAAGATTCTTTGTTCATTAAATAATTCGTATTCAGGAAAAATAACAAATCTCAACAATTCCTCATTATGGATACATTACTCAAAACATCAAATATGTCAAAACTCAAGTTCTCAAATTCTAAATTACTAATTCTCCCATTAGGATTTCTCAAAACTGAAATTTCTTCGCAACTCATAGTCAAGATCTGATTTGTAAACACAAGATCCAGATGCTCACCATCCGATCATAACCATACTCGAAGTTTATTATGATTTCTAACAATACGATTTTATAAACCAAGATCTACTAGTCATTCATAGATTTCACATACATGGTACAAACAACAACATTTGCATCGTTCTCATGCAAAATACTAAATAACATACATGCCAAACCCACAACATAACAATCGATCACATTAATCAAACCACAATACAAGATTCATGTCATTCTCAACATCAAAACAAAACAACAAACAAATTTTACATCACTCACCTTTAGAAACGACGAGATCCAACGAAAAGCCTCCCTTTTTGCGAGATCCAAAACCTCCACTTGCTCCACCAAAACAAATCACAAAATTCTGTATATTCCAGTAAATGACGACTGGAAAAATTCTTTTAAACATCCGGAATAAGAGTTTAGGGTTTCACAACAATTTTACAAAATAGTTCCGTCAAAATGCAATTTTACATGTATAACTCTATTCTTGGAAATTCAATCAAATTCATTTAAATTAGGATTTAAAAGTAAAATATACTCATAAATCTCAATTGGTACTGTTCAAAACGTCCAGAAAATACATTTTACATTTTAACCCCTAAAAATGACAAATTTGCAAAAAGGTCCTTCTTTTCTCAAAATTTGCAAATAGTTCCAATTAATTTCAGAAAAATCTGGAAAAATACTAAATAAATACCAAATGTTAAATAGTGATTTTTCATGAAGAAAACTTAACTTTTCAAACTTCTCAAAAAGTATTTGCACGTGTTTTGCACGTGTAAAAAGATAAATTTTTCTGAAAATATTTATTAAATTCTCCAAAAATCAATTTAAATTCATTTTCAAATATTTAAAATAATATTTGAAAATACGGGGTTCTACAATCGGTGACATGAAGTATTAGTGCTGGATCTTGTTATTATTATTTCTAATAGTTTGCTTGAACAATAATGTATCTTGTACTTGGATTTATTCTTGTATTTGGGCAATGCGACCCAGGATTATATATGTATTTTAGATCATGACTATTTGAGATTAATATATTTTATTTCGAGCATTCTTGTTGGTATTTGGTTCATATGTGAATGTGGGTGACTTTTCTGGCTTCCGACTCTGATTTTATTGTGATATGTAGTAAAGATTCTTGAACAACTTATGGATGATGAAAATCATTCGCTGGGCCAATGTTACGTGCTCGTATTCCGTATTTTTGGGAAGCGGAGCATGACAATTTATTTAGTCAACATTTGTTAACTACCATAATATCCTCAAAGTTCAAATTAATTTACAACATATTTATTCACAAAAGTGTCACTCACATAAAATAAAAGTTTGTTCCACTAAAGATAATTTGTGAAAAGTATGTATGAGTAAAGGGAGTTCTGAGGTTCGAGGCTATATTACATTTTACTATTTACTTTATAAAATAAATAAAAAATGATTAGAACGTGCATCGCACGTGCAGGTCACTAGTATATATATATATATATATATATATATATATATATATATTAAGTCTACTATGAGATGGTGAGAAGAGATCCTTATCTCGGAGCAGGAGCAAGAGATCTGAGCTACTTGATAGTGATCCAACAGGCGATATCAGCTCTGCCCAAATTGAAATGAGAGATGGGCAGTTTGGTAATTTCTTTATTTATTTCTTCTCTTCTCTTCATTTCTCTTTTATCTTCCCACAAAATCACCCCCAAATTCTATCTCTTCCGGACTTCAACTGAACCCTTGCTCCTCCTTCCTTATCTTCACCTTCTCTCCCCTGACCCCCAAATCCACCCCGACGCTCCTCCTCGCCGCTTACCCCAACGCTCCTCCCCTCCACTCGACGCCCTCAAACTCCCCCAAATTGAACAACCCTAGCTAGCTGTTCCTCCTTGATGCTCCTCCCTGTCCCCACCCCGGTGCTCCCCCCCGACTTCCTCACATTTTTGCCGGTAAGAAAAATGGAGATGAGGTTTTGGAGAAATGCTCATCTGCAAGAAATTCATAGAAGAACACGGTTTAGTACAAGTTCGGGTATCGGGCTACCTCAAATTTGTTACACTTGATCCAAATTCAGTCCTATAATAGTTTTAATTACTGTATTTGTTTTCGGCACTAAGTTTGTTATCTTTCTCAACCGAATAGGTCAAATTGGAGTATCAGTTTTTGTACTAGCATTTATGTATAATATAAATTTTTGTTTGATACTTTATTGGTAAGCCAAAACATATTCAAAGTCCAAACAATCATGAAATTCAGATGTAACCATTGCGCAAATGACTCTGCACTACACGATATGATACATGCAGATGGAGCTGCATTATAATTGCACTTGAACAACATAAACGTTTTTACTTAGAATTACACATTCACAATTGAATTTTCATCTTATATATAATTTTTCAAAATTTAATGGAAGGATTTTCCAACTTTGCTGTTAATTTAATTGTAGCTAAACCGGAAGTTCAGGAAAGGGCCGGGCCTCTGATGGGTGGAATATAAATTTAATTCGGAGAAATATATCGCTGATGATCTTATGGGTGGACGAAGAACTCCAACATGGTATTAAAATAAGATTTCTTTTACTATGATTCTTATCCTTTTGATTAGTGAATTGTGATATCATAACATATGTTAGAATTAGGGTTAAGAAGAAATACTTTATTTATTGATTAAATTGAGTACAATATGTCTCATATATATATGAGAGAGGAAAAGCCTAAATCAATACATAATTCGATATGTGACTAAACTAATAACTCATAATATCTAACAAAATATCTAACACCCCCTCTCAAACTCAAGTTGGATCAAACTACATGAATTTGGAATATTGATGATGTTCATGTGGCAGGGACGACAAAATGTGATGAAGGAACGATGCTCAAGTAAATGACGCAGGGAAGGCGCTTAATGGCGCATGTATTAGGATCTCACTCCGAACTTGAGAATAGAAGTAGTAGTAGTGTAAGAAAGTAATAATGACGCATTGTTGAGATCTCACCCTCAAACTATGGTAGGATCTCCATATCCCGAGCTGTGATGAGATCTCACCTCTGACTTGAGACTCAGTAGTAGTAGTGGAAGGAAGTAGTGGTGGCGCACGGTTGGGATCTCCATATTCCGAACAGTGGCAGGATCTCCATATCCCGAACTGTGATGGGAACGCACCCCTGACTTGAGAATTAGAAGCAGTAGTATGTTGTAGTGGCGCACTGTTTGTGTAATGCCCCGATTTCCTTACACTGAAAAATCGTGACATAAGCCAGAATATTTTCCTTCAATTAGCCACAATACACAGAAAACCAGAAAAATCTAAAACTTTTTATTCAACACAAATGTATTACAAGTCCGAATGTTATAAAACTGTAATACATTACATCAGTGTTCCAATAATGTCTTACAAGCCCAAGTATTACAAACTTTCAATAAATTTATATCAGAGTACAACGAATAATTAATAACACTTGGTACTTCATTTGGATGATTCTCAACATTAAATAAATTACAACAGATATTACAATTGAAATAAAAATCAGCATTGTGCTTCTCTTGCCTTGAGTCCTTATAACTCCTGTTTTTTATTTTCTGTATTTTGGGATGTATTTTTCTGAGTATTTATTCATATTGTATTCTCCTACTCCTTGTTGAACCGTGTATTTGATCTTCATTCTCTATATATTTCATCTATTTGTTGTCCCCTTTAAATTGATCTTCTTGATTCGAATTGTTTGCCTATTATTTCATCTCTGGTTGATCGAGCTATTTTTTTTTTCTTGTTTAATTGTCCATGCCCTATTTTTTATTATTGTCCCTATCTCCTTAATTGATTCCCCTAAACCTACTATCTTCTTATTGGGTTTAAAACCTAATAGCTTTTTCCACTCGTTAACACCCTAACCTTAACTCATCCTATATAATACCTACTGTTACCCCTACTAATCCAAACCCTAATATTACTCATCTACAGCCGGCTATACTCCTTCATCCCCTACCTTCTTCCTCTACTCCCGATCCCCTAAACCCATAGCTCCCGACCCAGCAAACCTTCGACCTGCATCAATGCCGCCCTCCTCCCGCGCGCTGCACGCCTGTAGCAGCCTCGATGCCGCCATCCGCCAGCCCCCGTGTAACCCCTACTTTTTCAAAAATGTATTTTTGTATTTTCTGTATTTAAAATTTTCACAAATTATTTTTTTTCAGTTTTCAAATTCTTTTGTCAAAATGTATTTTTAGATTTCCTATTAAAATCTATTTTCGACCAATAAATGTATTTGTAACTATTTTAAATAAATACTATTTTTTAATGCAAATTACATTTTATTATAAACAATATTTTTTATTTGTTATTTTATTTATTTATTTATTAATTGTATTTACTTATTTATTTATTTATTTTTACCCAAACTCATTTATTAAATAAACCCTATAATCCATACCCTAAACATCTACCCAACTCGGTTCATACCCAAACCCGTCAATACCCATTTTTATATAAACACCAAATCATTATTTCCTATATGTTTTTCAACCACCTACCTAATCTAAATCCACCACTCCAGATCCCATTTATTTACTTTCCTATTCTATATCTCACCCATTATCCCATCCTAATTACCATACCCCACCCATTACCTACTTCCTACATATCGCCAAAACCGTTAGCAACCAAACCAAATACTACCCAAGTCAACCCGACCCATTTCCCTAGCCATAGCCGTCAAGCTGTGTGCACCTCTTCTCCTTCAACCCTAATACACTTATACATCCTTATATATTTGTTTACAACCTTGCCGCATATTATATTTTTTCCCTTACCATTGCGCCATTATCTCTCTCCCGTGTCTCTTCATCCGCCGTCTCGCGCTCTCTTGCTTTTAGAGTTTTTTTTGCGCGTGCTCGAGTGCGCGTGTAGATCGTTCGTGAGTTCGTGGATTTTCGTTCGTAGGTTTTGTTCGTTGCCGGGAATTCGTTTCCATTATTTTTATTGTTCTTCGTTTTCATTTTAAGTTAAGGCAAGTAACTTGTATTCCAATTCATTTGTTTGATACAAGTCAAAAAGTTCACCTATAGTGTAGTTGGGTCTAGAGACAACTCTTATTTGTAATATGCTTGATGGGTTTTGTCTCTATTGTGATAATTTGGCCATAGATGACTCACGACAGACATGATTAACCTAGGATTCGCCCAATTCTTGATTTTTGAACAAGTATGTGAGACTAGTGTGCAAATTTGTGTTGGACATGTTAATAACCCTAATTCATGACGTTTAGACACTTGGTAGACTTTATTTCAAGTTTGGATGTGTTTGGACCAATTTTCTTGAATCTATATCGATTTTGTTTTTAAAGAAAAAATCTGTATTTAGACGCTGATCTGTTTTGTTTGCTGTTTTGGACTGCTTTAAAGTCAGTATCTTAATTTCGGTATCAAACATGAGTTTTAGAGAATTTCGTCTATTTTCAAACCCCTCTTACCTTACTTGATTTTGTTTTCGTATGAGTGAGTTATGACTGTTTTATTACAGAGGTGTCGATTTTTCCCAGATTCTGTTTTCCGGTAATTTTGATGAAAAATCATTTTAAAGAACTATGCTATATATATTATTTTGATCCAAAACTTTGGTCAGTATTTCTTTATCTAGTTAGAGATTATACAGAATTTTGGTAAATTTTATTGATAAGTTTTATGTGATGTTTCATGCTCGTTTATGAAATCTATACTTGTTGTATTTTGCTCGTTGATCTGTAAAGAACCTTATTTTCACTATGATTCCTTTTACTGTATAAAAAATATTTGTGAAATATGAAAGTTAATATATTTTGTCTATTTTCATCTCCCTTTGACAGATTTGGATTTTGTTTCACTTGTTGCGAGATACTTTAGTTTTTGTACAGTAGTGTTGGGACTTCCAGATTTGCCAAAGTGTCGTTTCTTAATGATTTCTTATTTTTGATGACTAAACAAAATTTTCTGGAATATTATGAAACTTTATATTTTGATTCTAGACATATAGAGGAATACTCAAAATTTTTCCTGGATTTATTTGAGAGGTTTTGATGTGGTTTTCCTGACTGAATTCGTTTTACTGATTTCTGACTGAATATGTTTTCTAGATTCAAATGAGTTTTGAGTTGTGATTTTCTGAAAAACGATATGCCTTATTTATATTCTCTGGATTCGTGTGGATGTCTATTTTCCAAAGCCTTTGACGGATCCAGATTTGCATTTCTGTAGCAACGTGATTCACTGTTTTAGTACTGTACTGTCTTGTTGTCCTGAATATGAACATACACTGTTTTGTTCGTTTATGTGACCGCATATCACCTATGCATGTTCATTTGTTTCCCTGAACTTAATAATGATTATACCATGTTAGTTTGACACTATTCCGTACACGTTCATGCATGTTTGTTGACCATAATAAAAGTAACCAAGCCGGAGTTTAAGGGAAAGATCTAGTAGTGGAAAAGCATAGAAATGTGTACTTAGAAGGGGGGCTATGTTTCCCATCTGATTATTTGTTATCTTTATAAGATCATGTTACATGATCTTCTGTTATCTGTTATCTGTATGAGATCATGTTACATGATCGTCTGTTATCTAGTATCTGTCTGAACCCTGAGTACACAGCCCTATATGATCCTCTACGAAATCTAAAGCAAAATTATTTGTTGTAGCAACCATGTGTTATGTTTTTGGGGCGCATGAAGTGCTACCTAGATAGTAAACACACGAGGCTTATAAGAACATGACATCTGTATCTGAATCTGAATCTGAACCTGTTATATGTGTCTGGCTATCTGTTATCTGATTATCGGATTACCTATTATTTGTCTGATATTATCACTTAACACTATCATTTGATACTATCTGTATATCTGTTTGCATACTGTTTGACATTTGACACTTGACACGTGTTAGTATACCATGTTAGTTGATTCTGCTATACCATGCTAGGTTCTTTTATGCTATTATTTAGATTTGTTTAGTTTCCCCAAGTACTTGTATCCTACATTATAAGTGATCCGTAACTTGCAATTGACAGGTATTTTTTTTTCTCTTTCCTTTTCTTGCAATTATCAACTGCAGATTTTGGTGATCAGCTGCCCGATGGAGTATGTGATCTAAAGTTCTAGTTGGCTGGAGCTTTTGCTATCTTCATTTATTTCCTGTTGCTCATTTTGAACAATGTATCTGTTACTTATATTCTTTTTGTTTGGGCAATATGACCCAGGATATTTGTTTTATTCAGATCATGACTATTTGATATATATATATATATATATATATATATATATATTTGGTTTCAAGTATTATTGTTGGTAATTGGTTCATATGTGCATGTGGTTGTTTCCTTGCTTCCGACTCTGATTATATTGTGATATGTTGTAAAGATTCTTGAACAGCTTATGGATGATGAAAATCATTCGCTGGACTTTTGTCACGTATCTGTATTCCGTATTCTCTTTTGGAAAGCGGAGCGTGACAGGATTTTTAGTGGTATCAGAGCACCAGGTTTGGCTAATGTATTAGTTGCCTAATATATTAGACAAGCTTGGCTCGATCTGGGATCTGCTCAACATTTCACCAACCATGCATGCATAAATGAATCATAATCTACATTGACCTAGATACTAGTCTTATTCCTTTATTTTTGATCCTTTCTTATTGGATTCCTTGATTCCTTGTTTCTTCCGTCTCTTTTAGTCGTTCTCATTTGTTGATTCCTTATTCGGTGTAGTTTCGTTCTTTCCGTACCCATATTCCTTTGATTCTTTCATTCATCTTCATTTGCTGACTTATTTTGAGTATCATGCTAGTTATTCTTTTCTTGCTATATCCTCTTCAAATTTTGCTTGTGCCCCATCGTTTCTCTTCCTTCATATCCAATTCTTTGATTTCTTATTTTCTTTCATCCCTTGGAGTCGTCCTCCTTTGTTGAGTCTTTGTTGGGTATAAAATTAATTCTTCTCCTGCCTATATTTTCTTTATATATACATATATATATATATTTCGAATATTTTGTGTATTTCGATTATTAGTTGTTATATTTTGGATCTTCTATAAAATTGTTTTCTAAAACGAAAATTTTGTTATTTCAAATAACTGTGTATTTTAATATCACAAATTTCTACTTCGTACTTAAATTGAGCAATCAATATCTAAGTACGTGTGGAAGATTGCATCATCTTGTTCATCTTTTTGTTGCAATTGGATGTCGAGATGGCAAACATGCAACTAGACGTCAATGGAGGCAAATTGCAACTGGATATCGGTGAGGCAAAATGTGCAACCGAATGACCAGATGGTAACCTGCAACCTAATGTCGTGGAGGCCAACCTGCAACTTGATGTGGAGAAGGCAAGTTTGCAGATGGATGTAAATGAGGCGAATCCACATCAAAGAATTTCTACTACTACTATTATTATTGTTTTTCTTATTATTATTGTTATTACGATTACTATTATTATTATTGTATTTTTCTTACTATTTTATTTTTGATGTTGATATTGAATTACTTTCACCAAAATGATGAACCCCAAATTATTTTCTGTCTTGTATTATTATCCTTACCAGTATTGTTAATATTTTATTATTATTATTATTATTTTTACCAGTATGTTTGTGATGATAATGATTATTATTATTATTTTTATTATTTTTGTCATTATTAATTTATTATTATTATGTGTTGATTTTCGTATTATTAATATTATTTTTATTAATGCTCATTAGTTTTGACCTAATTATTTAAATTAAAGCCCTCCTCAAAATCCCAATTTTAATCTGGTGTCTCATTCTTTCCTTCCTGCTCGGATAGTCGCTTGTTGTTGTGTGGTCTACAACGACTTGTCTGTAGCTTGGAAAATCACCATCAGAGTGGCGCAGCGGAAGCGTGGTGGGCGCATAACCTACAGGTCCCAGGATCATATTGTTGCTTCTCCTTCCTTACATTGTTTTGGTTTCCCCTATCTCTTGTAATTGTTCTCATCCGTTGATTTATTGTTTGATTTAATTCTTCCCTGTCTTTTCTCTCTTTAATTTCAGTTTTGCCTACTCCCTTATTACTTTGTTATCTTGTGTGGTTTCTTCCTTTTGATACTGGTTGTTCTCTTTCCTGCATTCCATTTGACCTCATTGTTATCCATCTCCTTTCTTTTTTTGGGATTGCCACTACTTTGTTCCTTCCCCATTAGCTTTCTATTTTGCTGCCCCTCCCCCAGTTTGTTTTTGCCTTGTCCTATGTACCGCCTAAGCAAATTTCGAGGACGAAATTTTGTTGTAAGGTTGGTAGGATTGTAACTCCTGTTTTCCCAAAAATGTATTTTTGTATTTTCTTAGTTTAAAATTTTCGCAAATTATTTTTTTTTCGGTTTTCAAATTCTTTTGTCAAAATGTATTTTTAGATTTCCCATTAAAATTTATTTCCGACCAATAAATGTATTTGTAACTATTTTAAATAAATACTATTTTGTAATGCAAATTACATTTTATTATAAAAAATATTTTTTATTTGTTATTTTATTTATTTATTTATTTTATTTATTTATTGTATTTACTTATTTATTTATTTATTTATTTTTACCCAAACTAATTTATTAAATAAACCCTATAACCCATACCCTAAACATCTACCCAACCCGGTTCATACCCAACCCGGTTCAATACCCATTTTTATATAAACACCAAATCATTATTTCCTATATGTTTTTCAGCCACCTACCTAATCTAAATCCACCACTCCAGATCCCATTTATTTACTTTCCTATTCTATATCCCACCCATTATCCAATCCTAATTACCATACCCAACCCATTACCTACTTCCTACATATCCCCAAAACCGTTAGCAACCAAACCTAATACTACCCAAGCCAACTCGACCCATTTCCCTACCCATAGCCATCAAGCTGTGTGCACCTCTTCTCCTTCAACCCTAATACACTTATACATCCTTATATATTTGTTTACAACCTTGCCGCATATTATATTTTTTCCCTTACCATTGCGCCATTATCTCTCTCCCGTGTCTCTTCATCCGCCGTCTCGCGCTCTCTTGCTTTTAGAGTTTTTTTTGCGCGTGCTCGAGTGCGCGTGTAGATCGTTCGTGAGTTCGTGAATTTTCGTTCGTGGGTTTTGTTCGTTGCCGGGAATTCGTTTCCATTATTTTTATTGTTCTTCGTTTTCATTTTAAGTTAAGGCAAGTAACTTGTATTCCAATTCATTTGTTTGATACAAGTCAAAAAGTTTACCTATAGTGTAGTTGGGTCTAGAGACAACTCTTGTTTGTGATATTCTTGATGGGTTTTGTCTCTATTGTGATAATTTGATCATAGATGACTCACGACACCATATGGACATGATTAACCTAGGATTCGCCCAATTCTTGATTTTTGAACATGTATGTGAGACTTGTGTGCAAATTTGTGTTTTGATTGAGACCCATATGATATATTTAATGTGGACATGTTAATAACCCTAATTCATGATTTTTAGACACTTGGTAGACTTTATTTCAAGTTTGGATGTGTTTGGACCAATTTTCTTGAATCTATGTCGATTTTGTTTTTAAGGTAAAAATCTATATTTTGACGCTGATCTGTTTTGTTTGCGGTTTTGGATTGTTTTAAAATCAGTATCTTAATTTCGGTATAAAATACGAGTTTTATAGAATTTCGTCTATTTTCAAACCCCTCTAACCTTACTTGATTTTTTTTTCGTATGAGTGAGTTATGACTGTTTTATTACAGAGGTGTCGATCTTTCTCAGATTCTGTTTTTCGGTAATTTTAATGAAAAATCATTTTAAAGAACTATGCTACATATATTATTTTGATCCAAAATTTTGGTCAGTGTTTCTTTATCTAGTTAGGGAATATACAGAATTTTGGTAAATTTTATTGATAAGTTTTATGTGATGTTTCGTGCTCGTTTATGAAATCTATACTTGCTGTATTTCGCTCGCTGATCTGTAAAGAACCTTATTTTCACTATGATTTCTTTGACTGTATGAAAAATGTTTGTGAAATATGAAAGTTAATATATTTTGTCTATTTTCATCTCCCTTAGGCAGATTTGGATTTCGTTTCACTGGTTACGTGATACTTCAGTTTTCGTACAACAGTGTTGGGACTTCCGAATTTGCCAAAGTGTCGTATCTTGATGTTTTCTTATTTTTGATGACTAAACAAATTTTACTGGAATATTATAAAACTTTATATTTTGATTCTAGACATATAGGGGAATACCCCAGATTTTTCCTGGATTTATTTGAGTGGTTTTGATGCTGTTTTCCTGACTATGAATTCGTTTTACTGATTTCTGACTGAATATGTTTCCTGGATTCAAATCAGTTTTGAGTTGTGATTTTCTGAAAAATGATATGACTTATTTATGTTCGCTGGATTCGTGTGGATGTCTATGTTCCAGATCCTTCGACGGATCCAGATTTGCATTTCTGTAGCGATGAGATTTACTATTTTAGTACTGTACTGTCTTGCTGTCCTGAATATGAACATACATTGTTTTGCTCGTTTATGTGACCATATATCACCTATGCATGTTCATTTGTTTTACTGAACTTAATAATGATTATACCATGTTAGTTTGACACTATTCTGTACACGTTCATGCATATTTATTGACCATAATAAAATTAACCATGCCAGGGTTTAACGAAAAGATCTAGTAGTGGGAAAGCATAAATTTGTGCACTTAGAAGGGCGTCTGTGTTTCCCATCTGATTATCTGTTATCTGTATGAGATCATGTTACATGATCTTCTGTTATCTGTTATCTGTATGAGATCGTGTTACATGATCGTCTGTTATCTGGTATCTGTCTGAATCCTGAGTACACGGCGCTATATGATCCCCTATGAAATCTAAAGAGAAATTGTTTGTTATAGCAACCATGTGTTATGTTTTTGGGGCGCATGAAGTGCTACCTAGATAGTAATCATACGAGACTTATAAGAACATGACATCTGTATCTGAATCTGAATCTGAATATGTTATATGTATCTGGCTATCTGTTATCTGATCATCTGATTACCTATTATCTGTCTGATATTATCACTTGATACTATTATTTGACACTATCTATATATCTGTTTGCATACTATTTGACATTTGACACTTGACACATGTTAGTATACCATACTAGTTGATTCTGCTATACCATACTAGGTCTGTTTATGCTATTATTTAGATTTATTTAGTTTTCCCATGTACTTATATCCTACATTATAAGTGACCCGTAACTTGCAATTGATAGGTACTTGTTTTCTCTTTCCTTCTCCTATAATTATCAACTGTAGATTTTGGTGATCAGCTGCCCGATGGAGTATGTGATCTAAAGTTTTAGTTGGCTGGAGCTTTTGCTATTTTCATTTATTTTCTGTTGCTCATTTTGAACAATGTATTTGTTACTTGTATTCTTTGTGTTTGGGAAATATGACCCAGGATATTTGTTTTATTCAGATCATGACTATTTGAGATATATATATATATTTGGTTTCAAGTATTATTGTTGGTAATCGGTTCATATGTGCATGTGGTTGTTTCTTTGCTTCCGACTCTGATTATATTGTGATATGTTGTAAGGATTCTTGAACAGCTTATGGATGATGAAAATCATTCGTTGGGCTTTTGTCACTTATCCGTATTCCGTATTCTCTTTTGGAAAGCGGGGCGTGACACCCCGATGACAGCGATCCTGTCTCCTCCCAACGCCACGCCAGACTTAACGTCTACAGCAGCCAGTGCAGCTAGTGCGACCCCCCACCTCTGTCCTCCGGTGCTGTCCCCCAGTCGCCGTCGTTCCTCTGTGTGCAACCATCTGTTCTCCCCTTCTGGTGCACCCCGACTGCCCTCGGTTCCGGTGTGCGTGTGTTGTTCACCTCGAGCTCATCTAGCCGGCCATCGTGTTCATGGTTTATTTGTTCTTCGTGTTCGTGTTTGTTCGATGGGTTGTGTTCGTGCCCAGGAATCCATTCCCGTTATTCTCTTTCTCTCCGTTGGATTCGTCGTCAATTAAAAGGCAAGTAACTTGTATTTCTTTTGTTGCATATACAAGTACTAAATACTGTCTGTAGTGTAGATTCCGTATCTAGATTCATTCTTGTGCAAATTCCTTTTTAGATCTTGTCTCTATTTGTTGATCCATCCGTAGTTGTCCTGTTACACACACAACATGAAATAACTTAGAAATAATTAATTCTTGTTGCATATATGTGTGTTGTTCGTGATCCGTTACATGTTGTATGAATCGTGCATGCATGATGTATTAGTCGCATTATACCTTGTTGTAGACTTTTTAAATACTCCATACCATGCTATTTGGACATCTATTATATCATGCTTGTGTTTTGTTTTGATTTGGATTTGTTGCACATGAACTAGTCGATTTAATGCATAAGAGGATTTCTGTTTTTGTTGCTGTCCCATTTTTTTCAGTATTTTAGACCTTGTTGAGGTTAGTAAATCAAATTTATTTGTGAATATGAATCGTAGATCTCGCTGTCTATTTTTCAGAATTTCTGAGAGATCTCAGTTTCAATTTGTGAGTTGTAAGTTATTGTTGTTTTACTACAGTTGTGTAGAAAATTCCAGATTCGGTTTTATGTGAATACTGTAGAGTTATTTATCTATATACTAATGTTAAACATAAAATTTAGATCTAATACTTTGCTGAGTATAACTAGACTTGACTAGGATTAACCCCAAACTTTTGTGGATTTATTCGATGACTTTTACACACTATTCTATGCTTGCAAACAACTACTATAATTCCAGAATTTTCATGCTGTTCACTAAAGAACCTAAATTTCAACCTGATTCTAGTTGCTTTTGGTAAAAACATTGTAAATATGAAATGTAGCATATTTTATCTATTTTATCACCCTTTTGACGGATCTGGATTTTGATTTATACTTTGTAATCTATTGCTGTTTTAGTACTTCTGTGTTCAGAGTTTCAGATTTACAAATTTGCTATACCTTGCTGTTTTCTGATTTTATTTGACTATACTATCCATGTTGGAATATTATGAAATTATATATACTGATACTAGACATACTAGGGAATACCCCAGATTTTTCTTGGATTTAATCAATAAGGTTTTATGTTGTTTCCCTGTTTATGAACATAACCTTGTGATTTCTGGCTGAACATGTTTTCCGGATATAATTCTGTTTTGAGCTCTGTTTCTGTGATTATTATATGAATTGTATATATTTGCTGGATTCGGTTGGAATTCTATTTTCTAGATTTTCTGACGGATCCAGATTTGCATGTCTATGGCAACGGAAATTCCAGATTTGGTGTTGTAACACCCCAAATTCCAAAACAGACTGAATTCGAAGTTCCACAGGATCTTTAAACTTCTCTTCGTACAATTTTACAAGGAATAAAGAACTTTTGTTACATCAGAGTTACATTTATATTACACCTATACAGCGGAAGCAATTTACAATAATTACATGAATAAAATATACAACACTTGAATCAATCTTTAAGCAGCATGCATACTTTAATCTTGCCAGTTACTTTATCCTGCATAAAAATTATGGGCACGTCAGTTACTTACAACCGACAAAATATGATATACGGCCATCCTCGCTTTGCCGAATAGTATAACGATTTTCAATACTTAAACAAACCACAAACTTGATCACAAACAAAGCTACAAAGGGACTATCCTATTGATGTCGTGTTGTGCGGTGCTCTTAGTCCTTAATGCAGTTGTTTATATTATATGACAATAATGCTCACTTGTTCAGAATCTATGCAGCCCATACTATATAGGTCCGAGGGCAAGCCCTTAACCGTTCTTCATCTTCTCGGGTTCGATCCCTCGCCATGTCTTAATCTACTACGGTAACCACGGTAAGTATCCTAAGTGTTCTATGAGTTACGAGCCCACGTCTAGGCGCCGTGGAGAGAACCCAACGCACGGACAAATGACTCAACATGTAGTCATCCTGTGGTCAATTTACCTCCTTCCATAGACATGGCACCACCCCATAAGCGTCGCCACCGGGACGGTACTCTGAAGTAGTGTCTACGCCCTAATCATGACGCATTATGAGGACATCCTGTGAACACTCTCACGCCGCCAATCCAATGGGCCTCATACTCATGTTTTTCTCTTACGTTCATCACATCTCCATTATGTATCTAATCCTTATGTATAAATGAAGATCAATATTCTAAAATCTAGCATTACCCCTACATCGGTCTTTCCAATATCAGTCATTGTCAACGACCCAGACTTGGTCAAAATATCATAATTCTCTTTTCAACATTTTCATTCTTGCCGATGTAAGGTCTTAGCTAAAATTCTAATCTAAGTCCTCTTCTCATGTCCATAGAAGATAGAATACTTGTTCACAAAATTTTACATTTCATCAAGTTCTCTTTTTCAACACATTTCCATGCACAACTTGCATATTCTTTAACCAATTTCTCATTGAATTCTACTCAATAATTATAAGTGAAAAATCTCAATTTGATCTCTTTTCAATAAAAAATTTTCTAATTTGTTTTGACATCATGAAAGAATCAAGTCCAATATTTTTCATACATTTTATTTTAAGTTTTTACTCTTATTTCAAATTTAAAAGTCCAAACATTAGAAAAATAATTTTTGTGAAGTCCATGTATTTTCAGAAAATTTCCTAATATTTTCTTCGAAATTTTTAATCGTATTTAAAAACCCCAAAAAAATCAATTGCACTAAAAAAAATTGGATTTTTCTTAAAAAAGTGGCCTCAGCCGGTTTCAAACCCACACACAAAGGCCCCAAGGTGAACAGTCACCGCACTAACCCCCACGCACTAACCAGAATGGACACAGTGCCCAACTGTTTAAAGGAAGGACTTAATTATGGTTAAGATCTGTTCTCGGGATTAGTGGAAAATCGAATTTTGAAAAATAAAAGCCTCTGCCGAGACTCGAACCCACACACAAAGAGTGCCGCCGAGCTACAGTAGAGCGCTAATGGCGCCCCCTCTAACCAGTATGACCTTAGGGGTTAACTGATATTAGAGTGGGTTAAATTAGGTTTGTTTCGAATCTCTGTTTATCAAAATTATTTCGTTTTTCAAAAGCTCTTAACTTTGTTTCTCTTCCACATAAAGTCATAAAAATTTCCAGAATACTGAGTTCATGTATAATTAACAACCAGTGTTTAAAAAACATTTTTTTTACATTAAAACATGAATTTCTCATTCTAATTTTTGTTCTACGCCTACAATTGCAATAATTCATTTTAGCAAGCTCTCTACCAAATTTTGCAGTACAACTATATTAAAAGAATATTAATTCTTGCTTTTCTTCCTCTTTTATCCACAATACCCAATGTCATGGTCTCATTCATTAAACTAGTGTCACAATAGTTTAATAAGCATCGATTCAATATTTTCAACTACTAATCATTCATAATCATATTCTACAATTAGCATGGTTCCAAATTTCACATTTTCATAGTAATAAAGCAATTCTACTACAATAAACATGATTTATAGCAAATAGCATGCAATTCATCAAGCACTTATTTAATCATCTACCAAGTCCTTTTTAGAGCCAACACATGGTTATCTTATTAGTTTCTTTAGCATTCTCATTAATCACAAACTCCTAGCATGGTGTGTAGATTAGAAGTAGAGAAAACCACCCACTTACTTGAAGAAAAACAACTACAAATCTCCTAGAATCTCCTTGAACACACGAGTGGTCCTTCTCCTCCTAGTTTGTGCCACCACGAACGCCTTCTCCTCCTTGCACTAGTGAAACCCGAGCCTCTCTTCCGATAGATAATGGCCAGCCTCCTATGGTGATGAACACACACAACTAGAACTCTTCTCAATCTTTTTCTAACTTTCTCTCAATCTTTTTACTCACTTTTGTGTTTTCTTTTTTTCTTTTCTTTACAAAATTTTAGTGTACTACATGGATAGAAGGGGGGGGGGGGGGGGGTATTTATACTAATTTTTGAGTTAAATAGAGGGCTAGAATTTATCTAGATGGTTGAAGATAAATGGCTAGGATGCATTGGGAAGTTGTAGCAACCACCCATGAACAAGTAACCACCTATCCACTAAGCCCACTCATCCCATCCTCTCTCCCATTTCTGGCCTACATTATGCATGGCTTAAGACACGTGCTAGTGCAATGCACGTGTCAAATGTAGCACCCCTAGATACTAGTTGTACATGATTAATTAATTAATTGTCTACAAAGTTGATCTACACTACAAGTCATGTTAATTAAAAGAGAAATAAACTAGTGGGCTCTTAAATTAGTGGGCTTAGAATCCCATAGGCTAATTAAAATAGTTAAATAATTAGGGTGGGCTTAAAATAAACAATTAGGCTTTACAATATAATTAGGCTTCCCGAATAGAAAAAAGAGAGATAGAAAAATATTTTTTCATGATACAAAAATAAATAATTTTCTAGAAAAATGCACATGATTTAGTACGTGCAAAACACGTAAAAATCAACAAACTCTTCATCTAATTATAAATAAAGAATCAGGATGTTACAACACTCCCTCCTTAGAATATTTCCGTCCTCGGAACTACACTTACAGAGCGAGAAGAAAAAGAAATACAACAAGAAGAAGGAAAAAGAAAGAAAAGAAGCAAAAAATACAGCTCAAACAAAGAGCTCAGGATGGTCTCTCATCATCCTCTCATCGGATTCCCAAGTAGCCTCTTCAACCAACTGGTTTCTCCAGACTACTTTGACCATCAGTATCGTCTTGTTCCTCAAGACTTTCTCCCGATGGTCCATAATCCCAACCGGGAGCTCAATGTAACTCAGATCCAACTGTAAACCCTCCCGCACCTCAGGCAAATGGTGACTTGGATCTGGAATGTACCCTCTCAGCATAGACACATGAAAGACATTGTGCGCCTGAGACAACTCCTCTGACAACTCCAACCGGTAAGCAGTTTTCCCAATCCGCTTTAATATCTAGTACGGGTCTATGAATCTTGGGGCTAACTTCCCACATACGCCAAAGCGAATCACCCCCTTACTAGGCAAAACCTTCAGAAAGACAAGGTCACCAACCTCGAACTCAAGGTCCCTTCTTCGGTTGTCTGCATAGCTCTTCTGCCTACTCTGAGCATCCACCAACCTCTTCCTGATCAGATCGATCTTTTTAGAGGTCTGCTGCACAATCTCAGGCCCAAACATTTGCCGTTCCCCAACTTCAAACCAGTAAATAGGCGTTATGCACTTCTTGCCATACAGAGCTTCGTACGACGCCATTCTGATACTAGTCAGAAAACTGTCGTTGTAGGCAAACTCCACCAGAGCTAGATGCCTTTCCCAACTATCTCCAAAATCTAGAACACAACACCGAAGCATATCCTCAAGAATACGGTTGACTCTCTAGGTCTGCCCATCGGTCTGAGGATGGAAAGCAGTGCTGAAATCCATCCTGGTACCCAGAGCTGTCTGAAGACTCCTCTAGAAATGCAAAGTAAACCGCGCATCTTGATCAGGCACAATGGTTAACGGAACACCATGAAGCCCGACGATCTCTCCAACATACAGCTCAGCCAACTAGTCCATAGACGAAGTGAGTTTCATTGCCAAGAAGTGAGCGGACTTGGTTAGTCGATCGAAAATGACCCAAATCGCATCATTGCTCTTTGAACTCTTGGGCAAATCCGTGATGAAATCCATACTGATGTTATCCCACTTCCATTCCGGAATAGGTAACGGTTGCAATAGACCTCTAAATTTTTAATTCTCGGCTTTGACCTGCTTACAGATCTCAAACCTCGCCACAAGATCGGCCACATCCCGCTTTAGACTCGACCACCAGAAATGTTGCTTAATGTCCTTATGCATCTTGGTAATACCAAGATGTACAGACAAAAGAGTAGCATGTGCCTCCTAAAGAATACTCTCCCACAATTTCGCATGATCCGGAACTCACACCCTCTCTCCAAACCACAACACTTCGTCCTTGATCTGAAACTGACAACTTTGTTGGATCCTCTAGGCGAAGCAACAAACACTAGAGGGGGGGGGGGGGTGAATAGTGTTTATCAAAAATAAATTGCGAAATAAATAATTTCTCTCGGCACAGTCGACTTAGTGGTGAACCAGTCGACTGATATAGCCAAAATAAACGAAAATTTAAACTCTCGATGCAGTCGACTTATAGATAAGGCAGGTGACTGATGAAACAAAGAGAACAACTAATACAAGACTTGATCAGTCGGCTGATACGAAACTGAGTCGACTGGCCAGACAAGTTTTGCAGAACTTAAACAAGCAAAAGTAAATGCAAACACAAGACAATCAATCACAGAGTACACAAGATATATCCTGGTTCGGTCCTCCCGACCTACATCTAGTCCCCAAGCAACCAACTTGAGATTTCCACTATTCTTGAAAAATTACAAGAATACCCTACGGCGTTACGACAACAACCTTGTCTAACCCGTAGTCCTTTCTCTCAACCAGAGAAAGCAACCCACTCTACTACCAAGAGTAAAAAGACACTGACTCTACAACCAAGAGTCAACAACCACTCTCCAACCGAGAGCAAAAGTACAAGAAGAATTTTTACAATCAACCTATAGCCTTGTTGGTGTATGTGTTGATGCACGAGGCTAAATCACAAGGTTGACTTCTATACTCAGTCCAGAGCGAATTTAATGCTATACTGGACTGAATGTAGAGAACCAAAAGTGTATGAACTTTGAAAGCTTTGTTTCTCACAGAAAATCTCTTAAAAAGTTTTTCACAAGAATGCTCGGGTGTATTAAAATTCAAGTTGTTATTTTCAGTGAGATATGAAACTCTATATAAGGAGTTTTGATCTCCTGAACGTTGAAAAATAGTTACACAACTGTCAACCAACGGATCAGAACTTTTGAGTTTGAAAAAATTTGATTTTGAAAATCAGAAAACGGTCAAAAGCTCTCGAACAGTCGACTGGGTTGCCATATGAGTCGACTGATCAGAGTTTGAATAATTTTAAACAATTTTGTACTTATCAGTCGACTGGCAAAAGCTTAAGTCGACTGGTACTTAAAAATTAAAATTCTTCAAACTGTTTTGACTTCTTTTTGAGGGTTTTTAAGAGACACACATTATGAAATTTTGAGTATGTGTGTGTGTGTGTGTGTTGACAAGGCTTTACATCAGACTAAGACTCAACAAGAAATAAAATACAATGTTTACAAGACAAAATAATATAACACATTTGAGCTTGAAGTCTTGAGTCTTGAGTCTTGAATTGAAACTTGATCCTTGTCTTCTTCATCTGTATCTTTTTGAGCTTGTTTATCTGTTCAGCTAGAATTGTCTTTAGTTTGTGCACTGCAATGTTAGCTGTATAATATAGACACATGTTGCACTGTGTTGTGATCATCAAAATCAAGAATCAACATTCTCCCCCTTTTTGATGATGACAACACAATAGCTGATAACAATTTATAAAAAGATATACAAGCATAGATTTTGAAAGCTCCCCCTATTAAAAACACAATATGCATACATAAAATAAAATCTTGATATACAGAATGTATCAGTCGACTAGAAAATAGATCAGGCGACTGAACAGAACATGAAAGCAGTTTAACAAATATCACTTGAAAGCAGTTTAACAAATATCACAGATGCAGCAAGTATCATAGCTGCAGCAGCAGTCGACTGTATCCTTGGGGAAGTCGACTGACCAGAGATATTTCAATACTCAGAATACGCTGAACAGCACAGATAGATAAAATATAACTCAGATAGACTCAGAGCTTAGACATCTTTCTCTCCCCCTTTGGAATCATCAAAAAGCATAAAATAACAAGATTTTGCATTAAAAAAGAAGGTCTAATACATAGAAACAAAATGCATTTAAAAGGAAAATTACATAAATAATAATAAAAAGAAGTAATCTTCAATCATCTTCTTCGGAGTCTTCGTCATCATCTTGAGAAGGAGGATGAAACTGAGAAGTGAAGAGATGAGTTAGGTTGTCTAGTTTGGAGTTGAGGGTATGGAGTTGGGTATCTACAGAGACTGAGTGGTTCATTAGGTAGGACACACAGTCGTACATGGTACGAAGGTCATCATAATTGGCTTGAGGGAGAGGTGGATCATCAGATGTAGAAGGTTGAGAGGCTCTAGGTCTAGAAGATGAACCTAAGGGAGCTTGGGACATTGGAGGAGACCTAGGGGGTGATCGAGTAGGAGCATCAAGGAGTTTCATTCGTGCCAAACTAGCACGATCGAAACACTCATATCTAGAAACAACATTTGTCTCCGACTCAAGATCAACTTTAAAAGCAGTAAAGACTCTAGTAAGAAAACCTCCAAAGGGTAGAAAATGAGTGTGGTCTTGATAAAGTTTTGAAAAGATAACTTGACCCCAATTAACAGCTATCCTACCAAAAATTGCATATATAGCTTTTTGTAACTCAATAGAATATTGGTCATAACTCCCCTTTTTAGGAAGGATGTTATAAGCTAATATTCTACCGACAAGATTAGCAATTGGTCTTAGATTTCTGCTTGTCATTGGAAGTCGGGAATTAGGTAAGAGAATTTTAGACAATATAGAGGCATCATCTAAAAGAACATCATCAAGAGGAATTCCACCATCATCTATACCCAACATCGCATTAATCCTAGTCGGTGTTATAGTCATTTTAATATTTTTTACTGACAAACGGATTAAGACATCCCCATTTGTTTTTTGAACAACGCTCATATTTGTATAAAACAAATAAATGAGTTGGGGATAGTAATTTGGTTGGTTAGATAATGAGAGAAAGTCATAAAGACTGCAATTTTGAAAAAGTGGAATGAGGTTAAAACGATCTAAGTCACCAAAATTTACAAATCTTCCAGGGAAGATTTGAATGGTACAAAAGAGATACCAACGATCAAGAAGATCGGGACTCAAAAGATATTGGGTGTATTCTTGTGAAGAAGAAGTACCCTCATGAGATTTTTTCGATCGTTTGGGTGCCATGAGTAAAGAGTCGAAAGGGTTTATACCTAAGAAAAGAGAGATTGAGAATCGAGCAGGAGCAAGCACAAGCAGCACTAATCACCTTCTTCTCCAAAACTAGGGTTTTGAAATTTGGGGGTAAAAGCTTGAGAATGGTAAGAAGTGAAATACGGCTGGTGAAAGGGATTTTAACTGTGAGGGAACGGCTGAGATCAAAGAGAGGTGAAATCAACGGTGAGGATTAAAGATCACGGGTGAAAAGATAAGTGATTCCATCTCAAAAGACGCGATGAATAGTCGCTGAAGATGATTTAGCTCGCGACAGTCGACTGGTAGGGAGATCAGTCGACTGAGTCGAGAAGAAAAAAAAATATTTTATGTCTACTAATCAGTCGACTGGTTGAGAAGCCAGGCGACTGGTCAGAGAAAAAAATTGGTATGTTTAAAAAGCAGTTCAGTCGACTTATCCAAAAAGATAGTCGACTTCACAGAAGCCATTTTCAACAAGTATCAATAAAATCACAAATTCCAAGTTCTCTCCTTAATTTAATGAAAGTATCTTCTTTAAGGGGCTTGGTAAATATATCTGCTACTTGTTTATCAGTAGAGATAAAGTCTAAAGCTATATCTCCTTTTAAAACATGATCACGTAGAAAATGATGTCGAATATCAATATGTTTCGTACGTGAATGTTGAATCGGATTTTTAGATAGATTAATTGCACTGGTATTATCACACATAATTGAGGGTTTCTCAAATGAAATACCATAATCTAATAAGGTTTGTTTCATCCATAAAATTTGTGCACATGCCAAACTTGCAGCGATGTATTCAGCTTCTGTGGTTGATAGGGATACGGAGTTTTGCTTTTTACTGCACCAAGATACTAGGGAATGTCCCAAAAAGTGACATGTCACTAGTACTCTTGCGATCAGTTTTGCTTCCAGCAAAATCGGCATCGCTATAAGACAAAAGTTGAAAATGATCGGTGCGTGGATAAAATAAACCATTCAGATGTGCCTTTAATATATCTTAAAATTCGTTTCACTGCTTTTAAATGAGACTCTTTAGGACTAGATTGATATCTAGCACATAAACATACGCTGAACATAATATCTGGTCTACTTGCAGTAATATATAAGAGTGAACCAATCATACCTCGATAGAGTTTTTGATCAACACTCTTACCTAATAAATCTTTGTCAAGAGTAGTAGTAGTAGCCATAGGTGTGGATTTACTACTAGTACTATCCATGTTAAAACGTTTGAGTAATTCCTTTGCATATTTGCCTTGATTGATAAATATGCCATTTGAGGACTGTTTAATTTGCAATCCAAGGAAATAATTGAGTTCACCCATGTGACTCATCTCAAATTCATTTTTCATGGTATTAGCAAATTCTTGACATAGATGATTATTAGTAGAACCAAAAATTATATCATCAACATATATTTGTATGATTAAGATATCATTCTTAACTCTTTTGATAAACAAAGTAGTGTCTACTTTACCTATTTCAAATCCTGTTTCTAAAAGAAAAGTTTTTAGACGATCATACCAAGCACGAGGTGCTTGTTTAAGACCGTATAAAGCCTTTTTCAATTTATAAACATGATCTGGGAATTGTTCATGTTCAAAACTTGGTGGTTGTTTAACATAAACATTTTCCTTAATAAACCCATTAAGAAAAGCACTTTTCACATCCATTTGATAAAGTATAAAATTCATAAAACAAGCAAAAGATAATAAAATACGAATAGATTCTAGTCTAGCAACAGGAGCATATGTTTCATCAAAATCTATACCTTCTTCTTGATTATATCCTTGGGCAACTAATCTAGCCTTGTTCCTTACAACTTGTCCTGATTCATCTAACTTATTCTTGAATACCCATTTGGTACCAATGATAGTCTGATCAGGAGGTCTAGGAACTAAATCCCATACATCATTCCTTATAAATTGGTTTAGTTCATCTTGCATGACATTCATCCAATATTCATTCTCACAAGCTTCTTGTATATTTTTCGGTTCAAAATCCGACAAGAATGCTGTATGAGAGATCATATTAACATGTGAACGTGTCTGAATACCATGGGAAATGTCACCAATTATTAAGTCATGAGGATGATCTTTAACTTTAACAAATGACTTTGGTAAAGTTGAAGATATCTCAATCGGATCAGTTGACTTGACTTGTGCTTCAGTCGACTGCTTTACGTCAGTCGACTGGGAGACCTTATCAGTTGACTTATCAGATAGATTAGTTTGCTCTAAGGATTTAATCACATTATCTAACGGTGATAAATCAGTTTCATCATCTTTATTTAATGTTGATGAAGGTAAGGATTCATCGAATGTAACATGCATTGATTCTTCAATAGTCATTGTAGACTTATTGAAAATTCTATATGCTTTACTCCTATTTGAGTATCCCAAAAAGATACCCTCATTAGATCTAGGATCAAATTTGTCTAAATTATCTTTTGTGTTTAGAATAAAACACTTGCAACCAAATGTCTTAAAGTAAGAGACTTTAGGAATTTTATTAAAAAATAACTCATAACAAGTCTTCTTTAGTTTAGGTCTTAGAAGAATTCTATTTAAAACATAACAAGCTGTAGCAACAGCTTCAGCCCAAAAATGCTTTGGTAGATTGCTTTCAACAAGCATAGTACGTGGGCATTCTTGCAAAGTCCTATTTTTCCTTTCAACCACTCCATTTTGTGGTGAAGCTCTAGGAAATGCAAATGAATGTGTTATACCATTCTTGTTGCAATATTCTGTAAATGTTTCATTTTCAAATTCTCCACCATGATCACTTCTAATAGTGACTATGGTTAGAGATCTTTGATTTTGAACACGTTTACAAAAATGTGCAAACTCTTCAAAAGCATCATTTTTATGTTTTAAAAAGAATGTCCAAGTGAATCTTGAAAAATCATCTACTAAAACAAACACATATCTACTTTTATTTAAAGAAGCAACTCTAGTAGAGCCAAATAAATCCATATGAATTAATTCAAGTGGCCTACTAGTAGAGATTACGTCTTTTGTTTTAAAAGTGGATTTGATTTGTTTTCCTAGTTGACATGCATCACATAACTTATCCTTTTTAAAGGATAGTTTTGACAGTCCTTTAACTAGGTTATATTTAGATAATTTTGAGAGATTTTTCATGTTCACATGTCCAAATCTTCTATGCCATAACCAAGATTCATTGTTAGAGGCTATTAAACAAAAATCATTTGAAAAATCAATTGCATTCAAACACAATTCATAAATATTATTTTTACGAAAGCCTTGAAAAACAACATTTTGCATAGTAGAATCATAAATTAAGCATGCATCTTTTTCAAAAACTATTTTATAACCTTTATCACACAATTGACTAATACTTAAGAGATTATGCTTTAAACCATTAACCAATAGCACATTTTCTATAATAGGGTTAGATATTTTACCGACCATGCCAATACCGATGACTTTGCCTTTGTTGTTATCTCCAAAGGTGACGGTTCCTCCATCTATACTTTGAATGGTGGATAGTAGGTTGGCATGCCCTGTCATGTATTTTGAACATCCGCTGTCTAATATCCAGCGTTCTTTCTTGGGTACCTATAAAAAATTTAAGGTAAATATGGTACCCTTTTTATTGGGTCCAAAATACATTAGTTTGGGGGAAACCAAACCCATGAAGAGCTTGATCTTCCTCCATAAGCAGGAATATAATAAGTAGAATTACACACATTTAACATATATGAGTGAATATAAGCAATTCTATCATTCTGATTTAGACTGACTGGAACTCATACTAGTTTGTTCTGTCCAGTCGACTTACCAGTGTGATGCAGTCGACTGTTGGTGTACATCAGTCGACTGGTGGATACACTAGGTCGACTTATAAGAAGTTTTGATTTCATCGAATAAGATCCACTTTCTCTGGACAGACGACTGGTTGTATGGTTCAGTCGACTTAACCGAACGTTAGTTTTGCTTTTATCACTGAAATTAACAACCTTTGGCTTTGCAAAGAAATCATACAACTTGTGTGTAACACTCGAAATAGATGTTGACTTATTCTTAATAGTGTTTACTACAGAAGATTCTTTTACAGAAGATTTTTTAAAACCTAGACCAAATTTTTGACTAGATGTAACTTGATGATGAAGCATATCATTTAAATTCTCTTTGCCTTTGTTAAACTTAGATACGTTCTTTGACATCTCTTCATAATTCTTTTTGAGTGTTTCAAGATCCGTATCTAAACTTGCAATGCGAGAATTTAAGGATTTTACTTCCTTATCAAGGTTAAGATTTTCTTGATTAAGTGATTGATTCACTTTCTCAAGATTCTTAACTCTAATCTTTTCTTTCTTTAACTCATGGAATATTTCATTAAAAGCATCAAGAAGATCTTCAGAATCATAATCATTACTTACATGTTCTTGTGCAGCCATAAAACACACATTTGCCACTTCGTTATTTTCATCCGTTTCTTCTTTGGAAGATGAATCACTATCATCCCATGTAGCTTGATAGGCCTTTTTGTTCTTGGCAAATTTGTTCTTTGGATATTTGTCCTTCTTGAAGTTGGATGATTTTCCCTTGTTCTTTGCATTTTCTAAGGGACAATCCTTTTTCATGTGACCTATTTTATTACACCTGAAACATGTAGGAGGGTCATTAGAATCTTTAACTTTAGAATGAAACTTACCCTTCTTTAAGAACTTCTTGAATTTCCGAGTGAACATTGCTATTTCTTCTTCATCTTCTTCCTCATCTTCTGAGTCAGTCATGGCTTTAAAAGCCAGTGATTTCTTCTTTGCTTGGTGTGATTCTGTATCTTTCTTTCGATCTTTAAGTTGGACCTCATATGCCATGAGATTACCAACAAGATTCTCGAGAGTAAGTGTTGACAAATCATTCGCCTCCTCTATTGCTGTGGTTTTCTTCTCCCATTCTGGAGTGAGTGCACGTAGGACGTTTCTGACCATCTCTGCTTGGGTATAAATCTTTCCAAGCCCCACAAGAGAGTTTGTGATGTCTGTGAATCTTGTAATCATCTCGGACACAGTCTCATTGTCCTTCATTCTGAACATCTCAAACCTGTGGACAAGAACAGAAATTTTAGACTCTTTTACTTTATTAGTTCCTTCATGTGTTACCTCGAGTGTATGCCAAATTTGATGTGCGGTTGTAGCATTGGATACACGGTTGAATTCTTCCTTCGTCAGTGCACAAAATAAAGCATTCATTGCTTTGGCATTGTTCATAGTCTGATTCTTTTGATCATCATTCCATTGTGCATATGGAACGGTAGGGGCAGTGTATTCCGTCTCTGTCATTTGCCATATCTCGTAGTTGATTGATTGGAGATAGATTCGCATTCGACACTTCCAATAATTGTAGTTCGTTCCATCAAATAGTGGTGACCGTTGTGTAGATTGGCCTTCATGGTACTGATTTGTATTTGAAGTAGTTACCATAGCCTGTAACCTTGCTCTGATACCAAGTGTTGGATCCTGTAGGCGAAGCAACAAATACTAGGGGGGGGGTGAATAGTGTTTATCAAAAATAAATTGCGGAATAAATAATTTCTCTCGGCACAGTCGACTTAGTGGTGAACCAGTCGACTGATATAGCCAAAATAAACGTAAATTTAAACTCTCGATGCAGTCGACTTATAGATAAGGTAGGCGACTGATGAAACAAAGAGAACAACTAATACAAGACTTGATCAGTCGACTGATACGAAACTGAGTCGACTGGCCAGACAAGTTTTGCAGAACTTAAACAAGCAAAAGTAAATGCAAACACAAGACAATCAATCACAGAGTACACAAGATATATCCTGGTTCGGTCCTCCCGACCTACATCCAGTCCCCAAGCAACCCATTTGAGATTTTCACTATTCTTGAAAAATTACAAGAATACCCTACGGCGTTACGACAACAACCTTGTCTAACCCGTAGTCCTTTCTCTCAACCAGAGAAAGCAACCCACTCTACTACCAAGAGTGAAAAGATACCGACTCTACAACCAAGAGTCAACAACCACTCTCCAACCGAGAGCAAAAGTACAAGAAGAATTTTTACAATCAACCTATAGCCTTGTTGGTGTATGTGTTGATGCACGAGGCTAAATCACAAGGTTGACTTCTATACTCAGTCCAGAGCGAATTCAATGCTATACTGGACTGAATGTAGAGAACCAAAAGTGTATGAACTTTGAAAGCTTTGTTTCTCACAGAAAATCTCTTAAAAAGTTTTTCACAAGAATGCTCGGGTGTATTAAAATTCAAGTTGTTATTTTCAGTGAGATATGAAACTCTATATAAGGAGTTTTGATCTCCTGAACGTTGGAAAACAGTTACACAACTGTCAACCAACGGATCAGAACTTTTGAGTTTGAAAAAATTTGATTTTGAAAATCAGAAAACGGTCAAAAGCTCTCGAACAGTCGACTGGGTTACCATATGAGTCGACTGATCAGAGTTTGAATAATTTTAAACAATTTTGTACTTATCAGTCGACTGGCAAAAGCTTAAGTCGACTGGTACTTAAAAATTAAAATTCTTCAAACTGTTTTGACTTCTTTTTGGGGGTTTTTAAGAGACACACATTATGAAATTTTGAGTATGTGTGTGTGTGTGTGTGTGTGTTGACAAGGCTTTACATCAGACTAAGACTCAACAAGAAATAAAATACAATGTTTACAAGACAAAATAATATAACACATTTGAGCTTGAAGTCTTGAGTCTTGAGTCTTGAATTGAAACTTGATCCTTGTCTTCTTCATCTGTATCTTTTTGAGCTTGTTTATCTGTTCAGCTAGAATTGTCTTTAGTCTGTGCACTGCAATGTTAGCTGTATAATATAGACACATGTTGCACTGTGTTGTGATCATCAAAATCAAGAATCAACAAACTTGCCAGCACCGACCTGCCCCTTCATCTTCTGAATCTCTGCATCTTCCTTCTGACTTGCGATAATCCTTTCATTCACCATTGGTTGAAGCCTCAACTGAGCTAAAGATGATCCCAAACCTCGTAGAACAACTTCAATACCAGCCCGATCCAACTCCTCTGCAAGATACCTCTAAGTTGTAATTAAACTAGCCAGACTGTTTTTACGGCTAAGTACATCAGCAACAACATTAGCCTTCCCAGGATGGTACTTAATCTCCGGACGAATGTCCTCGAGTACCTCCAGCCATCTCCTTTGCCTCTGATTCAGGTCCTTTTTCTGATAGATGTACTTCAAGCTCTTATGGTCCGTGTACATGTTCAGCTTCTCACCTGTAGCGCCCCGTTTTCCGACACTGGGAAACCGTGACACGAGCCAAGATCTTTTCTTCAATTAGTCACAATACACAGAAAAATAGGAGAATTTAAAACTTTTTATTCAACACCCAATGTATTACAAGTCTGAATATTATATAACTGCAATACCTTACAATAGAGTTACAATATTACCTTTACATTTCCAAATATTACAACCTTCAACATCTTACATCAGAGTACTTCTCAACTAATAGATAATCAATACACATAGTGCAGCGGAACTAAACATAACACTGACTCCTTACTTTCCTTGCCTTGAGTCCTCCTGAATCTCGCCTTTGTACTTCGGCGATCCAGTACTTATGGAAGTGGGGACGTCAGTATTCACTGACGCTTAAAGGCTGATCATATAGCAGCGAATCTCCCAAACAACATACAAAATATAGCAATGGTGTTGGTGTAGTTTAAGTGTTCGTGAGTGCTAGGACTAGACTCTATTGCGATATTTAAATAGAACTAGGATGCTCCCTATTCTAACGTCAGCGAGTCTCCGAAGCAACATGCAGCCCATACTACATGCGACCCCATCTCAAGCCGTTTCTCTATATATAGGGATTTGAACCCGCGTTATGAATTCTAATTGTACACAACCTGTTCCTGACACCTACACGTGACTAATGAGGTTGCATACGTGGTCAAGTCCCACTAATGCATTTCGTCAGTGGTGTCTATGTTCACCACTGCGACCCGACTAACCGGACCTTACTTAAAACAGACGATCCCAATGTATCGGGCATCATTCCAAAATCAAACTATAGGGTCTCGCAAGCGCAGGGTAGCGCGAAGCCTATCCTGTGGCACCCTCTGGGGTCTCGCAAGCGCAGGACTGCACAATGCATCCTGTGGCACCCCTCAGCCACGGTACTCCAGGAATTAACAGTGCGAGATACGCAACCCGTGTTCTCAACTTGTGAGACGGCACCGTACGTATCCCTTTGACGGGAAGGTACAACCCAATACACCACCTATGATCTGCCTCAAAGGACGAGTTAGTGTAAGGGGCCCCCTACAACCGACTCCTTTCTCCCGGCAAAAGGGTTTAAGTAAAATGATTCTTGTAAGTCACTATCCTAATGATGTCCCTGACTCGAACAATCCTAGGGATGACAATATTATAAACACAACATGCTAGGCCTTTAAAGTAGACTTCGCAAGACAACTCTACTAGGCTGCTCAACCTAGACTTACCAGAATCCCTCAGGATCCGGTTCGTGGCTCATCGATCCAAGACTTTGGCCGTGCGAATATACATGCATGCCGCTACCCTAGACTTGAATTTCGTCTATACTCCGGTCCTCGATCAACCTACCCTGGTTAAGATTCGACGGTACACAAGGAGTGACTCCTCCACGGTTCCTTAGGGTAAGAAAACATATGTCTTGATGGTCGATAGCCCTTAGGGTTGTTGTAACCCCTGTTTTTCACTTTTGGTATTTTCTGACGGTATTTTTCATTTTAGTGAATTATTATTTTCCGTTGTATTTTCGGAACAATAAATTTAATTATTTTTACTCTATAATATTTTTCTGGCAGTTTTGACCTCCTTTTGCTGTTTGTGCGCCGATCGTCCGTTTTTCGCCATTTTGAGCTTTTTTTCTCAATTTCTTGATCTCATTCATGTATAGATATTATTTTAGGGTCATGGTGGATTTTTAGAAGAGTTTTGACCAATTTGAGATTTTTAACCCTTAAGGAGATTTTTAGGAGCCATAGGATTCATTGCATTTTGTATCCCCATTTGAAATATACCCAATATCCATTACCCAATTGTATACCCATTTAATCCTATTGGTATCCACTACCCATTAACCCACATTTGATCCCCTATAAATACCCCTCATCTAATTAGTCCCTAACCCTAATTTCTTTCTCTCTCCCTCTCCTATTCCTATCCGGCCTCCACCTTCTCCCTCCCGGCCTGCATCTCTCCTACCCCAGGCCGACACCCCCTCACAGCCCCAAGCCCTAGCCGACCACATATCACCTCCTACATCATCCAATATAAAACCCCGCTTCATATTACCTCGTCTCTCCTCTTTTCCTTGTGGCCGAAACCAACCAAAACAGCACCCACTACTTCAAAACAGCCCCTCCTTCATCTCTTCGCTGATTTGGTGAAGAGGGTATCATCCGTTCGAGTTCGTGCTTCAAGAAGTCGATCGTAGGCAAGATTTGGTTCGTGGGTTCGTTTGAAATCGCGCGTGGAAGGACTTTTGCTCGTGGGTTTTCATTGCTAGGCTTCGTAGCATCGTGTTCTTCGTCAACGAGGCAAGTAACTTGTACTTAAATTTCTTAGGTTGATACAAGTAGAAAGTTCACACATAGGATAGGTTGAGACTAGAGACGGACAAAGATCATGTTTTTAATTATGGGTTTCGTCTCTATTGTTCAAAACAGGCCATAGACGACTTAGGACATGAATTTTCATAGGGTTATGCCTTAGGATTCACCCTAACGCGATTTTAATCGCGTATGTGCATATTGTGTAACCGATGTATGTTTGGACACCCATATGAGAAATACTAGATTTTGACAGGTTAGATACCCTCCATTATGACATTTGGACAGTGGGTAGACAGCGTTTTGAATTTGGAAGAATTTTGATGATTTTTGAGGAAGTTATGACGTTTTGAAGTTTAGTTGAGAAATCTGGGAATTTGGATGTAACTGGATTGATTGTTGTTTTTACCTGGATTAGAGTCCGAATCTCAACATGACTATTTCTGAGAAATTTGTAGAGAATTGAATCTAATTTCTAATCCCACTGATTTCAACCTGTTTGGAGTTTGTATGAATTAGTTATGATTATTTTAGTGACTGTATGCCGGTAGTTCCCAGATTTATTTCGGGGTAGATTTTATCACCAAATTATTTTCAAGATCCAAGTTAGACATAATTTCATGCCACAAGATTTTGTCCAGTGTTTCAATATGATGTTAAGTAGTTCCCTGATTTTTTGTGATAATTAAAAGATGAGTTTTGAGTGGTGTCCTATATCCTTTTCTATAGATCGCTTTTGCTGTAAACTGCATGTAATTGTATGTTGAATGCCGTGTTTACCTTATTTCTAATTACTGTATGAATATTTCATGAGAGATATGAAAGTTGGGTAATTGTATCTACTTTCATCCTGTTTTGGCGGAAGTGGATTTTGATGCGCTGTGTGCAAGATATGCATGATTTTGTACAGCGGTGTTGAAGAATTCCAGATCCATCAAAACTGTGTTACGTGTTATTTTCTATTTTTAAAAACATATCTATAATTTCTTGAAAAATATGAAAATCTATATTTTGAGACTATACATATAGGGGATTACCCCAGAATTTTCGTGGATTTAATTAATGACTTTGTATGCTGTTTTCAGGTGGTTTAAGTTATTCCCCTGTTTTCTGACTGTACACGCAAACTGTGTTGAATTGTGTTTTGAGTAGAGATGTTGTGAACTAGTATATAGAATTATTATACCCGTTAGAAGCGTGTGGAAGTCTATTTTCCAGATCCTTCGACGGATCATTATTTGCATGCCTGTAGATCTTTGGATCACTGATTATGTACAGACTGGTCTTGCTGTCCTGTTTATAAACCTATACCATTTTGCTCGTATTTGTGAATGTTTGGTACCTATACTTACTGATCTAATTCCCTGAGTCTAAACCTGATTATGACCTGTTAGTTTGACATTATTTAGCACACTCTCATGCCTGTGGATAATATAAATACTAAAGGTAATTAAGCCGGGGTATATGGGACAGATCTAGTAGTGGATAGTGCAGAAACGTGTACTCAGGAGGAGACTTGTGTTTCCTGTATGACATGTTACCGATCAAGTTAATATTCTGTTACCGATCAAGTTTACCGATCAAGTTTACCGATCAAGTTACCGATCAAGTTTACCGATCAATTTTACCGACCAAGTTCTGTGATTCTGTGAATACTGAGTATACTGCCCTGCATGGTCCCCTACGAAATCTAAAGCGAAATTGTTTTGAATGTAGCAACCATGTGATATAATTTGGGGCACATGTCGTGCTACCTAGATAGTAATCACACAAGACTTACATTAATCTGAAATCTGAGATCTGATTATATTTCTGAAGTCTGAATCTGAATCTGATATATGGAAATCTGAATCTGAATCTGAATATCTATTATATGAAACCTGTTATCTGATTTACCTGACATATCTGAATATCTATTTACCTGACATATTTGAATATCTGTTTACCTGACATTTCTGTTATATGACACTTGACACTTAATATCTGAGACATCTGCTAGGATACTATGTTAGTTGAATTTACCATACCATATTAGGTCTGTTTCTGATGTTAGTTAGATCTGTTTAGTTTTGTCCATGTACTTGTATCCTATTCTATTTGTGACCCGGACTTGCCATTGACGGGTACTGTGTTTTCTCTTTTCCTTTTTCCTGCATTCGTTGTATAGCAGATTTTGGAGGACAGGTTCCTAAAGGTATTGGCAAGATGCGAGGCTAGAGGCTGAATTTTTCTAATGCTATTCCTGTTACTTATTTTGGACAATATTGTATTTTGAACTTGTATTACTTCTTGTATTTGGGCGATGTGACCCATGATTATTTGTGTTATTCAGATCATGAATATTTGAGATTAATGTGTTTTATTTCAAGTATTTTGTTGGTATTTGGTTCATATGTGCATGTGGTTGATTTTTCTGGCTTCCGACTCTGATTATACTGTGATATGTTGTAAAGATTTTCCTGAACAGCTTAAGGATGATATTAATCATTCGCTGGGCTTTTGTTACGTGCTCGTATTCCGTATTTTTGGGAAGCGGGGCGTGACAGTTGTAATATCACCCTACACGAGCACAACGAACTGTGTACTAGCTAACAAGCTATACACGAGTAACAACCACATACGAGCCAATAAGCTACGTATGAAACAATAACTACCTACGAGCCAGGCAGGCCTCGTAGGAGATAACCACGTACATACCAGCCAAATAAGCCGCGTATGAGACCAACAGCTACGCACGGGCCGGTCGAGCCACGTACGAGACAACAACCTACATACGAGCCAAGTAAGCTACGTATAAGACCCACAGCTACGTATGGGCCAGTCAAGCCACGTCTGAGCACAACCATATGCAAACAACCATACAGGTAATCAATCTTAAAAGCAACCAAACGTGCTACTAGCAAACTTGATCTCCTATTATTAGAAGCAACAGAAGAGTCTACTAATAGTCTATGGTCGGTATTCTACTAAGGAAGAATCCGAAGGCGACATAACAGCCTTTATCGAACTAACTATCACTAGTGGTCTTCCCAATCCTTATTACTTCAACCTATAACGCCTTAAGTATGGCATACAATTGCAAGCATCTTCCTACGACAATCTAATCATATAACACAACCACTCACCATGATACTCCTAAATATGAATATGATTAAGCTTGTGCTTACATCGAGCTTAAGCATGAAAATCACTACGACTTAGACATGAAGTCCACTATAGTCAAGCATAGGTTATAATTTGAGCATGAAAGCTTACTACTTATCATGATTAATCACCACAACCAAAGCATGGATATATAACTAGTATGAACATGCAACATTCCAAGGCATAGTAGGTGTTCTAACACTAACCCTACAACATTCTAAGCATGTATTTGAACTTTAGCATGGTATAGACCATAACATAAAATCACTACAACTAACCATGGGTAGTTTCTTTAATCTAAGCATGAATATCATAGTATGGATACCATTAACTTAACATAATCAATAATTAGCATGACACCTACTTACTTAGCATGAATAATGATTAAGCATGATCATCTACTAACATAGCATGAACAAATACTTATCTAAGTATGGCTATCATGTAAACATGAGTATTCATTTAATCTAGCATGGTATACAACTTACTTACAATTTAAACTAGCATGGCATACAACTTACTTGCAATTAAGCTAGCATGACATACAACTTACTTACAATTTAAACTAGCATGGCATATAACTTACTTGCAATTAAGCTAGCATGGCATATGACTTACTTACAATTAAAACTAGCATGGTATACCACTTACCTACAATTAAACTAGCATGGCATACAACTTACTTGCAATTAAGCTAGCATGGCATACAACCTACTTGCAATTAAGCTAGCATGGCATAAAACTTACTTACAATTTAAACTAGCATGGTATACCACTTCTCTACCATTTATCTAGCATGGCATATAACTTCCCTACAATTAAACTAACATGGTATACAACTTTTCTACTATCATTCAAGCATGAATCTTTATTAAGCATGAATAACTACTAAACATGAATGTCTTACTAAGCATGGGTAACTACTAGTATGAACATACAATATTCCTAAGTATATATGTATATATACTTCTAACATGGTAAGTAATTTTATCATGGATCCTACAACATTCTAAGCATAATTAAATTAATCTAAACATGGTAGGAAACTCTTAGAATGAATCCTACGACATTCTAAGCATAAATAAGTTACTAAACATGATAGGTATTTTTATCATGGATCCTACAACATTCTAAGCATAATTAAATTAATCTAAACATGGTAGGAAACTCTTAGAATGAATCCTATGACATTCTAAGCATAAATAAGTTACTAAACATGATAGGTATTTTTAGAATGAATCCTACAACATTCTAAGCATAAATAAATTAATCTAAACATGGTAGGAAATTCTTAGAATGAATCCTACAACATTCTAAGCATAATTAACACTCCTAGATATGGTAGATAATTTTAGAATGAATCCTACAACATTCTAAGCATAAATAAATTAATCTAAACATGGTAGAAAATTCTTAGAATGAATCCTACAACATTCTAAGCATAATTAACACTCCTAGACATGGTAGATAATTTTAGAATGAATCCTACAACATTCTAAGCATAAATAAATTAATCTAAACATGGTAGGAAATTCTTAGAATGAATCCTACAACATTCTAAGTATAAATAAATTAATCTAAACATGGTAGGAAATTCTTAGAATGAATCCTACAACATTCTAAGCATAATTAACACTCCTAAACATGGTAGATAATTTTAGAATGAATCCTACAACATGTATGTCATTCCTACATATGATAGGCAATTTTAGAATTTATCCTACAATATTCTAAACATAATTGTCATTCCTAAATATGGTACGTATTTTTTTTAGAAGGAATGCTACAACATTCTAAGCATAAAAACATGATAGGAATTTTTAGAAATGATCCTACAACATTCTAAGCATAACTAAATTAATCTAATACAATCTTAGCATGGTATTTACTTTATGAACATAAAATAAACATCTACAACTATCTACTACTACTACTCCTCCATTTTAACCAAGAACATAACACACAACTATCTACCACTACTACTACTTTATTTTAGTCAAGAACATAACACCCAACTATCTACTATTACTGCTACTTTATTTTAATCAAGAACACAACATACAACTATCTACTACTACTACTACTTTATGGACATAAAACATCTACAACTACTTACTACTACTTCTTTATTTTAACAACATACCACTACTACTTTATTTAATCAACATACTACTACTACTTTATTTTAATCAACATACTACTACTACTACTTTATTTTAACATGCTACTACTTAATTGTCTACTAGTCTTTATTAGTATTGATTTATTATCACTAGTGTTTATAAAAGGAAAGATCTTTTTATTCATTCTACAACTAGTGATTTAGGTTAATTTCTTTTCCATTAATTAGAAATAACATCTAATTTAGGTTCTTTTTAAGATTACAAAAGAGAACAACAATAATAAAAATAAGGTAAGAATTTTTATTTGGTTCAACCCATATGCTTATCTTTTTAGTCAAGTCCAACACAAGTCCTACAACCAACAATGGTTGTATAAAAATGTTCATATGCTTTATGTATAGTCCATATTCATGTCCTACAACCCCACAATGGTTGTATGTACAAGTCCATATGTATATGTCATTTTAGTCCAATAACAAACACAAACAACAACTACCGCTATAAAGATTTAATCTTTATGTCCATTTGTTTCCATTTCATTTTATGTGATCACTACTTTTAACATTTACAACCTACAAAGTAAGAATCACATACAACCACATTTATCACAACAACCCATTCCAAAAACTAAAGAAAACAAAACAAGGAAGGCAAGAAGAAGAAGTAACATCAAAAACAACAATACAAACAAGCAAACAAACATAGAGAAACCCCCACCTAGTTCTCTTTGTTGGAAGAACTTGCTAGCTAAAAACTTCTCCTTCCCCTAGCTTTTAGAAAGCTTCTAACAACCTACAAAACAAAACTCTCAAGTTAACATGAGGTTCTCTCTTTCTTTTCCTTTCTTTCTTTCTTTCTTTTTGATCTTTCTAAAATGAGACAAAGGTGGAGGAAGGGGGTATTTATAGGTGGAGAGAATGGTGGAAAGTGTAAATGGGCACACACATATTTGCAAAAACCCCCTCCCATGAATTGGGGGCCGGCCATACTCCTAGGGGGAGGTGGTATGGGGTGGAGGCTTGATGTGGTGGAGGTGTGGTGTGGTGGAGAGAAGGTTTCTAGAAGGGGTTTTTACTTAATCTTCTTATGCATACAAAAACCCTAGATTAAGCCTCCTAATCAAATCCTAACCCTCTAATTAGGTTGTTATAACAAGATAAACACCTTGTCCAAAAATACTCTAATTTGCACAATGCACAATCTGCTATAACGCGCATATGTACGTATATATATGCGTATACCGCAAATCTTCATAATCCGTATAAAAATGATTTAATCTCGGAAATAATAATAAAATAAATTCTATTATTAGTCCGGAAGATCACGGTATCAATTTGATACAATACGGATGTATACTGACTGATATCTGGGTACAGGTAATGTCTATGAATAAACCGGGTGAAAATCACCAAAAATATTCTAATTTTGGAAATAAAACAAAATAATAGTAAAATAATAATAAAATAATAATTTATATACAGTAATATCCGTCCGGGATATTACATCACCATACACGTAATGTCTCCATTGCTTCAAGGCGAAGATAATCGCAGCTAACTCCAGATCATGAGTCGGATAATTCTTCTCATGCGGTCTTAGTTGCCTAGACCCCTAAGCGATCACTTTCCCTTCTTACATTAAGATACAACCAAGCCCACGATGTGAAGCATCGTTGTAGACATCATACTCAACACCTGCTCTAGGCAAAGCAAAAATGGGAGCAGTAGTCAACCTCTCTTTCAACTCCTGAAAGTTTGCCTCGCACTGCTCAGTCCACTTGAAGTTCACATTCTTCTTGGTCAGACCAGTCAGCGGCACGACTATCTGAGTATAGCCCTGAATGAACCTCCTGTAGTATCCAGTTAACCAAAGAAAACTCCTGATTTCCTTCACTGTAGTAGGCCTTACCCAATCTTTCACCGCCTCTATCTTCTGCGGATCAGTTGCCACTCCCTCCTTAGAAAGGATGTGACCCAGGAATGTCACCTCAAATATCTAGAAATCGCACTTGGATAACTTGGCATACAACCCATGCTCCTGAAGCTTCCTCAAAACTGCTGTCAGATGCTCTGTGTGCTCCTCCTCCGACTTGGAGTACACAAGAATATCGTCGATAAACACCACGACGAAAGAATCAATAAATGGCCTTAGAACTCTGTTCATCATATCCATGAAAATTGCAGGTGCATTCGTCACTCCAAACGGCATAACTAAGAATTCGTAATGCCCATATCGAGTTTTGAACGCAGTCTTATGCACATATTCATTCTTCAATCGAACTTGATGGTTTCCTGATCGAAGATCTATTTTGGAGAAAATAGCCGCTCCTTGTAGATGATCGAACAAGTAATCAATTCGTAGAATCAGATATTTGTTCTGAACAGTGACCTTATTCAGCTCTCGGTAATCGATGCACATCCTCATCAAACCATCCTTCTTCTTTACTAACAGCACTGGTGCTCCCCAAGGTGATGCACTCGGTTGAATAAAGCCTCTCTCCAACAGTTCCTCAATCTGTCGTTTGATCTCATCCTGCTCCATAGGCGCCATCTTATACGGTTCCTTGGAAATGGGTGCACTCCCTGGAAGAATAGTGATGCTGAACTCCACATCACGAAGCGGGGGTAACCCAGGTAAATCTTCCAAGAATACAGTCGGGTAATCCCGAACCACTAGAATTTGCTGCACCTCTACATGAATCCCCTTCTTCTTGCTGATAGTAGTCACCAAATCTGAACATCTCCTCTTCCCTTGGAAAGTGACTTCAGGATCACCTGGAGCCTTCACTGTTACTTCCTTGGTTTTGCACTTGATGTTCAAACTATACACCGACATCCAATCAATGCCAATGATAACATCGACTCCCAAGACATTCAGCTCGATCAGATCAATCCCAAAAATTCTATCTCCAATAATGATCTCGCAGTCCTCATAGTACCGATCAGTGGTTAAAGTCTACCTTGACGGAGTAGCTACTGCTAAAACCTTGCTTCGAAATACCTTTGGTTCAACTCTCAAAACTTTAGCAAATTTAGGTGATATAAAGGTATGAGAGGATACAGTGTCGAACAAAACAACAGCTTTCTGTAACACCCCGAATTCCAAAATACAACTGAATTCGAGTTCCACAGGATCTTTACACTTCTTTCGTACAATTTTACAAGGAAATAAAACTTTTCTTTCATCAGAGTTACATCACATCTTTACATTTATCACAGCAGAAGAAATATTACAATAGATTACATGAAATAATATTTAAGATAGTCTCGCGCAGCATGTATACTTCAATTGAGTCAAGATCTTTACCTTGCATGTAAAACTGTGGGCGCGTCAGTTCATTCAACTGACGAAATATCATACACGGCCATCCTCTCTATGCCGGAAACAATATAACGATTCTCATTTCTTAACAAACCACAAACTTGTCACAATCAAAATTAAGGGACTATCCTATTGATGTCGTGTTGTGAATGTGCACTTAGTCCTTAATGCTGTTGTTATGTTATATGACACTAATGCGCACTTGTTCGGATTCTATGCATCCCATACTACATAGGTCCAAGGGCAAGCCCTTAATCGTACTTCATCTTATAGGGTTCAATCTATCGCCATGACTTAAACTACTACGGTAACTACGGTAAGTATCCTAGATGTTCTATGATCTACGAGCCCATGTCCAGGCAGTCTGGAGGGAAATCCCACGCACTGACATGACACATCAAGCAGGCAGACTATGGCCAATTCAACATCTGCCATGGAACAATGGCACCACCCGCAGTCACCAAACACCCCACAAGTGTCGCCACCGGGACGATAATTCTGGAGTAGTGCCCACGCCATGTCATGACGCATCAAGCAGGCAGTCTATGAATCACTCTCACACTGCCAATACGATGGCCCTCATACTTGTGTTTTTCTCTTACTTTCATCACATCTTCATTATGTATCTATTCCTTAGTTAAAAGAATCATGAACAAAATCAATTCTCTAGAGTTAACCTTTCCACTATACCGGTTTTAACCATTTATTCAACATGACCCAAATCTTGGGCTTTTCATTTCAAATTTCATTTCAATTCATTTCTTTTCAATGCCGGTATGGGGCTTAGCTACCCTCTAGTTTTCAATTTCAATTCACAATTACACATGAATTGAGCCTTTCAAACTCATAAGTTCATTTTTCATGGTTAAAATTGTTTTCCCTTTTCATGCTCATCGTATTCATATTCATAAAAACATTTCATAATTCAACAGGATATTTCACTTCACTTCATACACAATTTAGTGCAAAAGATAAATAAAGTTCACTTTTTCTAATTTTTCATATTCAATCTTCATTCTTTCCATTATCAAATCTCTTTTCAAACTCTTTCAAACAGTATGTTTATTTTTATCATGAGGCAAATTTAAGAATCTGAGATGTAAAAAATAGTCTGGACAGTCGACTCTCAAAACATAGCCGGTCGACTGTTCAGCAGAAGATTATGAAGTACTCAAGAAAATGGTTGAGATAGTCGACTGCTAAACATGATCAGTCGGCTGTTCTGAAAAGATTTAAAACTCAAAAGGATCAGGGCAGTCGATTGTTAGCATGACCAGTCGGCTGTTCTGCAGTGTTTTAAACTCGAAAATACAAAGTACGGGGCAGTCGACTGTTTAACGTATACGGTCGACTATTCTGCGATAATTTCAACTCGAAGAATTAAATGTTCAGGACAGTCGACTCTCTACGCCTATTCGGTCGACTGATCAACAACAAAAATCAAAAATTTGAAATCATTTCTTCTTTCTTTTCGATTAACACACAAAATTTGGTTTAGAAATACATTATGTTCATTTCTCGAGACTAACATACACTTTATTTAACGACCATCACAACAATGCATAGTTTACTAAATAATCTTAATAATAAAGAGATTTTTATGATTAATATTTTCCACATAAACACGAGTTCTAAAAACAATACTTTTCCCATAACCACAATTTTTTCACAGAGATGAACACTTATTTTAGCATGCTAGATTAAAATCAACATAGCATAACATCAATCATAACATTCAGTCAAATTCACTCATTCGTTTCATGCAATTTCACGCGTGTTCCATAATCATAGTATTAACAAAGAGCAATGTTTTCACTTGTTTATTCTTGCATAATTAGCACAAAAACTTAGCATGATATCTAAATTAGAAGTCATGAGAAACACCCACCTTTTTGAAGAAAACGAATAGAAAGCTCCTAGAAATCTGCACGAATAGATCCTTCTCCTCCTAGGTGTAGCAAAACTGAGCCTCTCCTAGTGCAGTTCCGGTCTTCTTTTGGATGAGCACCCACACACAAGAATCTCCTCAATCTTTTTCTCCCCAAAACTCTCAATCTTTTCTCACTCTAATTGTTTTCTCTCTTTAGTCAGTTTTCTAATGTACTAAAATGGGAAGAACTAGGGTATTTACACATAATTTTGGGTGGATTGAATGGCTAGGATTAGATCAACTAGTTAGGGATTGAAGGCTAGGATGAGTTTGGAAGTTGCCATAACCACCCATGACTTGAGAAACCACCTTACCACTACTCCCATCTCTCCCTCTCTCTTGATCCAATCCAGCCTACTCCAATGAGGCACGTGCTAGTGCAATGCACGTGTCTCCAAGGCACCCCTAGCTCCTAATTGTACATGTTTAATTATTTAATGGTCCAAAAGTTAGTCTACACTACAAATCACCATAATTAAAAGAGAATTAAACTAAATGGGTTTACTATTGGGCCAAAAGATCATGGGCTCAAGGAAATTAATTAAATTAATTACAATGGGCTAGAATTAGGCCTAGGATTTTATTTAGGCTTTTTAAAAAAAATAACCCTTGTAGGAAGCAAGGAGAATAATCAATATATTAGGCTATGAAGAAAATATTTGACTCTAGAAAAGCATATGAAATTATACATGCGAAATATGTACAATCTCAACTCTTATAAGATAAAATAAAATAAAAATCAGGATATTACACTTTCTTTCCATTCAAATAAAGTTCTCCTGTTACATAACACACACTCGTTACATAACAGTTCACTAAATAAAGCAGGAAAAGAGAACAACAGAAAATACTCCTAAACATCCTCCCTCATACCAGTGATGACGTGATCCACTTCATCAGTGTCAGCTTCAGTTAAGGCAAATACTCATCCCTGTTGGTACGACTTCTTCCCGGCCTGCTGAGTTGGTCCGCTACGGATGACATCCTGCAATTTTGGGCAATGAGACTTGTAGTGGCCTATCTCTCCACAGCTGAAACAAGTCACAGGAGGTCTCACCCAAGTATTCCCGGGTCTTCCCGCCACATGAACAGCATTCACACCCGTAGGCTTGAATCTTTGAGCCGGTGGCTGTCCCATGACATTTCCAGCAACTGCGGGCCTCTTCCCCACATTCCAGTTGTTCTTATGATACTGAACAGTGTGGAACTGCTCCATGTTCGCCTCAGTGGCTACAGCTCGTTTGACCAGCTTGTCAAACCTCCTGATACCGAGGGGTATCATCCGTGATCTCAGACTTGGCCTTAAACCATGCTCGAATTTCCAATCTTTCTTCGCCTCGTCCATCACCAATTCGGGGGCATGCCTTGAGAGCTAAGTGAATCTTGTCTCATACTCCCTAACCGACATGTCGCCCTGCTGCAGCGCCAGAAACTCCATGGCATTCTTGTCCTAGACGTCTGATGGAAAATAATGACTGTAGAACTCCTCCAAGAATTCCTTCCAGCCAAGAACAATATCTCCTATCGTCCACTTCATCGAACGCCACCACACAGCCGCATCCTTCTCGAACTGCAGTGCAGCCAACTTCACCTTGCTACCCTCCGGAGTCTCCAAGACTTCAAAGATAGTCTTTACCTGTCGGATCCAATTGTCAGCCGCGTCAGGGTCTGACTTCCCCTCAAATATGGATGGTTTCATCTGCTTGAATGATTCCACGAGTTTGAATGCTTCGGGTACTGGATTCACAGGCACCCTCCCTTGGTTCTGATTCATGGCAACGATATAGAGTGTCTGATAGACCCTCGCTAACTCCGTTTTCAAGTCCAGACCTTCTCTGCTTCTAGCTCTTCTTCCAGCCATATTCTGATGCAAAAGATCCATTAAATTCAAACTAGAAAACACAAATTTAAATCAACTCTTCATTTCATTGAATTTCAAACTTTGTACAATCGAATTTAAAGCATTTCTAATGAAAGTAGTAAGAAGACACAACATTCTAGTTCCTACGGTTCCTCTTGGCTTCTCGAAGCTCTTCCTGTAGTTCCGCCACTTCTTCCTTCAGTACATCGTACATGTTTTTCCTCTTCTCTAGTTCCCAAACACGATGACTGAGAGTTGCGATGCTCTCCTTGCACTTTGCACACTATGCCTGCAGCAGCTCCGCTCTCTCTCTCTCTGAGTTTCTACCTGCTTCTAAAGAGACACAATGAAACTACTCGGAACTAGTTCTTCCTCGTCAGAGGAATCATCAGATGAATTCGGAGGTGGAGTGATATCTCGGGACTCAGGCCATTTCTCTTCGAATTCTTCAGGATCTTCTTCGTTTGAATCAGCTTGCCCGGGGTAGTAGTCCTCCTCAACTATGTGCCAGTCATCACCTCCAGCTGGGTTGAAGTGGTCCGCCATCTTAGAGAAAGGAGAAGAAGAAGCATAATGTAGCGCCCCAAATTCCTAACATAGGAACTCGTGACACTTTTTCAGGATCTTCCTTCAAATGAGTCACAACACACAAAAATCACAAAAAATTAAAAACTTTTATTACATCAAATTGTTATTACAATGTCCAATGATTACAACAATTACAAATAATTGTTACAATAGGAATGTACAATAAAATTTGGACAGTAACTTTCACTTGATGCTTTTCCCTTGCTAGAGCTTTTCCTGTGCTCCCAAATCACCGGTCCTGCACTAACAACTGTGGGCACGTCAGTTGATTACAATTGACGAAATACTATACCCGGCCATCTTCTCTACGCCATAGTATAGCGATTCCAACCTCGACAAACACAAATAATATTTGATGTAAAGAAAAAGGTGATGTCAAACAAGTATCGGTGTATGCCATGACCTAATCTAATGCAAACTATGCACTCATGCTCCTAAAACTAATACACGCTTGGTTGAAAGATATGCATCCCATATGACACACCCCCCAACCAAACGATGTTCTTCAATTTAATGGGGCTCGATCCCCCGTTATGTAAAACCTGACCTTGTGCTCTCTCCTGTTTCTAATTCCAGTGATGGTGATGCTGCAGGCCCCTGGTGGAAACCAGTCACTGCTGTCAATAGTGGTGTCCAGGTCTATTAGTTTTATCCACTATGTCCGGTATCTCAGTCGCAGCTTCCGTCGTCCCGACTGTATTCAAAAGTATGTTGTTGCATCTACGTCTCCCCGAACCTCACCAAAAGCTGATATATAGGCACAAGGGCTCCATTACCGAGGGATTAGAGCAACTCCTGATAGAGTCTAGCTCCCCGGGACATTGTCTAATCTGCCTGTCCGCATTGATCGACAAAGAACCTGACGGATATAAGGTTTCTCCAACTCCGCTAAACTCGTCCTTACACTAGAACAGAACTTGCAGTCGAGACGACGTCAATGCTCCAAACCTCCTCAAAGGTTGTTACGGACATAAAGGCATTTCTGCCGAGACAACGAAGCCCCCACAGAGTCTTTTCGACTCTATCTATGGGTAGCTCGGGGTCCCTGTCCGCATTAAAGAACTTAAGATTTGGTCGGGTGTGATGACGCCATGCGTCCCCCTGACAGGAGAACACCCTCACTAGTGCTTGTCCTCACATTCAACCAAGACGCGATCTAATCCTACCAAAATTATCAAGCTCCCCCACTCCCAGATTAAAAATGAGGTTAAATTCAAGATTTGCTTCATAGACCAAACTCTAGAACCATCACTCTAGTCAATCTCTGATTTCTCTTCCATTTTCCCATATTATCCGTCCCCGAGTTAGGCGATAAATCCACTATTTCCAAATCCCTAACTCAACAAACAACTTGCATTGCTATGAACCACTAGTTCAAATCCATTAGTAGACTCTCCTCAATTTGTTACCTTTATCAATAAGGGACCTTAATCATTCCACACTAGGACTTATCTAGCTCTCTAGTTCGGTCCAAAGGTTGACCCGCCTTGGCACGAACCCATGGCAAATCGTTCCCATCGATTGTCGCAACCACATCGACGCTTGGAGTTTGATCGCATTCTTGGCCCGACCAACAAAATAGCTTTCTGCTAAAACTTAACGCTCCATGGTCCTTGATAGGTGGTAGCTCCGAACACAACCCATGGAATCCATCCATGTATAACAAGTACGTCGGTGCACGGGTCGTCTCCTCCAATGCGTTCAATGTGATAAACAACTCATCTACATTGGTCAACAAGACTCAATCTCATAGGGTCTCAACTCAACTGATGTATCCCAACAAGGTACACTCCACTAGGAGTAAGTTCTAACCCACAAATACCCAAAAAGGGGTTCTTAGGGTCCTAAAACAACAATTTAAATTACCAAACAGCAAGCATACACTTGGCATTTATGCCAAAACGGAGTCACTCCCGGTCCTGTTTCCTTGAGGAATCGCGATCGGGCACTCCCCATGCTTCTACTCAAGGTAGACAGCAAGTATAACACGTGATGGGCATGAATATCATCCCAAAGTGGTCTACAACCACACCCCAACATCCTATACAATTTCACCTTGAAACAAAGAACAACGTTGGTCCATTCGGGGTCTACAAGCAACTATGAGCTACTCCCTTGCAAGAAACTTAGATCACCTAAGTCCTAAATCATCCTTACACTTATAAAAGGTTTCTTGACCTCAAACAATAACTCTAAGCTAGTAAGATACAAGTCCAAACTTGTTTTTATGAACTTGGTGCAAACCAACGAGCTCCATAATTCACTGTGTTATGTCCTCACTTACAAAAATCATATAAAATCAAATACTTGTCCAAATCAGAATTTATTTACTATTCCAGAAAGGTCTAAGTGTCTACTACATGTCCCTAATTATGTGTCTCTTCAGATAAGGTCGTTTAGACACTGTTATGGGTCCATCTTTAACAAGTATACAGATCTCAGAACAAAAACATCATGTCGACACAGTCATGGGGTAAAATCTAATTAAAATATCATATGGTGTCAGATCATCATGAAATTTTAGAATGTATTTCCTGACACATGATTTTACAACATACTCAAAAATCAAGGGATTCCATCAAGTAAATCTCCAAATATACCTCTTTGATTATCATAAAAAAACAGAGCAGAATCAACAGTAGTTTTGCACACTAAAATATCTAGTTTATTTTGCATGATTTAATTGACATAGCTACAGTGGTCCAAATCTAATTAAATTTGAAATGTACATCTTAGATACATCTAAAAACAACATACTAAAATTTCAGATCAATCCCATAAACATGCAGTGAGATCCAAGTCCTTCTTTCCACAACAGTAACTATCAAAAATGCTTCTTTCTATTTTGACCAGCGTGCATGTTTGTATTTTATTTAAATAGCAAAACAAATTCCTAAAAATCCAGAAAAATTACTGAAGGTGTACGTCACCTATAGGATGATCCTATAAAAATTTCAGATCAAAATACCAAGTATAGTTCATTCAATGAGCTACGGACTAACAGCAAAAATTCTGTCTTTTAACAACATTTTCTGGTTTTGACTACTTAACACAAACAAGTGGTCTACGTTCATTCCTATAGCATGCATGTCACTTTTTCAGTCATCAATCATCATTTCAAACATCCAAGAATCAACAAACAAAAGATTGGAAACACCCACCTTGTTGGTAGTTTGTTCTTGCTTGAGGAAGACCTCCTTCTTGATTCTTCTTGATCCTAGCTTCCTCTCCTTTGCATGGGCTCCTAGTTCTCCTTCTTCTTGGCTATCCTTCTTCTTGGATTTCCTTCTTCTTCTCTCCACAAATCAGTAGCTAAGAGTTAAATGAATGGAGTTTTGGAGGTATAGGAAGAGAACAAGAGTAGTAGGAGTTTTGTAAGAGAATGGAGGAGTGTGGGGGTTTATAACAATAATGAGAAGAGTGGGAGACAAGCTTGGGTTGATTTAGAGCATGGGAAAGATGAGAATTGTTTCATCATGTAAGAGGTTGGCTCGATTGGGACGTGATGTGATGGGGGGGACTTAGGGGTTATCATGATGTTTTTATTCCAACACCAAGAAACCCTAAACCTAGCTCCCATTTTCCCTCCTTCTTCATGCATAGGCCGGCCATACCCTATGGGCTTGACCCATTTGATTTTGTTCAAGTGTAGCTTAGTACAACTTTTTTCATTTGGGTTCACAAGTCCAACTCAAAATATGTACATATATACATATATATACCAATATGTATATTCGCATGTACGATGTAGGCTATTAGTGAGAAAAATAATTGCCTTAGCCAAAAATATACAATTGTTATAACTAGTAGCACTCGATTTGTTTACAAGACACATTCATCAAAAATCAAGGTTGTTACACATAAATCATAAAGCAACACAAATGTAAGTGACTTACATTTAAATCTCTAGACTCAACATACGCTCTAATGTCCATTCTAGGGTGTCGTTCCTTATAAATTTGTACTATTTGGAAGTGTGGCTCTGATACCACTCTGTAACACTCCGAATTCCAAAACAGACTGAATTCGAAGTTCCACATGATCTATACACTTCTCTTCGTGCCATTTTACAAGGAATAAAAAACTTTTGTTACATCAGAGTTACATTTACATTACACTTATACTGCGGAAGCAATTTACAATAATTACATAAATAAAAATATACAACACTTGAATCAATCTTTAAGCAGCATGCATACTTTAATCTTGCCATTCACTTTATCATGCATAAAAACTGTGGGCACGTTAGTTGCTTACAATGGACGAAATATTATACACGACCATCCTTGCTATGCTGAATAGTATAACGATTTTCAATACTTAAACAAACCACAAACTTGATCACAGACAAAGCTACAGAGGGACTATCCTATTGATGTCGTGTTGTGCGGTGCTATTAGTCCTTAATGCAGTTGTTTATATTATATGACAATAATGCGCACTTGTTCAGAGTCTATGCAGCCCAGACTACATAGGTCCGAGGGCAATTCCTTAACCGTTCTTTATCTTGTAGGGTTCGTTCCCTCACCATGTCTTAATCTACTACGGTAACTACGATAAGTATCCTAGGTGTTCTATGAGTTACGAGCCCACGTCTAGGCGCCCTAGAGAGAACCCCACGCACTGACACATGACTCATCATGCAGGCATCCTGTAGTCAATTCACCTCCTACCATAGATATGGCACCACCCGTAGTCATTAGACCACCCCATAAGCATCGCCACCGGGACGGTACTCTCGAGTAGTGTCCACGCTCTAATCATGACACATCATGAGGATATCCTGTGAACACTCTCATGCCGCCAATCCAATGGCCCTCATACTCATTTTTTCTCTTACGTTCATCACATCTCCACTATGTATTAATCCTTATGTATAAATGAAAATCAATATTCCAGAATCTAGCATTACCCCTACATCGGTCTTTCCAATATCAGTCATTATCAACGACCCAAACTTGGTCAAAATATCATAATTCTCTTTTCAACATTTTCCTTGTCGATGTAAGGTCTTAACTAAAATTGTAGTCTAAGTCCTCTTCTCATGTTCATAGAAGATAGTATACTTGTTCACAAAATTTTACATTTCATCAAGTTTTCTTTTTCAGCACGTTTCCATGCACAACTTGCATTTTCTTTAACCAATTGCTCATTTAATTCTACTCAATAATTATAAGTGAAAAATCTCAATTTGATCTCTTTTCAATATTTTTTTTTAATTTGTTTTGAAATCATAAAAGAATCAAGTCCAATACTTTTCATACATTTTATTCTAACTTTTTACTCTTATTTCTCATTTAAAAGTGCAAACATTAGAAAAATAGTTTTTGTGAAGTCCATGCACTTTCAGAAAATTTCCTAAGATTTTCTTTAATTTTTTTATCATATTTAAAACCCCCAAAAAAATCAATTGCACTAAAAAAATCGGATTTTTCTTTAAAAAGTGGCCTCAGCCGGTTTCGAACCCACACACAAAGGCCCTAAGGTGACCATTCACCGCACTAACCCCCACGCACTAACCAGATGGACATAGTGCCCAACTGTTTAAAGGAGGGACTTAATTATGGTTAAGATCTGTTCTTGGGATTAGTGGAAAATCGAATTTTGAAAAATAAAAGGCTCTGCCGAGACTCAAACCCACACACAAAGAGTGCCGCCGAGCTACAGTAGAGCGCTAATGGCGCCCCCCTCTAACCAGTATGACCTTAGGGGTTAACTGATATGAGAGTGGGTTAAATTAGGTTTGTTTCGAATCTCTGTTTATCAAAATTATTTTGTTTTTCAAAAGCTCTTAACTTAGTTTCTCTTCCACATAAAGTCATAAAAATTTCCAGAATACCGAGTTTATATATAATTAACAAAGCAGTGTATTAAAAACATTTTTTTGACATTAAAACATGAATTTCTCATTCTAATTTGTGTTCTACACCTACAATTGCAATAATTCAATTTAGCAAACTCTACCAAATTTTGCATTACAACTACATTAAAAGAATATTAATTCTTGCTTTTCTTCCTCTTTTATCCATAATACCCAATGTCATGGTCTCATTCATTAAACTAGTGTCACAATAGTTTAATAAGCACAGATTCAATATTTTCAACTACTAATCATTCACAATCATATTCTACAATTAGCATGGTTCCAAATTTCATATTTTCATAGTAATAAAGCAATTCTACTACAATAAACATGATTTATAGCAAATAGCATGCAATTCATTAAGCACTTATTTAATCATCTACCAAGTCCTTTTTAGAGCCAACACATGGTTATCTTATTAGTTTCTTTAGCATTCTCATTAATCACAAACCCCTAGCATGGTGTATAGATTAGAAGTAGAGAAAACCACCCACATATTTGAAGAAAAACAACTACAAAACTCCTAGAATCTTCTTGAACACACGGGTGGTCCTTCTCCTCCTAGTTTGTGCCACCACGAACGCCTTCTCCTCCTTGCACTAGTGAAACCCGAGCCTCTCTTCCTCTAGATGAATGGCCGGCCTCGTATGGTGATGAACACACACAACTAGAACTCTTCTCAATCTTTTTCTAACTTTCACTCAATCTTTTTACTCACTTTTGTGTTTTCTTTCTTTCTTTTCTTTACAAAAATTTTAGTGTACTACATGAACAAAGGAGGGGGGGGGGGGGGTATTTATACTAATTTTTGAGTGAAATGGAGGGCTAGGATTTATCTAGATGGTTGAAGATAAATGGCTAGGATGCATTGGGAAGTTGTAGCAACCACCCATGAACAAGTAACTACCTATCCACTAAGCCAACTCCCCCCATCCTCTCTCCCATTTTCGGCCTACACTATGCATGGCTTAAGACACGTGCTAGTGCAATGCACGTGTCAAATATAGCACCTCTAGTTACTAGTTGTACATGATTAATTAATTAATTGTCTACAGAGTTGATCTACACTACAAGTCATGTTAATTAAAACAGAAATAAACTAGTGGGTTTTCAAATTAGTGGGCTTAGAATCCCATTGGCTAATTAAAATAGTTAAATAATTAGGGTGGGCTTAAAATACACAATTAGGTTTTAGAATTTAATTAGGCTTTCAAAATAAAAGGAGAGAGATAGAAAAATATTTGTTCATGTTACAAAAATAAATAATTTTCTAGAAAAATGCACATGAATTACGTGCAAAACACATAAAATTCAACAAACCCTTCATCTAATTATAAATAAAGAATTAGGATGTTACAGGTGCAGTACTGTCTTGCTATCCAGAACTAGAATTTTCATTATCTTAGTCTATTTTGAGTCATTCATCATCCGTTCGTGTCTTTTATTCAACTTGTGCTTGTCCCTTTTCATCTTACCATATTTCTTGACTTGTTTGTGCACGTCTGTGCTTTCTTGAATAATAATAACAAGAAACTAAGCCGGGGTTAAAAAGAAAGATCTAATAGTGGAAAATACAGAAACTTGTACTTGGAAGAGGATCCACAGATCCTACTTGGTACTTGGAATTTGATACTTGGTTATTTGGAGCTTGACACATGATTACTTGACACTTGCACACTTGACTCGTAATACTTGATACTTGGAGCTTGTCTCTGAGTAAACTGTCCTCTATGATCCACTATGAAATCTAAAACGTAAATTGTATGAATGTAGCAATTATATGGTAAAATTTGGGATGTATGAAGTGCTACCCAGATAGGATTAGATACAAGACTTGAAAACAACATGCCCACTGACACTTGCTACTTGCTACTTGTACATGATACTTGACACTTGTTACTTGTTACTCGTCTACATAATACTTGACACATGTTACTTGTTACTCGTTTACATGATACTTGATACTTGTTACATGCCACTTGCACCCGTTTATCTTGCCATGTTATTTGTACCTGTTCTTATCTTAAAATTAGTAGTTGTATTTTGCTGTTACATCTTCCATGCTATACTTGCTCCGCTGTTACTCTATTCTTGTTTATCTTTTCTGTACTTGTCGCCTGCACTACAAGCGGACCATAACTTGCATTGACGGACATTTTGTTTCTCTTTCATTTTTCCTGCAATTTGTTAAATTACAGATTATGGTGATCAGCTACTCGATGGAGTAGGTGATCAAAGATTCTAGTTGGCTGCAGTTCTTGCTACATTTATTTGTTCTTGTTGCTTATCTTAAATAATTGTTACTTGTTACATGGATATTTGTATTGGGTTTTTGTCCCAGACTTGTGTTTTGTTCCAGACATGATTATTTGAAATTCAGTATTCTTGCTTCTTGTTTCAAGTAATCTTATTGACTATATTGATTCAGTTATGCATGCGTGGTTGACTATTTCTGTTGTTCATACCTGTGCTTGTTGTAAAGATCCTGACAGCTTATGAATGGTGAAAGTCATTCGCTGGAGTTAGTCACGTATCCGTATTCCATATCTCCTTTTTGGAAAGCAGAGCGTGATAAGATTTTTATTGGTATCAGAGCCCCAGATTGGCTAATGTATTAGTTCGACTAATATATTAGATAAGTTTGGGCTCGATCAAGGTTTGGCTCAACAATGTACAGACCATGCAATAACATGAATGAATTATAATCAACTCTGATCTGGATGCAAACTATTTTTGATTTTGTGCAGACCATGGCTTGCTGAGGTTCCACTTCCCATCCTCAGGAAGAACAACCCGGGCTTGAGGCCATTACGAATGTGTTAGAACGGTTGATGAACATGCAGCAAAACCACAATGACCTTGTGATTGCTGCTTTGGAAGCTGCCTGGGTTCTGAATCCTATTGTGCCTATACAGGCAGCTCTTCCTCCTCGTTTGGGTATAGTTACAGATTTCATGAGGCTGCATCCTGACAGATTCTCGGGCACTGAGACGTCTTTAGAGGCCGAACAGTGGCTAATCAGGACAGAGTAGTTGCTTTTGGCAGTGCGAGTTGCCGATGCTGATCGAGTGGATATGGTGACCATCCATCTGGTAGACCTGGCCCACATATGGTGAATGACCAAGTCCGAAAGGTTGGTGCGGCCTATTGCTTGGGCCACGTTCACTAGGAGCTTCTTGGAGAAGTTCTTCCCTAGCTGTTATTGCTAGGCCTTCTGGTGGGCCCATTCGGAGGCCTTTCCTAGCCCATCCGGTCAGGGCTGCTCCTTACTCTCCTGCTGGTCCTTCGAGGGTTAGTTTTTGTGACTTTTACCGACTTGCTGGACATGTGCGCAGGGACTGCAGGCATGCCAATCGCTGCTGTTTTGGTTGTGGTGCTGCTATCCACACATTGCGGGATTGTCCACAGCAGAGGACGGCTCTTCCAGCCAGGGGTCTAGTTTAGCAGGTAGCCCCAGCTCGTGGTCCAGTCAGGCCACCGCTTCCCCCTCAGCGCCAGATTGTCGGTCAGAGGACTGCGGTTCCCAGGAAAGGTCAGGCTTACAACTTGACTGCTGCAGATGTTGTGACAGCATAGGGTGTTTTTGCAGGTATATTTTGCATTTTGTTGCTTTTTCATTCCTTTGCTTCTTTCATTTATCTTGCACTGTTCATTCATGCTATCATTCTGCACTGTTATTTTCTCACCCCTTGATCATCGATTCCTTTTTCCCTTGCCTTTTTGACTCTATCTTAGGTGTTTTCCTTGTTTTCTCCTTCCCTGCTCATGTTCTCTTTGATTCCGGAGCAACCCATTCCTTCGTCTCTTCCTGCTTTGTGGCTCGGCATCAGTTGGAGTGCCGCGTCATGTCAGAGGCTTAGAACATCGTCACAGGTGGCGGTGTTGTCGTTTGTTTCTGGGAGTGCAAACAGGGTCCCGTGGTTATTGGTGTCGCAGATTTCAAGGTTGACCTGATTGTAATTGGGAATTCAGGATTCGACATCTTTCTCGGTATGGATTGGTAGGGTGATTCCCACGCCATCATTGATTACAGTACGAAGAAAGTTGTATTCCGAATTCCAGGTCGCACAGAGTTTCAGTTCCATGCCGGGGAGATGCCCTTAGGCCGAGCTGAGACTGCAATTGATCAGAAAACTTGTGCGATGGAATTGCATTCAGGCTATGAGGCTGCACCTCTAATAGTACTGGAATTCCTGGATGTGTTTCCAAAGGAGTTGTCTGGCTTACCCCCTGATAGGGACGTGGAGTTCGGTATTGAAGTTCAGTCTGGTACGACGCCGATATCGAAGAGTCCTTACAGGATGGCACCGGTTGAGCTAGCAGAGCTGAAGGTGCAGATTCAGGGTTTGTTAGATTTGAGGTTCATCAGGCCTAGTATTTCACCATGGGGTGCTCCAGTTCTTTTTGTCAGCAAGAAGGATGGTAGCCGTCGACTGTGCATCGATTATCGAAAACTGAACAGTGTTACTATGAAGAACTGGTATCCGCTGCCTAGGATCGATGACTTATTTGATCAGTTGGGCGGAGCAGCTATTTTCTCGAAGTTGGATCTTCGTTCAGGGTACCATCAGGTCAAGGTGAAGGTGACTGATGTGTAGAAGACTGCATTCAGGACTAGATATGGGCACTATGAGTATCTTGTGATGCCGTTCGGAGTCACGAATGCGCCGGCTGTGTTCATGAGTCTGATGAACAGGGTCTTTTCCCCGTTCCTGGACAGATTTGTGGTGGTGTTCATTGATGACATTTGGTGTATTCTCGGAAGCAGGAGGTTCATGCTGAGCATCTTATGTTGGTTCTGTAGACTTTGAGGAAGAATCAGCTCTATGCAAAACTTAGCAAGTGTGAGTTTTGGCTCGACAGAGTTACCTTCTTGGGGAACATTACCTCGAACAGTGGTATTTCTGTGGATCCGTCCAAGGTTGCAGCTCTTAGAGATTGGCTAGTTCCTACGTCAGTTTCAGAGGTGAGAAGTTTTCCTGGTCTTGCTCACTATTATCGGAAATTCGTCCAAGATAGCAGGGCCTTTGACAAAGCTGACAGGAAAGGATCAGAAGTTCTATTGGTCTGAGGCTTGCAGTGAGGCTTTTGCTGAGTTGAAAAGCAGGTTGATGTCAGCGCCAATGTTGACTATTCCAGATGGTTCAGGCGGATTTGTGGTTCACTATGACGCTTCTGGTAGGGGTCTTAGGACAGTTCTGATGCAGAAGGGCCGTGTTGTTGCTTATGCATCGAAGCAGTTGAGGCCACATGAGAGAAACTATCCGACTCATGATTTGGAGTTAGCGGCAGTGATCTTCGCTTTGACGCTGTGGAGACATTATTTACTTCGAGACCGAGTGGAGATCTTAACTGACCACAAAAGTCTAAAGTATGTCTTCACCCAAAAGAAATTGAACATGAGACAGAGACGTTGGTGGGAGCTTATGGCCGATTATGATATCAGTTTGCAATACCATCCTGGTAGAGTGAACTTGGTGTCAGATCCTTTGAGCAGAAGACCGGCAGCTATGTTCCTAACTCAGCAGAGTGATATGGTTAAGCAGATGCAGAGGTTGGAGTTGGATGTGTTGTTGCCGTGTTCTGATCGTAGTTGTTTGATGCTTCAGCTTCAGCCGTCTCTTGTTCAGCAGATTAAAGAGGCTCAGGTGGTGATGAGCACTTGCAAGGTTTTAGAGTAGAGGTTGAGGCTGGTTCCAGAACGGATATGGTTATTCATGCTGATGGATTACTTCGTTTTGGGTCCAGGTTGTGTGTTCCAAAGGGTGAAGTTCATCAGAGATTGCTTGAGGAAGCCCACCAGTCATCGTATTCTATTCATCCTGGAGGTACTAAGATGTACCGAGACTTGAAGCTTCATTTCTAGTGGCATGGAATGAAGAGGGCTGTGGCTCGGTTTGTGTCTCAGTGTTTGATCTACCAGCTGGTGAAGGCAGAGCATCAGAGAACCGCCGGACTTCTTCAACTACTTCCCATTCCGGAGTGGAAGATGGAACACATCACTATGGATTTTGTGACCGCTTTGCCGAGGAGTCCTAAGGGTCACAATGTAATGAACCCAATAATATTCACATTTAGGAGCAATAATCTTAATGCAATTGGACATTTAAATGCTTTATATGTGGTATTTTACTCTTCTTTTCTCTTTTCCATAGGAAACAGCCTAAAAACAGCTAAACGAAGCAGATTCAGGATTTTGAGGATGATACACAGAAACTGCAGAGCATAAGTCGACTGGTTCTTCAAACAGGCAACTGGACAGAGAGGTTGAGTTTCCGAAACTGCTCAATACAGTCAACTTACTCCAAAGACAGTCGACTTGACTGATGAATTATGAATCTACAGATGTCTCGGCACAGTCGACTGATTACAAAACTAGTCGACAGGTATTCAGCAGAGTTAGAAGATAAGAACAGTTGAAGATTCATCCTCATCCAAATCCGAAGCAAGATTAAGTTATCCAAACCCAGGTTGTCTGCGAATAACAACTCTTCATTAATCAAGTTAGAGAACCAGGATTGGCAAGTGAGAAGATCGACTCAGATCTATATCCGATGTGTAAAGAGATAGAATTGAAATCTGCAGATGTGGGCAAAAGAAATTATAAAAAGGCTGGAATAAGGAGTTGAGAGTATCCCTTAATCTCTGAATCATCAATCATCAACCAGCGAGCATTATTCTACCAGCATCGAAGAAGGAAGGAGATCAAGTGCACTGAAGGTAACGATCCAGTCGACTTAGTGACAGCAAGTCGACTTCTTGGGCTGAACATCACCAGTGTTATTTCTTCTCTTTCTAGTTTTTATTTTAATCATGTATTCGAAACTGTTAGTCAATAAAAGTCTTATTATGTGGAACTAATTTCATAGTTGGGTAGATCGAAACCGTAGTCATGTAATGCTTATATTCTTCTCAACGCTACTCTATTACTTATTGATTAAACCTGATTGTATTGGTATAGATTTATAATATGAATCAAACTTGTTCAGAAGTTCTTAGAGCAGTCGACTGAGAGTGACAGCAAGTCGACAGACATACAGATCCTGAGATTATCAAGTTTGCATATTATAAAACTGAATCTGTTATATGAGTATAGAGACGACCCGTATCTTGTGCTCATAACTTGTAACACAGGAATCTTTAGGGGTTCTTGGTTTAATCAACTTGAAGGATCTAGATCTGATACCAATTTCTAGAACTTTGAGTGTTTGTTCGTTTCCATTGTTCCTATGCTTCCTTTAAGTGCAACTTAGTAGATACCATGCTAAATACTTAAGGAAAGAAACGAATTAGAGTAGATACCATGCCTAATTCTTGGCCTAGGGAAACATTAACTTTAAGGAGTAGATACCATGCCCTTAAAGGAACAAACATGAGTGATTAGAGTAGTGTAGAAGGTGACTTAGCATTCTTGACTATAGGTGGAAATCAACGCCCAACTACTTAATAGATATTTGTGATTCAGAACCACTTGATCTAGTTTTTAATCTTTTCATTTCTTTTAGAACAACACTTTATGATCTTTATTTTTGTTTTATTGATTAGTAAGTTAAGTACTACAATCTCTGTGGGATCGACCCTTGCTTTTCACTACGCTTCTATAAACGATTCGTACACTTGCGAGGTTTTAATTTTTGTCTAGTTTATCTATTTATTTAGATAGCTGGATTGCACAACAAGTTTTTGGCGCCGTTGCCGGGGATTGTTTAGTATTTTAACTTACAAATCAGTAGAATCTTTTTCATTTTCTTTTCTTTTATTAATAAATATTTTTCTTTTAGGTGAATGCACGGGAGACGATCACTTCATCCAGAGCTACTACCTATTGACGAAGAAACAGAACGCACTCTGCACAGACTAGGTCGGTTGTCTGCAACAAACCAGTCGACTGTTGCAAGGAATAGGTCGACTGCACAGAGACCCAATTTACAAGCAACAATGGGTGAGGAAGTACCAAATCGAGTACCAATGCAGGACAAATTCATGCCTAAGAATATTGAGCAACCTTCCTGCATTGCTTATCAACCTAATGTCACAGGGAATATGCATCTATCTCCTCAATTACTTAGCATGGTTCCCCACTTTTGTGGCAAACCAGACGAAGAGCCTCACCTCCATCTGCAAGATTTCTTTGATCTTTGCAGAACACAAAGCGTCCAAGGGCTTACCCCTGAACAAATCAGGTTAATCTTGTTTCCATTTTCTTTAAAACTTAATGCTAAATTGTGGTATAATTCTTTGGAACCAGGATCAATTCAATCATGGGAGCAATTGGCAACAAAGTTCTTGAAAGAATTCTTTCCAGCCCAGAAAACCAAACAACTAAAAAGGGAGATTCAACTCTTCCAACAAAAAGATGGAGATTTATTCTTCGAGGCATGGAAGGACTTCAAGAACAAGCTTCTCAAGTGTCCTACGCACAACATGCCTGAGGATGATCAGGTACAAGCATTTTATGAGGGTTTAAATGATACTAACAAGGCAATTGTGGATTCAGCTTGCAACGGAATCTTGATGAGGAAAAGTGGTGAAGAGGCCATCGAACTATTTGAAGAACTCAGCGAGAACTCACAGCAATTCTCAACAAGGGGAAGAGGCCTTTCAAAAAAATAGGTAGTTTACGAAATTTCTAGTAGTAATAACATATAATTAGAAATGGTAAACATGAACAAAAAAATTGATATGCTTGTTAATGCAATGTCGACGATGGATGGTGTAAAAAACCAAACAAAAGAAATTTGTGCAATTTGTTCTCATTTTGATCATACGACTGATACTTGTCCCATGTCTTCTTTCACAGATCAGGAGCATGCAAACTATGTAGGACAAGGAGTGTTTCCACCAAAGAACAACCCCTTCTCGAATACATACAACCCAGGGTGGAGGAACCATCCAAATTTCTCATGGAGCAATAATCAAAACAATCAAGGCACTCAATCTTCGCAAGGACATGCACGGAACTTCCAAATGGGAAGTGGGTTTGATCGGCCAATTCAAGAACAGAAGAAGTTGGATTTTGAATCCACCGTTCTTCAATTGCTCCAACAGCAACATCAAACAAGCAACCAACAAGGGCGGGCAATTCAGAAATTGGAAACCCAAATCGGTCAAATCGCGAAGGAGTTGAGTGAAAGAAAGGCAGGAGAACTCCCATCACAAACTATACCAAACCCTAAAGGCCAAGAACAGCTCAAATCAGTGACAACCCTAAGAAGTGGTAATATAATTGATAGCAAGGTTGGAACACACGCAGACGAATCAGATACACAACCATCAAAAGCTTTGGGTTCCAACAAGGTAAGTGAAAAAGAAGGGGCAGTATTGCCACCATTCCCTCAAAGGTTAGTCAAGCAAAAGAAAGAACAACATTTATTTGATATCTTTGAAACTCTCAGAAAGGTAGAAATTAATATTTCCCTACTTGATGCTAATAATGTAGCGCCCCGATTTCCAATACTGGGAAACCGTGACACGAGCCAAGATCTTTTCTTCAATTAGTCACAATACACAGAAAAACAGGAGAATTTAAAACTTTTTATTCTTACAATAGAGTTACAATATTACCTTTACATTTCCAAATATTACAACCTTCAACATCTTATATCAGAGTACTTCTCAACTAATAGATAATCAATACACATAGTGCAGCGGAACTAAACATAACACTGACTCCTTGCTTTCCTTGCCTTGAGTCCTCCTGAATCTCGCCTTTGTACTTCGGCGATCCAGTACCTATGGAAGTGGGGACGTCAGTATTCACTGACGCTTAAAGGCTGATCATATAGCAGCGAATCTCCCAAACAACATACAAAATATAGCAATGGTGTTGGTGTAGTTTAAGTGTTCGTGAGTGCTAGGACTAGACTCTAATGCAATATTTAAATAGAACTAGGATACTCCCTATTCTAACGTCAGCAAGTCTCCGAAGCAACATGCAGCCCATACTACATGTGACCCCATCTCAAGCCGTTTCTCCATATATAGGGATTTGAACCCGCATTATGAATTCTAATTGTACACAACCTGTTCCTGACACCTACACGTGACTAATGAGGTTGCATACGTGGTCAAGTCCCACTAATGCATTTCGCCAGTGGTGTCTATGTTCGCCACTGCGACCCGGCTAACCGGACCTCACTCAAAACAGACGAACCCAATGTATCGGGCGTCATTCCAAAATCAAACTATATGGTCTCGCAAGCGCAGGGTAGCGCGAAGCCTACCCTGTGGCACCCTCTGGGGTCTCGCAAGCACAGGACTGCACAATGCATCCTGTGGCACCCCTCAGCCACGGTACTCCAGGAATTAACAGCGCGAGATACGCAACCCGTGTCCTCAACTTGTGAGACGGCACCGTACGTATCCCTTTGACAGGAAGGCACAACCCAATACACAACCTATGATCTGCCTCAAGGGACGAGTTAGTGAGGGGCCCCCTACAACTGACTCCTCTCTCCCGGCAAAAGGGTTTAAGTAAAATGATCCTTGTAAGTCACTATCCTAATGATGTCCCTGACTCGAACAATCCTAGGGATGACAATATTATAAACACAACATGCTAGGCCTTTAAAGTAGACTTCGCAAGACAACTCTACTAGGCTGCTCAACCTAGACTTACCAGAATCCCTCAGGATCCGGTTCGTGGCTCATCGATCCAAGAATTTGGCCGTGCGAATATACATGCATGCCGCTACCCTAGACTTGGATTTCGTCTATACTCCGGTCCTCGATCAACCTACCCTGGTTAAGATTCGATGGTACACAAGGAGTGACTCCTCCACAGTTCCTTAGGGTAAGAAAACATATGTCTTGATGGTCGATAGCCCTTAGGGTGGTAATATCACCCTAGACGAGCACAACGAGCTGTGTACTAGCTAACAAGCTATACACGAGTAACAACCACATACGAGCCAATAAGCTACGTATGAAACAATAACTACCTACAAGCCAGGCGGGCCTCGTAGAAGATAACCACGTACATACCAGCCAAATAAGCCGCGTATGAGACCAACAGCTACGCACGGGCCGGTCAAGCCGCGTACGAGACAACAACCTACATACGAGCCAAGTAAGCTACGTATGAGACCCACAGCTACGTATGGGCCAGTCGAGCCACGTCCGAGCACAACCATATGCAAACAACCATACAGGTAATCAATCTTAAAAGCAACCCAAACGTGCTACTAGCAAACTTGATCTCCTATTATTAGAAGCAACAAAAGAGTCTACTAATAGTCTATGGTCGGTATTCTACTAAGGAAGAATCCGAAGGCGACATAACAGCCTTTATCGAACTAACTATCACTAGTGGTCTTCCCAATCCTTATTACTTCAACCTATAGTGCCTTAAGTATGGCATACAATTGCAAGCATCTTCCTACGACAATCTAATCATATAACACAACCACTCACCATGATACTCCTAAGTATGAATATGATTAAGCTTGGGCTTACATCGAGCTTAAGCATGAAAATCACTACGACCTAGACATGAAGTCCACTATGGTCAAGCATAGGTTATAATTTGAGCATGAAAGCTTACTACTTATCATGACTAATCACCACAACCCAAGCATGGATATATAACTAGTATGAACATGCAACATTCCAAGGCATAGTAGGTATTCTAATACTAACCCTACAACATTCTAAGCATGTATTTGAACTTTAGCATGGTATAGAGCATAACATAAAAATCACTACAATTAACCATGGGTAGTTTCTTTAATCTAAGCATGAATATCATAGTATGGGTACCATTAACTTAACATAATCAATAATTAGCATGACACTTACTTACTTAGCATGAATAATGATTAAACATGATCATCTACTAATATAGCATGAACAAATACTTATCTAAGCATGGCTATCATGTAAACATGAGTATTCATTTAATCTAGCATGGTATACAACTAACTTACAATTTAAACTAGCATGGCATACAACTTACTTGCAATTAAGCTAGCATGACATACAACTTACTTACAATTTAAACTAGCATGGCATACAACTTACTTGCAATTAAGCTAGCATGACATACAACTTACTTACAATTAAAACTAGCATGGTATACCACTTTTCTACCATTTATCTAGCATGGCATATAACTTCCCTACAATTAAACTAACATGGTATACAACTTTTCTACTATCATTCAAGCATGAATCTTTATTAAGCATGAATAACTACTAAACATGAATGTCTTACTAAGCATGGGTAACTACTAGTATGAACATACAACATTCCTAAGTATATATGTATATATACTTCTAACATGGTAAGTAATTTTATCATGGATCCTACAACATTCTAAGCATAATTAAATTAATCTAAACATGGTAGGAAACTCTTAGAATGAATCCTACAACATTCTAAGCATAAATAAGTTACTAAACATGATAGGTATTTTTAGAATGAATCCTACAACATTCTAAGTATAAATAAATTAATCTAAACATGGTAGGAAATTCTTAGAATGAATCCTACAACATTCTAAGCATAATTAACACTCCTAAACATGGTAGATAATTTTAGAATGAATCCTACAACATTCTAAGCATAAATAAATTACTAAACATGATAGGTATTTTTTTAGAATGAATCCTACAACATGTATGTCATTCCCACATATGATAGGCAATTTTGGAATTAATCCTACAAGATTCTAAGCATAAATAACCTTCCTAAACATGATAGGAAATTTTAGAATGAATCCTACAACATGTATGTCATTCCCACATATGATAGGCAATTTTAGATTTTATCCTACAAGATTCTAAGCATAAATAACCTTCCTAAACATGATAGGAAATTTTAGAATGAATCCTACAACATGTATGTCATTCCTACATATGATAGGCAATTTTAGAATTAATCCTACAAGATTCTAAGCATAAATAACCTTCCTAAACATGATAGGAAATTTTAGAATGAATCCTACAACATGTATGTCATTCCTACATATGATAAGCAATTTTAGAATTAATCCTACAAGATTCTAAGCATAAATAACCTTCCAAAACATGATAGGAAATTTTAGAATGAATCCTACAACATGTATGTCATTCCTACATATGATAGGCAATTTTAGAATTTATCCTACAACATTCTAAACATAATTGTCATTCCTAAACATGGTAGGTATTTTTTTAGAAGGAATGCTACAACATTCTAAGCATAAAAACATGATAGAAATTTTTAGAAAGGATCCTACAACATTCTAAACATAACTAAATTAATCTAATACAATCATAGCATGGTATTTACTTTATGAACATAAAATAAACATCTACAACTATCTACTACTACTACTACTCCATTTTAACCAAGAACATAACATACAACTATCTACTACTACTACTACTTCATTTTACTCAAGAACATAACATACAACTATCTACTACTACTATTACTTTATTTTAGTCAAGAACATAACACCCAACTATCTACTACTACTACTTCATTTTAATCAAGAACACAACATACAACTATCCACTACTACTACTACTTTATGGACATAAAACATCTACAACTACTTACTACTACTTCTTTATTTTAACAACATACCACTACTACTTTATTTAATCAACATACTACTACTACTTTATTTTAATCAACATACTACTACTACTTTATTTTAACAACATACCACTACTACTTTATTTAATCAACATACTACTACTACTTTATTTTAACATGCTACTACTCAATTGTCTACTAGTCTTTATTAGTATTGATTTATTATCACTAGTGTTTATAAAAGAAAAGATCTTTTTATTCATTCTACAACTAGTGATTTAGGTTAATTTCTTTTCCATTAATTAGAAATAACATCTAATTTAGGTTCTTTTTAAGATTACAAAAGAGAACAACAATAATAAAAATAAGGTAAGAACTTTTATTTGGTTCAACCCATATGCTTATCTTTTTAGTCAAGTCCAACACAAGTCCTACAACCAACAATGGTTGTATAAAATGTTCATATGCTTTATTTATAGTTCATATCAAGTCCTACAATCCCAACCGGTTGTATGTTCAAGTCCATATGCCTTATGTCATTTTAGTCCATAAAACAAACATAACAACAACTACAACTATAAAGATTTGATCTTTATGTGTTTAGTTGGTACTACTACTACTTTCTTTCTTTTATTCATCACAACATTCACAACAACAACACATACCCATCACAAGAACAACCCCAAAAACAAAAGAAAACAAAACAAGAAGATAAGGAGAAGAAGTCAAAACACAATACAAACAAACAAGCAAACAAACAAAGAGAAATGTGGAGAACCCCCACCTTAGTCTCTTTTTTTTTTTGGAAGGACTTGCTAGCTCAACCTTCTCCTTCCCCTAGCTCCTAGAACTCTTATGGACCTACAAGAAAAACTCTCTTGTTAATATGAGGCTATCTCTCTTTCTTTTCCTTTCCTTTCTTTCTTTCTTTTTGTTTTCTAAAATGAGACAAGGTGGAGAAGGAGGGGGTAAGTGCAAATGTGCACTCACATTTTGCACAAAAAACCCCAAGAAGGGTGAGGCCGGCCATGCCATGGTAGGGGGTAGGGGTGAGGTGGAGGTAAGGTGTAGGTATGAGTTGGAAGCATGGTGTAGGGATAAGGTTTCTAGAAGGGGTTTAATCTTCTCATGCATACAAACCCTACTTTAAACCTCCTAATCAAACCCTAACTATCTTATTAAGTTGTCATGACAAGATGAGTACATTGTCCTTGAGTATATGCTACATATTTTGTATGATGTACTAAGTATCATACAATTATATGTATGTGTACATGTATGTGTATACAAAAATCCTCATATAATTCCCATAAAATAGTTTAATTTAGAAAATAATAGTAAAATAAATTTTATTATTAATTCGGAGGATCGCGCTATCAATTTGATGTACTTCGGATGTACACCGATCGATATATGCGCGTAGACACTGTTTGTGGGCAAACCGGCGAAAAATTACCAAAATAATTTGATTTTGGAATTAAAATAAAATAATAATAAAATAATAATAAAATAGTGATTTATACGAGGTAATATCCATCCGGGATATTACAATTAAACAAATTCCTTCTTAGGCCAAATTTTTGAAAGAATGCTGTACTCACAAGAGAACATTTCAGGTTAGGGAGGATGTGGCTTTGACAGAGGAATGAGCGCCGTATTGTTAAGGAAATTACCTCCTAAATTGAAGGACCCAGGTAGTTTTACGATTCCTTGCAGGGTTGGTGAGCACTTCTTTGAAAAGGCACTGCTGGACTTGGGGGCAAGCATAAATCTTCTTCCATACTCTGTTTACGAAAAGCTAGGATTGGGGGAACTCAAACCAACATCCATCACTTTGCAGTTGGCTGATCGCAGCATCAGGAGACCTAGAGGTATTTTGGAAGATGTCCTAGTTCAGGTAAATGATTTCATTTTGCCTGCAGATTTTGTTGTGTTGGACATGGAGGACTCTTCAATGCCATCTTCTTTACCGATCATTTTAGGTAGGTCCTTTATGAGTACGGCTGATATAAAAATTTGTGTTAAAAAGGGTACTATAAGTATGAAAATAAATGGAGAAAAGGTTGAATTTAAAATGTTTGATGCACTAAAATTACCACATGATGATCATGAATGTTATAATATTGATGTGGTACAGGAGATTGTCGATCAAACATTTCAGGTTCATAGCGTTGAACCACTACAAGCCACAATTACACAATCTCTAACATTGTCTCATGTTGAACAGGAATACGATGAATGGAGGATTGCAGAGACAGTGCATTATCTCGAAACTCCAAAATCATATTCAGGTAAGCTTGCACCTGCATTTGAAAATCTTGTGTCTGATAACACTTTTGTTTCTTCTGTTACCAGGACACCAGATGTGGAGCTTAAACCGCTGCCTGAACACTTGAAGTATGCATATTTGGGTGAAAATCAGACGTTACCTGTGATAGTCGCTGCAAACTTAAGTGCGCAGGAAGAAGAGAAGCTGCTGAGGGTACTGCGAGAACACAAGGGTGCAATAGGATGGACCATTGCAGACATCAAGGGAATAAGTCCATCCAAATGCATGCATAAAATACTTCTTGAAGACAATGCAAAACCTAGCAGGGAAGCACAGAGAAGGCTTAATCCACACATGAAGGAAGTGGTAAGAACAGAGATCCTGAAGCTACTAGATGTTGGCATCATCTACCCTATCTCAGATAGCAAATGGGTGAGTCCTATACATGTAGTGCCTAAGAAAAGTGGAGTCACAGTGGTGAAGAATGAAGAGAATGAACTTATCCCTACGAGGATGACCACAGGATGGAGGGTATGCATTGATTACAGGAAGCTGAATAACGAAACCAGGAAAGATCACTTCCCTCTTCCCTTTATTGATCAAATGTTAGAAAGATTAGCAGGATATAGTCATTATTGTTTTTTAGATGGTTATAGTGGTTATAATCAAATTGCTATTGCTCCAGAAGATCAAGAAAAGACCACTTTTACATGTCCTTTTGGTACTTTTGCATACAGGAGGATGCCTTTTGGATTGTGCAACGCACCAGCTACATTTCAGAGATGCATGATGAGTATATTTTCAGACATGGTGGAAAGGTTCATCGAGGTATTTATGGATGATTTCAGTATTTTTGGATCTTGTTTTGATGAATGCCTTAACCATTTGCAGCTTGTACTTAAGAGATGTGAAGAATGCAATTTAGTGCTGAATTGGGAAAAGTGCCATTTTATGGTACAACAAGGTATTGTCTTGGGACATGTGGTGTCAAAAAGGGGCATAGAGGTAGATAAGGCAAAAATTGACATCATATCAAAGCTACCCCCTCCTACTACAGTCAAGGGTGTAAGGAGTTTCCTTGGACATGCAGGGTTCTATAGAAGATTTATAAAAGATTTCTCCAAAATCTCCGGACCCCTTTGTGGATTGTTAGAAGGATGTTGAGTTTGCATGGACAGAAGAGTGCACAAGTGCCTTTCATTACATTGAAAAATCTTCTCATTTCTACACCTATCATCATGGCACCAGATTGGAACCATCCTTTCGTGCTTATGTGTAATGCAAGTGATTATGCTTTGGGTGCTGTTTTAGGTCAGAGAATAAATAAGGTACCCCATGCTATTTACTATGCTTCTCGAACTTTAAATGATGCACTGCTTAATTATTCCACTACTGAAAAAGAAATGTTAGCTGTCATTTTTGCTGTAGAGAAGTTTAGATCATATTTGATTGGATCTAAAGTCATTGTTTTCACTGACCATGCTGCTTTGAGATATTTGTTTGCAAAAAAGGATGCTAAGCCTGGATTGATCAGATGGGTGCTGTTGCTTCAAGAATTCGATCTTGAGGTTAGAGACAAGAAAGGAAGTGACAATGTTGTTGCAGATCACTTGTCCAAATTACTGCATGATGAAGAGAGAATTGTGCCCCCACTGAATGAAAATTTCCCAGATGAACATTTATTTGAAATAAATATACAACTTCCATGGTTTGTAGATATTGTAAATTATCTCACTGCTCATGTTTTCCCTCCAGGTATGACAAGTCAAGAAAGAAAGAGACTGGTGGCCATGTGCAAGCACTATTATTGGGATGATCCTTACTTATTCAAATTCTGCCCTGATCAAATTATAAGAAGATGTGTGGCAGAAGAAGAGCAAATGAGTATTCTACAACATTACCACCAATATGCATGTGGAGGACACTTTGGACCAAAAAGAACAGCACTTAAGGTATTACAATCTAGTTTTTATTGGCCTAATGTATTCAAAGATGCTTTTTCTTTTTGCAGGACTTGTGATAAATGCCAAAGGACAGGCAATATCTCTTCTAGAAATCAAATGCCACTGCAAAACATCCAAGTAATCGAGCTTTTTGATGTTTGGGGAATCGACTTCATGGGTCCTTTTCCTAACTCATTTGGTTATTTATATATTCTTGTGGGTGTGGATTATGTGTCTAAATGGGTCGAGGCTGTCCCCTAAAAAACTAATGATCACAAAGTCGTTGTCAAGTTTTTACAGGAAAACATCTTCACCAGGTTCGGTACACCACAAGCAATAATTAGTGATGGAGGTAGCCACTTCAATAATTTTCCATTTGCTTCTTTGATGAAGAAATATGGGATTACGCATAGAGTGGGTACTCCATATCATCCTCAAACCAGTGGGCAAGTGGAGATTAGCAACAGAGAGATCAAGAGCATTCTGGAAAAGACAGTAAATACAAGTAGAAGGGATTGGTCGCTACGCTTGAATGATGCATTATGGGCTTACAGAACCGCATACAAGACACCCATTGGCATGTCACCACACCGTCTGGTTTTTGGAAAAGCCTGTCATCTTCTAGTGGAGTTGGAACACAAAGCTTGTTGGGCCATTAAAAAGTTCAATTTTGATATGAAACAAGCAGGTGACAAAAGAAGATTACAACTAAACGAGCTTGAAGAATTGAGGCATGACGCATATGAAAATGCAAAGTTGTACAAAGAGAGGACCAAGATATACCATGATAAACAGCTAGCAAGGAAGGAGTTTTATGAAGGACAGAAGGTATTGATATACAACTCGAGATTAAGACTCTTTCCAGGCAAGCTTATGTCACGATGGTATGGCCCGTACATTGTTACAAAAGTCTTTCCACATGGAGCATTGGAGGTTCATAGCAAAGAGAAAAATCAAACATTCAGGGTGAACGGGCATAGGGCGAAACCTTATATTGAGATGAGTTTTGAGCCGCAAGAGGAAGATGTGAATCTTCAAACCATCCAATACATTGCATGAACTCATCAAGTCTAGCTGAAGACAAGAAACACAGTGCTTATTGGGAGACAACCCAATTTTCAGGGGAGTACTTACACTTTCTCTTTATTTCTTTCTTTATTCATCTTTTATTTTCAGTTTCTTTCCTTCAAAATTAGATGGTAACACATGCCTATCTTAAGTTGTTTCAGACATTGAGGACAATGTTCCATCTAAGTTTGGGGGTAGTTATTCACATTTGGAGTCTCTTGATGTTGAGTCGATTCTAACAACAATGATGAGAAATGAGCTCAGTTAATATAGGTAGAGAGTGGAGAACAAGTATTAAGTGTGGTCTTTATCTTTAAAAATGTTAATAACTTATCATATGGATCATACTTGAAACTTTCATTCATTTGGCTATGTCAATTTAACGAATTGTGAAAGAGAATAGCAAGTTCAACTGTGAGTAAACTTAAATACACAAATTGTGAGCTTTTGAGCCTTATTTATTTCTTTTGAGAGAGTCATACACTTGAAGATCTCAGTTGACTGCATTCTTGAGATGATCTAGAACTTGTTTTTGCTACTTTTCGAAACTTATTTTTGGTTTTTGCATAAAAACTTGGAAATGATTAAGGCACCTAAGATTCTATCACCAAAGACAAATAGCCTACCCAACATCAATTATCCACTAGTTACCCCTTTGAAGCCTATTAAAGCTTTCTTTTTGTAAGACACATCATCCTTAACCAAGCCTAGATGAATAGGTTACCTTACCTATATCTATTGAGTTAGTAGAGCAAGAATTGAAAAAGAGATGTGGTATGTCAAGATGAAGGGGATGAAAATATAAAGTTGGAGGATTTGTCATAAGAAAAAAATGAAAAGTTGTAAATTGCTGAGTTGTGGATGGGGGAAAGGTGTTGGTAGAAATAAAGTATAGGCCTGTGATATATGGCCTTAAAAATTTTGTGAAAAAAAAAAGACCCTTCTATAAAAATCCTTTAGAATTTTGTATAAAAAAAATTCTATACAAATCTCTCTTAGAACAAGGCAAGTTGCTCTACTAATCCTTTAGAGTTTTGTATTCCTTTTTCCTTCAATTGTTTAAACCCTCACCCATGGCCCCATTACAACCTATAAAAGACCTTTTGATCCAAGTAACATGCAAATCAATGGTGTGAAGATGTAGTAGCAAGATCAAGCACATGGTTTCATCCAAGTAATGATAAATTGTCACGAGATCTAACTTGAATGTCCCATGTCAATGAGAGCTATATTTTTTGTGAGTGTATGCCATGGTGAGAATTTAGAGTTGAAATATAGTTGAGCTTGCTAACCTTAATCATGATTATGTTGCTTAGGCATTGGCCACACTACTATTTGATATTCAAGTTTAGTATTCGTGTGAATAAGTGATTAACATTTGAATTAAAACTTGTTTAGACCTATCTTAATGCTTGTTCTAACCTTGACACTAACAGTACCAAGTTCTCTGAGGTAAATGTTGGAAGGGTCAAGATGTCAAGCGATGCTTGTAGTTTTATTTTGCTTGAGGACAAGCAAAAGCTAAGTTTGGGGGTATTTGATGAACCCAATAATATTCACATTTAGGAGCAATAATCTTAATGCAATTAGACATTTAAATGCTCTATATATGGTATTTTACTCTTCTTTTCTCTTTTCCATAGGAAACAGCCTAAAAACAGCTAAACGAAGCAGATTCAGGATTTTGAGGATGATACACAGAAACTGCAGAGCATAAGTCGACTGGTTCTTCAAACAGGCGACTGGACAGAGAGGTTGAGTTTCCGAAGCTGCTCAGTACAGTCGACTGACTCCAAAGACAGTCGACTTGACTGATGAATTATGAATCTACAGATGTCTCGGCACAGTCGACTGATTACAAAACCAGTCGACAGGTATTCAGCAGAGTTAGAAGATAAGAACAGTTGAAGATTCATCCTCATCCAAATCCGAATCAAGATTAAGTTATCCAAACCCAGGTTGTCTGCGAATAACAACTCTTCATTAATTAAGTTAGAGAACCAGGATTGGCAAGTGAGAAGATCGACTCAGATCTATATCCGATGTGTAAAGAGATAGAATTGAAATCTGCAGATGTGGGCAAAAGAAATTATAAAAAGGCTGGAATAAGGAGTTGAGAGTATCGCTTAATCTCTGAATCATCAATCATCAACCAGCGAGCATTATTCTACCAGCATCGAAGAAGGAAGGAGATCAAGTGCACTGAAGGTAACGATCCAGTCGACTTAGTGACAGCAGGTCGACTTCTTGGGCTGAACATCACCAGTGTTATTTCTTCTCTTTCTAGTTTTTATTTTAATCATGTATTCGAAACTGTTAGTCAATAAAAGTCTTATTATGTGGAACTAATTTCATAGTTGGGTAGATCGAAACCGTAGTCATGTAATGCTTATATTCTTCTCAACGCTACTCTATTACTTATTGATTAAACCTGATTGTATTGGTATAGATTTATAATATGAATCAAACTTGTTTAGAAGTTCTTAGAGCAGTCGACTGAGAGTGACAGCAAGTCGACAGACATACTGATCCTGAGATTATCAAGTTTGCATATTATAAAACTGAATCTGTTATATGAGTATAGAGACGACCCGTATCTTGTGCTCATAACTTGTAACACAGGAATCTTTAGGGGTTTTTGGTTTAATCAACTTGAAGGATCTAGATCTGATACCAATTTCTAGAACTTTGAGTGTTTGTTCGTTTCCATTGTTCCTATGCTTCCTTTAAGTGCAACTTAGTAGATACCATGCTAAATACTTAAGGAAAGAAACGAATTAGAGTAGATACCATGCCTAATTCTTGGCCTAGGGAAACATTAACTTTAAGGAGTAGATACCATGCCCTTAAAGGAACAAACATGAGTGATTAGAGTAGTGTAGAAGGTGACTTAGCATTCTTGACTATAGGTGGAAATCAACGCCCAACTACTTAATAGATATTTGTGATTCAGAACCACTTGATCTAGTTTTTAATCTTTTCATTTCTTTTAGAACAACACTTTATGATCTTTATTTTTGTTTTATTGATTAGTAAGTTAAGTACTACAATCTCTGTGGGATCGACCCTTGCTTTTCACTACACTTCTATAAACGATTCGTACACTTGCGAGGTTTTAATTTGTGTCTAGTTTATTTATTTATTTAGATAGCTGGATTGCACAACACAATGCCATTTGGGTGATTGTCGAACGACTGACAAAGAGTGCTCACTTCATTCCCTTTCGAGTTGGACATTCTACCGAGAGCCTAGCTGAGAAGTACATGTAAGAGATCGTCAGACTTCATGGAGTTCCAATTAGTATTGTATCCGACAGGGATACGAGATCCAGGTCTCAGTTTTGGGAGAGTCTTTAGAGTAGTTTGGGGAGTAAATTGAAGTGCAGTACAGCTTTTCATCCCCAGACAGATGGATAGTTAAAGAGGACCATCTAGACTCTAGAGGACGTGCTGTGGTCCTATGTGTTGCAGTTCAGTGGATCATGGGAGGACCATTTGCATCTCGTAGAGTTCTCGTAGAATAACAGCTTTCAAGCCAACCTTAAAGCTGCACCGTTCGAGGCACATTATGGGCAGAAGTGCAATCACCAGTGTGCTGGGATGACATTGGTGAGAGAAAGTTATTGGGTCCGGAGTTGATCACCAGGAAAGTTGATGTGGTGACTCAGATCAGGAAGCATCTTCAAGCAGCTCAGGACAGGCAGAGGAGATGGGCAGATGTCCATCAGAGAGCTTTGGATTTTGAGGTTGGTGATAATGTTTTCTTAAAGTTATCGCCTTGGCGAGGTGTCATTCAGTTTGGTTGTGGAGGCAAGCTCAGCCCTAGGTTTGTTTGACCGTTCGATATCGTGGAACGACTAGGCAAGGTGGCCTATCATCTTGCATTGCCACCAGCTTTATCAGGAGTGCACGATGTTTTCCATGTCTCACAACTCAGAATATATATCCATGATGAGAGCCATGTGATCGACTACTCAGAGTTGACCGTGCAGCAGGATTTTACTTGTGAGGTTCCGCCAGTTGCTATCTTAGATCGGCGGGAGAAAGTGTTGAAGAACAAGGTCATCAAGCTGGTTCGAGTTTCTTGGAATCCTCACTGGCCGGGTGAGTCGACTTAGGAGTTGGAGGAGGAGATCCAGCAGAAGTTTCCTCATCTGTTTGAGTAGCATTTTGTTTTGTTAGTTCTTTTCTTTTCGGGGTTACCCTATGTACATCTGGTTTGAATTTCGAGGAAAAAATTCTCCTGGTTAGGTGGGTAGGATTTGTAAACCCTGTTTTCCATTTTCTGTATTTTAAGATGTATTTTCTTTTTCTGTGTATTTATTCATATTGTATTTTCCTACTCCTTGTTGAACCGTGTATTTGATCTTCATTCTCTATATATTTCATCTATTTGTTTTGTCGCCTTTAATTTGATCTTCTTGATTCGAATTGTCTGCCTATTATTTCATCTCTGGTTGACGGGCTATTTTTTTCAATTTTTATTATTTAATTGTTCATGCCCTATTTTTTATTGTTGTCCCTATCTCCTTAATTGATCACCCTAAACCTACTCTCTTCTTATTGGGTTTAAAACCCAATAGTTTTTTTCACCCATTAAAACCCTAACCCTAACTCATCCTATATAATACCTACTATTACCCCCTACTAATCCAAACCCTAATATTACTCATCTACAGCCGCATATACACCTTCATCCCCTACCTCCTTCCATTACTCCAGATCCCCTAAACCCATAGCTCCCGACCCAGCAAACCCCCAACCTGCATCTGTGCCACCCTACTCCTGAGTGCCGCACGCCTGCAGCAACCTCGCCGCCACCATCCGCCAGTCCCTGACGACAGCAACCTCCTTGTGTTGTCTCCTCCCGACGCAACGCAAGATAGCAACATCGATAGCAGCCAGCACAGCCAATGCGACCCCCTCCTCTGTCCTCCAGTGCTGTCCCCCAGCCACAGTTGTTCCCCGTGTGTCTCCGTCTATTCTCCCCACGGTGCACCCCGACTGCCTTTGGTTCCGGTGTGCGTGTGTTGTTCGCCTCGAGCTTATCTAGCCGCCATCGTGTTCTTGGTTTATTTGTTCCTCATGTTCGTGTTCGTTTGTTGGGTTGTGTTTGTGCCCGGGAATCCGTTCCCGTTATTCTCTTTCTCTTCGTTGGATTCGTCATCAATTATAAGGCAAGTAACATGTATTCCTTTTGTTGCATATACAAGTATTAAATATCGCCTGTACTGTGGCTTTCATCTCTTGATTCATTCTTGTGCAAATTACTTGTTAGATCTTGTCCCTATTTGTTGATCCATCTGTAGTTGTCCCGTTACACACGCGACAGGAAATAACTTAGAGATAATTAATTCTTGTTGCATATATGTCTGTTGTTCGTGATCCATTACATGTTGTATGAATCTTGCATGCATGATGTATTAGTCGCATTATACCTTGTTGTAGACTTTTTAAATACCCCATACCATGCTATTTGGACATCTATTATACCATGCTTGTGTTTTGTTTTGATTTGGATTTGTAGCACATGAACTAGTCCATTTAATGCATAAGAGGATTTCTGTTTTTGCTGCTGTCCCGTTTTTGTTCAATATTTTGGACCCTGTTGAGGTATGCAAATCAAATTTATTAGTGAATATAAATCATAGATCTCGCTGTCTATTTTCCAGAATTTCTGAGAGATTTCAGTTTCGATTTGTGAGTTGCAAGTTATTACTGTTTTACTCCAGATGTGTAGAAAATTTCGGATTCGGTTTTATGTGAATTCTGTAAAGTTATTTCTCTATATACTGATGTTAAACAAAAAATTTAGATCTAATACTTTGCTGAGTATAACTAGACTTGACTGGGATTAATCCCAAATTTTTGTTGATTTATTCGATAACTTTTACAAACAATTCTATGCTTGCAAACAACTACTATACTTGCAGAATTTTCATGTTGTTTAGTAAAGAACCCAAATTTCAACCTGATTCTAGTTGCTTTGGGTAAAAACTTTGTAAATATGAAATGTAGCCTACTGTTTCTATTTTATCACCCTTTTGTTGAATCTGGATTTTGATTTATACTTTGTAATCTATAGCTGTTTTAGGATAGCTGTGTTCAGAGTTTCAGATTTACAAATTTGTTGTACCTTGCTATTTCTGATTTCATTTGACTATACTATCCATGTTGGAATATTATGAAATTGTATTTGCTGATACTAGACATACTAGGAAATGCCCCATATTTTTGTTGGATTTAATCAGTAATTTTTAATGCCGTTTTCCTGTTTATGAACATAACCTTGTGTTTTCTTGCTGAACATGTTTTCTAGATATAATTCTATTTTGAGCCCTGTTTCTGTGATTATTATATGACTTGTATATATTTGCTTGATTCGACCAGGAGTCTATTTTCTAGATTTTGTGTTGAATCCAGATTTCAAGTCCGTGGCAAAGGGAATCACAGATTTGGTGCAGTACTGTCTTGTTGTCCAGAACTAGAATTTTTGTTGTCTTAGTCTATTTTGAGTCATTCGTCATCCGTTTGTGACCTTTATTCAACTTTTACTTGTCCCTTGTCATCTTACCATGTTTAATTACTTGTTTGTGCACGTCCGTGCTTGCTTGAATAATAATAACAAGAAACTAAGCCTGGGTTAAAGGGAAAGATCTAATAGTGGAAAATACAGAAACGTGTACTCGGAAGAGGATCCACAGATCCTACTTGGTACTTGGAGCTTGATACTTGGTTATTTGGAGCTTGACACGTGACTACTTGACACTTGCACACTTGACACGTAATACTTGATACCTGGAGCTTGATACTTGATACTTGGAGCTTGATACTTGATACTTGGAGGTTGTCCCTGAGTACACTGCCCTCTATGATCCACTATGAAATCTAAAACGTAAATTGCATGAATGTAGCAACTATGTGGTAAAATTTGGAACGCATGAAGTGCTACCTAGATAGGACTGGATACAAGACTTGAAAACAACATGCCCACTTGACACTTGCTACTTGCTAGTTGTACATGACACTTGACACTTGTTACTTGTTACTCGTTTACATGATACTTAACACTTGTTACATGCCATTTGCACCCGTTTATCTTGCCATGTTATTTGTCCCTGTTCTTTTCTTAGAGTTAATTTCTCTATTTTACTGTTACATCTTCCATGCTATACTTACTTCCGCTGTTACTCGATTCATGTTTATCTTTCCTGTACTTGTCGCCTGCACTAAAAGCGGCCCGTAACTACATTGACGGGAATTTTTTTTTCTTTCCTTTTTCCTGCAATTTGTTAAATTGCAGATTATGGTGATCAGCTACCCGATGGAGTAGGTGATCAAAGATTATAGTTGGCTGGAGTTCTTGCTACATTTATTTATTCTTTTTGCTTATCTTGAATAATTGTAATTTCTTATATGGATATTTGTATTGGGTTTTTGTCCCAGACTTGTATTTTGTTCCAGACATGATTATTTGAAATTCAGTATTCTTGCTTCTTGTTTGAAGTAATCTTGTTGACTACATTGATTCAGTTATGCATGTGTGGTTGACTATTTCTCTTATATATCTCTTGTTTATACCTGTGCTTGTTGTAAAGATCCTAACAGCTTATGAATGTTGAAATCCATTCGCTGGACTTAGTCACGTATCCGTATTGTGTATCTCCTTTTTAAGAAGCAGGGCGATGACAGTCCTCCTGAATCTTGTACCTGTAGGTCTGCAATCCAATACCTATTTAAGTGGGGATGTCAGTACATATACTGATGCTAAATGATGATTACAAGCAGCAGAATCTCAACTAAACAAACAGTTTGATGAAAAAAGAAATGTGTATATATAATTGATATGTTAGTGTATGCTATGACTTAGACTCTAATGCAAAATTAACTAATGCAAGGATGCACTTATTCTAATGCAAGTGAGACTCTGAACAGTATGCAACCCATAAATATGTACACCCATATCAAGCCATTTCTTCATATTTAGGGATTTGAACCCGCGCCAGGAATTCTACTATTTTACTCAACCTGTTTCTGACAGATACAACATGATTGATGAGGTTGCCTTGGACGTTCCAATCCTGCCAATGCAGTACCATAGTGGTGCCCATGTTTGCCACTATCATCGAGTGACCTCACTCAAAAGCCAGATAAACCCAGAGTTACCGCTTCACAGGATATCTTGAAGCATCCCCCGTGGCGCCCTCGACTCATAGAACAATAGTCTAAGACCAGTTCGTTTCTCCCTAACATAGAACATGACGGAATTTTGGGGTCCATCTCCTAGTTCCGACAGGAGAACTTATCCCGTTCTTATCATGGCACTTTAGAAATTAATAGCCGAGAAACGGATCCCGTGCTCCAAACTCATGAGAAGGCACAGACCATATCCCTTTGACAAGAAGGTACAACCCAATAACACCACCTAGTGTCGGCCTATAAGACAAGTCGGATCATATGGTATCATCCGTAATACCAACTCTTCCCTTCAGAGAAATAATAGATAAAAATGGTAAAGTAACAAGGGTTACAAGTTACTACCCTAACGATGTCACTGACCCTAAACAATCCGAGGGATGACAACAATGTTAATACAACATGCTAGGTCTCAATATAGACTTCGTAAGATAACTTTGCTAGGTGTTCAACATAGACTTCCCAATGATCACCATGGATCCCGCTCACAGCCTATCGATCCAAGACCCCGACAAGGCGAACTTACTCGCTTGCAACTGTAGAGACCTGATTTTGATGACTGCAATACAATACACATATGTTCTATTTTATATATCTCTTGTAGTGTGTACTCGACGCATCCTAGGCTCAAGATCGAGCTACAAGACAAATAAGCTTTCAAGACTCAAGAACAAGATACATGACAAAGATTATTCAAAGCTTCAAAGATTCTCAAAGTGATCAACAAAAAAATAAGTCATCAGAACAAAAGAGTGTCTTATAAATTTATTGTAATATTTGATTTGTCTTGGAAAATTTGTAAAAGCCTTGATACACTCACTCACACATCTCCTAGGATTAAAATAAAGATTATTAAAAATCAAAATGTCAAATTCAAGCTTGTATAAGTTCAGCTGTCAAAGTACCAGTTGACTTACTTCGATAAGCAGTCGACTGTTCAAGTACGAAACACTTACTCAAGCTCTGACCAGTCGACTCCCTTGGTATCCCAATCAACTTCTTGAGCTATTTTGATAGTTTTCTGAAGTTTAAAATTTGATTTTCAAACTCAAACTTTTTCTGCCGTTTGTTGGCAGTTGATGAACCTTTTTCCAACGTTCTTGGAGTGCTTACACTATAAATAAAGTTCATAATGAACTTGGAAAAGGTAACCCATTGTTTTTGTCACGCCCCGCTTCCCAAAATACGGAACACGAGTACGTAATGTAGGCCCAGCGAATGATGTAAACACCATCCATAAGCTGTACCAGACTAACTCAGCAATAAGAACAATAGAGTACAACCATGCAGGAAAACATAACCACATGAAACAAAGATAAATTCCAATAATAATGAAATAAACCAACAGTATAAATATCCAACATCTGGGATCAAAACAAACTACGGGTCATAGAGCCTAAAACAAAGTACAAGTTATAATAATATTCAAGAAATAAATAGCAACAAGTAAAACTAAGCAGCGGAGACTAGATCCATCTTTAGAAACGTTGCTCACCAATTCCTCCAGGAATAGATCCTTCAGCACCTGTAAAATCTTGATCTAAAAAGAAAGAAAAGAGTGCCCTTAGGGCAAGTCGTGGGCGGCAAGTAGAGAAAACAAAGGATAATAGGAAAGCATGAATATCAAGGAAAAAGAACATGGTCAAAGACAAAGAACAAAGAAAAGAGCAGGCAATATTATCGAAGGTCTACAGTAAATCACGCATGTAATGAGTGATGTCAGGATCAAGCAATAAATGCAGTTTATTATGTATTTTATTAGTCTATCTAGTGCACGTACTATTGCGTCCCATTCCACAGATTCGGCGCAACACACAGTGAATGCTTTAGACTAATGGTGAATTCACGGTTCGTGTACTCGGCCCAGTAATTAGTGTTTAATGTTCAGTATCATTGTTTATCGGCAGTGTTTATGGCCATACAGTACGGGTCAGTAAAGTAGGGCCCGACCGAGTACAGTCTCCGATTGTTCACTACCAAGTCATCCCATATAACCCCGGCTTGTTATCAATTTATTTTCATCCTAAGTGAGCATGCAAGAGGGTGTCAATATTGTTCATTACTATGAGTGACTAATTATAAGCATTACAGACAAAGCATGCGGCAAACACATCATATAAACACATTTCACAAAATCAGAACAGCATGACCTTGTTGTACGAAAACATGGATTATGGTCACTACAAATTAGCAAATCTAAATTCGGAGGAAGATCTGGAAAATAGACTTCCACATGGTTCTAGTGAGTATAATTAAGGCATATAAAAGATATAGGAACTAGGGTGAAAATATACTTTAATCAAGTTTTAAGTTCAGGCAGCATGTTGTATGTTGTGTTCAACTATTTATTTCAGATCAGAAAACTCATTAATAAAATCTATAAAAATTCTGGGCGATACATGTCTTGGTCCATTCTAAATTATTTTAGAATTTTCTTGTATTACTAACAGGGTCAAATAAAATATAGAATAGCAGCGTACGCATGAAATTATGAGTCTGAAATTACTAACACAGTTGCAGTAAAGTGATGATAACTAATAGATGACAAATTGGAATTTAAATCCATACTAGGAAAAAATTATCTAGACATTAAGGGCTACATTTTATGTTTAGTAAATTTTTTCAAATTATGTCATTAGCATGGCTAGTCTGGTTCAAAGTGAAACATACAGTAGTCCAAAATTCAACTTAACATAAGAAGATAACAAATAGATCATACGATCACATATAGCATGCAAATTGGTAATCAAGTGAATCCTAGGTGTCAACATGCAATTTCTAAGGTTTAAGATAAAATTATCACAGTCATGGTGTCAATTCATTAATTAAAACCGATCCAGTACATTCAATTTAACATGTCCAATTTATCAAGCAGTTCTATGCATGAAACAATGAGGACTGGGTTTAAGATCAAAGAGATACCACGATGTTAAGAGTACGTTGGGTTAGCTCGTGTAAACCCTCGATAATCTTAACGGAATTGTCAAACGCAGTTTTGATAACAAAATGGACGGATCTACTTGCATGAGATCAAATAATCTTGAACACAAAGAATAAAAGGGTTCAAGAAGAGACTTGCCAGTTATTGCAGATATAATTAAATAGGAATAACGTGCGAAAAACCAACAGCAACAACCAAAAGCTAAGTGAAAAATTCACACCGGATCGGGATAGAACACAGAACAGCAAGACAGGATCTGGTGTGTACAGAACACAGAACACCAAATTAGCCTAATAGAAACTCTTCCTACACCGGATCCGATCCAAAATAGGGGACAGCAAGAGGGGATCTGGTGTGGCCTAACACGGGACAACGAAGACACCTAATCAGCGGTCGTCTTCTTCGGCGAGGAGAGAGAGAGAACACGACGACGACTTCGATGGCTGACAGCACGACGACGTGACCATGCGAAGGCGACCGCACCACGGTCGGGTAGCAACGATGGCGACGAAAACTCTGACGAGCGAAAGCTCTGTTTTGCGGTTGGAAACAGAGGGCGTCTACCATGGCAACTCTAGGGCTCAAACGGCGGTGCTTGGGGACTGCACAGGCACAGCGAGAGACGACGATGGCAATAGGGGTGCACGAAGATGGGTTAGGGCGACGGTGGGGGGTTACGACAATGGAAAACTTTCGGTGATGGGTTTCGGTGATGAGGATGGCGAGGACGATGGGGACAACGACGGTGAGATGGTGACGAGGGGATGGAGACGGTGATGATGGTGGTGACGGTGGTGAAGGGCGATTGGAGGAGCGATGGGGTCGGGGTTGTTTGCGGTTGGGTTTGGGTTCAGCGAAAAATAGAGAGAGAGGGAAGTGTGCGGGGAGAGAGAAACAGTAGAGAGAGAGAGAGATAGATAGATATTAGGGTTTAATTAATAGGGTATTTATAGGGATCAAGAAATTAGGATTTTGGGTTGAGATTATGTGGGTTCTGGGTAACGGTTTTGGCTCCAAAAAGAGACAAAAAAATGCAATGAGATGAGACGAACACAAAGGAGAACAAATCCAGATCAAAATAGAAAGGGCAAAATTCGCAAAAGAATAGAATCCAATCAAAAAAACACAGATTGATCAAGAGGGAACAAAAGAACCCAAGAAATGACAAAATACACTACAACAAATGAATTCAAATACAATAATCAAAAGAATACAAAATAAAATAAAATCTGAAAATAGGGCTTATAAATCCTACCCACCTTACAAGAAAATTTTCGTCCTCGAAATTCATACAAGAGGTGCATAGGGCAAACCCCGAAATAAACAAAGCAAAACAAAACAAGACAACCACTACTCAAACAAATGAGGAAATCTCTCCCGAATCTCTTCCTCTAACTCCGATGTAGACTCCCCTGGCGAGCAAGGATCCCAAGAAACTCGGACCACCTTGGTGACTCTATTCTTTAGCACCTTCACTCAACGGTCTAAGATAGAGACGGGTCAAATTTCACAGGACAAATCCGGCCTCACAGACAAGTCTGAGTAGTCAACCACATGACTGTCATCTCTGATGTATTTTCCTGAGCTGAGAAACATGGAATACATCATGGACACCTGCTAAAGCTGGCGGTAACGTGAGCCTGTAAGCTACCTTGCCCACACGTTCCACAATATCGAATGGACTGATGAATCGAGGACTCAACTTGCCTCCACATCAACTGTCTTCGTGATCAATTCAGGGCCTGAAAGCTTCCTTTTGCCGATATCATCCCAACTGACTGGCGATCTATACTTGCGCCCATACAAAGCTTCGAATGGAGCAGCCTTGAGAATCGCCGGGTAACTGTTATTATAAGCGAACTCGACTAAGTGAAGATGATCCTCCCATGAATCTCCAAACTGAAGAACGCAGGATCTCAACATATCTTCTAGGGTCTGAATCGTCCTTTTTGACTGCCCATCCGTCTGAGGATGGAACGTTGTATTGTAGCTCAGCTTAGTACCCAAGCTCCTCTGCAAACTCTCCTAGAACTGAGATCTGAATCTCATATCTCTATCCGATACGATGCTGACAGGAACTCCATGCAGACGACAACCTCCTGAACGTACTGCTCGGCCAAATTCTCCGTGGAATGACCCACACGGAAAGGAATGAAGTGAGCACACTTCGACAGCCAATCCACTATCACCCAGATAGCATTATGACCTTTAGGACTCCTCGGCAAAGCCGTCACAAAGTCCATCGTGATATTCTCCCACTTCCATTCAGGGATAAGAAGGGGTTGCAAAAGTCCTGCGGTCCTCTGATGCTCTGCCTTCACCTGCCGATAGATTAGGCACTGGGCACGAATCGAGCCACATCCTACTTCATACCATGCCACCAGAAATGCTGTTTCAAGTTCCTGTACATCTTGGTACCACCAGGATGAATAGAATACGGGGACCGATGAGCTTCCTCGAGTAGCTTCTTCCTAACTTCTCCTCTAGGTACACACAACCTAGAGCCAAATCGAAACGACCCATCAGCATGGACAACCAAATCAGATCTCAAACCAGCTTCAACCTCACTACGAAATTCCTACAATTGCTTATCACTCCCTTGAGCTGCCTTGATCTGCTCTACCAAGGATGACTCAACTGCAACAACATAAGCGGCCGATCTGATCCAGGAAGCAACACATCTAAATCCAACCTCCTCATGTCCCCCACTAGTTCCTTCTGCTGGGTGAGGAACATAGCAGCAGGCCTCCGACTCAAAGCATCCAGTACCGAATTAACTCTGCCAGGGTGATACTGCAAGTTGACGTCAAAATCTGCCATCAATTCTAGCCATCTCCTCTGCCTCATATTCAACTCCTTTTGCGTGAACACATACTTGAGGCTCTTGTGATCTGTGAAAATCTCAACTCTATCCCTAAGCATATAGTGCCTCCACAACTTCAAGGCAAAGATCACACCTGCAAGCTCCAGATCATGCGTAGGATAGTTCTTCTCATGAGGTCTCAACTGCCTCGATGCATAAGTGACAACCCTTCCTCGCTGCATTAGCACTGCTCCCAGACCTCTCCCCGAAGCATCACAAAAGATCACAAAACCACCCGAACTATTGGGTACAATCAGCACAGGCACTGACGTCAACCGACGCTTCAACTCAGCGAAAGCTTCATCACAAGCTCCATCCCAGACGAACTTTTGCTCCTTCCTGGTCAAACTGGTCAAGGGTCCAGCGATCTTGGAGAAATCCTAAACGAACTTCTGACAGTAACCAGCCAAACCAAGGAAACTCTATACCTCAAAAACAGACTTCGGAATAGGCTAATCCTTGACCGCAGAAATCTTTGATGGGTCCACATAAACACCAGCACCGGAGATAATGTGGACAAGAAAAGAAACCTGATCCAACCAGAACTTGCACTTATCGAGCTTCCCATACAGCTGGTTCTCCCTCAGAGTCTGCAGAACCACATTCAAATGCTCAGCATGATCTGCCCTATTCCGCGAGTACAACAATATGTCATCGATAAAAACCATGACAAACTGATCCAAGAACGGTGAAAACACATGATTCATCAAACTCATGAACACAGCCAGTGCATTAGTCACTCCGAAATGCATCACCAAGAACTTGTAATGCCCATATTTCGTTCGGAAAGCCATCTTCGGAACATCTTCTGACTTCACCCTGATTTGATGGTACCCGAAATGCAGATCCACCTTCTAGAACACCGAAGCACTTCCCAATTGGTCGAACAAATTGTCAATCCTCGGCAATGGATACCGATTTTTGACAGTAACATTGTTCAACTCCCTGTAGTCCATGAAAAGCCTGCGGCTTCCATCCTTCTTGCTGACAAACAGAACTGGGGCTCTCCATGGCGAAACACTAGGTCTGACAAAACCCTTATTAAGCAGCAACTAAACTTGCACCTTCAGTTCTGCCAATTCAACCGGTGCCATACGATACAGACTCTTGGAAATAGGGATCGAACCAGGCAGAACATCAATGTTGAACTCCACATCTCGGATTGGCGGCAGACCGGGCAATTCATCGGAAAACACATCAAGGAAGTCCAGCAAAACTAAGGGTGCAACAACCCTATCAGAACCCAACAACGCAAGAGAAACAACCTTGGGATCCAACGAGTTCGTGACACACCCTTACAGTGTTTCACCCGCATGGAAGACAAATTCTGGCTAACCAGAAAGCCTGAACGTCACCTTCTTCTCCCGGCATCAATCACGGCACAGGAAACACCCAACCAGTCCATGCCCAAAATGACATCAAAACTGGAGTTAGGAATCACAATCAAATCCGCTGAGATAACCACACCACCAATCAGCAACGGACTCTGCTTGCAAATCCTAGAACAAAAAATGACACCTCCGCCTGTGGTGATGTCCCAAGCTGTGGGCATAGCATCGCAAGCCAAACCATGCTGATTGACAAAGCGAGAATAAATGAAAGAGTGGGTAGCACCCAAATCAAACAACACATGAGCAGGGAGAGAGAAGACTAAAATCACACTTAGAAGAAGATCAAACCAAGAATAAGGTGCCAGCAGGATATATACACGAATAATTGTACAAAGGAGGGAAAAATAAAAATAACATGCAAAAAACTGAAAGAAAGAAAAAAAAGTACAACTACTGTGATATACCTGCAACCACTCCAACAGCAACTTCTGCTTCCTTGGCTATCAGGTTATAAGCCTAACCACGACCACCAACCTGACCTCCTCTAGGAGCCACACTCCTCTGATCAAAGACTTGCCGCTGCGGAGGAAGAGGCGGCCTGTCCTGACCACGCGTCGGCGCTCCTAGCTGAGCAGCACCAGTAACCGGCACAGAAACTCTGCTCCTCGGACAGTCACGAACCATATGCTCACTGCTCCCACACACTAAACACTACCGGTTGGCCATCCTGCAATCTCGTTGTGAATGCCCAGTCTTACGGCAATAGCCACAAGTCTCACCATTCATCGGGACAATAGGTGCGTACGGCTGTACTCTCGCGAGAGGGGACAGAACTGGCCTCCGAATAGTTCCTCTAGAAGGTCGAGCTGCAACAGGGTGCAAAACAGTCCTCTGAGGAACACTAGATCTGCTAAGAGTCTGCCCTTGCCCTTGGATCCGAGTTGCATCCAGAACATTGGAATAAGCACAAAACCGAAGAGCAACCAAACGGTCCTGGAGGAAAAAGCTCAAGCCCGATAGAAAACGACTAGCCCGAACCTCATCAGTGGCAACGAGGGTAGGGGCGAAGCAACTGAGCCGAGTAAACTCAGCAGCATACTCGTCCACGGAACGATTTCCCTGATTAAGATAATGCTCAAATTAATACCATTACAAGTGAAGTAGGCAACAACAAATGACATTTAAGAACATTATCTAGTTGACCTGAGTTAGGGAAATAATTTGTCGCTCCATCTCTGCCTTGGTGACACTGGGAAAGAACTTCGCCATGAAGCTCTCAGAGAAAGTGGTCCACTCAATGGGTCGCGGCATCCTCTCGGATTCAACCCGCCACCAAATATAAGCGAGATCCACCAAATGGATGCGAACCATATCCACACGATTCGCCTTAGTAACACGAGCGGTGACCAGCAGTTGCTCCGTCCGGATAAGCCATTGGTCGGCTTCCAACGACGACTCCGTACCTGAAAACTTATCCGAGTGCAGCCTCATGAAATTCGCTACCGTACCAGGCCTAGGTGGCAGAGGCCCAGGTGCAGGTCCAGTGACGTTCCATTGGTTGCCAAGGTGGCTCTAATCAGCTCAGTGTGCTCCTACTGAAGAGCCATCATCTGCTGAATCGTCTGGAGAATAGCAGCGTTGTTTGGCTGCTGATCCCCCGAGCAAGAAGAAGAATTCCCCCGAACCATAGCCTGAAATACGATCAAAGATGGTCAGTACCCAGATCATATGTTGGTTATTATACAAGTATTCATGGAATTATCGTGGAGTGCAAATCACTGAGTTAACCCGGCTAGAGCCAAACTCGACTAATATACCAATCAAAGTTAAGCCTCGTAAAGATAGTCAAGTTTGATTGATATATTACTCAACCCTGGGCTCTGATACCACTAAAAATCTTGTCACGCCCCGCTTTCCAAAATACGGAACACGAGTACGTAACGTAGGCCCAGCGAATGATGTAAACACCATCCATAAGTTGTACCAGACTAACTCGGCAATAAGAACAACAAAGTACAACCACACAGGAAAATATAACCACATGAAACAAAGATAAATTCTAATAATAATGAAATAAACCAACAATATAAATATCCAACGTCCGGGATCAAAACAAACTACGGGTCATAGAACCCAAAACAAAGTACAAGTTATAATAATATTCAAGAAATAAATAGCAACAAGTAAAACTAAGCAGCGGAGACTGGATCCATCTTTAGAAACGTTGCTCACCAATTCCTACAGGAATAGATCCTTCAGCACCTGTAAAATCTTGATCTAAAAAGAAAGAAAAGAGTGCCCTTAGAGCAAGTCATGGACGGCAAGTAGAGAAAACAAAGGGTAATAAGAAAGCATGAATATCAAGGAAAAAGAATATGGTCAAAGATAAAGAACAAAGCAAAGAGCAGGCAATATTATCAAAGGTCTACAGTAAATCACGCATATAATGAGTGATGTCAGGATCAAGCAAGAAATACAGTTTATTAAGTATTTTATTAGTCTATCTAGTGCACGTACTACTGCATCCCATTCCACAGATTCGGCGCAACACATAGTGAACGCTTTAGACTGATGGTGAATTTACGGTTCGTGTACTCGGCCCAGTAATCAGTGTTTAATGTCCAGTATCAGTATTTATCAGGCAATGTTTATTGCCATACAGTACGGGTCAGTACAGTAGGGCCCGACCGAGTATAGTCTCCAATTGTTCACTAACAAGTCATCCCATATAAACCTGGCTTGTTATCAATTTATTTTCATCCTAAGTGAGTAAGCAAGAGGGTGTCAATATTGTTCATTACTATGTGTGACTAATTCTAAACATTACAGACAAAGCATGAGGCAAACACATCATATAAACACATTTCACAAAATCAGGATAGCATGACCTTGCTGTACCAAAATAGGGATTATGATCACTACAAATTAGAAAATCTGAATCTGCCGGAAGATCTGGAAAATAAACTTCCACACGGTTCGAGCAAGTATAATCAAGGCATATAAAAGATATAGGAACTAGGGTGAAAACTCTATTCTAATCAGGTTTTAAGTTCAGGAAGCATGCAGTAGGTTGTGTTCAACTATTTATTTCAGATTAGAGAACTCATTAATAAAATCTATAAAAATTCTGGGCGATACCTATACATTTCTAGGTCCAGCCTAAATTGTTTGAGATTTTTCATGTACTATTAACAGGGTCAAATAAAATATAGAACAACAGTGTGTGCATGAAATTATGAGTCTAAAATTACTAATACAGTTGCAGTAAAGTGATGATAACTAACAGATGAAAAATTAGAATTTAAATCCAGACTAGAGAAAAATTATCTAGACATCAAGGGCTACATTTTATGTTTAATAAATTTTTTCAAATTATGTCATTAGCATGGCTAAAAGTCTGATTCAAAGTAAAACATACAGCAGTCCAGAAATCAACTTAACATAAAAAGATAACAAATAGATCATACGATCACATATAGCATGCAAATTGGTAATCAAGTGAATCCTAGGTGTCAACATGCAATTTCTAAGGTTTAAGATACAATTATCACAGTCATGGTGTCAATTCATCAATTAAAACCGATCCAGTACATTCAATATAATATGTACAATTTATCAAGCTGTTCCATGCATGAATCTAATTATTTAAAAGTGCATATGCATGAAACAATGGGGACTCGGTTCAAGATCAAAGATATAGCACGATGTTAAAAGTATGTCGGGTTAGCTCGTGTAAACCCTCGATAATCTTAACGAAATTGTCAACAGCAGTTTTGATAACAAAATGGACGGATCTACTTGCATGAGATCAAATAATCTTGAACACAAACAATAAAAGGGTTCAAGAAGAGGCTTGCCTGTTATTGCAGATATAATTAAATAGGAATAACAGGATCAAAATCCCAGACAAAATCTCCCAAAAATACATGCGAAGAACCAACAACAACAACCAAAAGCCAAGAGAAAACTTCACACCAGATCAGGAGAGAACACAGAACAGCAAGACAGGATCTGGTGTGCACAAAACACAGAACACCAAATCAGCTTAATAGAAACTCCCTTCCTCACACCGGATCCGATCCAAAATAGGGGACAGCAAGAGGGGATCTGGTGTGGCCGAACATGGGACATCGAAGACACCCAATCAGCGGTCGTCTTCTTCGGCGATGATAGAGAGAACACAACGGTGACTTCGACAACTGACGGTACGACGACCCGACCATGGCAAAGGTGACGACACCACAGTTGGGTAGCAACGGTGGCGACGACAACTCCGACGAGTGAAAGCTCTGTTTTGCGATTGGAAATAGCGGGCATTGACCACGGCGACTCTGGGGCTCAAACGGCGGTGCTAGGGGACTGCACAGGCGTGGTGAGAGACGACGAGGGCAATGGGGGTGCACGGAGATGGGTTAGGGCGACGGTGGGGGGTTACGGCAATGGGGAAACTTTTGGTGATGGGATTCGGTGATGGGGATGGTGAGGACGATGGGGACGACAACGGTGAGATGGTGACGAGGAGATCAAGACGCTGATGATGGTGGTGACGGTGGTGAAGGGCTATCGGAGGAGCGACGGGGGTCGGGGTTGTTTGCGGTTGGCTTTGGGTTCAGCGAAAACAGAGAGACAGGGAAGGGTGCGGGGAGAGAGAAACGGCGGAGATATATATATATATATATATATATATATATATATATATATATATATATTAAGGTTTAATTAATAGGGTATTTATAGGGATCAAGAAATTAGGATTTTGGGTTGACATTATGTGGGTTCTGGGTAACGATTTTGGCTCCAAAAGAGACAAACAAGTGCGATGAGATGAGACGAACACAAAGGAGAACAAATCAAACTCAAAATAGAAAGAGCAAAATTCGCAAAAGAATAGAATCCAATCCAGAATCCAATCAAAAGAACACAGATTGATCAAGAGGGAACAAAAGAACCCAAGAAAAGACAAAATGCACTATAATAAATGAATTCAAATACAATAATCAAAAGAATACAAAATACAATAAAATCTGACAATAGGGCTTACAGTTTTAATCAAGTCTTTGCTTATTTTTGTGAAAAAGAACTCAAACTTTCAAGTACTTTCATTCTCTAGACTTGGTTCTCTAATTTCAGTCTTGCATAACTAAGATTAAGTTCAAGAATGCGATTAGAAGTTGACCTATCGCCTCTATACTAAAAGCACACTAAAAAATCACGGATTTAGGTGTTGTAATCTTCAATTTTTTGTTGTTCAATCTCGGGTTGTGAGAGTGGTCCTCTCGGTTGGAGAGAAGGACTCTTGGTGTAGAGTCATTGTCACTCTAGATTGTAGAGTGGGGTCTTGCTCTCTCTAGTGGTGAGAGAGGTCTACGGGTTTGACATAGTTGTTGCGAAAGGTCATAGGGTATTCTTGTACTTTTTCAAAAATACTGAAAAATCTCAAGCGGGTTGCTTGGGGACTGGATGTAGGTCAGGAGGACCGAACCAGGATATATCGCCGTGTTAGCATTGTTGATTCTTTGTGGTTTCAATTCTCTAACTTGCAATTTTAATTTCGTTGCACTTTATTGTAATCTATGTCTGATCAGTCGACTTAACAGACTCACTATTCTTCAGTTTATTATTTATCTTTTATCTAGCATTTCAATCGACTGGCTTTTCATTTCCAGTCGACTTAACAGTTATGTTAAGTTTAAATTATTATATATTTTTTACATAACACTATTTACCCCCCCCCCTCTAGTGTTACTTGCCTTGCATACAGGATCCAACACTTGGTATAATCGCAATGGCATCTACTTCAAATGCAAATCAATACCACGAAGGTCAATCTACACAAAGGCCGCCTCTCTTTGATGGAACAAACTACAATTACTGAAAATGTAGAATGAAGATTTACTTACAATCCATCAACTATGAGATTTGAAACATGACCGAGACGGGGTATACAATGCCTACTCTTTCCTATGCACAATGAATAATGCAAAGGCAATGAATGCTCTCTTTTGTGCACTTACCACAGAAGAATTCAACCGTGTGTCAAACGCAACAAGGACATTACAAATATGGCATACTCTCGAGGTAACACATGAAGGTACAAATAAAGTTAAGGAATCTAAAATTTCTGTTCTTGTTCACAGGTTCGAGATGTTCCGAATGAAGAAGAATGTAAGTGTATCAGAGATGGTAAAAAGATTCACCGACATCACAAACTTCCTTGTGCCTCTTGGCAAAACATATACGCAAGTAGAGATGGTGAGAAAGGTTCTTCGTGCTCTTACCCCCGAATGGGAAAAGAAGACTACCGCAATTGAAGAAGAAAATGATTTAACACAACTTTCGCTTGAGAATCTTATGGAAAATGTAATGGCTTATGAAGTACAATTGGAGAAGCACAAGAAGGAAATAGAACCGCAGCAACCCAAAAAGAAAACTCTTGCTTTCAAGGCTATGTCTGAATCAGAAGATGATGAAGATGATGAAGAAGAAATTGATATGTTCACAAGAAAATTCAAGAAATTTCTTCGCAAAGGTAAATTTAATTCTAGATTAAAGGATACTAATGAACCTCCTACTTATTTCGAATGCAATAAGATAGGTTACATGAAGAATGATTGTCCATTGGAGAATGCAAAATCTAAAGGCAAGGTTTCAAATAATATTTTGTAGGTACCTAAAAAGTAACGATGGATACTTGACAGTGGATGTTCTAAACACATGACTGGCCATGGAAACTTGATTTCTTCCATTCAAGATATAGATGGATGAACCGTTACTTTTGGTGACAATAATAAAGGAAAAGTCATCGGAATAGGCATGGTTGGTAAGAATACTACTCCTGTTATTGAAGATGTATTCTTAGTTAGTTGTTTAAAGCATAACTTGTTAAGTATTAGTCAATTATGTGATAAAAGTTATAAGATAGTGTTTGAAAAAGATGCATGCTTGATTTATGATTCGTCTTTAAAAATGTGATTTTTCAAGGTATTAGAAAGAATAACATATATGAACTTTGTTTAGTTGTCTCGAACAACGATTCTTAGCTTTGGCATAAAATATTTGGACATGTAAACATGAAAAATATCGCTAAACAATCTAAGAATAACCTAGTTAAAAAACTGCCAAAATTATCTTTTAAGAAAGATAAAATGTGTGATGCATGTCAACTAGGGAAACAAGGAAAATCCACTTTTAAAACAAAAAAAATGATTTCTACTAGTAGGCCTCTTGAATTGATCCATATGGATTTATTTAGTCCTATTAGAGTCGCTTCCTTAAATAAAGTAGATATGTATTTGTTTTAGTAGATGAATTTTGACGATTTACATGGGCATTCTTTTTAAGACATAAAAATGAAGATTTTGAAGAATTTGCAAATTTCTGCAAACGTGTTCAAAATCAAATATCTCTTACCATAGTCACTATTAGAAGTGATCATGGTGGAGAATTTGAGAATGAAATTTTTTCAGAATATTGCAACAAGAATGGTATAACACATACTTTTTCATTTCCTAGAGCTTCACCACAAATGGAGTGGTTGAAAGAAAAAATAGGACATTGTAAGAATGTGCACGTACCATGCTTATTGAATGTAATTTGCCTATATACTTCTGGGCTGAAGCTGTTTCTATAGCATGTTATGTCTTAAAGAGAATACTATTTAGATCAAAACGTAAGAAGACTTGTTTTGAGTTATTTTATAAACAAATTTCTAAATTTTCTTATTTTAAAGTATTTGGTTGTAAGTGTTTCATATTTAATACAAAAGATAACTTAGATAAATTTGATGCTAGATCTAATGAAGGTATCTTCATTGGATACTCAAATAGGAGTAAGGCCTATAGAATTTTCAATAAGTCATCTTTGACTATTGAAGAATCTATGTTTGTTTCTTTTGATGAATCTTTACCTTCATCTAGTATTATTCAAGATGATGAAATTGAATCCTCACCACTAGATAACATTGTTAAATCTCTTGAGCAAACTACACTAGATAAGACGACTGATGGACTTCATAAGTCGACTGATCTGCTGAATCAGTCGGCTGATGGGTTCGTCAAGACGACTGATCCTGTAGAGATAACTCCAACTTTACCAAAGTTATTTCTTGAAGTTCGAGATCATCCTCATGAATTAGTTATTGGTGATATCTCACATAGCATTCAAACAAGATCACACTTTAATATGATTTATCATACTGCTTTCTTATCGGATTTTGAACCAAAAAATATTCAAGAATCATGTGAGAATAAATTTTGGTTGAATGCAATGCAAGATGAACTTAACCAATTTGTAAGGAATGATGTATGGGATTTAGTTCCACAACCTCCTGACCATACTATTATTGGTACCAAATGGGTATTTAAAAACAAGTTAGATGAATCAGGACAAGTTGTTAGGAACAAGACAAGATTAGTTGCCCAAGGATATAACCAAGAAGAAGGAATTGATTTTGATGAAACATATGGTCCTGTTGCTAGACTAGATTCAATTAGAATTTTGTTATCTTTTGCATGTTTTATGAATTTCACACTTTTCCAAATGGATATTAAAAGTGTTTTCTTAAACGGTTTCATTAAGGAGGATGTTTATGTGAAGCAACCACCAGGTTTCGAACATGAACAATTCCCCAACCATGTTTTTAAATTAAAAAAAGCTTCATATGATCTCAAACAAGCACCTCGTGCTTCGTATGATCGTTTAAAAACTATTCTCTTAGAAATAGGGTTTGAAATTGGTAAAGTAGACACTACATTGTTTATTAGGAAAATAAAATTAGTCATATTAATCATACAGATTTACGAAGATGACATAACTTTTGGATCAAGTAACAGTAATCTATTTCAAGAGTTTGCTACTACCATGCAAAATGAGTTTGAGATGAGTCACATGGGTGAACTCAATTACTTCCTTGGACTTCAAATCAAACAGTCGCAAAATGACATATTTATTAATCAAGGAAAATATGCTAAAGAATTACTCAAACGATTTGGCATGGATGGTACTAGTAGTAAGACCAAACCTATGGCTACTACTACTACACTTGACAAAGATGAATAAGGTAAGAGTGTCGATCAAAAGGTATATCGAGGTATGATTGGCTTACTCTTATATATAACTGCTAGTAGACCAGATATTATGTTTAGCATATATTTGTGTGCTAGATAACAGTCCGATCCAAAAGAATCTCACTTAAAAGTAGTGAAACGAATTTTAAGATATATTAAAGGCACATCTGAATATGGTTTATTTTATCCTCGCACCAATAATTTTCAGTTACTGTTGAATAGTGATGCTGATTTTGCTGAAGTAAAACTGACCGCAAAAGTACTAGTGGAACCTGTCACTTTTTAGGACATTTCTTAGTATCTTGGAGTAGTAAAAAGCAAAGTTCGGTATCTCTATCTACCATAGAAGCTGAATATATTGCTGCAAGTTTGCCTTGTGCTCAAATTTTATGGATGAAACAAACTCTATTAGATTATGGTATTTCTTTATCAAAACCTTCTATAATGTGTGACAATACCAGTGCCATTAATTTTTCTAAAAACTTGGTTCAACATTCACGTACAAAACATATTGATATTCGACATCATTTTCTATGTGATCATGTTTTAAGAAGAGATATCTTAATGGATTTTATTTCCACTGATAAACAAATAGCAAATATTTTTGCCAAACCATTGAAAGAAGACATTTTTATCAAGTTTAGACGGGAACTAGGAATTTGCTCATTTAATGATACTTCCTAAACTTTTTTGTTGTCTAAGTCGACTGAGTCAGTTTTTCGGTCGACTTATACCGAGCATCTGTATTTGTTTCTTTTCTTGATTTTTTTTTACTGACTAGTCGACTGTCTTGCTATAACATTCGATTGACAATAACTTTATCAAACTGTTTATTGTTTGGTTTTAATTTGCTCTTGACTTAGTCGACTGGTCTCAAAGCCAGTCGACTGTCACGACTGTATTTCGATTTTTTAAATCGTCACTAGTTGTGGTTTCTTTTGCTTTTCTTAGACGAAGATTGATGTTGTTTTAAAATTTGACATTGTACTTTTGCATTATGTTTTTCTATGTTTGTACGATGTGTTTTTGTCTTTATTTTATGTACTCTCTTTGGTTGTTTGCACCTCTATGTTCTCTCTTCTGGGTTGACTCTTTATGCCTTTTGGTTTATGTATGAGTTTGGTTTATCCTACTATATTTTTGTTGATGCCAAAGGGGGAGAAATATGCCATCATTATGTACAATTTTGTGCATGTTGTATCTTATCATTATGTACATTGTGTGCATGATTTTGTGCATGTTGTATCTTATCATTATGTACATTGTGTGCATGTTTTGTTTTATTCCGGGGGAGCAACTTTAAATTTGTTCACCTTGTATATCTATGTGTGTGAGAAGCATGTTGTTTAAATTGTCATTCTATATTGTTTAGTTATTGTGTTGTTATCATCAAAAGGGGGGAGAATGTAGAGACCTGATTTTGATCACTACAACACAATACACATATGTTCTATTTTATATATCTCTTACAGTGTGTACTCAACGCTTTCTAGGCTCAAGATAGAGCTACAAGACAAATAAGCTTTCAAGACTCAAGAATAAGATACAAGACAATGATTATTCAAAGCTTCAAAGATTCTCGAAGTGATCAGCTAAAGAACAAGTGATTAGAACAAAAGAGTGTCTTGTAAATTTATTGTAATATTTGATTTGTCTTAGGAAATTTGTTAAAGCCTTGATACACACACTCGCACATCCCCTAGGAATAAAATAAAGATTATTAAAAATCAATATGTCAAATTGAAGCTTGTATAAGTTCAGCTATCAAAGTACCAGCCGACTTACTTCGATAAACAGTCGACTGTTCAAGTACGAAACAAACTTAACTTACTCAAGCTCTGACCAGTCAAATCCCTTGGCAACCCAGTCAACTGTTCGAGCTGTTTTGATAGTTTTCTGAAGTTTAAAATTTGATTTTAAAACTCAAACTTTTTCTGCCGTTTGTTGGCAGTTGATGAACCTTTTTCCAACGTTCTTGGAGTTCTTACTCTATAAATAAAGTTCAGAATGAACTTGGAAAAGGTAACCCATTGTTTTAATCAAGTCTTTGCTTACTTTTGAGAAAAAGAACTCAAACATTCAAGTACTCTCATTCTCTAGATTTGGTTCTCTAATTTCAGTCTTGCAGAACTAAGATTAAGTTCAAGACTGTGATTAGAAGTTGACTTATAGCCTCTATACAGAAAGCACACTCAAAAATCAAGCCTTTAGGTGTTGTAATCTTCAATTTTTTGTTGTTAACTCTCGGGTTGTGAGAGTGGTCCTCTTGGTTGGAGAGAAGAAATCTTGGTGTAGAGTCAGTGTGACTCTAGGTTGTAGAGTGAGGTCTTTCTCTCTCTAGTGGTGAGAGAGGTCTATGGGTTTGGCATAGTTGTTACCAAAGGTCATAGGATATTCTTTTAGTTTTTCAAGAATAGTGGAAAATCTAAAGTTGCTTGCTTAGGGACTGGATGTAGGTCGGGAGGACTGAACCAGGATATATTGCCGTGTTAGCATTGTTGAATCTCTGTGGTTTGAATTCTCTAACTTGCAATTTTAATTTCGCTGCACTTTATTGTAATCTGTGTCTGATCAGTCGACTGGTTTCTGTATTAAGTCGACTTAACAGACTCACTGTTCTTCAGTTGATTAATTACCTTTAATCTGGTGTTTCAGTCTGGTGTTTCAGTCGACTGGCTTTTCGTTTCCAGTCAACATTAACAGTTGCGTCATGTTTAAATTATCATTTATTTTTTACATAACACTATTCACCCCCCTCGAGTGTTACTTGCCTTGCATATAGGATCCAACAGCTACTACCCAAGACTTGGATTTTGTCCACGTTTCCGGCCCGTGATCAACCTACACCTGTTAAGATATGACGGTGCCAGATGAGTGACTTGTCCACAGTCCTCGAGGAGTAAAATAAATACACGTCTTGATGGTCGATGGCCCCTAGGTAATGATATCACCCTAGACGAGCTCAATAAGCTTCTTACGAGTTAACAAGCTACGTACAAGCCCAACAAATCACATACGAGCCAAACGAACTGCGTATGAACCAACAACTACATATGAACCAACAAGCTACGTATGAGAAAAACCACTGCATATGAGCCAACTAGCTACATATGAGATAACAAACTACATACGAGCCCGACAAGCTACGTATGAGTAAAACAACTTACAAACGAGGCAACTAGCTACATATGAGCCAAACGAATTACATACTAGCCAACTAGCTATGTATGCGAAAAAAAACTGCTAACAATTAGCACGAACCACTGTCCAATTTGAAACATGAATCATGAGCACATATGAATACATCTAGATCCTAAATGAGTGATATGGAAAAACAACAAAAACAACTCAACAGCGAATCAACCTGATCAGTCGAACGGCTACTAGAATCTTGTAAAATTCATTATAATTGTTATGCTTACCGGAATCTTATAAAATTAAACCCTATGGAAAGGTAGAAACCTCTACTAAAATTTTCTAGTTTACAACTTTCTCAAATTCAGCCAACAAAAGGCTAGAAAAATCCCTAACTCCCAAACAATGAACTTAGCCCAAAAAGGCAGCTGCTGTTCAACATGTAAAATTCATAACCGATGCTACACTTATCGAAATCTAAGAAAATTTGACTTTTTAGAAAGCTAGGAACTTCTACTACAACTCTCTAGTTGACAACGTTCTCAAAATCAGTCAACAAGAGGTAGAAAACACCCCTAACATATCAACAGTTAACTCAGCCAGAAAAGTAGGCTGCTGTTGAACTAGAAAATTCATAACACATTCTATGCTTATCGGAATCTAACAAATTTAGACTTTTTAGAGAGATAAGAAATTCTACTAAAACTCTCTAGTTGATAACTTTCTTGAGTTCAGTCAACAAGAGGTAGGAAAAGCCCATAACATATAAATAGTGAACTCAACCAGAAAAGTCAGCTACTGTTGAACTAGAAAATTCATAACACATGCTATGCTTATCGGAATCTAAAAAATTTAGACTATATAGAAAGATATGAACTTCTACTACAACTCTCTAGTTAACAACTTTCTCGAGTTCAGTCAACAAGAGGTAGAAAAATCCCCTGACATATCAACAGTGAACTCAGCCAGAAAAGTAGGTTGCTATTCAACTAATAAATTAATAACAGATGTTACACTTATCAGAATCTAACAAATTTATACTTTTTAGAAAACTAAGAACGTCTACTACAACTCTCTAGTTGACAACTTTCTCGAGTTCAGTCAACAAGAGGTAGAAAAAGCCCCTAACATATCAACAGTTAACACAACCAGAAAAGTAGGCCGCTGTTGAACTAATAAATTCATAGCAGATGATACACTTATCAGAATCTAATAATTTAGACTTTTTAGAATGGTAAGAACTTCTACTACAAATCTCTGGTCGATAACATTCTCGAGTTCAGTCAACAAGAGGTAGAAAAACCCCTAACATATCAATAGTAAACTCAGCAAGAAAAGTAGGCTGCTGTTGAATGAAAAAAAACATAACAGATGCTACAATTAACGGAATCTAACAAAATTAGACTTTTTAGAAATGTGGGAACCTCTATTATAACTTCCTAGTTGACAACTTTACCCAGTTCTAAGTATAAAAAAAGTTATACTAGTTTGAAGTCCAGCTTTTCATTTAGAACAGAGCAGTTTTAAGGAAAGCTACTGTCGATCTTGTTAAATTCATAACCGATGGTACACTTATCGAAATCCAACAAAATTAGACATTTTAGAAAGGTGGTAACCTCTACTACAATTCCCTCGTTAACAACTTTCTCAAATTCCTTATAGAACTCAAGTTATACATTTTCAAACACATGCTAAAAATCTGCAAAAAATAGCAACTTTCAACCCTCACTATTTTGGGGGAAGTGTTTTTATTTAACCTAAAAAATCAACCCAGAAAATTGTACAAAAATTAAACCATGGTAAGAACAAGTATGAGAACCTCTCATATTAATATGGAGTTAAATTTCCAATCTTAGCACAATTTATTAAACTCTAATCATCAATGACATACAATTTTATTGAAAACTCAATCTTTGGTGTTTTAATCAAGTTTTTCCACTTTAATCCTTGTATGTAGATATTTTAAATCCATCCATTCTAATATGCACATGAATTTAGTCCAAGTTATTACATTTTATTGACATTAATAAAAACAATGATAAAAATAACAACACAACTATTAAAGATTTGATCTTTTTATTATATTTGTTAAGTTCTACAACCTCAAACTTGGTATGTAAATGTAACCCCCATTCCTGACAATAAGTATTTTCCTTGTATTTTCTATATTTTTATTTTTATAAATTTATTTTGTGATAAATTCGTTTTGGATCTTGTAATAAAGTGTTTTTCTAATCAACAATTATGTTTATTTCGAATGATGATATATTTTAACTTTATTTTCTATTCCTAATTGATCAACTATTTATATTTTAGCCCAAATCAAATATATTATTGCTATTTGGATTTTTATAAACTTGTTAAACTCAAATTCCATCTAGATATATATATATATATATATATATATATATATATATATATATATATATATATATATATATAGAGTCCCCTTCGGTTGCACACTACTTTTGGTGAGCACTCCGTGAGCACTCATGAAATAGAGCACCTATGACAAATCCGAACCGTTCATATTGTTCTATATACCTTAGATAGCCTAACAATAAAAAATCAAGTAATTTGAAGTTCATTTGCCCATCCATCATGCTGTTAGAATTTTCAGCCTTACAATTTTGTAATGATGTAAATCATGGGCAAATGAACTTCAAATTACTTGATTTTTTATTGTTAGGCTATCTAAGGTATATAGAACAATATGAGCGGTTCGGATTTGTCATAGGTGCTCTATTTCGTGAGTGTTCACGGAGTGCTCACCAAAGTAGTGTGCAACCGAAGATTTCTCTCTCTCTCTCTCTCTCTCTATATATATATATATATATAATATTATTATTATTCATGCTACTATCATTATTATTAGTATTATTTTTATTTTAAAGTACAACCAAGTATATTATTTATTTATGACTATTCTAATTATTCGCGAAAAGATAAATGTTAATCTAATTGTATTTTTTTAATTAGTTTTATTTCCAATTGAACTTTATGAAATTTTCTTATACAGCCATTTAAATATTTTGTATATCGAGTACCCTAATTTAATCTTCTATCATTCTAGTTGTTTATCCTATTTATTCTAAACCCCATACCTATTCTTATTGGATCCAAACCCTATACCCAATAACCCAACATCCTATATATCCTATAAATACTAACCTACCCTAACCCCTAACCTAACCCTAGCCGCCAGTACTGTTCAACCCCATCTCTCATCCCTTCAACCGCTCCTTATCTCTCTGTTCGATTTTTTCGAACCCATCGCCCAAGCTTCGACCGCCCTCCTCCGTCGACCCTCACCATTTCCCCGCCTCATCGCCATTACCACCAAGTTCCTCGTCGCCGCTCACATCCCCCTGTCTCCACCCTCATCCTCATCGCCCTCCGCAACTTCTGCTGCTTTTTTCGAAACCATCGTCCTGCCATCTTCATTCTCGTCATACATCGTTAATCCCGCCTTCCTCTTCAGTCGTCGACAACCCTGAGCCCTCACCCTCCGACTGCACCTCGACGCTGCACCACGAGCTTCGCTTCGTCTTCTTCTTCTTCGTCGAGTCTCTCCCTTCCTCTATTTTTCGTTTGAAACAGAGCACTCTCTTCAAGCTCACCCCCTCTCCCTTCCCCTATTCCACCTCGCCATTGCCACCCCTCCTTTGGCCTCGTCTTCCACCTCTCCCCTTCTCCGCGAGCCCTTGCTGCCACTGTCTCCACCTTCACCATCGAAGCTATCCGCCATGGTTGATCCCGTCGCCCTCTTTCCCACTGCCATCCCCACCATCACGTCGATCATCACCCACCTCTACTCCTTCAATCCACCACTGCTAGCCATCTAGGCCATCGCCGCCATTGACAAAGTCGAGCCGCCAACGCCGAAGTCCCGCTGGTGCTGCTCTTATGTGATTTTTGTTGGCTGTTGTGGGGGAAGTGTGGGTGTTTGCTATTTTGTGTGGAAGTTTGGGTGTTTTTCTGTTTTGTGAGGATCCGTTGGAGTTTCTGGTGTTTTCTGTTTTGTGAAGGAAGTATTTGATTGTTGTGCTGAGTTCTTTTGCTGTGTGTTGTTGCACGTTGAGCGCACATGCTTCCGTGTGTGCGTCATTCATGTTTCGTCGCCCGAGATTCTCATCTTATTATTCTTTATATTCGAATTAACCATCATTAAGGCAAATCACTTTTCCTCTTGAATTGTTAATTGTATCAAATTCAAGAATTTTATTGAAACTTCGCAAGTAAATCCTAATCGTTTATCATATCATTGTATTGATTATCTTTCGTGGGTCTATTAAGGGTTTACACGAGCTAACCTCAATATTCTTGACATCGTGCCTCTATTGAGTCTGAAGATTGAATCTGTCATGCATTCATATAGTATCCATGAGAGGAGTACTCATATAATTGTCTCACAATTAATCTATTGTAGAAAAACTGCTAGGTTGTATGTTTGATTGATCGATTATTGTTTGGTTGATGTTAAATTAGTGTATGTGTGTGTTCTTAATTTTATTGATCATGTTTTATACCCATCATGCTGATTATGAAGATTATCGAATAATAGAATTAATGCCTATCATATTTAATCAATTTATTTCATAAAAATACCAAAAATCCTGTATGTTCCTTGCTGGCTATATTTTGTATGTTATTTTCAACCCAGTAAATGATTTTAAAATAAATAACTTTCTGAATAAGAATTGTAGCCTTATCTTTCTAGTTTCCAAAACATCTTGAATTTCTAAATTTCGAGTTGTGTAGCAAAACTTTTGCTCGTTTTACTAAAGCTGTGTTTTTATTTCCAAATTTTCAGATTCTTGTATGTTTGATGTTTAAACAGCTAAAAGGCTGATCAAATATTAAAATTTTGCTCTGATAATTTCCAGAACATTATTTAACATGTTTAGGAGTTTAAAAAATATTTTTAATGAATTTTATATCGAGTTTTTACTGTTTCTAAAATTATAATAACTTAATGTCGAATTTCTTCCTGAACATGAAATCTGTAAAGAATAATGTGTTTGACCCAGCTACTTTTGTCGGATTTTGAACTTTAAATATGCGTCGGAACCAGGTGGAAGTATAGTTTTCATAATTTCTTGCGGTTTCAATTTTTGGATTTTGAAACAGTGGTAAATTGCATTTTTGTACAGACTACTCTTGCTGTTTAGAATTTTATATTCCAAATTTTAATAGATTAATTGTTCCTATATCATAGTATTGCATGAATTAAAGTATGTATGATGCATTGCATGATCCTAGTGAGTTTTTTTCATCATTCTAATATACCTATCCAAAATTTATCATCCTATTATTTCCCCTATTGTTACTATCGTTCATCTGTGGTCTCAAATTGCATATGGTATTATTACATTGATAAAATAATTAACAAGCTGAGATTTAAGGGTTGACTTTAGTAGTGGACAATATAGGAACTGTACTCGGAGGAGGGGCCCGTGTTTTCCTATTTCTCGGTCATATTGGTCATATTGGTCATATCAGTCATCAGTTGATTGTAGATTACTGATTACAGTATCTCAATTGATTCAATCATCAGCCATTATTATATATCGTTACCGAGTACATGATCTATAAAATCCAATACTAAGTCTAAACGTAACATATTTGTATGTAGCGACCATGTGGTAAATGAATGGAACATATGAAATGCTACATTAGTTAGGATTAAAATGATTAATAGACTTAAGAATTGACACCACATCGACATCGCATATTGTACATCATTGTTCCTATTGATATCAAATATTGCCTAAGTATTATTCACATCGACCATTGAATATTGTTATGGATTATTGAATCATTGTTTACAACTATTACATCGATTATCATGATATTGATTATTGATATTATCCCATGTTATTGATTCCTATTGATCCATTGATTCATTGTTATATAGTTATTCCATTGTTCCTTGCTTTCTCTAGTTGCTGTCCATGACTTGCTCTAAAGAAAATTTTTCTCCTATTTTTAGATGATGTGTTTACTGGTGTTGATGGAGAATTTCCTGCTAGGATTGGAGAACGAACCTTCTGAAGATTTTATGTTTTTTAGCTGCTTATCATTTTATTGATGTATTATTGTATTGGGCTTATGTCCCGAATTTTTATTATTTGTTTCGAGATGTTGGATTATTATTGTATTTGGATATTTCCTATTACTTCATTCCAAGTATTATTGTTCATGAGATTATTATTATTGTCTGCGCAACTGTTCTGTATTGATTATATTGTTGAGTAGATAGGATAAACAGCTTATGAGTGATGTTAGACATTCGCTGGGCCAATGTCATATACTCGTATTCCGTATATTTGGGAAGCGAATGTCACGCCCTGCTTCCCAAAAATACGGAATACGAGCACGTAACATTGGCCCAGCGAATGGTTTTCATCATCCATAAGCTGTTCAGGAATCTTTACAACAACTCACAAAATAATCAGAGTCGGAAGCAAGAGAATCAACCACACATGCATAATTGAATCAATATACAAACAAAATTTACTTAAAATAAAATGTATTAATCTCAAATAAATCAGATCTGAACAAGTCAAAAATATTGGGTCATACTGCCCAAACACAAAGAATCCAAGTAACAGATACATTGTTCAAATTAAGCAACAGGAAATAAATGAAGATAGCAAAATCTCCAACCAACTAGAACTTTAGATCACATACTACATCGGACAGCTGATCACCAAAATCTGCAATTTGACAAATTTCAGGAAGAATGAATAAGAAACAAGATTCCCGTCAATGCAAGTTACGAGCCGCTTGTAGTGAAAGATACAAGTACATGGAAAACTAACAAATCTAAATAATAGCAGAAACAGATATAGCATGGTATAGCAGAATCAACTAGCAACGTATACTAACATGTATCAAGTGTCAAAGTCAAATAACATGTAGACAGATATACAGATAGTGTCCAATAATGATGTTAAGTGACAATGTCAGACAGATAACAGATAATCAGATAATCAAATAACAGATAGCCAGATACAGATAACAGATTCAGATTCAGATTCAGATACAGATGTCAGATACAGATTCTTTTAAGTCTTGTATTAATTACTAACTAGGTAGCACTTCATGTGCCATCCTTTTATCACATGGTTGCTACATTCAAAACAGTTACATTTGTAGATTTCGTAGGAGATCATATAAGGCCGTGTACTCAGGGTTCAGACAGACAGATATCAAATAACTGATGAGACAGACAGATAGAACCTAGTGGTTCTCTTCTTCTTTACACCTTCCTATAGGAAGTAATGTAGATAGGGTACAGAATAACAGATAATAGATAATCATATGGGAAACACGGGCCCCTTTCTAAGCACACATTTCTATGCTTTATCACTACTAGATCTTTCCCATAAACCCCCGGCTTGATCATTTTATAATTATTATCAGACAGATGTGTATGTACATGAAACAGAGGAAATCTAGCACGATATAACGACCCATAAGTTCAGAATAATAGATAAGCATGTACAGATGGTAAGGTAGTCACATTACAGAACAAAATAGGGTACTTCCTAATTCAAGACAGCACGACAACACGACAGTACAATACTAAAACAGCGATTCTCGCTACCACAAATATTGAAACCTGAATCCGTCGGAGAATCTAGAAAATAAACTTCCAACTGAATCCAGCGGATACATATAAGTCATATAGTGTTTTAGAAAAACATAATTCAAAACTGATTTGAATCCAGAAAATACGTTCAGCTAGAAATCAGTAAATCGGATTCAAGGTCAGAAAAACAGCATCAGAACACCTCAAATAAATCCAGGAAAAATCTGGGATATTTCCCTATATGTGTAGTATCAGAATATAAAGTTTTATAATTTTCAAGTTTGATTATTTTAGCGAACAAAAATCAGAAAACATCAAGAAACGACAGTTTGGCAAATCTGGAATTCCCAACACTTCTGTACAAAAACTGTAATATCTCGCAAACCGTGAAACGAAATCCAAATCAGCCAAAGGGAGAAGAAAATAGACAAAATAAGCTAACTTTCATATTTCATAAATATTTTTCATACAGGGAAGGGAATTAGGGTGAAATTACAGATCTTTACTGAACAGCGAGCAAAATCCAGCAAGTATAGTCTTTATAGACAAGCATGAAAATGTATATAAAACTCATCAATAAAATCCACCAAAATTCTGGGTAATCCCTAAATAGATATAGAAATATTGTGCAAAATTTCAAATCAAAATAATGTGCTTAGAACTAGTGTCAAAATAGTTTAGTCATAGAAATCATCAAGAAACGAAATCTGGAAATGAAATACACCTCTGTAGTAAAACAATCATATCTGACACATACAAAAACGAAATCGATCAAGTGTCAGAGCGTTTGGAAAGAAAACAAATTTCTCTAAAAATCATGTTTAATACTGAAGTTAATATACCGACCTTAATATGGTCTAAAATAGAAATCAAAACTGATCATCGACAAAATACAGATTTTTCTCTTAACAACAAATCAACATACAACATACGAATCTCATTCTAAACACAACCAAACATCTTATAGAGTCTACTAAGTATCCAAATAACATGAAATAGGGTATATAGCTTGTCCACAACAATTATATCACATGGATCCAAACAACACACAAATTCTCATAATTATCTCACAAATATAATCACATTAAGAACGGTCAAAACCTAAGTTGTTTCATGTCAAATTTATGGCGTGAGGCAACTATGGTCAATAGCACTATAGAGACGGTACTCATCAAATATACATCACACACAAATTGTCTCTAGAACCCAACTACACTACAAGTGGAATTTATGACGTGTATCATACAAAGGAATTGAGTACAAGTTACTTACTGGAAGACGACGACGGAAACGAAGCAAAGAGCAAGAATAACGGAAACAGATTCCCGGGCACGAACATGACGAATGGATCACGAACCAATCACGAACACACGATCACAAAATCGGACGGCTGAGATCAAAGATCAAGATCAAGATGATCAGATCAGATCGGACGGTTAGATTTCCCTGATGGTGCAGATAATGATGAAGATCAAGATTGATCGATCGAATGACTACGATCAAAGAAAGTTGATGATCATCATGATTGTAACGATCAAGAAGAGATCGACGGCCAACATCCAATTAAGCATGATGATCAAGATCCAATGGATGGCTTAGATCACCCCAATGGTGATCATCAAGATCAAAACAACAGATGGCTAGGAATCAATCAATCAAGATCAGATCACAATCAAACGGACGACGCACAATCACTTGATCAACACCCAAAACAACTAGCAACCAATCCATGGGCATGGTGGTAGACAGTGGGTGGCGGAATGGCGAGACTGGCAGCAAGGTGGAGGACGACGGCCATGGGACTGCCGGCGATTGCTGCTATTGTCGAAGAGGAAACACAGGCGGAGAGGGGCTGTACCGCTGTCTGCTACAGTCGGGAGAGACAGCACAGGGGGGAGGGAACCAGGGCGGCCATGGCGCTCGGGGGTGGCTGACGATGCAATCGCGCGGGGACATCGGGGGCTGGCGGGAAGAAGGTGGCGACGGGAGTCGCTGAGGCTTCTCTGCTCTGGCTATCGACACTATAGCTGCGTCGGAGAGGGAGAGGGAGCAGGCACAAAGAGGAGGACGGGGGGAGGTACTGCTATGTCGTCGCTAGCCGTGCGACGCAAGAGGGTGGTCGGCAGATGGGTTTGGAAGATGAGAAGTAGGAAGGCGGTTTGGTCGGTTGATGATGAATAGGGTTTAGTTAATGGGTATTAAGAGCTATAAAAATAGGGTTTTAAAATCCAATGGGGAAATAAAATAATCAATAACATAAAAATAATATTTATAAGAAAATGTAGTTTGCATTACAGTATAGAATTAATTTGAAATAACTACAAATACAATTAACAATACGAATATATTTTTAATTTAATAATCAAATATAATAATATTAGTAACAATAATGGAAAAAATATATATCAATAATCATAATAATAATAATAATACAGAGAAAAATACAATACAATAGTAACAAAAATAAGAAAAATATTTTCCTTAATAATCCAAGCATAATAATAATAATAAAAGATTTGTAATACAATATAAGAATCATTGGAAACTAATTACAAATAAAATTATTGATTAATAATAGACTTTAATATGAGATCCAAGAATATATTTTATCAAAAAGAATTTGAAAGCGGAAAAATGATTTATAAAAAATTTAAATACAGAAAATACACAGAAAAAGGAAATACACCCAAAGTACATGAAATCGGAAACAGGGGTTACAAATCCTACCCATCTTACAACAAAATTTTGTCTTCGAAATTTACTTTAGCGGTACTTAGTATAAGACAAAAGCAAACTTGGCGGAGGGTAACAAAACAAAGGATTTAAAGAGAAGAAACAAGGTGGCGGCAACACCAGAATGAGAAAGAAGTGGATAATAATGATGTCAAATGGAATGCATGAAAGAGAATAAACAGTATTAAAAGGAATGAAATAACGCAAGATAACAAATGTGATAAAGGAGTAGGCAGAACTAAAATAAAGGAGAGAAAAGACAGGGAATGATTGAATCAAATAATGAATGTGTGCATGATGACAAAATGGAATGCAAGAAAGAAGTAACCAGTATCAAAAATGAAGAAGAAACACCACAAGACTTGCAAGATTACAAAGCAAAGAGATGAAGTAATAGATAAAGCTGGAATCGAAGAAGGGATGGACAATGAAAAGATGAACCAAGCAACGAGTCAATGGATGAGAACAAATGCAAGAGATAGGGATAAGCAAACAATACAAGGAAGGAGAAACAAACAATACAAAGAAGAAGAAGCAACAAGGGAATCCCAGGACCTAGGGGTTATGGCCCCACCACGCTTCCGCTGCGCCACTCTGATGGTGACGTTCCAAGCTGTAGACATGTCATTCTAGACCACGTGATACCAAGCGACGATCCGAGCAGGAAGAAAAGAATGAGACACCAGAATAAAATTGGGCTTTAGATGATGGCTTTAATTTAAATAATTAGTTCAAAACTAATGGGCGTTAACAAAAATAATATTAATAATACAAAAATCAACACATATTAATAATAAAATAATAATAATAATAATAGTAATAATAATAATAATAATAATAACATTAACAATACTGGTAAGGATAATAATGCAAGACAGAATATAATTTGGGGTTCATCATTTTTGTGAAAATAATTCAATATTAACAACAAAAATAAAATTGTAAAAAAAAAAATACAATAATAATAATAGTAATATTAATAACAATAATAATAATAATAAGGAAAGTAATAGTAATAATAACATTATACAATAAAATAAGAATTTGGCTTATCAACTTTATATAAAAATAATCCAAACAAGAGTACATATATGTATAGCCGATCAGTTATTAAATGGAAAGTGAAGTTATTATTACTCCTACTATTCAAGCAAACCAGTACAAAAGAATAGGACACTGATAAGTAATATATACATAAAACACTAGTGGGGTTATTATAGTAGAAATTCTTTAATGTGGGTTCGCCTCATTTATATCCATCTGTAGACTTGCCTTATCGACATCAACTTACAGGTTTGCCTCCACGACATCAGGTTGCAGGTTAGCATCTTGATATTCGGTTGCACATTTTGCCTCTCTGATATCCAGTTGTAATTTGCCACCATTGACGTCTAGTTGCATGTTTGCCATCTCGACATCCAGTTGCAACAAAACGATGAATAAGATGTGCAATCTTCCACGCGTACTTAGAAATTGATTGCTCAATTAAGTACGAAGTTACGTTTTGAAATTTGTGATATTAGAATACACAATTATTCGAAATAACAAAATTTTCATTTTAGAAAACAATTTTATAGAAGATCCAAAATATAACAACTAATAATCGAAATACACAAAATATTCGAAATATATATATATGTATATATAAAGAAAATATAGGCAGGAGAAGAATGAATTTTATACTCAATAAAGAGTCAACAAAGGAGGACGACTACAAGGGATGAAAGAAAATAAGAAATCAAAGAATTGAATATGAAGGAAAAGGAACAATGGGGTACAAGTGGAATTTGAAGAGAATATGGTAAGGAAGAAATAACTAGCATGATACTCAAAATGAGTCAACAAATGATGATGAATGCAAGGCACGAAAAGCAATGAATGACACACGAGTAGAAATAAGAAGGAATCAATGAGGCAAACAAAAATAAGAGATTGCTCGTACCGGAATATGGGTACGGAAAGAAAGAATTCATACCCAAGAAGAAATCAACAAATGAGGATGACTGAAAAATAGACGGAAGAATCAAGGAATCAAGGGATTGAATAAGAAGGGACCAAAATGAATGGAATAAGAATAGTATCCAGATCAATGTTGATTATTAATTCATTCATGTATGCATGGTCGGTGAAATGTTGTGCCGATCCCAGATCGAGCCAAGCTTGTCTAATATATTAGGCAACTAATACATTAGCTAAACCTAGGCTCTGATACCACTAAAAACCTTGTCACGTCCCACTTCCCAAAAATACGGAATACGAGCACGTAACATTGGCCCAGAGAATGATTTTCATCATCTATAAGCTGTTCAAGAATCTTTACAACATCTCACAAAATAATCAGAGTTAGAAGAAAGAGAATCAACAACACATGCATAATTGAATCAATATACCAACAGAATTTACTTGAAACAAAATGTATTAATCTCAAATAAATCAGATCTGAACAAATTAAAAATCCTGGGTCATACTGCCCAAACACAAAGAATCCAAGTAACAGATACATTGTTCAAAATGAGCAACAGGAAATAAATGAAGATAGCAAAAGCTCCAGTCAACTAGAACTTTAGATCACATACTCCATCGGGCAACTGATCACCAAAATATGCAATTTGACAAATTAAAGGAAGAAGAAAAAAGAAACAAGATTCCCGTCAATGCAAGTTACAGGCCGCTTGTAGTGCAGTATACAAGTACATGGAAAACTAACAAATCTAAATAATAGCAGAAACAGATATAGCATGGTATAGCCGAATCAACTAGCATGGTATACTAACATGTGTCAAGTGTCAAAGTCAAATAGCATGCAGACAGATATACAGGTAGTGTCCAATAATGATGTCAAGAGATAATGTCAGACAGATAATCAGATAACAGATAGCCATATACAGATAACAGATTCAGATTCAAATTCAGATACAGATGTCAGATACAGATTCTTATAAGTCTTGTATTGATTACTAACTAGGTAGCACTTCATGTGCCATCCTTTTATCACATGGTTGCTATATTCAAAACAGTTACATTTGTAGATTTCGTAGGGGATCATATAGAGTCGTGTACTCAGGATTCAGACAGACAAATATCAGATAACTGATCAGACAGACAGATAGAATCTAGTGGTTCTCTTCTTCTCTACACCTTCCTATAGGAAGTAATGTAGACAGGGTACAAAATAACAGATAACAGATAATCATATGGGAAACACTGGCCCCTTCTAAGTACACATTTATATGCTTTATCACTACTAGATCTTTCCCATAAACCCCCGTCTTGATCATTTTATAATTATTATCAGACAGATGTGTATGTACATGAAACAGAGGAAATCTAGCATGATATAACGACCCATAAGTTCAGAATAGATAAGCATGTACAGATGGTAAGGTAGTCACATTACAGAACAAAATAGGGTACTTCCTAATTCAGGACAGCACGACAGTACAATACTAAAACAGCGATTCTCGCTACCACAAATATTGAAACCTAAATCCGTCGGAGAATCTGGAAAATATACTTCCAACTGAATCCAGCGGATACATATAAGTCATATAGTGTTTTAGAAAAACATAATTCAAAATTGATTTGAATCCAGAAAATACGTTCAGCCAGAAATCAGTAAATCGGATTCAAGGTCAGAAAAACAGCATCAGAACACCTCAAATAAATCCAGAAAAACTCTGGAGTATTTCCCTATATGTCTAGTATCAGAATATAAAGTTTCATAATTTTTCAGTAAAATTAGTTTAGCCAACAAAAATCAGAAAATATCAAGAAACAACAGTTTGGCAAATCTTGAATTCCCAACATTGCTGTACGAAAACTGTAATATCTTGAAAACCGTGAAACGAAATCCAAATCCGCCAAAGGTAGAAGAAAAAAAAACAAAATAAGCTAACTGTCATATTTCATAAATATTTTTCATACCGGAAAGGAAATTAGGGTGAAAATACAGATCTTTACAGAAAGCGAGCAAAATCCATCAAGTATTGTCTTTATAGACAAGCATGAAACGGTATATAAAACTCATCAGTAAAGTCCACCAAAATTCTAGTTAATCCCTAAATCGATATAGAAATATTGTGCAAAATTTCAGATCTAAATAATATGCTTAGCACTAGTTTCAAAATAGTTTAGTTATCGAAATCATAAAAAAACGAAATCTGGAAATGAAATACACCTCTGCAGTAAAACAATCATATCTGACACATATGAAAACGAAATCGATCAAGGTCAGAGAGTTTGGAAAGAATACGGATTTCTCTAAAAATCATGTTTAATACTGAAGTTAAGATACCGACCTTAATATGGTCTAAAATAGCAGTCAAAACTGATCATCGACAAAATACAGATTTTTCTCTTAACGACAAATCAACATACAACACACGAATCTCGTTCAAAATACAACCAAACATGTTACAGATTCTACTAAGTGTCCAAATAATATGAAATTGGGTATATAGTATGTCCACAACAAGTATATCACATGGATCCAAACAACACAAAAATTCTCATAATTATCTCAAAATATGATCACATCAAGAATGGTCAAAACCTAAGTTGTTTCATGTCAAATTTGTGTCGTGAGACAACTATGGTCAATAGCACTATAGAGACAATACTCATCAAACATACATCACACACGAGTTGTCTCTAGAAACCAACTACACTACAAGCGGAATTTATGACTTGTATCATACAAAGGAATTGAGTACAAGTTACTTGCCTGGAAGATGACGACGGAAACGAAGCAAAGAGCAAGAATAACGAGAACGAATTTCTGGGCACGAACATGACGAATGGATCATGAACCAATTTGGAACACACGATCATAAAATTGGATGGCTGAGATCGAAGATCAAGATCAAGTGATCGGATCAGATCGGACGGTCAGATTTCCCTGATGGTGCAAATAATGATGAAGATCAAGATCGATCGATCGAACAGCTGCGATAAAAGGAAGTTGATGATCATCATGATCGTGACGATCAAGAAGAGATCGACGGCCCACATCCAATCAAGCATGATGATCAAGATCCAATGGACGGCTAAGATCACCCCGATGGTGATGATCAAGATCAAGACAACGAACGGCTAGGAATCAATCAATCAAGATCAGATCACAATCAAACAGACAGCCAACAATCACTTGATCAACACCCAAAACAACCAGCCACTAATCCATGGGCATGGTGGTAGACGGTTAGCGGCGAAACAACGAGACTGGCAGTAAGGCAGAGGACGGCGGCCAGGGGACTGCCGGCAATTGCTGCTGTTGTCGAAGAGGAAACACAGACAGAGAGGGGCTGTGCCGCTGTCTGCTACAGTCGGGAGAGACAGCACAGGGTGGAGGGAACCAGGGCAGCCATGGTGCTCGAGGGTGGCTGATGCTGCAATCGCGCGGGGACACCGGGGGCTGGCAGGAAGAAGGTGGCGACGGGATTCGCTGAGGCTTCGCTGCTCTGGCTATCAACGCTACCACTGCGTCAGAGAGGGAGAGGGAGCAGGCACAGAGAGGAAGACGGGTGTAGCGCCCCGATTTTCAATACTGGGAAAACTGAGACACGAGCCAAGACCTTTTCTTCAATTAGTCACAATACACAGAAAAACAGGAGAATTTAAAACTTTTATTCAACACTCAATGTATTACAAGTCTGAACATTATACAACTGCAATACATTACAATAGAGTTACAATATTACCTTTACATTTCCAAGTATTACAACCTTCAACATCTTACATCAGAGTACTTTCCAACTAATAGATGATCAACACACATTTTACAGCGGAACTAAATATGACATTGACTCCTTACTTTCCTTGCCTTGAGTCCTCCTGAATCTCGCCCTTGTACTTCGGCGATCCAGTACCTACGAAAGTGGGAACGTCAGTATTCACTGACGCTTAAAGGCTGATATCAAAGCAGCGAAACTCCCAAACAACATACAAAATATGGCAATGGTGTTAAGTGTTCGTGAGTGCTATGACTAGACTCTAATGCGATATTTAAATAGAACTAGGATGCTCCTATTCTAATGTCAGCGAGTCTCCGAAGCAACATGCATCCCATACTACATGCGCCCCATCTCAAGCCGTTTTCTCCATATATAGGGATTGAACCCGCGTTATGAATTCTAATTGTACACGACCTGTTCCTGACAGATACAACATAACTGATGAGGTTGCAGACGTGGTCAAGTCCCACTAATCCAGCTCGCCAGTGGTGTCTAGGTTGCCACTGCTACCCGGCTTACCGGACCTCACTCAAAAACCTGACGAACCGTCGGGGTTACTGCTAACAGGGAAGCCCCTTGCCGCCCCCTGGTCGAACCGTAGTCCATGGCCTGTTCGCCCTCTTGGCATAGGACCTGACGGAGTTCCGGGGGTCCATCCCCCCTAGCTCCGCCCGCCTTATCATGGCACTTCAGAAATTAACAATCAGGATACGCAACCCATGTCCCCAACTTGTGAGAAGGCATCGTACGTATCCCTTTTGACAGGAAGGTACAACCCAATAACACCGCCTAAGGCCTGCCTCAGGGGACAAGTTGGTCGTAAGGTGCCCCCTACAACCAACTCCTCTCTTTTCGGTGAGGGTCTAAGTAAATGGTCTTTATAAGTCACTACCTTAATGATGTCCCTGACTCGAAAATCCTAAGGACGATAATAATATAAACATAACATGCTAGGCCTTAAATTAGGCTTCGCAAGACAACTCTACTAGGCTGCTCAACCTAGACTCACCAGAATCCTTTGGGATCCGGTTCCTGGCCCATCGATCCAAGACCTCGGCCGTGCAAATATACATGCATGCAGCTACCCTAAACTTGGATTCCGTCTATACTCCGGTCCTCGATCAACCTATCCTGGTTAAGATTCGACGGTACACAAGGAGTGCCTCCTCCACAGTTTCTTAGGGTAAGAAAACATATGTCTTGATGGTCGATAGCCCTTAGGGTGGTAATATCACCCTAGACGAGCACAACGAACAGTGTGCTAGCTAACGAGCTATATATGAGTAACAACCACATACGAGCTAATAAGCTACGTATGAAACAATAGCTACCTACGAGCCAGGCGGGGCTCGTAGGAGATAACCACGTACATACCAACCAAATAAGCCGCGTATGAGACCAACAGCTACGCACGGGCCGGTCGAGCTGCGTACGAGCACAACCATATGCAAACAACCATACAGGTAATCAATCCTAGAAGCAACCAAAAGTGCTTACTAGCAAACTCGATCTTCTATTATTAGAAGCAACAGAAGAATCTACTAATAGTCTATGATCGGTATTCTACCAATGAAAAACCGAAGGCGACATAACAACCATTATCAACTGACTACTACTAGTGGTCTTCCCAATCCTTATTAATTCAACCTATAGTGCCTTAAGCATGACATACAATTGTAAGCATCTTCCTACGACAATCTAATTATATAACATAACCGCTCACCACAATAGTCCTAAGTACGAATATGATTAAGCATGTACTTATATCAAGCTTAAGCATGAAAATCACTATGATCTAGACATGAAGTCCACTATGGTCAAGCATATGTTATAACTTGAGCGTGAATGCCTACTACTTATCATGATTAATCACCACAACCCAAGCATGGATATATAACTAGTATGAACATACAACATTCCAAGGCATGTAGGTATTCTAACATTAATCCTACAACATTCTAAGCATGTATTTAAACTTTAGCATGGTATGCCTCATTCCTAGACATGGTATGCTACTTTAACATTAACATATAGCATGGTGTACATTTTAGTAACATTCTAGTTATGTATACTAGTTAAGTATCAACCTACAATATAGCATGAGTTTCTACAACAATTCTAGCATGGATAGAACATAACATAAAAATCACTACAACTAACCATGGATAGTTCCCTTAATTTAAGCATGAGTATCTACTATACTTTAAGCATGAATATCATTAGCATGGATACCATTAACTTAACATAAACCATTATTAGCATGGTCATCTACTAACTTAACATAACAATAATTAGCATGACATCTACTAACTTAGCATGAATAATAAGCATGATCACCTACTAACATAGCATGAACATATACTTATCTAAGCATAGATATCATGTAAGCATGAATATTTATTTGATCTAGCATGGTGTATAACTTTCCTATAAGCATGTAGGCATGGATAAATTTATCTAGCATGACATACCACTTTCCTACACTATCTAAGCATAGATCAATTAATCTAGCATGGTATACGACCTTCCTACTAGCATGAATCTTATTAAGCATGAATAACTACTAGCATGGATATCTTACTAAGCATGGATAACTACTAGTATGAACATACAACATTCCTCGCATGGTAGATTAATTAAGCATCAATCCTACAACAATATGAGCATGGCATTTACTTAGTAATTAACCTACAACATTCCTAGCATGGTAGATTAATTAAGCATTAATCCTACAACAATATGAGCATGGTATTTACTTAGTAATTAACCTACAACATTCCTAGCATGGTAGATTAATTAAGCATCAACCCTACAACAATATGAGCATGGTATTTACTTAGTAATTAACCTACAACATTCCTAGCAAGGTAGATTAATTAAGCATCAATCCTACAACAATATGAGCATGGTATTACTTAGTAATTAACCTACAACATTCCTAGCATGGTAGATTAATTAAGCATCAATCCTACAATAATATGAGCATGGTATTTACTTAGTAATTAACCTACAACATTCCTAGCATGGTAGATTAATTAAGCATCAATCCAACAACAATATGAGCATGGTATTTACTTAGTAATTAACCTACAACATTCCTAGCATGGTAGATTAATTAAGCATCAATCCTACAACAATATGAGCATGGTATTTACTTAGTAATTAACCTACAACATTCCTAGCATGGTAGATTAATTAAGCATCAATCCTACAACAATATGAGCAGGTATTTACTTAGTAATTAACCTACAACATTCCTAGCATGGTAGATTAATTAAGCATCAATCCTAAAACAATATGAGCATGGTATTAGTTAGTAATTAACCTACATCATTCCTAGCATGGTAGATTATTTTTGCATGAATCCTACAACATTTTACTACTACTACTACTACTTTATTTTAACCATAAACATAACATAAAATATCTACAACTATCTACTACTACTACTACTTTATTTTAACCATAAACATAACATACAACATCTACAACTATCTACTACTACTACTACTTTATTTTAACCATAAACATAACATACAACATCTACAACTATCTACCACTACTACTACTTTATTTTAACCATAAACATAACATAAACATCTACAACTCCTTCTTTTAATCATCTACTACTACTACTTCTTTATTTTAATATGAACATAAAACATCTACAACTACTTCTTTTAACCATAAGTGTCTACCAAAATTTACATAACATCTATAACTACTTCATTTTAATATCTACTACTACTACCTTATTTAACCATACTACTACTACTTTTATTTTAACATACTACTACTACTTTTATTTTAACATACTACTACTTAAATATCTACTAATCTTTATTAGCATCGATTTCTTATTATTACTAGTGATCATAAAAAGAGATCTTTTTATTCATTCTACAACTAGTGATTTAGATTAGTTTCTTTTTCATATCTACAATGAGTTCTTTCTTACTTAAGATTCTAAAAGAAAATAACAATAATAAAAATAAAGTAAGAACCTTCATTTGGTTCAACCAACCATATGCATTCTTTCTAGTCCAAGTTCAAGTTTATGTTCTACAACCACAAAGTGGTGTATGCACTATGTCATATGATTATGTATAGGTCCCCATTCAAGTCCTACAACCAAAAATGGTTGTATATTGCCAAGTCCATGTGTATGTGTTCATTTTAGTCCAATCCATAACACTAAAACAACAATTACAACTATAAAGATTTAATCTTTATATCTATTTAGCACTACCATTTGTTTCCATTTCATTTTATGTGATTATTACCTTTAACATTTACAAACATACAAAATAAGGATCACATACAACAATACCATCACAACAAACCATTCCCAAAAGAACCAAAGAAAACAAAATAAGGAGGATAAGAAGAAGAAGTCAAAACAACAATACAAACAAACAATCAAACAAAAGAGAAACCCCCACCTTGTTCTACTTGTAGGAAGGACTAGCTAGCTAAAACTTCTCCTTCCCCTAGCTCCTAGAACTTTTATGGAACCTACAAGAAAACACTCTTGTTAGTCTCTTCTCTTTCTTTTCCTTTCCTTTCTTTCTTTTTGTTTTCTAAAAATGAGACAAGGTGGAGATGGAGGGGGTATTTGTAGGAGGGGAGAGGAGGGGGAGAGTGTAAATGTGCACTCACATTTTGCACAAAAACCCCAAGAAGAGGCAACCGGCCATGCCTAGGGGGAGGAGGGGTAAGGTGTAGGGTATGGTCCTAGGGTGAGTTGGAGGCATGGTAGAAAGGGATAAGGTTTCTAGAAGGGATTTTAATCTTCTCATGCATACAACCCTAGATTACGCCTCCTAATCAAACCCTAACCATCTAATTAAGTTGTCATGACAAGATGAGTACATTGTCCAAGAGTACATGCTACATATTTTGTATAATGTACTAAGTATAATACAATGTATGTATGTGTACATGTATGTGTATACAAAAAAATCCTTCTATAATCCCCATAAATAGTTTAATTTGAAAATAATAATAAAATAAGTTTTATTATCAATTCGGAGGATCGCGCTACCAATTTGATGTATTTCGGATGTACACCGACCGGTATATGCGCGTAGACAATGTTTGTGGACAAACCGGCGAAAAATCACCAAAATAATCTGATTTTGGAATTAAAACAAAATAATAATAAAATAATAATAAAATAGTAATTTATACGAGGTAATATCCGTCCGGAATATTACAATGGGCCGGGGAGGTACTGCTGTGTCGTCGCTGGCCATGCGACGCAAGAAGGTTGTCGGCAGATGGGTTTGGAAGATGAGAAGGAGGAAGGCGGTTGTTGGGTTGATGATGAATACGGTTTAGTTAATGGGTATTAAGAGAAATAAAAATAGGATTTTAAAATCCAATGGAGAAATAAAATAATCAATAACATAAAAATAATATTTATAACAAAATGTAGTTTGCATTACAGTAGGAATAGATTTTTAATTTAATAACCAAATATAGTAATATTAATAATAATAATGAAAAAAATATATATCAATAATCATGGTAATAATAATATAGAGAAAAATACAATACAATAGTAACAAAAATAAGAAAAATATTTTCATTAATAATCCAAGCATAATAATAATAACAAAAGATTTGTAATACAATATAAGAATCATTGGAAACTAGTTACAAATAAAATTATTGATTAATAATAGACTTTAATATGAGATCCAAGAATATATTTTATCAAAAAGAATTTGAAAGCGGAAAAATGATTTACAAAAAATTTAAATACAGAAAATACATGGAAAAAGAAAATACACCCAAAATACAAGTGATATGGCTAAAAATGGGGTCAAATCGGAACCAATCGAAGTGGGCACGAATATTAAAGTCTCAGGGGCAAGACGATAATTTCACCTACAGACGGGTCCGAATTGGGAACCGGATCCCTCCTCTTGGATCCGCTAACCCATGAACGAATCTGTTCAGTTGAGAACGGGTCTCAACCCGTAAGGGGCCAGCTCAACAGGATTGGAGGAAATCCTGGCTCACCTTGATCTTGATGTGGTGGTTATAACCACCCATATCCAGTCTCACCGGGAAGTAGGGATTCACTCTTATCCTAAAAGAGATCCCCATGGCGACTATAAATACCCCCTACCTCCTACTGTCACAGGTGATCACTTTTTGTGCACCTGAGCTCTTTCCTATTACTTTTTTTTGGTATTGAAAAAAGCGTCGGAGGGTTCGTCGCCGGGATCCATCCCGCTGTTTCGAACGTTTGTGCAGGTCCGCAGGAGCACCAAGGAGTCAACTTATTAACAAGGAAGAAGTGAGATCCAACCTGTTCGAGTTCCTGCAAACCCATAATTCTATCTATTGCCCCCACACTGAATCTAGCGGCAACAGATTGGAACCTTCTGTGGGAAACCACTCGACAAGCAACCCCATCTTCCTCCTTTAGCCCAAGCTACTCCTAACCATGCCTCCCAAGTGGAAGCACGCAAACTCCAACCGAAGAACAACCTCTTCTCATCCTCCTCCTCCTCCTCCTCCTCCTCCTCCGGAGGATCTTCCTCCACACGAGCAGCAGGCTCCTCAGTCCATTTTGCAGCCTGGAGGGCCCCAGGCATACGTGGGGGAGCCCTCTAGGAGAAGCCGCCACAAGCAACCCATACATCAGGTTTGGGTGTCCATTCACAATACCTCCATAGATTCTATGGCCTCCCATAGTCCTCGCACGCCAAAGGATCTGCGAAACGTGCTCAATAATTGACAGACCAAGCTAGGGACCGATCTTCGGACCCATCTAGAGGAGAGGCGGACCCTCGACGGGAGCACCCGAGGGGTCGGTCACCACGCCAGTTAGATCGCAGGGGGTCCAACTCTCCCCGGAGGCAGAAGGATTCACCCCTGCATCGCCCAAGATGAAGCTGCTCCTCGGATGGCCATCCTGCAGCTCGAGCCCATCTCGAGCAGGAGGCCCCCATCACAAGGGCGGAGTTTCAGTAATTTCAGGAGGAGGTCCTTCGGACGCTCCATGCCGCCCCAAATATGGTCCTCGGTTACCCAGCCCTCGGCCAGCTCATGTCATCCTCACCGCTCCCGGAGCACCAGGCTGGCTCCGAGCCATCCTCACCGCTCCCGAAGTCCCACGCCAGCTCCGAGCCATCCCATCCTTCTCCCAATCACCACCACCTCTCCCAAAGTCCGCATCCTACTCCGAGTCACCCCCAGCGTTCGGTCAGTCCACCACTTACTTTGAGCCATCATCGTCGCAGCCCCAGCCTTCCTCGACATGAGGACGAGTCTTGGGGCTCAGCTAGGCAAGACCAAAGGGAGGACTCGGTCTACCGCTGTCTCTACGAGATGGAGAGGTGCCTCGGCCAGCTCGACCGAGATGAAGAGCGACGGGCAAGGAACCTTCGTCCGAGCAGGCCCCAATTCTCCTGCGCCATCATGGAGACCCCAGTCCCCGAAAACTTCAAGCCTTCACACTTCGAGACCTACACTGGGGAGATAGATCCTGCGAATCACATTGGGAGTTTCAAAACTCTAATGATGATCCATCATGCATCCGACGCCCTCCTCTACAAGACCTTCCTGGCCACACTCAAGGGGTTGGCTTGGGAGTGGTATTCCTGACTTGAACCGGCATCTATCTTCTCTTTCGACCAGTTCGAGGGTCTCTTTCTCACGCACTTTGTGAGCTGTCGCCGCATGGAGAAGATGAGCGCCTCCCTACTGTTCTTCAGCCAAAAGAAAGGCGAATGGTTGAGGGATTATGTTAAGTGTTTCACTGCTGAGGCCAGATCCATCGCCTCCTTGGAACCCTCGGTGGCCACGGTCGCCTTCCAGTCCAACGTCCTCAATGCCGATCTCAGGGCGTCCCTCGCCAATAAGCCCCCCTCGGGACTTCTCAGAGCTCCTACTCTGGAGTGAGAAGTACATCCGAGCGGAAGAAGCTATCAACCGCCCCACCTTTGAGGCATCGAATTTCGGGAATAAGCGGAAGGGCACAAGAAGGAGCTAAGAAGCTCCAAAAGGATAATGGGGGTCAGCGGCGTCCTCTCCCCCGTTTCGAGAAATTTACTCCGCTTAACGCGAGTGTATCCACCATCCTTATGGAGATCGGGAACGAAGGTCTCCTGCTGCCTCCTCCGAAGATGAACACCCCCGGGAAGAAGAGAAACTGGGACAAGTGGTGCCATTTCCACCGGGACAACGGACACGACACCGATAATTGTTGGTCCTTGAAGGATGAAATCGAGGCCCTCATCCAGAGAAGACAGCTCACTCGGTTTATGTGAAGGGACCGAGCCGATCCACCTCCACTGACTAGGGGGGCTAACGGGCAACCGAGCAGCGCACAGAGACTCTGGAGGCCAAAGTAGAGGGCATCTTGCACCTGATACACGGAGGCCCAATGGGAGGAGATTCCCACTCTTCCCGAAAAGCCTTCCTTAGGGAGGTCAACTCCGTGCACAACCATCCTCCCCCAAAAGGCCTGGGAGTCCCGGTGACATTCTCCGATAGGGACCTAGAGGGCATCCGCATGCCTCACTGTGATGCCCTCGTCATCAATCTCCGAATGGTGAACTTCGACGTTCGTCGGGTCTTGGTAGACAATGACAGATCCGTCAACATCCTTTTCTTGGAGGCCTTCAAAGGCCTCCAGCTGTCGAGGGACCGGTTCAAGCCCATAGGCTACACTCTTCACTGGTTCACTGGGGTCCCGGTTACGATCGAGGGAGTTATAACCCTCGACGTAACAGCTGAAAAGGCCCCGGTAACTCGCACGGAGCCGATGTACTTTATGGTGGTAGACATCAAGACCGCCTATAATGTTATCTTGGGTCGACCAGGTTTGGCTGCGCTCCAAGCTATTCCGTTGGCCTACCACATGAAGATGAAGTTTCTCATGTCCTCAAGTGTGGGAGAAGTGAGGGAGAGCCAAGAAGTGGCTCGGAAGTGCTATATAACCTCGATGGGGGGTCCGGTCCTCTCTCTGGAGGCCCTCAAACTTCCCCAGGAGGGTAGTGAGACTATCTCCGTGCCAGTGGACGAGTTGGAGGAAGTGGCCTTCTCCGAAGAAGATGCCAATAAAACGTTCCGAATCAGCAAGGCTCTCTCCCCCTCCATTAAGAAAGACATCTCCAGGTGCATACGGGAGAACTGCGACCTCTTCGCTTGGGCCGCGACAGACATTCTAGGGATCTCGGAAGAGCTCTTAATGCACCACCTGAGTGTCACCCCTGGGGTTAAAACAGTCCAACAGCAGAGGCGGAAGTTCGCTCCCGAACGACATCAGGTAATCAAAGAGGGGGTCGAGAAGCTTCTCAACGCCCGATTCATCCAGGAGGTGAATTATCCCGAGTGGCTATCCAATGTAGTGATGGTCAAGAAAGCCAATGGGAGCTGGAGAATATGCATCGACTTCACCGATCCCAACAAAGCGTGCCCGAAAGACCCCTTTCCCCTTCCAAGCATCGACGCCCTGATCGATGCAACCTCCGGGAACGAGCTCCTCAGCTTCATGGATGCTTTCTCGGGGTACAATCAAATTCGGATGTTCCCTCCCGACATCCCGAAGACCTCCGTTGTGATGGACCAGGCCTTGTACTGCTACAAGGTAATGCCGTTCGGATTGAAGAACGCGGAAGCTACTTATCAGTGCCTCGTGAATAAGGTCTTTCGAGACCAGATTTGGCGAAACATGGAAGTCTACGTAGATGACATGTTGGTCAAGAGAACCAGAGGGCAGGAGCACATCCGTGACTTTCAAGAAGCCTTCGAGGTGCTCCAAAGGCACAATATGAGGCTGAACTCGAACAAGTGTGCATTCGGGGGTTCATCCGGCAAGTTCATGGGGTTTATGGTTAGCCATAGGGGCATAGAGGCCAACCCCAAGAAGATCCAGGCCATTCTCAAAATGGCTCCTCCCTCCAATGTCAAAGAGGTTCAGAGGCTCACGACACGCCTCGCAGCAATTGGATGCTTCCTCTCCAAGTCCGGGGAAAAGTGCTTTCCCTTCTTCAAGGCCCTCAGGGGGGCTAATGGGTTTGAATGGGGGAAACAATAGCATAAGTCCTTCGCCAGCTCAAGGCATACCTAGCTAATCCCCTTCTCTTGAGCAAGCCAACGACTCGGAGGTCCTCTACATATATCTTGCCGCTTCGGAGCAAACCCTCAGCGCGGTCCTCGTAAGAGAAGAGGCTCGAACGCAGAGGCCCATCTATTATGTAAGTAAGGTCCTTCGGGATGCCGAACTCCGTTACCCGAAGTTGGAGAAGATGGCCCTTGCTCTGGTCATGGCGGCCCGAAAGCTCCGCCCATATTTCCAATCTCATTCGGTCGTTGTCCTGCCCCTCAAGCAAGTTCTCCACAAGCCGAGACCTCCGGGCACCTGATGAAGTGGTCCATCGAGCTGAGCCAACACGATACAGCTACCAGCCCAGAACAGCAATCAAGGCTCAAGCTCTGGCCGAGTTCATTATGGAGAGCACCATCCCCAACTCTTGCAAGTTGTCTACCGACCCCTTCATCTGGACCGTTTATGTGGATGGGTCTTCTTGCACCGACGGAAGTGGGCTGGTGTTATCTTGGCCGGCCCAGATTCTTTTGTTCTCCAATACTCCCTCCGCTTAAACTTTCCGACCTCAAACAACGAAGCGGAGTATGAGGCCCTTATAGCGGGGCTCTGCATGGCTTGCAAAGTCGGGGCCAGACAGGTCAGAGTCTTCAGTGATGTAGCACCTGGTTTTCCATACACTGGGAAACCGAGACATGAGCAGGACCTTTTCATTCAATTAGTCACAATACACAGAAACAGGAAAAATTAAAACTTTTTATTAACATAATATTACAGGCCGAGTGTTTCCACTAATAGAATAAGTTACATCAGAGTGTACATGAATAAAATATAATCATTGCTTTTTCACTTGTAGATCATGCCTCGGCTAGAGTCCTTCTGGTTCGCGATCTTGTGTCCACGACCTATTGAAGTGGGGATGTCAATATTCACTGACGCTTAAAGGATGATCATATAGTAGCGAATCTCCAAAACAACATATACAAATAGGGTGAAGTATGTCAGTGTAGTTTAAGTGTTCGTGAGTGCAGTGATTAGAATCTAATAAATGTCAATCAAACTGGAATACCAATGCACTGTCAACTAAACTAGAATACTAATGCACTGTCAACTAAGCTAGGATACTAATGCCATGTCAAGTAAACTAGGATGCTCATATTCAAATGTCAGCAAGTCTCCGAAGCAACATGCAGCCCATACTACATGCGACCACATCTCAAGCCGTTTCTTCATATATAGGGATTTAAACCCACGTTATGAACGTCTAATTGTACACAACCTGTTCCTGACACCTACACGTGACTGATGAGGTTGCAGACGTGGTCATGTCCCATTGATGCAGTACGCCAGTGGTGTCTATGTTCGCCACTGCTACCCGGCTAACCGGACCTGACTCAAAACTAGACGAACCCAATGTATCGGGCGTCTTTCCAAAATCCAAATCATAGGGTCTTGCAAGCGCAGGGTAGCGCGAAGCCTACCCTGTGGCACCCCCGGGGTCTCGCAAGCGCAGGACTGCCCAATGCATCCTGTGGCACCCCAAGCCACGGTACTTCAGGAATTAATAGTGCGAGATACGCAACCCGTGCTCCCAACTTGTGAGACGGCACCGTACATATCCCTTTGACAGGAAGGCGCAACCCAATAACACCACCTAAGATCGGCCCCAAAGAAAGGTTTGGTCGTACGGTGCACCCTACTACCAACTCCCCTTCTTTCTGGCAAAAATGTTAAGTAATGATTTTATAAGTCACTACCCTAATGATGTTACTACTCCTATACAATCTTACATAATTTCCAACTTAGATTATCATGGTCCAACTCGTGGTCCCTCGATCCAAGACTCGAGTAACGAGATCACTCTCACTCATCCCTACCCCTAACTCGGATTCTACCAACACTCTCGGCCCACGGTCAACCTACATCGGTTAAGATCCGTCGATGCCTGAGGTGAGATCTATCCATTTTACTCTAAGGGGGTAGGATGTGTTCTTGATGGTCGATGACCCTTAGGGTAATTGAAGACCCTAAACTAGCTTTTTATCAAGCTACAACTATTAGAACTTTTCAACCCTTATTGCTATGAATGAAGGGTGCTCATATGCTATGGTTCCATTTTAAATTAGAACCTACTCGACTAGAGTCCATGGGTTCTCTTCCTAACCCACATAAACATCGGTATATTTCCTCATGCAACTAGGATGCTATACTATACCATCCAAGCATGTATGGTTCCTTACTAACATCAACTACAACAAGGTAGTTACAACTACAATTTCAACATGGCTCTTTCTTATTACTTAGCCTATGGCAATTCAATCATGGTATGCAATTGCAAGCATCAACCTACCATCATTAAAACATGGTATATACGACATAACCATCCACTTATAACACTCTTAATTGTGAATGCGATTTAGCATGCACTTGTAACACTCTTAAGCATGGGTAGTTACTACAATGAACATACAATATTCCAAGGCATGGTAGGTATTCTAGCATTAATCCTACAACATTTTAAGCATGTGTATAGACTTAGCATGGTATACATCATTCCTAAACATGGTAGGAATTTTTAATATAAATCCTACAACATTCTAAGCATGTATATAAGCTTTAGCATGGTATACATCATCCCTAAATATGGTAGGCTATTTTAACATTAACATAAAGCATGGTGTACATTTTAGTAATATTCTAGGCATGCATACTAGTTAAGTATCAAGCTACAACATAGTATGAGTTTCTACACAATTCTAGCATGGGTAGAACATAACATAAAAATTTACTACAACTAACCATGGATAGTTACCTTAACTTAAGCATGAGTAACTACTATGTTTTAAGTATGAATATCCTTCCTAAACATGATAGGTAATTTTAGAATAAATCCTACAACATTCTAAGCATGAATATCATTCCTAAACATGGTAGGAAATTTTAGAATGAATCCTACAACATTCTAAGCATGAATATCATTCCTAAACATGGTAGGAAATTTTAGAATGAATCCTACAACATTCTAAGCATGAATATCATTCCTAAACATGATAGGTAATTTTAGAATAAATCCTACAACATTCTAGGCATGAATATCATTCCTAAACATGGTAGGAAATTTTAGAATGAAACCTACAACATTCTAAGCATGAATATCATTCCTAAACATGATAGGTAATTTTAGAATAAATCCTACAACATTCTAGGCATGAATATCATTCCTAAACATGGTAGAAAATTTTAGAATGAAACCTACAACATTCTAAGCATGAATAAATTAATCTAATCCAATCTTAGCATGGTATTTACCTTAACATAAGCACAACATCCATTTAATATTCATAATCATCTACTAAAATTTCACATAACATAAATATCTACAACTACTTTATTTTAATCCCTACTACTACTACTTTATTTGAACATACATATCACTAATACTACTACCATGAGCCTCTACTATAACATAAATATCTACAACTAAATTATTTACTAAAAAATCTTTATTAGCATATGTTTCTTATTATTACTAGTGGACATAAAAGAGATCTTTTTAATCATTTTTCTTTTGTAACCAAAATTAGCATTTCAAGTAGAGAGTAAAAATAGCAAAAGAATAAGAGTTTATTTGTTGAGTTTACTACTTCAATGCATATAAAAATTCTACTATGCTTATGTCAAGTTCTTGTTGAGTTCTACATCCCAATGGGTATGTACACACATATGCATATGATTATGTCAATTTGTTCGTTCAATAACACAATCAACTCCACCATTCCTCCCCATTGTTCCATATGCTTAATGAAATAGTCCAAGTAGTTAGTTCTTTTATTAGTCAAACAATAACGACTAACAACATTCTTTCCTTATGTGTTCCATGAAAGTTCTTATCATTCTTTTCCCTTTTTAGGTGATTATGCTACAACATACAAGATAAGAATCCACACAACCATACTACTACAAAAACAACCACACCAAAAAGAAAAGTAAACAAGGAGGATAAGAAGAAGAAGAACATCAAAACAACAATTCAAACAAACAAACAAACAAACAAAGAGAAACCCCCACCTTGTTTCACTTGTAGGAATGACTAGCTATGCTACTTCTCCTTCCTCCTAGCTTTTAGAACTCTTACTAAACCTACAAGGAAAACTCTCAAGTTAGCATGGTGTTCTCTCTTTTTTTTCCTTTCTTTCTTTTGATCTTTCTAAAATGAGACAAAGGTGGAGGAAGGGGGTATTTATAGGTGGGAAGAAGGGTGGAGAGTGAAAATGTGTATGCACACAATTGCACAAAAACCCTCCCCCAATTTTGGGCCGGTTTCAACTAGGGAAGGAAAGGGTGAGGTGGAGGTATGGTGAGGGTATGGTGCTTTGGTGAGGTGGAGGGTGATGTGGAAGAGAGAGTGTTCTAGAAGAATTCCTTAACCCTTTGTGTCTTTTAACCATAGGTTTAACTACCCAACAATTCCTAATTATCAACTAGGTTGTCATGGCTAAAAATAATTCTATATGAAAAATAAAAATAATCAACTAGTTGAATGCTAATAAAATAATATTATTAATAGTCGATCGGGATATTACAATACTCCCTCCTTAGAATAGTTCTGTCCTCAGAACTGTACTAAGTGGGGCGAGGAGAAAACGACGATACTCAAAATAACTCGGGAAAAGAGAGCTTCATCTGGCTTTCCGTTTCCCAAGTGGCTTCTTCCATGAACTTGTTCCTCCAAAGAATCTTGACCATCGGAATACTCTTGTTTCATAGTACTTTATCCCGACGATCAATGATTTTCACAGGTCGCTCCTTATACGTAAGGTCCACTTGTAGGTCTTCAGGGACATCTGGCAGCTGATGCCTTGGATCTGGTACATATTTCTTCAGCATTGAAACGTGGAACACATCATGTACCTGGGACAATTTGGCTGGTAGCTCTAGTTTGTATGACGTCTTTCCGATCCTTTTCAAGATCGGGTAGGGTCCAATATACCTTGGTGCTAGTTTGCCGCCTTTTCCGAACCGGATCACTTTCCTTGTAGGTGAGACCTTTAGGAATACCGAATCACCTTCCTCGAATTCTAGGTCTCGCCGGCGGTTGTCAGCATAGCTCTTTTGTCTGGTTTGTGCTGCTTGCATCCTTTTTCTGATTAGTTCAATCTTTTCGGACGTTTGTTGCAATATTTCAGGTCCGAACATTTATCTTTCACCTACTTCAAACCAGCACACAGGGGTTCTGCACCTCCTTCCATACAACGCTTCGTATGGAGCCATCCCAATACTTGCTTGATAGCTGTTGTTTTATGCAAACTCTACCGATGCTAAATATTGTTCCCAGCTCCCTCCGAAGTCCATTATGCACGCCCTCAGCATGTCCTCGAGAATTTTGTTAACTCTTTCTGTCTGCCCATCCGTTTACGGGTGGAAAGCTGTGCTAAAATATGGTCTCGTTCCCAAGGCCTCTTGCAGACTCTGCCAAAATCGGGACGTAAACCTGGCATCTCGGTCGGAAACGATTGACACTGGCACCCCATGTAGCTTTACAATGCCTTCTATGTAGACCTCTGCTAGCTTTTCTACCGACCAAGTTGTCTTTACTGGGAGAAAATGTGCGGACTTTGTCAAGCGGTCCACTATTACCCAAATCGAGTCGTTCCCTTTTGAACTTCTGGGCAGTCCTGTGATGAAATCCATGCTGATGTTCTCCCATTTCCACTCCGGAATGGGTAGTGGCTGTAGTAGACCTCCTGGTCTCTGGTTTTCCGCTTTGACTTTCTGGCATGTAAGGCATTTGGCCACAAATTCTGCCACTTCTCGCTTCATTCCAGCCCACCAAAAATGTTGTTATATATCCTTATACATCTTTGTGCTTCCTGGGTGGACTGTGAGTAAGGTGGAGTGTGCTTCCTTCATGATATCTTCTCGCAACTTGTCGATTTTTGGCACACACAACCTACTCCCAAACCAAAGCGACCCTTCCCTTATACTGAACTCTGAGGCTTTTCCTTCGTTGACTTGTCGCTTTTGTGCTTCAGTCTCTGCATCACTCAATTGAGCCTTCTTGACTTGGTCGTTCAGACTCGGATGTAATTCCAGATTTGCCAAAATGGTGCTTAAATCTTGAACCACTAGTTCAATACCGGCTTGTCTGATCTCGTCTTTTAGCTCTCGTCTTATCACGGTGAGCATGGCTACAATTCGTTTTCTGCTGAGCGCATCAGCCACGACATTGGCTTTTTCTGGGTGATATAAAATTTCTGGTCTTATGTCCTCCAGAACCTCCAACCATCGCCTTTGCCTGAGATTCAGATCCTTTTGTTGGTAGATATACTTCAGGCTCTTATGGTCGGTAAACATTTCCACCTTCGATCCATAGACGTAGTGCCGCTATAATTTTAGAGCAAAGATTATCGCAGCCAATTCCAAGTCATGTGTTGGGTAATTCTTCTCGTGTGGTCGAAGTTGCCTTGATCCGTATGCTATGACTCTTCCTTCTTGCATCAGAACACATCCGAACCCCAAAAGTGAAGCATCACTGAAGATTACGTATCCCTTGTCTGGTTGAGGCAGAACCAAAATTGGTGCAGTAATCAGTCTGTTCTTCAGCTCTTGGAAACTATCTTCACACTTCTCAGTCCAATCAAAACTCATGTTTTTCTTGGTCAGGGCAGTAAATGGTACGGCAATTATGGCATAGTTCTGGATGAACTTCCTGTAGTACCCTGTCATGCCTAAGAAGCTTCTGACCTCCTTCACAGTTCTCGGCTGAGGCCAATCTTTTACTGCCTCTATTTTCTGCGGGTCTGTAGCCACGCCCTCCTTAGAAAGGACATGGCCCAAGAAGGCCACTTCTGACTTCCAGAATTCGCATTTCGTCAGTTTGGCGTACAGCTGATGCTCTCGTAGCTTGATCAATACTACAGTTAGATGCTCAGCATGTCCTTTATCTGTTTTTGAATATACCAAGATATCGTCTAGGAAGACCACCACGAATGAATCGATGAATGGCCGCAAGATGCGGTTCATCATGTCCATGAAGATTGCTGGAGCGTTTGTCACCTCGAATGGCATTACTAAAAACTCGTAATGACCGTGCCGAGTCCGGAACGCAGTCTTGGGTATATCTTCTTCTCTAACCCGAACTTGATGGTAGCCCGAACGCAGGTCAATCTTTGAGAATACAGCCGCTCCCTGAAGCTGATCAAACAAGTCATCGATCCTGGAAATGGGGTACTAATTCTGAATAGTAACCTTGTTCAATTCTCGATAATCGATGCACATTCTTGAGGTTCCATCCTTCTTCTTGACTAGTAGCATGGGTGCTCCCCAGGGTGAAGCACTTGGCCTGATGAATCCTCTTTGCAGCAGTTCTTCACTTTGCTCCTTTACTTCCTTCTGCTCTACTGGTGCCATCCGATAGGGTGTTTTTGACACTGGTGCGCTGCCTGGCTAGATAGTAATGCTAAACTCAACATTCCTATGTGGTGGGAGTCCAGGTAATTCTTTCAAAAATACGCGGGGAAATTTTCGTACGATTGGTATCGCCTTGACTTCACTTGGCACTGGTACCTTAGTCGCAGCTGCGAGAATTTCCGCATTCTGTTTCTTCCTTCCTTGGAACACAAGCTCCGGTCCTCCGGATGGGGTAATGGTTATCCTCTTCTCCTTGCAATCGATGCTAGCATAGTGCCTGGACATCCAGTCCATCCCGATAATCACGTCTGTCCCTACAAAGCCCAACTCTAGCAAGTCTATACTCAGGGTCTCCTTGTCGATCCGGAGATTGCATCCCCTGTAGCATGAATTTGCAGGGAGAGTTGCTCCAGACGGGGTACCTACTAGCAAAACTGATTCCAGAGTTGCCTCATGGGTGCATTTCAACTTCTTAGAGAATGCTCCAGACACAAAGGAATGAGATGACCCACTATCAAATAAAACAGTTGCCTGGATTTCATTTATATTAATCCAACCTGTTTACAAAAGTGGTTACATCAATACTATCTTATGCCAAAATATTCAAAATACTACAAAAGCTTAGCCATACTCCTTCACCTACCGGTGATAACTCCCTCGTCTTCATTGGCGTCTTCCTCTGTGAGTGCAAATACTTTCCCTCGGCGGTTTATCCCCTTTCTGTTGGCCTTGGGAGCCGGCCCACCGTTGCCCCTGTGAAGTTAGGGCCAGTCTGGCCGAACATGGCCAACCTTCCCGCAATTGTAACAGGAGCGGGCATCATTCTGAGGGTTCCCATTCTTGGGGCATTGGTTCCTGAAATGCCCTGGCTCGCCACATGTAAAACAGCTCCCTGGCTTGATGTTGCTGGTGTTGCTAACCCTCTTCTGAAATTTTTGGTTCCCACCCTGGCTTCTGAATCCTGACGCTGGTGCATGCCTCTTTCCCTTGTTCCACCCTCCAGTGTTTCCTTGCAGTTCAGGCCCTTTATTCATGTCTAACTCTGTCGTAGCTGCTCGATGGACTAGCTTCTCGAACTTTCGGATGCAAAGCGGTATCATCTTGGTCCTAAGTGCGGGCCTAAGCCCCTGCTCAAACCTCTTGGTCTTTTTTACTTCATCTTCTACCATTTCCGGAGCATAGCGGGAAAGCTGGGTGAACTTGGTCTCGTATTCTCGAACCGTCATGTTTCCCTACTTTAGGTTGTGGAACTCCATGGCTTTCTCCTCTTGCACGTCTAGCGGGAAATAGTGTTGCCTGAATTCTGCCAGGAAATCCTCCCAGGTAATGGGCCCTTCGCCCATGCCTCTCTTTACTGATTGCCACCAGACTCCGGCATCTTTTTCTAGCAGAACGCCGGCTAACCTGACCTTGCTGTCCTCTGGTGTCAACATCACCTCAAACACTGTCTTGACTTGACGAATCCAGTCGTCAGCCGCTGTCGGGTTTGCCTTGCCTTCAAAAATGGGTGGCCTCATCCTTCGGAATGACTCGACCATTTTAATGGGGTCGGTAGCTGCTGCTCCCCGGATACCTCCGGGTGCTCCTGGTTGCTACACATTGTTTCGGCTCGCTTCTGCGAGGTCACCCAAGGCCTGGTACATACGAGCGAATTCCGTTTCCAAATCAAGACCTGTGCCATTGCCTCCACTGCCCTCGCCTTCCAGATTGTCTGCCCTACCACTCCTGGTCCTGCGAGACATCTGGTAGAAGAGAGCAACGGAATACACAGGGCATCATATTTGTTACAAATATAGTAATAATAATGACATCCACCCAGTTCAACATGCACATAAGATTTGCAGAAAACATAATGCTAACTTCATTCTATCATAACCCCAGGTCTTACATAGCATTACCTTCCTTACATTTATATCATACAGTAGGAAGTAAAATATCCAAAATAACAAAATAGCCTAGGGCACCTAACTGCCTAGTCAGTACTACTAGAGGTCCCGTCCCCTTCACCAGGTGGTGGTGCCAATACTGCAAGTAGGTGTGAGACCTGTGCCTGCAGCTCCGCGCATTTGCGCTCCAGGCGCGCAAATTGCACACGGTGGAAGTGCTTTAGGATCACTATCTTGCGGTCTGCCCTTGCCCTTGCCCTCCTTAACTCCATTATTTCTTTCTCATTGTTGAGGGCTACGAACTCATATGAGTCCATCCTGTTTTCCAGGCAGACATGGCACCATCCCTATGTTTCAAGATCCTGAAAGACCTGGTCGAAAGCTTGCTGTACTGGGTTATGCGGGGGAGGTGGTGGGGGTGGGGGTTCTGGGATCTGGCCACTGGCAGGGGCACCCCCTGTTGCGGCAGCTGCGGTGGCTCCATTAGCCAATCCGACTCCAACCGGTGACCCGTCCCCATCTGTGATGGGCTCCAGGTCCGAGTCCACCTCGACTGCAACTCCGTGTGCTCCTCCAATCCCTGGGGGAACTGCTCCGTTCGACATCCTGTACGGAGTGGACACGAAAATTAGCATAGATATAAAACATCATAATACATAAGTTGAAGGAACAACAGTATGAATTATAATTATCTACAACCAGCTAAAAGGAAGCCTAATCCCTATAAGGTACCTAAGTATATTTTCCTTCTATGTTGGACTATAAATTGAAGTCGGCTCTGATACCACTCTGTAGTGCCCCGTTTTCCATACACTGGGAAACCGAGACACGAGCCAGGACCATTTCATTCAATTAGTCACAATAAACAGAAACAGGAAAAATTAAAACTTTTTATTAACATAATATTACGGCCGAGTGTTTCCACTAATACAATAAGTTACATCAGAGTGTACATGAATAAAAGATAATCATTGCTTTTTCACATGTAGATCATGCCTCGGCTAGAGTCCTTCTGGTTCGCGATCTTGTGTCCACGACCTATTGAAGTGGGGACGTCAGTATTCACTGACGCTTAAAGGCTGATCATATAGCAGCGAATCTCCAAAACAACATATACAAATAGGGTGAAGTATGTCGGTGTAGTTTAAGTGTTCGCGAGTGCAGTGATTAGAATCTAATAAATGTCAATCAAACTGGAATACCAATGCACTGTCAACTAAACTAGAATACTAATGCACTGTCAACTAAACTAGAATACTAATGCACTGTCAACTAAGCTAGGATACTAATGCCATGTCAACTAAACTAGGATGCTCATATTCTAATGTCAGCAAGTCTCCGAAGCAACATGCAGCCCATACTACATGCGACCCCATCTCAAGCCGTTTCTCCATATATAGGGATTTGAACCCGCGTTATGAACTTCTAATTGTACACAACCTGTTCCTGACACCTACACGTGACTGATGAGGTTGCAGACGTGGTCATGTCCCACTGATGCAGTACGCCAGTGGTGTCTATGTTCGCCACTGCTACCCGGCTAACCGGACCTCACTCAAAACTAGACGAACCCAATGTATAGGGCATCTTTCCAAAATCCAAATCATAGGGTCTCGCAAGCGCAGGGTAGCGCAAAGCCTACCCTGTGGCACCCCTGGGGTCTCGCAAGCGCAGGACTGCCCAATGCATCCTGTGGCACCCCAAGCCACGGCACTTCAGGAATTAACAGCGCGAGATACGCAACCCGTACTCCCAACTTGTGAGACGGCACCGTACGTATCCCTTTGACAGGAAGGCGCAACCCAATAACACCACCTAAGATCGGCCCCAAAGAAAGGTTTGGTCGTACGGTGCACCCTACTACCAACTCCCCTTCTTTCAGGCAAAAAGGTTAAGTAATGATTTTATAAGTCACTACCCTAATGATGTTACTACTCCTATACAATCTTACATAATTTCCAACTTAGATTATCATGGTCCGACTCGTGGTCCCTCGATCCAAGACTCGAGTAAGGAGATCACTCTCACTCATCCCTGTCCCTAACTCGGATTCTACCAACACTCTCGGCCCACGGTCAACCTACATCGGCTAAGATCCGTCGATGCCCGAGGTGAGATCTATCCATTTTACTCTAAGGGGGTAGGATGTGGTCTTGATGGTCGATGACCCTTAGGGTAATTGAAGACCCTAAACTATCTTTTTATCAAGCTACAACTATTAGAACTTTTCAACCCTTATTGCTATGAATGAAGGGTGCTCATATGCTATGGTTCCATTTTAAATTAGAACCTACTCGACTAGAGTCCATGGGTTCTCTTCCTAACCCACATAAACATCGGTATATTTCCTCATGCAACTAGGATGCTATACTATACCGTCCAAGCATGTATGGTTCCTTACTAACATCAACTACAACAAGGTAGTTACAACTACAATTTCAACATGGCTCTTTCTTATTACTTAGCCTATGGCAATTCAATCATGGTATGCAATTGCAAGCATCAACCTACCATCACTAAAACATGGTATATACGACATAACCATCCACTTATAACACTCTTAATTGTGAATGCGATTTAGCATGCACTTGTAACACTCTTAAGCATGGGTAGTTACTACAATGAACATACAACATTCCAAGGCATGGTAGGTATTCTAGCATTAATCCTACAACATTTTAAGCATGTGTATAGACTTAGCATGGTATACATCATTCCTAAACATTGTAGGAATTTTTAATATAAATCCTACAACATTCTAAGCATGTATATAAGCTTTAGCATGATATACATCATCCCTAAACATGGTAGGCTATTTTAACATCAACATAAAGCATGGTGTACATTTTAGTAATATTCTAGGCATGCATACTAGTTAAGTATCAACCTACAACATAGTATGAGTTTCTACACAATTCTAGCATGGGTAGAACATAACATAAAAATTTACTACAACTAACCATGGATAGTTACCTTAACTTAAGCATGAGTAACTACTATGTTTTAAGTATGAATATCCTTCCTAAACATGATAGGTAATTTTAGAATAAATCCTACAATATTCTAAGCATGAATATCATTTCTAAACATGGTAGGAAATTTTAGAATGAATCCTACAATATTCTAAGCATGAATAACATTCCTAAACATGGTAGGAAATTTTAGAATGAATCCTACAACATTCTAAGCGTGAATATCATTCCTAAACATGATAGGTAATTTTAGAATAAATCCTACAACATTCTAGGCATGAATATCATTCCTAAACATGGTAGGAAATTTTAGAATGAAACCTACAACATTCTAAGCATGAATATCATTCCTAAACATGATAGGTAATTTTAGAATAAATCCTACAACATTCTAGGCATGAATATCATTCCTCAACATGGTAGGAAATTTTAGAATGAAACCTACAACATTCTAAGCATGAATAAATTAATCTAATCCAATCTTAGCATGGTATTTACTTTAACATAAGCACAACATCCATTTAATATCCATAATCATCTACTAAAATTTCACATAACATAAATATCTACAACTACTTTATTTTAATCCCTACTACTACTACTTTATTTGAACATACATATCACTACTACTACTACCATGAGCCTCTACTATAACATAAATATCTACAACTAAATTACTTACTAAAAAATCTTTATTAGCATATGTTTCTTATTATTACTAGTGGACATAAAAGAGATCTTTTTAATCCTTTTTCTTTTGTAACCAAAATTAGCATTTCAAATAGAGAGTAAAAATAGCAAAAGAATAAGAGTTTATTTGTTGAGTTCACTACTTCAATGCATATAAAAATTCTACTATGCTTATGTCAAGTTCTTGTTGAGTTCTACATCCCAATGGGTATGTACACACATATGCATATGTTTATGTCAATTTGTTCGTTCAATAACACAATCAACTCCACCATTCCTCCTTCTTATGCCATTGTTCCATATGCTTAATGAAATAGTCCAAGTAGTTAGTTCTTTTATTAGTCAAACAATAACTACTAACAACATTCTTTCCTCATGTGTTCCATGAAAGTTCTTATCATTCTTTTCCCTTTTTAGGTGATTATGCTACAACATACAAGATAAGAATCCACACAACCATACTACTACAAAAACAACCACACCAAAAAGAAAAGTAAACAAGGAGGATAAGAAGAAGAAGAACATCAAAACAACAATTCAAACAAACAAACAAACAAACAAAGAGAAACCCCCACCTTGTTTCACTTGTAGGAATGACTAGCTATGCTACTTCTCCTTCCTCCTAGCTTTTAGAACTCTTACTAAACCTACAAGGAAAACTCTCAAGTTAGCATGGTGTTCTCTCTTTCTTTTCCTTTCTTTCTTTTGATCTTTCTAAAATGAGACAAAGGTGGAGGAAGGGGTATTTATAGGTGGGAAGAAGGGTGGAGAGTGCAAATGTGTATGCACACAATTGCACAAAAACCCTCCCCCAATTTTGGGCCGGTTTCAACTAGGGAAGGAAAGGGTGAGGTGGAGGTATGGTGAGGGTATGGTGCTTTGGTGAGGTGGAGGGTGATGTGGAAGAGAGAGTGTTCTAGAAGAATTCCTTAACCCTTTGTGTCTTTTAACCTTAGGTTTAACTACCCAACAATTCCTAATTATCAACTAGGTTGTCATGGCTAAAAATAATTCTATATGAAAAATAAAAATAATCAACTAGTTGAATGCTAATAAAATAATATTATTAATAGTCGATTGGGATATTACAAGTGATTCCCAACTGGTCATCAACCAAGTGTCAGGGGAATACGAGGCGAGGGATGGCTGTATGGCCAGGTACTTGACAAAGATGAGAGAGCTTCTAGACCTATTCGAAGATGTTCAACTCCAGCGGGTTCCTTGAGAGGAAAACACGCAAGCGGATGCCCTCGCTAAGCTCGCCTCCTCGTCTCTCCAGGGTATAGAACGGACCGTCTTGATAGAGGTCCTTCTCAAACCAAGCATTGATGTAGATGGCTCGGAGCCAATGGAAGCCTACCCTCTAACAATTGGAGAAAACTGGATGAAGCCCCTCCTCGAGTACCTCCGAGACGAAGTCCTTCCTGAAGATTCGAAAGAGGTAAGGAGGATCAGGACACGAGCCGAGCGATACACACTTCTGGACGGGGTCACGTACAAACGCTTCTACAACCAGATCGACGGTCGACCCTATCTGAGGTGCCTTTCCCCGGAGAAGGCGCTTTATGCCCTAAAGGAGGCCCATGATGGTCTATGTGGCGCGCACTTGGGAGCGAGATCCCTCACCCGGAAACTCTTGAAATACGGCTACTTCTGACCTACACTACTAAGTGATTCTGAGGAGTACGTCAACCAGTACGACTCCTGCCAGAAATTTGCCCCAATCCATCGCCTGCCCCAAGTACAACTCGCCTCCTTGGCAAGCCCAATTCCCTTCGTGATGTGGGGAAAGGATTTGCTCGGACCCTTCCCTCCAGTGCCAGGCTAGATAAAGTTCCTAGTAGTAGCAATAGACTACTTCTCAAAATGGATCGAAGCCGAACCCTTCTCGACAATCATCGAGCACAAGGTCCAGAAGTTCTTTTGAAATAACATCGTCTGTCGGTTCGGGGTACCTCGCATCGTCATAACCGACAACGAAACTCAGTTCACGGGAGCGACCTTTCGTGACTTTTGCACCGACCTCGGCATTCAGCAGCGGTTCTCTTCGGTAGCCCACTCCCAGTCCAATGGCCAAGCAGAGAACGCAAACCGACAAATCCTCTCTGGCTTGAAGAAGAGGCTTGACAAGTCCACTGAGGGGCTATGGGTCGAACAACTCCCCAATGTGCTTTGGAGCTATCGCACCACCAAAAGAACTCCAACAGGAGAGTTCCCTTTTAACCTCACGTACGGATCCGAAGCTCTCATCCCTTTGGAGGTGGGCCTGCCTTCACCTCAACTCATAGCTTACAGTGAAGCACAGAATGCAAACCAACTTCGCAATTGCCTAGACCTCATTGATGAGGTCCACGAGAGAGTCGTGATTCGGCAGGAGACCTACCACCATAGGATCACTCAGGCTTACAATAAGAGGGTAAGACTGGCCAACCTAAAAGAGGGAGACCTAGTGCTCAGGAAGTTGTCGATCTCCGATCCAAGCAAGAGAGGCAAGTTGGCACCCAATTGGGAAGGACCATATAGGGTCTCCAGATTTATTTGCCCAGGTACATATCAACTCGAAGACCCGGGGGGCAGGAGAATATCGAGGACATGGAACGTGGAGCACTTGATGAACTACCAAGAGGGTGCCTAGATACCGCTCCAAGCAACTTTCCCAAAAGCGCTCCAGAAGACATGTCCAGAGTCCTTACTTGTATTTTCTTTTTATGAAAGTGAAAAGGCGGCTCACAACTTAGAAGTGGCCGCCCAGTTGTTTTCAATAAAAAGAAATCTGTCCCCACAAGTTTTCTATCTTTTGAGTTGCCTATCTCTACTTAGCAAATTTTCTATTTTGGAGTAGTCTAACTCCACTAAGCAAGTTTTCTATTTTGGGGTAGTCGGACTCTACTTATAAAAAAAAATTCTCGTTAAAACGACACGCTCGGAGTCCAACACATGGTTCGACTCTGCTTCAACTACTTGCTTCTAAGTGGGTACGAAGCGGATCACCATTCGAAATTGCTCCTACAGCTGTTGATACTTTCTAAACGACATGCAAGGAGTCCAACACTTGGTTCGACTCCACTTCAACGACTTGCTTCTAAGCGAGTACGAAGCGGATCACCATTTGAAATTTCTCCTACATCTATTGATACTTTCTAAACGACACGCTCGGAGTCCAACACACGGTTCGATTCCGCTTCAACTACTTGCTTCTAAGCGAGTAAGAAGCGGATCACCATTCGGAATTGCTCCTACAGCTGTTGATATTTTCAAAACGAAAAGTTTGGAGTCCAACACATGGTCCGATGTAACCTTTGCTACTCGCGAATGAGTAAGTACCGAGCATCCCACCATTCAGAATTGCTCCTACAACTGTTGACAACTAAAAATGCTAACAAAACACACAAGTGTGAAAAACAAGTATTATTTCATTAAAGTTTGAGGAACAAGTCTAATTACAAGACCAACTATTCATCTTTACGACGAGATACAAAACTTGTGAAACCAAAAGTACAAGACTACAGAGAGCTACTTCAACGCCTCCTAGGGGTGGGGATACTTTCGTTGATAGACACCCAGGCTCCGATGTGTAAGGGGCCAGCGATGCACGAGCTCGTGAAAAGTTATCCCTCTATCATGCTCCTCCGGAGTGCAGGAAGCTGATCTTACATTACTTCGCTCAAGGTTGCAGCTGAAGACGAGCGACCTCTATCTCGAGTTCGACAATTCGCTCTTTTAGCGAGTCGTCCTTCACAGTTATCTTCAAGCGAGGCAGTCGCACCGAGCCTAAACTTCGTGAACTATAGGCGATTGTCCGCCGAAGATGAGCAACCTCCATGCTCTTGTCGACAGCCACCTTCTTCAGCTCGTCTCTCTCCGCTGTCACCTTAGTCAGAGAATGGTGAAGTGGCCTAAGTCTCAAGCTGAGGTTGACGACCGTCGATGAGCCCTCATCATCGCCTTTGGGGGTCGTCTCCTTGAGCCTCTCTTCTAGCCGCCTGATCTCAAGATCTCGAGGCCTAAGACCAGTCTCAGGTGATTTCGCTCACATTCCGCTTTGTGAAGCTCCCACTCTACTTTGCGAAGCCGCTCTCGGCTCTTAACAAGGCAAAACTTTGTCACCCCTAGAACAACCTCGGGACGAGCCTCCTCGGCCATACGAGGCCCTTCGACGAGTGGCGTTACTTCGACAATCTGAAAATGCCAAGTCAAACTGTAGTGAACACTTAGCCAAAATTTCAAGCAAATCGTTGTGAACACTTAGCCAAAATTTCAAGCAAATTGTTGTGGACACTTAGCCAAAATTTCAAAAGTTTTTCATTTCATTGAAATTCGGAAAGATACATGGGGTGGCCAGTCTGCGATTAGGCGATGCATTGCTGATCTAAAAAAGAAAAAAAAAGTAAAATTCAAGGCTCGACCTTTTTGCTGTGGCGGCTCGTCGCTGCAGGATCAGACTTCTCCGGAGCGGCGACGATTGCTAAGGGCGTAACCTTGGAGCGAGGCTCGTGGCCAACGACCTCGACTTCGGCGTCTGCGTTGTCATACCCTTCCTCATCCTCGTCGGACTATTCGTCGAAGCCCAGGACATGGTCGGGGAAAAGGCACCACCCGGAGCAGTCGACCTCGGGGAAGCGTTCGATCACTTGCTCGATGGCACGGGCATAGGCCTTAGCCATGTTGGCTACAAGGAACCCTTGAGCCTTCTCCATGGTCGCGGCCTCGGCTTCTTTTGCGGTAGCGACCTTGGCAGCTTCGACAACTTCTTCTTGCTGCTTCGCCACTGACTCCTTCTGCCGAAGCAGATCCGCCTTAACCTTCTACACGAGGCCGTCGAGGTACTCCATCCTCATCATCTTACCATCTGCCTCGGCCTTCAGCTTGTCGAGCTCGTTGGCGATCCGAGCTTTCTCCGCCCGAGCTCTGTCCACCTCCTTCTTCAGCTCCTTCTCGAGTTCAGTTATCTTCTCCATAAGATGACCGAATTGACAGGTAATCTGCCGAAGGGAAATAAGTTAGCATGAAAACTAAAAAGAATACAAGTATGCAACTAGCAAAACTGCACTACTTACCGACACTACTACTCGAGCAATCTCGAGGGCGTCATCCCTAACTCCACCGGCATCCATGGTGGCACAATCCTTCAGCGTCGCTAGGTGCTTGATGGCCTGCATGCTCGAAAATGAGTCACCGAGAAACCCATCGAGCTTCCGGACCTACCAGTCCGGGGAAAAAAAAATTTTGTGTTCCTCGTTCAGGAACACTTTGGCCTCGACCGTCAGTGGAGCCGACTCCACCCCCAAAGTGATCGCAATTGGGAACTCGCCTACCTCGGTTGAGGCCAAAGTAGCTGCCACCGTCCTCACCTTTGGGGCCGTAGTAGCCGACGCCGATGCCTCTTCAACGGCGCTGGCGACCGTCTTCGTTCTCGGGGAAGTCACCTTTGAGACGACCCTCTTCTACTTCCTCGGAGCCTTGCTACCGAGTGCTGCCCTCTGAGCCATCACAGCTTCGTAGTCCATGGTTTTTGCGACAGAAGAAAATGTGGTTAAACACAAGTAAAAACCAAACAAGAAAAGAAAAACAAAAGGGGAAAACTGCATACTAGCGTCTATGCGGTTAAGCCACCCGTAGAGCGCCTCCTCTGTTAGGTCCCTCCAATCGAACTTCGGCCAGTCGAGGAGAACATGAACCATTTCTTCTTCGTTAGGATAAAGCACCGATAGATCCTTCACCCTCTTCGTCACTTCTTCGACCCAATCCGAAAGGATGCACCACGGCTCACGACTCCGGATGATGAAATACTTATCTCGCCAATGTTTTATCAAGTCGGGACAGCTGATGAGCCGAGCACCATGCCTCGGAGCTAGATAAAACATGAACTTCGACTTCTGCTGCTGGTGAAGCAAGTATAGTGTCCGAAGCAACCTCATATCCGGCTCGCTCTCTGCCGCCTTGCAATGGAGGATGAACCCATTGATCACCCTCCACCCGTTCGGCATGAGCTGAATGGGGCTGATCCCAAACCACCGCAGAACTTGGATGGCGAAGAGGTGGAGCAGCAGCGGGACCCCTGGCAATGAAGGCATCGACTGGCCAAAAGCATATATTCACCGGCATCGGTGAATTGGCTCTCACTCCATGACCGGGTAGCATTAGCTCGAACTCCTCAGGGATCTGAAAACACCCCCAAATCGCCACTAGGTCCGCCTCGTTAAGGATCGAGATGATGTCGTCGACTTCCGAGGTCTCCCTTACGGCGTTCTCCTCAAAACTCTGCCCCCCTTTCGTACACTATCCGCTTGGCATGTTCCTCTGGAAGTTTCCGAACCCTATGGAATCTAGTAAAAATGCCCGGTAATCTCCCGAACTCCCCCATCCTGCTCGGGTTCTCCACTATGGTCTCTACGACCACCGAAGAACGTGCTTCGATGCCCTTGCCCTTGTCGACGAGAGGAACCTTGCTCGGAGACGGCTCATCGACAACGGGGGGGAGGGCTCTGAACTTGGGGGAAGGCTACACATTTGCTAAAAAATAAACTAAGTGTTGAGTTACCTTGAAGTGACTACTACGGTCGGAAAGATCACCGGAGAACGGCCAGTTGTCGCCTGAAGCTCCCGTTAGTAAAAACTCTTTGCCTGAGTAAAAACTTGAGAAATGAACAAGTGAAAGGGGGGTGAAGATTTATAGGGGCTGCACGCAAATCGAGACTAATGGGCCTCAAGCACTCAAGAGGCAGGCCCATTTATCACAAAACGACAAGGAACTCAACAAGCACTTGACTGGTCAACGGTCAACGTGCCACGTGTCTCTGGCTAGTCATCGGTGAATCGTCAACAGGCCATACGCATTCCTTGGACTTCGGCACGGCTCGCCGAGCATTCTTGCCACTGACACTCAAACGTGAGAACAACATCTCACTTGGACTTCGGCACACCTCGCCAAGCGTTCTTGCCATCGACACTGCCATCTCTCTCAGACTTCGGCATGCCTCCCCATGCGTTCTTGCCACCGACGCTCAAACGTGAGAAAAATATCTCACTTGGACTTCGAAACGCCTTGTCGAGCGTTCTTGCCACTGACGCTCAAACGTGAGAAAAATAGCTCACTTGGACTTCGGCACGCCTCGCCGAGTGTTCTTGCCACCGATGCTCAAATGTGAGAAAAATATCTCACTCAGACTTGGCACGCCTCGCCGAGAGTTCTTGCCACCAATGCTCAAACGTGAAAAAAACATCTCACTTGGACTTCGGCATGCCTTGCCGAGCGTTCTTACCACCGACGCTCAAATATGAGAAAAATATCTCACTCAGACTTCGGCACGCCTCGTCGAGCATTCTTGCCACCGACGCTCAAACATAAGAAAAATGGCTCATTCGGATTTCGGCAAGCCTCGCCGAACCCCTCTTAACACATGTCGCCAGCTCGAAGCACCGCTGGACCTCGGCAATGGATTCCGAACCCACCTCGACTTCGGCCTCCTTCCTGACACATGTCAGCTCATTCAGACATTTGGTGGGGGTCGGCAACCATTGCCGAGATTTCTTGCCACCGATCCTTAAGCAAGGGAAAATAATCCTTCGTACAACTACAGCCATAGGATCACCCCGAAATTTGCGCGCCAACCTGATCAACGTCTCAGATTGATCTGCGTCAGAAGGTGTTGTTCCACCATTTGATCATCCGGATTTTCACGCCCAAGGCTGATGGACGGTCGAGATTTCGCCACTTAATTTGAATTATTTATTTAAAAGATTGCGAAAAAATGATGAAAAATGCGGGAAAATAATTAAAAATTTTAGAAAATAATTATAAATTCAGGAGAATATTTTTGAGCCCCTGGATAAATAATTATTGGTTAGAATGATTAATTAGTGCTCCCGGAGAACAAATCATCGCTTTGCAAAATTGAATAAATAGTTCGAAAAAATAATATAAAATTGGAAAAAACCACCAAAAATCCAGAAGGGCCTGAGAGCAAACTTGGGCACGTTACCAGCTTAGAAAAGCACCATCATCCCTCAGACGAGATTCGAACACCCTTTGAGAACTCCGATAAAGCCCTATACGCCATTAAAACAACAAAACTACTCCCCAAAGGCCATAACACACAGTCTTTAGGAGTGGGGGGCTCGTGATATGGCTAAAAATGGGGTCAAATCGGAACCATTCAAAGTGGGAACGAATCTTAAAGTTCCAGGGGACAAGATAGTGATTTCACCTACAAACGGGTCCAAATTGGGAACCGGGTCCCTCCTCTTGGACCCGCTAACCCATGAACGGATCTGTTGAGTTGAGAACGGGTCTCAACCCATAAGGGGCCATCTCAACAAGATTGGAGGAAATCCTGGCTCGCCTTGATCTTGAGGAGGTGGTTATAACCGCCCCTATCCAGCCTCACTGGGAAGTAGGAATTCACTCTTATCCTGAAAGAGATCCTCATGGCGACTATAAATAACCCCCCTACCTCCTACTATCACAGGAGATCACTCTTTGTGCACCTGAGCTCTTTCCTATTACTTTTTTTCTGGTATTGACAAGAGCGTCGGAGGGTTCGTCGCCGGGATCCGTCCCGGTGTTTCGAACATTTGTGCAGGTCCACGGGAGCACCAAGGAGTCAACTTGTCAACAAGGAAGAAGTGAGATCCAGCGTGTTCGAGTTCCTGCGAACCTACAAATTCTGTCTATTGCCCCCTCACCGAATCCAGCGGCAACAACAAGAAATGGGAAACAGCGGTTACAGCGGGGCATGACAGTAAACATTCTCAATCCACCAATTTTCAAATGCACATGAAATAGTCCAAGTTGTGAGTTTTATTAGCAAAAATAACTACAATAACAACAAATAACAACAAATAACAATAACAAGTATTAAAGATTCAATCTATATGTGTTTTATTTGAGTTCTCCCATTTAATCCTTTTATTTGATCATTTTTGATCCACAACCATTCATATGCACAAGATTTTAGTCCAAGTTGTTCTTAAAAAAATAAACATACAATAAATAATAAACAACAAAAAACAACAAACAAAACTTATGAAGAGAAGCCCCTACCTTATGTTCTAGTAGGAAGAACTAGCCTAGCTTTCCTTCACCTCCTCCTAGCTTTTACTACCTCCTACAAATCAAGAACTCTCTTGTTAAATTTCTCTTTTTCTTTCTCTTTCTCTTTTTCTTTGACTTATGGTCTAGTCTTTTTTTTTTTGCAAATGAAGCAAGGGTGAAGAGAAGGGGTATTTATAGGAAAAATCAGAGAGTGAGTGTATGAGAGGGTGAGGAGGTGAGTTAGGATTTTGGCCTTGAAGACTTGGCCGGCCAAAATGATGGGGGAGGGGAGGGTGAGTGTATGAGTTATCTTAGCTATGTAGGAAAAAATTATTAATACAATTCATAATACAAATAAATATATAATATCTATATTTATCCCTCCCATTTAAATCCTAACCATTCATTTTGATAAATCATGACAAAATAAAGATATATTTGTCTAATACACATACTACATGATTTCGTACAATACATATACGTACATACATTTATATACAGATTACATTTATTAATTAAAACAAACAATCCGAAACAAATAATATTTAAATTCTGAGAATAAAATAAAATAATACTAAAAATAATATTTATATCAGTTCGGGAGGTTACATTACGAAATCGGTACAATACGAATATATACAGACTAGTATATATATACAGGATAATGTTTAAACCGGGGAATATCCACCAAAAATATTTCAATTCTAAAAAAAAAATAAAAATAAAAATAATAATTTTTAATATCAGGCCGGGATATTATAGATATTTTCTCGAAAACACAACTACATGATTTTGTACAAGTGCACAAAATCCATACGATACATATATATACATATTAATATATATATAAGTTTTATTAGTTAAAAATAAGTAATTTCCATAAGAAATATTTTAATTTTAAAATACAAATAACAATAATAATATAATATCCGACCGTGATATTACAATACTCCCTCCTTAGAATAGTTCTGTCCTCAGAACTACGATTAGTCAGGAGTACAGAAAAATATCCACACACTAAATAACTCGGGGGAAAGAAAGCTTATACGGTTTTCCGGTTCCCAAGTGGCTTCCTCCACGAACTGGTTCTTCCAAAAACTCGATCTTGTTCCCAAAGCTGCCTGCAAACTCTATCAAAATCGAGACGTAACTCTTGCACCTAAGTTAGAAACTACTGACACTGGCACTCCATGCTGCTTAATTAAGCTTTCAATGTAGACTTCCGCTAATTTCTCTGGCGACTAAGTCATCTTTATCGGAAGAAAAATGTGCAGACTTCGTCAACGGGTTCACAATACCCCAATTTGAGTCATTCATTTCTGAATTCCTAGGTAATCCTGTGATGAATTCCATCCGGATGTTCACCCATTTGTACTCTGGAATGGACAACAGTTGCAATCAATCTTCGGGTTTTGATTTTCTACTTGAATCTTCTGAAAAGTAAGGCTTCTAGCCACAAATCCTGCCATAGCCGGCTTTAGTCTTCTTGTAGTTCCCTTCCTCTGGTGCAATTTGGAGAACTCTTGTATTGCGGTTAACCTTCCATTGACGTCCTGTTGTAGGCTGGTAATCTTTAATATTAGGTTCACAAACTTGCCTTCTCGACATCCAGTTGCAGGTTTGCCTCCATCGATGTCTGGTTGCACATTCGCTTTCCTTCATGATATTCTTCCTTGGTTCCTTATCCTTCAGCACACATAACTTGTTACCAAACCTAAGTGATCCTTCCTTTACAATGAATCTTGAAATTTTCCTTTATTAACTTGCTACTTCATTGCTTCAATCTCTACATCTTCTACCTGAGCCTTCTTGACTTGGTCACTCAAATTCGATTGCAATTTCAACCGTGCCAATATGGTGCTCGAATCATGAGTAATCTCTTTAATACCGGCTTGCCTGATCTCATTATCTATCTCCTTGCTTCCTTCATGGTCTTCGACTGAAGCTAATACTTCACTCCCTCCACCTTTTGCGGTTCGGTAGCCAGTCCCTCCACCTTTTGCGGTTCGGTAGCCACTCCCTCCTTAGAATAGGACATGGCCTAAGAACGCCACTTCAGACTTCCAAAATTCACAGTTGATCAATTGCACAATGCTGAAGATTGTATAGTTGCTCAAAACTGTAGTCAAATTCTTAGCATGTTCTTCTTCTTGAAAAATAATTCAGACACAAAAAGAATATGATGAACCTTAATTGAATAAAATAGATTCCATATATATATAAATCGAATTGGTTACAAAAAGTGTTACATCATATATTACTCCTTAGTCCAAAATAAAATTCAAAATACAACCTTTTAAACTTAGTTGCAATTCCATATGCACACACTGGTAATGGCTCCCTTGCCTTCTTCAGCTTTGCCTTCAATAAGTGTGAACACTTTACACTTGGTGAATAGGCTCCTTCCCTTTACCGGCAACCTTCTGAAGCTGGGGACATTTTGGTCTAAAATGACCAATCTTTCCACAATTGTAACATGTGTTGTCTCATTCCGAGGGTTCTTCCTCGGACACTGGCTCTTGAAACGACCTTGCTTACCACATAGGAAACAAGTTCCTGAGTTGCCAATATTTTTCTGAAACTTCTGATTTCGGCCATGGTTCTTGAACTCTGAAGCTGGTGCAGGTCCCTTCCCTTGTAGTTGTGGACAGACTGATTTCTTGTGCCCAGCTTCTCCGCAGTTGTAGCAAGTGACTACCAGGGCTCTCTTCGGACACTGACTTTTGAAATGCCCCGGTACCTTACAGCAATAACATGCTACAATCTTAGTGGCTTCCTGGACTTGCTCCCATTCATCCTGCAGTCGTATCAATCTGGAATTAAAGTGTTCCTGCTCATCCTCTAGGCCTGTTATTATAGCTTTGCAAGCATCACTCAGTTGCTTAGCTCAACGACTTTTTCTTGCCCCGTACTTCCTCAGCTTTCTTATTCCTAGATGTATGCTAGTCGCCGCCGCCATGTGTTGCTCCATACTTAGCCCCTGTGGTGGTGAAGGCGAGTTCATCTTGAGGTTTGCATGTAGTGAAATCTTCTTCGGCTCCTCGCTCAAGATCATTGGATCATCCATCAAAATAGGTTCACTCTCTTCCATCAATATATCCTCGGTCAGGATATCCTCGAATACCATCCTTCAAATACATATATATGAATTAGTCTAGATATAGAACAATTTTAAAACATAAGTTGAAAAAAAGCAACAATATGAATTATAATTGTCTACAACTAGCTAAACCTGACTCTTATAAGGCATCCATGTTTATTTTCCTACATTGTCAAACTATAAATTGAAATCGGCTCTGATACCACTCTATAACGCCCCGATTTCTTTAGACTGGGAAACCGTGACATAAGTCAGAATTTTTTTCTTCAATTAGCCACAATGCACAGAAAAATAGGAAAATTTAAAACTTTTTATCCAACACAAATGTATTACAAGTCCGAATGTTATAAAACTGCAATACATTACATCAGTGTTACAATAATGTCTTAAAAGCCCAAGTGTTACAAACGTTCAATAAAATTACATCAGAGTACAACGAATAATTAATAACACTTGGTACTTCACTTCCATGATTCTCAACATTAAATAAATTAAAACAGATATTACAATTGAAATAAAAATCAACACTGTGCTTCTCTTGCCTTGAGTCCTCCTGAATCGTGTACCTGTAGGTCTACAATCCAGTACCTATTTGAGTGGGGACGTCAGTACATATACTGATGCTAAATGCTGATTACAAGCAGTAGAAACTCAACTAAAAAAATAGATTTATGAAAAGAGAAATGTATATATAATTGTGTCAGGGTATGCAATGACTTGACTCTAATGCAAGATTAACTAATGCAAGGATGCACTTATTCTAATGCAAACGAAACTCTGGACAGTATTGTTGTTGATCTAACTACCTAATTAAATAGACTAACTAGACACAAATTATAAAACCTCGCAAGTGCACGAATCGAATCGTAGTAATAGCAAGGGTCGATCCCACAGAGATTGTAGACTTTAACTTACTAATCAATAAAACTAAGAAAAAAAAATGATAAAGGGTTGTTGTAGAAATCTAAAAGAATTAAAAAGATTAAACTAAGAAAGATGAGTTTGAATCACAATATCTCTTGAATAGTTGGGTTGTTGATCTCCACCAATAGTTAGTAATGCTAAGTCACCTTCTGAATTTACTTCCAATTACTCATGTTTGTTCACTTCAAGGGCATGGTATCTACTCCTTAAAGTATTGTTTCCCTAAGCCAAGAATTAGGCATGGTATCTACTCTAATTCGTTTCTTTCATCAAGTAGTCAGCCTAGTATTTACTAAGTTGTTCTTAAAGAAAACATAAGATCAGTGGAAACGAACAAACACTTAAAGTTCTAGAAATTGGTATCAGATCTAGATCCTCTAAGTTGATTGAACCAAGAACCCCTAAAGATTCCTTTGTTACAAATTATGGGCACGAGATTCGGTCGTCTCAATATGCTTCATATAACAGATTTAGATAAATGATAACATAAACTTGATATTCTCACGTGCTGTATGTCAGTCGACTGGCTCTCACCTCAGTCGACTGCTCTCAGACTTCAAGATCCAAGTTTGATGATCATTAATCTATGTCAATTCAACCAGATTCAATCAATAAGTAATTAGAAGATCTCAGAAGAACATAGCACTACATAACTACAGTTTCGATCTACCCAACTATGAAATTAGTTCCACATAATAATACTTTTATTGCTTAACAAGTTCAAATACATGATCAACATAAAAGAATAAAGAGAGAAGAAGAAATAAACTAATGGATTCCGGCAATATGGTCGACTGTCTGTCACACAGTCGACTGCCTTCTGGTTGCTGGGTCTTCTCTCTCCTTCTTCGATGATGATGGAGTGATGCACTGGTTGCTTGTTCAGGAACTTGGTGATTCAGTCGCTTCCAAGAGATGTTGGATCCCCCGAATAATGCTTCTTTTCTGGTATTTATAGAACGCGGCTGAGAATTAGGGTTTTGCGCTTTTTCAGGAAAGTCCTTCTTTATTTGATTTGATGATTTATATCTTTCTCTTTTCTTCTTTCCTTCCTTATCTGTTTACCACGTCCACTTGGAAAACACCCTGTCTTTTGATTTGATTCGCTGCATAAAATCTTGGTTCAAATAGATTTGAAATTAGATTTGGGTGAATCTTCGAATATCTTATCTGTTTATTCCGCCGCAGACCAGTCGACTGCCCTTGGGAGTAAGTCGACTGTGTCGAGACTTCAGTATTTTCATGATTCATCCGCCCAGTCGACTGATGTTTTGGGAACAGTCGACTTGGCCGAGCAGCTGTGTAAAACTTGATTTCCTCTGTCCAGTCGCCTGTTATCATGACCAGTCGACTGCCTCTTCAGTTTCCTGTGTATCATCCTGAATTTGCTTCGTTTTGCTGTTTATAGGCTGTTTCCTGTAGAGAAAGAGAAAAGAAGCATAAATACCACATATAGAGCTTTTAAATGTGCATTTACAATAAGATTATTGCTCTAAAATGTGAATAATATTGTGTTCATCAAGTATGCAGCCCATATCAAGCTGTTTCTTCATACTTAGGGATTTGAACCCGCGCCATGAATTCTACTATTGTACTCAACCTGTTCCTGACAGATACAATGTTACTAATGAGGTTGCCTTGGACGGTCCAATCCTGCCAATGCAGTACCATAGTGGTGTCCATATTTGCTGCTACCATCGGTGACCTCACTCAAAAGGCAGACAAACCCGCCAATGCAGTACCATAGTGGTGTTGTATCTGTTCCTGACAGATACAATAATTGTCTATGGCCAGTTCATTTCTCCCTAACATAGAACATGACGGAATTTCAGGGTCCATCCCCTAGTTCTGATAGGAGAATTTATCTCGTTCTTATCATAGCACCTCAGAAATTAACAGCCGAGATATGGATTCCCGTACTCCCAACTCGTGAGAAGGCATAGACAGTATCCCTTTGACAGGATGGTACAACCCAATAAAACCATCTAGTGTTTGCCTATAGGTAAGTCGGATCATAAGGTATCACCCCTAATACCGACTCTTTCCTTCGGTAAAATAATAGATAAAAATTGTTAAGTAACAATAGTTACAAGTTACTACCATAACGATGTCAACAATAATACAACATGCTAGGTCTCAATCTCGACTCTGCAAGATAACTTTGCGAGGTGTTCAACTTACACTTCCCAATGATCACCATGGATCCCGCTCATAGCCCATCGATCCAAGACCCCAACAATGTGAACTTACTCGCTTGCTACTACCCTAGACATGGATTTCGTTCACGTTCCCGGCCTGCGATCAACCCACACGGGTTAAAATTTGACAACGCACGATGAGTGACTTGTCCACAGTCTTTGAGGAGTAAAATAAATATACGTCTTCATGGTCGATGGCCCCTAGGGTAACGATATCATCCTAGACGAGCTCAACAAGCTTTGTACGAGCTAACAAGCTACATACTAGCCCAACAAATCACATACGAGCCAAACAAGCAAGGTATGAACCAACAACCACATATGAGCCAACAAGCTATGTATGAGAAAAACCACTGCATACAAGCCAATGAGCTACATATGAGACAACAAACTACATATGAGCCCGGTAAGCTACGTAAGACCAAAACAACTACATACGAGCCAACTAGCTGTTGATTCTTGGTTTTGATGACTACAACACAATATAAAGTTTGCCTATCACATATCTCTTTCATAGTGTATCAAAGTCAATACCATGGTGAAATACACAAAGGTAAAACAATGCAATGAAGCTTTCAAGAGTAATTGATCAAGCCACAAAGATTTAAGCTCAAGCGACATTGATCAAGCAAGCTTCAAGACATAAAGACAAAGGCTCAAGCTCAAGTCAAAGACTCAAGTTCAAGACAAGATTCAAGTGCTTCAAATGTTTTGTAAAAAGTATCTTGTAATATTGTAATTTTCATTCTTTGAGTCTTAGAAACTTGTAATAGCCTTGTCGCACACACACTCACAAATACTTTAAATAATCTGAGTGTTTTACAAAATTAAAAGGTCAAAACAAGCTTGAATAAGTTCAGTTGTTGAGTACCAGTGGACCGTTCCTTGGAACTAGTCGACTGTCATAGTACGAAACTATCTGAACTCATACAAGCTTTGGCCAGTCTACTCATTATGGCAACCCAGTCGACTGTTCAAGCTGTTTCGACAGTTTTCTAATTTTAAAACTTGTTTTTCAAAATCAAATCTTTTTACTGCCGTTGTATGGCAGTTGGGATTCAACCTCTCAACGTCCAAACATTTCTAACTCTATAAAAAGAGTATAGAACTCATTTGGCAAAGGTTACAACAATTCCCAAGCATTTCTTTAAGTTTAAAGCTTTTGTTTTTGAGAAGAACAAGCATTTCAGAAGCATACAAACTCTAAGTCTTGGTTCTCTGAAATTCAGTCTAGTATAACATCGAATTCATTTTAGACTAATTTCAGAAGTTAACCTAATAGCCACTATACAAAAGCACAAATCACAAACAAGGCTATAGGTTATTGTAAACTCTTTTTGTTGTTGTTTTTCACTCTCGGGGTGTGAGAGTGGTCCTCTCGGTTGGAGAGTAGGGCTCTTAGTTGTAGAGTCGATTTTTCACTCTTGGGTGTAGAGTGGGTTTGCTCTCTTTAGTGGTGAGAGAGGTCGACGGGTTTGACATAGTTGTTGTCAAACGCTGTAGGGTATTCTTGTACTTTTTTTAAGAATAGTGAAAAATCTCAAGTGGGTTGCTTGGGGACTGGATGTAGGTCACGAGGACTGAACCAGGATACATCACTGTGTACTCTGTGATTGACTCTCTGTGGTTGTATTCTCTCAACTTGCAGTTTCAAATTTTCTGTGTTTTATTTCTAAAACTTGTCTAGTAAGTCGACTGGTTTTCGCTGTAAGTCGACTGGTTTTCGCTGTAAGTCGACTGGTTTTCGCTATAAGTCGACTGATCAGACTAGTAACTCTTCAGTAAGATACTCTTCTACTCTGACTCAACAGTCGACTGTATCTCTATTTTCAATCGACTGGACAGTACAAAAAGTTCAATTTCTTTTTTAATTTTTAAACAACACTATTCACCCCCATTTAGTGTTATTTGCCTTGCCTACAGGATCCAGCACTAGCTACGTATAAGCAAACGAATTACATGCGAGCCAACTAGCTATGCATGCGAAAACAAACTGCTAATAATTAACAAGAACCATTCTCCAATCTGAAACATGAACCACGAGAGCATAGGAATACATCTAGATCCGTCGAATATGGAAAAACAACAAAAATAAATCAACAGCGAATCAGCCCGATTAGTTGAGCAAGTGCTGAAATTTTGTAAAATTCATTATAATTGCTACGCTTATCGGAATCTTATAAAACTAGACCCTATGGAAAGGTAGAAACTTTTAATACAATTTTCTAGTTGACAACTTTCTCAAATTCAGCCACCAAAAGGCTAGAAAAATCCATAACTCCCAAACAGTGAACTCAGCCCAAAAGGGCAACTATTGTTCAACTTGTAAAATTCATAACCGATGCTACACTTACTGGAATCTAAGAAAATTAGAAATTTTAGAAAGCTAGTAACATCTAATATAACTATCTAGTGGACAACATTCTCAAATTCAGTCAACAAGAGGTATAAAAAGCCCTTAACATATCAACAGTGAACTCAGCTAGAAAAGTAGACTGCTGTTGAACTAGAAAATTCATAACACATGCTATGCTTATCGGAATCTAACAAATTTAAACTTTTTAGAAAGCTAAGAACTTCTACAATAACTCTCTAGTTAACAACTTTCTCGTGTTCAGTCAACAAGAGGTAAAAAAAGCTCCTAACATATCAACAATGAACTCAGCCAGAAAAGCCGGCTGCTGTTGAAGTAGAAAATTCATAACACATGCTATGCTTATCGGAATCTAACAAATTAAGACTTTTTAGAAAGCTAAGAACTTCTACTACAACTCTCTAGTTGACAACTTTCTCGAGTTCGGTCAACAAGAGGTAGAAAAATTTCCTAACATATCAACATAGAGCTCAGCCAGAAAAGTAGGCTGCTGTTGAACTAATATATTCATAGCAGATGATATACTTATCAGAATCTAAAAATTTAGACTTTTTAGAAAGCTAAGAACTTCTAATACGACTCTCTAGTTGACAACTTTCTCGAGTTCAGTCAACAAAGAAGTAGAAAAAGCCCCTAACATATCAACAGTGAACTCAGCCAGAAAAGTAGGCTGCTGTTGTACTAAAAAATTCATAACAGATGCTACACTTAACGTAATCTAACAAATTTAGACTTTTTAGAAAGGTGGAAACCTCTACTACAATTCCCTATTTGACAACTTTATCCAGTTCCAATTGTACAAAAAGTTATAGTAGTTTGAAGTTCAGCTTTTCATTTAAAATATAGTAGTTTTAAGGAAAGCTACTATCGATTTTGTAAAATTCATATCCGATGGTACACTTATCGGAATCCAACAAAATTAGACATTTTAGAAAGGTGGGGAACCTCTACTACAATTTCCTAGTGGACAATTTTTTCAAATTCCTTGTAGAATTAAAGTTAAACATTTTCAAACACATACTAAAAATTTGCTAAAAACAACATCTTTCAACCCTCACTGTTTTCGGGGGAAATGATTTTATTTAACCTAACAAATCAACCCAAAAAATTCTACAAAAATTATAGCTTGGCAAGAACAATTATGAGAACCTCTCATATTATTATGAAGTTAAATTTCCAATCTTAGCACAATTTATTAAACTCTAATCATCAATGACATACAATTTTATTAAAAACTCAATCTTTAGTGTTTTAATCAAGTTTTTCTACTTTAATCCTTGTATGTAGATATTTTCAATCCATCCATTCTCATATGCACATGAATTTAGGCCAACTTGTTACATTTTATTAACATTAATAAAAACAATGATAAAAATAACAACACAACTATTAAAGATTTGATCTTTTATTATATTTGTTGAGTTCTACAACCTCAAACTTGGTATGTAAACATTCTCAATCCACCAATTTTTATATGCACATGATATAGTCCAAGTTTTTAGTTTTATTAGCAAAAATGACAACAATAACAAAAAATAACAACAAATAACAACAAGTAACAACAAGTAACAATAACAAGTATCAATCTTTATGTGTTGTATTTGAGTTCAACCATTCAATCCTTTTATGTGATCATTTTTTTATCCAACATTCATATGGACAAGATTTTAGTCCAAGTTGTTCTTAATAAATTAACATACAATAAGAAATAAACAACAAAACAACAACAAACAAAACATATGAAGAGAAACCCCTACCTTATGTTCTAGTAGGAAGAACTAGTCTAGCTTTCCTTCTCCTCCTCCTCGCTTCTACTACCACCGACAAATGAAGAACTCTCTTGTTAAATTTATCTCTTTCTTTATCTTTCTCTTTTTCTTTGGCTTTTAGCGTAGTCTTTTTTTTTGGGAAATGAAGCAAAGGGTGAAGGGAAGGGGTATTTATTGGAAAAATGAAAGAGTGAATGTATGAGAGGGTGAGGAGGTGAGTTAGGGTTTTTGCCTTGAACACTTGGCCGGCCAAAATGATGGGGGAGGGGAGGGTGAGTGTATGAGTTAGCTTAGCTATGAAGGAAAAAATTATTAAGACAATTTATAATACAAATAAACATATAATATCTATATTTATCCCTCTCAATTAAATCTAACAATTCATTTTTGATCAATCATGACAAAATAAAGATATATTTTGTCTAAAACACGTACTACATGATTTCGAACAAATGTACGGAATCGGTACAATACATATACGTACATACATCTATATACATAAATTACATTTATTAATTCAACCAAACTATCTGCACAAATAATATTTTAATTCCGAGAATAAAATAAAATAATAATAATAATAATATTTATATCAGTTCGGGAGATTACATTACGAAATCGGTATAATACGGATATATATAGACTAGTATATATATACAGATAATATTTTTTAATTAAACCGGATAATATCCACCTAAAATATTTCAATTAGGAAAATAAAAATAAAATGATAAAAATAAATTTTTTAATATCAGACCGGGATATTACAGAAATTTTCTCGAAAACATAACTACATGATTTTGTACAAATGCACAAAATCGATACGATACATATATATACATATTAGTATATAAATATATAACTTTTATTGATTAAAATTAAGTAATTTCCATATGAAATATTTTAATTTTAAAATAATAATAATAATAATAATATAATATCCGACCGGAATATTACAGTTGGCGCATGTTAGGATCTTACCCCCGAACTAAGAAAAAGAAGTAGTAGTGTTGGGATCTGGAATTATTTTGGGATCTCCCCCTCTCAAACTCACGATGGATTAACCGAGAATAAAATAAAATAATAATAAAAATAATATTTATATCAGTTTGGGAGATAACAATACGCAATCGGTATAATACAAATATATATAGACTAGTATATATATACAGATAATGTATATTAATTAAACCGGGTAATATCCACCTAAAATATTTCAATTATGAAAATAAAAATAAAATGATAAAAATAATAATTTTTAATATCAGACCGGGATATTACAAAAATTTTCTCGAAAACATAACTACATGATTTTGTACAAATGCACAAAATCGATACGATACGATACATATATATATACGATATATATATATATATATATATATATATATATATATATATATATATATATATATATATATATATATATATATATATATAACTTTTATTAATTAAAACTAAGTAATTTCCATATGAAATATTTTAATTTTAAAATAAAAGAAAAATAATAATAATATAATATCCGATCGGGATATTACAGTTGTCGCATGTTGGGATCTCACCCCGAACTAAGAAAAAGAAGTAGTAGTGTTCGGATCTGGAATTATGTTGGGATCTCCCCCTCTCAAACTCACGATGGATTAACCTGTGTGAGGTTGTAGTGTGAGATGGATGCGGAACCAGGACTGTAGAAGCTAAAGAACTTGCAAGGATTTTTTATTTTATTTTTTTGTAAACGGGTTGGGTTTGGATGTTGTTAGGGATATAGGTTTTGAGGGTTTCTTTGGAAATGGGTTGAGTTTGAGAAGAGATGATAGGATAGTAGGGTTTGGAATTTGGGTAAGAAGTGATGGCGGTTAGGGTTTCGAAGAGGTGGTGGCTAGGGTTTTGGGGTCGGTGGCAAGGGTGAGGGTGTTCTAGGATCTTTGGAGTTGTGTTTCGGGGAGGTTGGGAGTTAATTTAGGGATGTAGAGGCCATTTGCAAGGAGGAGGAGAAGGCATCTATGGTTTGGGAGCGGGATTTCGATGATGGGGTTGAAGGAGGATTTTAAGCGGTTTGAAGTGGGTCGACATCAAGCTATGATGATGGACTTTGGGTAGGGGTTTGATTGCTGGAGGTGGGGGTTGCTGATCCGATTTGGGTGTTGGTGGTTGTCGGAACAAGGGAGGTTGGTGGAATTGGAGTTGTTGTTTTTATTGACGATTACAGTTGAGGATGAAGATAATGGAGAGGGGAAGTGTTGAATGCTATTGTTGTTGGAGATGGCGCTTGGGTTGTGGGATCGCTGGAGTTGGGAAGAGAAGGATGCCGCCAGAGAAGTTGGGTTCTTCGGGATTGGGTGTTCGGGATTGACGACAGAGTTGGAGTTGATTGTGTCGCCAGAAGTGGGAGGTCGATGTCAACGGATTGTTTTTGGTTCCGTTAGTTGGTGCAGTTGACGTCGATAGTTGTTGACGGAATTTGCAGTGCCGGAGGTGGGCTTTGCTATTGTTGATGATGGACTTGTTGTTGATGAAGGGTCCTTGCCGATGATGGGTTCACTATTGTTGAACAGGGGGTGTTGCCGATGATATTGTTGATCGGTTGTTGAGGTGGTCGCCGGAGTTGTTTTCTGAGGATGAAGTCGTCGTAGTTGATGTTGTTTCCGTTGTTAAAGGAGTTCAAGGTCGTTGGGAATTCACCGGAGTAGGTTGAAGATATTATGGTTTTGATTTTGAAGATTTGGGATTAGGGTTTTGGAGATTAGGGATTAGGGATTAGGGATTTGATATCGAAAGAGAAAGCGGGTTATCAGGAGGTGGAGTGATTCCGATGAAGGAGAGAATCACTCCACCTCGACGACGAGGATAAAATTAGTATATGAATTATAGGATTACAGGCTCTGATACAATGTTAGGATAAAGGATGGAAAAAAATACTTTATTGATTGATTAAACTGAGTATAATATGTCTCCTATATATAAGAGAGAAGGGAAGAATAAACCAGTACATTATTTGATATGAGACTAAACTAATAACTCTCATAATATCTAACAACATATTAACATGGCCGGCTCTGGGGAAGGGCCCAAAAGGCGACCGCCCCGGGCCCCAAAATTTTGGGGTCTCACATGGCCTTTATCTATAACTTTTCAATTATATATTTCTTAGTTTAAATATAAAAAAATATCCAAAGAGACTCCAAGAGTGAAGGCTTTAATGGTAAGTATTTAGTGCATTGGGTTGCCAAGTTGGTACTTGGTAACTTGCTATTTGGTAATGATGATAAGTAATTATGGTTCTTGGTAATTATAATTGAAAATAAAAAAATAATTTAATTATAGCATATAGGGCATCATTATTATTATTTTTTATTCAACTTTTCTCTTCAAATTTTTTCAATTCAAACCTAATTCTTTCATCCTCGTCCAAGAAAGAAGGACCTTGTTCCTCTTCCTTGTCATAATTTTCGAGATACACTTTGCTCATTGAAAAGATCTAGAATCCCTGAATCTCATCGATCTTTAGCCTAATCCGATACTTCTTGGGCTAACTCATGTTTGCACTATTGGCCAGTTCTTGATGACAAAGAAAAAATGGTCAGTTCTTGGATGTATTTTGAGTTAGATTAAATGTCTTGTTATTGTCGTCGATAACTTTTGCTAGTTTCTGATTTTAGATTGATTATTACCGATCGCCAGTTTATAATCCGTCCTCTTTTTTTAGTGTTGAAGTAGTTTAAGTTTAGTCCCTCATCTGAACTAAATTGAGATTAGTCTTTGTACTCTCCTATATACAGGAGGCAGTGTATTCAGTCATTAATCATTCACTGATGACATTCATGCTTATCCTATCCCGCTTTAACCAGTTCATAGAAGAATGGATAATCTGTCACCCTATACTCTACAGATTTCGCTATCTAGCAGAAGCAACGTGAGGCCCTTCTTGCTGTTTTTGCTTTGGGTAATATTCGTCCATTTCTTGAAGGTGTTCGCCCTCATATCCTCACCACCAATGGCAATTTCTCTCTGTGATCTCCATGTTCAGTTATTACGTGTAACGCCCCGAATTCCAAAACACGGTAATTCGTAGCACAACAGGATCTTTTACTTCAAATTCGTATAATTTTACAAGAAAATTAAAACTTTTTCATACAACACTGTTATTTTACATTTACGTAGCGGAAAATAAATAATTACAACATGAAAATACAACTTGAATAATAACAACCAAAAATTTGCAAGTAATCTTTAGCACCAAATCGATCTCTATGTTCTTTTTTGCAAATCCCACCCTGCACTGAAAATTGTGGGCACGTCAGTTGCTTACAACCGACGAAATATAATAAAACAGTAATACTCACTATGCCATAATATAACGATTCAAAATACTTAACAACCAACAACTTGAATGTAAAACAAAGTGTGAAAAATGAGTATCCTAAACATGTCAGTGTATGCAATGACTTAATGCCTAATGCAGGTGTTTACGCTATGATAACACTAATGCATACTTGTTCGGATTCTATGCATCCCTTTCTACATAGGTACAAGGGCAAGCATCTACGTACTCCACATTATAAGGTTGAATTCCTCGCCATGCAACCTACTACTATGACTACTGCAAGATCTAGACACTTTGCAAGTATTGGCTCTCGCCCTTGGAATACTGGAAACCAATTCCTCTCTGTGGATCATTCTTTCGTCCTTACGTCCATCATCCTGAAATGCTGGGGATTGACTCACTCCGTAGGTCATCCTGGAGCCCTCATTGCACAAATATCCCATGAGCGTCACTCTCGTCCTGGAATACTGAAGATCATTCCCGCTCCGTGTATCATTCTGTGGCTCTTACATCCATCGTCCCAGAATACTGGGGATTGTCTCTCTCCAAGGATCATCCTGGAGTCCATAACTCACATTTGCACTTATTTCATCATGTCACCAACTAGTGCCTCGTCCATAAGTTAGTTAAAAAAAATCATCACAGCCTAGAGCTAGCTTACCCTACCGGACTGAAGCCAACACAAGAGAAAGTCAGCCCAGTCTGGCTACTTCTCAAGAGAGTCAACCAACTGGTTACTCCTTAAATCTCATTAATAAAAACTGCCAGTAACTAGGGGCTCGCCTAGCCTCTAGATTCCAACAACTCTCTCATTCGAGATCACAATAGGTTATACCCAACCTCAAATAAATATTTCAACTTTTAACATTTTCTTCATTCCCGAAGTATTCAACTTTTCACAGTTTACTCATCCATAAAATCCAAATCCAAATATCTCATCAACAAATTTTAATTAGCAATATAAACTAATCTCTTGTACAATTTCCTTAAAACTCTTTTCTTCGAAAATTTGGTCGTTTCCAAGAAAATAATTTGTAATTTAACCAGAACAAATCCTTTCTTTAATTTACATCGTTTAATTTAAATCTTAAACTCTTTTTAAAAGTCGGCAAAAATTTATCAATCTTTCAATTCAATATTTTGCCTTTATATTTTGAAAAGAATAACTTTCTATATCTTCAATTACTTTTATTTGATATTTGAACTCCATTAACCTTGTCTTTAAATAATTCCAAATGTATAAATAAATAAATAAATAAATAAATAAATAAATATATATATATATATATATATATATATATATATATATATACATACACTTTTTTTTTCTTTTCATTTCTAATTAGTGTAAAAATTACTAAGAAAAATTTCTAGTGTTTATTAAAATTTTTCTTCAATTTTTTTTTTTTGAATGTCTCGCCTCAAAATAACAATCCAAAACCCCCCAAAAAAATCATATTTTCAAAAGTTCCAGCCCCAGGCTCGAACTCGTACCCCCTATTTGGCGCAAGAGCGCCTTCCCACCGAGCTAGCGCTTAGATCCACACCCTCTATGATATTAAAATCATTAAATGTCTACCCATTCCCTTCTCTGACTTTTTCAAAAAGTTTTTCTTTTTACACAGCAAACAACAGGGGCACAACAGAGCTCGAACCAGCGCCCCCTAACTAGGCGACCGAACGCCTACCTACTGAGCCAAGCTCAGATCCACAACTACTATAGGGTTATAATCCTTAAGTATTTAATTCAAATCTAATTAACCATTTTAAAAAAAATATTCAATGTCTACAATTTCTCACATCGATTCATCTACTTATTCTACACAAATCAGAGTTTAACCACAAAAAATTTACTTATTATTCAAGTGTCTAGCAATTCTACAAAATTTAAAATCTTTATCAAGTTAAAAAATATCTCAACTATTAAAATATTATTCACATCACACTTATGGATTTCTCTAAATATCGATTTAACAAGATAGGGAAATTTTCCCCCAACTCAATATCAATTTATTTCATTCACAAAACCCTATTTAGACAAAGAAATATTTAAAGTGATCATACCAACCCTTCATTAAAAGGCAAATTGAATTTCTAATCTCACACACATCGCGAATTTAAAGTATATCATGCATTTCATTCAATAGTTATTAAAAAGAAATGTAGAGTTCTCTACCACATGCACCATATCTAAAATTTTAGCAGAAACTAACAAAACTTCATCTACAATTGCGCTATCAATTATCTAAGCATGCAAAAGAACTCCAATAGAGACTGCAATCCGTCTCGAAATCCGTGCACGAAGAAAAGAATTCCAACAAAACATTCGGCCATTAAGGGGTGAAGCACAAAACCATATATATATATATATATATATATATATATATATATATATATATAATAAATTACAAAGAAAGCTATCAAGTGGCTCTCCTTCAATCTCCCCTAATATCAAAGGCCCAGATTGATTTTTACAAAACATATTTTCCCGCCCAAAATTTCAAATCCCAAAATTTCAAAAATCACACACACTCTCTATCTCTTTCCCGAAATACCCCCTTCTCTCTCTCTCTCTCCTCTTCCCTCCTTCTTCCCAAATTCTGTCTATCTCTCTCTCTCATCGATCCCAACCCCCCCCCTCTCTCATCGTTCCCGATCTCCCTTTCTCTCTCTGTCTCTCTTTGTGTCTCCCTCTCATCGATCCCCACCCCCCTCTCTCTCATCGATGCCGACCACCCTTTGTTGTCTCCCGAAATCCTAGCATCAAGGACGGTGGTGAGGGGCTGAAGTGCGCGGTGTTTGGGAGGAGCAATGGTGGAGGAGCAGCGACGATGGGGCTGAGGCAGAGCTTGGACGCAAGCAGTGAGGGGTTGCTCGATGCTCAAGGACTCGGGTCGTTGTCAAGCGATTGCGAGGAAGAGCAGCAATGAGAGGGAGATGGCAGTAAGGTGAAGGTGGCGATGGCCATCACGATCGACGATGGAGGCGAAAGTGAGGAGTCAGTGGCAGTTGCAGCAGTTGGAGTGTGATGATGAGGAGCTTTCCGAACCCCCACACAAACCTTCATCGTCTCTCTCTTCTTCGATTTGTGGCCATCTGAGTTGATCCCGACCACCGATTTCACTGTCTCTCTCGATACTACATTTCAGGTATACTTACTATATTGCATTGTTTTGTTGGGTTTGTGTTAGATTGGTAGTTTAATTTAGATGAAGTGAAATTGAGGAGTTCCCATTTGAGTTGTGGTTGATTTGTGGCCATTTCAGTTGTGGTTGATTTGCTGGGTAAATGTCATCTTTGTGGTTGATTTGAGTTGTGTTTGATTTGAGTTAAGGATGAGTTTTTAGTTGTGGTAATCTCCTCGGGTTCAACTCCGACATCTTCAAGGTAGTATTCAAATGACTCTTGATTTTGAATAGTTTTTTTTAACCCGTTTTCATGATGGTTTTCTTCTACCTTCTATTTTGCAGCTGAACCATAAGCTAGGACGTAACGAGAAGTGCCATATTGTTCGCGTTCTCGACCATTTTGTCTATCAACATCATTTGTGCATATCGTTGGAGATGCTTGATTCAAATCTGTACGCTCTGAGCATGCATTATATTTTCCTGATAACTTAATACTTGAATTTTTCAAATCATTTTTTATTTGTTTGTTGCTGCTTGGTAATATAGATATGAGCTAATTAAGTTGAACCAGTATAGAGAATTTCCTTTGAGCATTGTCCAAGTCTTCTCAAAACAGGTGATATACTTAGCTTTCTCTAAAATGCCTTTTTATTTGTGAATTTGTGACGTTCAATGATCTTACATTATCTTCGTTTTTATAACAAATTATTTTGCATAGATCCTGCATGCTCTGGTTGTCATAAAAGAGGCTGGTATTATTCACTGTGATTTGAAACCAGAAAATATACTTTTATCTGCAAGGTTAGCTGACCCTTTCATCCCTAATATTTTTTGTTTATTTTAATTCCAATCGTTCAACTTTTATGTTTAACATCTTGAACTCGACAGTGTGAAACCAGAAAAAAAAAGTGATTGATTTTGGATTAGCATGCATGGAGAATCAAACAGTATACTCATACATTCAGGTATTCTTAGATTCGGTCCCATTTATATACACAAATTTTTTCGACTACTTGCATGTTCTTACCATCCCAGACTCTTAATTCTTCCTTTGCAGAGTCGTTACTACAGATCTCCAGAAGTTCTTTTTCATTATCCGTATCCTTGCATACACATTTATTCATTCATTCATTCATTGGCAATTTTATTGACTTCGTTTGCATGCCCTTTTCATCTGAGCTATTGGTTAACTGGAATTTAAGTAGATTTTTTATTTTTTCAATCGGTTTGGAGCTTAACCTATACACATTTATTCATTGGCAATTTTATTGACTTTGCTTGCACGCACTTTTCCTCTGAGCTTTTAGCTAACTGGAATTTAAGTAGATTTTTTATTTTTTCAATCGGTTTGGAGCTTAACCTATACACATTTATTCATTGGCAATTTTATTGACTTTGTTGGCATGCCCTTTTCCTCTGAGCTTTTAGTTAACTGGAATTTAAGTATATTTTTTATTTTTTCAATCGATTTGGAGCTTAACCTATACACATTTATTCCTTGGCAATTTTATTGACTTTATTTGCAAGCCCTTTTCTCCAAGCTCTTAAGTTAACTAGAATTTTAGTAGATTTTGATTTTTTTTTTAAATCGATTTGGAGCTTAATATATTATTAGATATACAACTGCAATTGATATGTGGTCATTTGGTTGTATTGTTTCCGAGTTATTCTTAGGCCATCCTTTATTTTCCGGAGCATCAGAATATGATCTTCTTAAGAGGATGATCGAGATACTTGGGTATGTTGATTTCCATGCTTTGCCCCTTATACTTATGTCCTATCAAAACAATTTCATAGTTCTTTTACTATTATAGAGTTGTTAGAATCCAAGAAGGAAAACTTATGAATGCTAAAAATTTCAAGTAAAAAGCTGTTATTATTGAAACGCTGCTAAAATATAATATATTCTTCCAGTTGTTTTGTTACTTTATTATGAGCTTATGTGTACAAAATATAGATTGCTTTTGGAATTAAGTAATATTAGTTTATTTAGTTTGTTTACTGAGAGAGGGTAGGATTCATGACATGTTGGTTTGTTTACTATTATGCCCCTGCACAAAAAAAACGAGCGAGCAGAAATTGGTGGGGCCCACCAGTCGGAATTGTTCCCCATTGCGTTACAATACAATACGGATGTTTTGTTTCTGTGATTGTGTTGTTTGTTTTTTGCGATTTGAAATGGATGGTAGCAATACTAGCATTCATCATGTGCATGCTTTACGTTTTCAGCTCTTCTTCTGCCTGAATTGTGCCTTCTTAAGAGGGGAAGGGTTGCTTCATTTGCAAACTATTTTGAATTAGCAAATGTAACAATTGTCAGTTGTTTTTTAGTAGTACGTTATCTGGGTTAGACGATGAGGCAATTGTGTATTGGGTGCTGCTTTTTTCCATAGAGATACTGAATATAGAGTGTTCAAAATTACATATGAAATAGAGATTGTAAAACCACACTAGAACGAAGAAAAACATACTTTGTGAATGAAGGAAGCCAAAAAAGGCATAGTATTTTAATGATAATACTACATCTACAATGTGATATTTACCTTTCTTTTCTGCCTTTTGCCCATCTAATTTATGCTGAACTTACAAACTATATATGAATTGATTTTTGTTAAGAATGATCTTAATAAAAAAAAAGTTGAAAATTTTACTTAGTTTGTATATAATCATAAAAGATTCCTTTGGGTTTTCCATTTTCTTATGTGAAAAAGTAGTTACACTCCACTGGGGGGCTTCGACCAACCTTTTATGATTAAAAAAAAACGTAGTTACTTCATGAGAAGAGTACATTTAAGTTATTGCTTGAAGATTCAAATTTAAGCAAATCAAACTCCCTTTCATTTTGGTTAGAATGATTCTTTCCTTAAATGAGTATGAAACTGATACACTGATCTGAAAACATAAATGTATAAGCATGGGCAGATTAGTACCCCATAAATTTTCGGGTAAGAACTCTATCATATATAAATTTTGCATAAAAAGAAAACAAGTCTTATCATATATAAATTCTATTTAGGTAGAAATACTGTACATATAGATAACTAAGAACCTGTTTAGTTATCCATATACTAATTAATTCAAAAGTCACAACCAAGTATCATTGTAGAAAAGGTTATTTTTTTGCAATTTTATTTTCAGTTTCAGTTCTAAATTTTGATTCGATTTGGTTGTGGATCTGATTGTTGATGTTAGAGTTGAATGAGTTGAAGTTTATGATCGGATTATTCAACATTAAGATCGCTCAGTAACATCGAATAGTTTAAGAAATGGTGACGAGTTATGTGCCAAATCAAGAAAATCTGTGGGTACTTTTTTATGCATATGAAATTGTGGGTATTGCGGTTTGTTTATTTAGTTGCCATGATCGAATGGTCGTTGAGGAGGCAGCAGTTGATCCGGGAGTGCCCTATACTGGCTAATATTGAGCCCAAGCAGATCAAAGTTTGGTTCCAAAATCGAAGGTATAAAATAATATAAAACTATTTCTCGATTGTTTTGTAGTTATTTTAATTATATTGTTTACTAATAATGCGGGGTTGTGTTGTTTTGGGAGATGATTGTTGGGGAGTGAAGGGACAATTAAGGAATTAGAGAAGAATGATGGAGCCACTGTTGTTTATAATAATACTGTTTTATCTTACATTTTTGCAAGGAACTGATGGAACTGCGATGATTCTCAGGACCACGGATTGGTGTGCGTATCGATCATAAAAGCTTAACAGATTTAATACGTGATCTAACCCTTTATAGCAGAATCTAGGGTTCATGAATTATACCTGCGATGAGAAGAAGACGATAGTTTCTAGCAACCTCGAGCTCAGCGACCCCAAGATCTTCTGCACGTATTCCTTCCTCGGGTTGGACGTCGTGTGGGCGACGGTCTACCAACCTTTCTTCTTTCTGGCTGACCTCTCTTTCTCTCCTTACGTGAATCACGAATTTAGAGAAAACTTCTTATCTCTGATAATGATATGACGGCCAGAGAATAGAGGATATATATATAAGGCTACGGCAGGGACCATGAGGAGAAATTAGGGTTAGGTCTCCTAACGAATCTAGGTATCCCGTGTTCAGCCCGAACACACAACCCAGACCCATTAACAATAGCTCGGTCCACTAAAGAGCTATTGTTACACTACCTTCCTAATCCCAAATTATATTTATGGGCTCCTTTTATTATATGCTCGTTCAGCTCCCCATGTTAAGATATCGAATGTCCGTCGATCAAATTAAGTTACTGACAACTATATTGATCAACATCTTTTATCCTTAAGTAGTACCACTCAACGTTATTTGTCATGTCGGATGTAATCCACCTGCAGGGTTTACATGACAATCCTTATGAGCTCCTTAAGGGGACATCATCAACTCGACGTATCGGGACATGGATTCCTTTTACAATCAACAGCCCATCATACATACAATGCTATTACCCAATTCATAGAGGTTGTTGATCCATAATGAATCTCACTCTTTTATGAGTCAAAGTAATGCACACTGCATATACATGTCTGTTATTATATCTGGATTAAGAGCATAAGCATCCATAATAACAGAGGTGTTTGTTCTCTTTTGTAGTCAGTACAAAGAGAACAACCTCAAGTGGTCCTGTTCAATACACACAAAGTGTACTAGTGTAAACCTGTAGTCAAGATAGACTAATACCAGATTACACTACAACCTTTCCAATGGATTGTCCAAGTCCGTCTAGGTTGTGAACTATTTATATATTCCATAGGGAACTGATAATATGATCTTCTGTGTGTCTCCTCACACCATATTATCAACCTTATAGAATATCAGATACTTGCATTAATATTATAATAAACACAATATGCAAACATATGCCCATATGATTCTCATTCAAAAAAATTAAGGAAATAAAGTTAATACAAAAGTGAAGCTTTCAGTATATAACCCTAACAGGAACGATAGAGAACTTTTGCCTTGTTAACTTTGTGATAGGAAAAACATGGGGGGTAAAATGCAATATATTCCCCTGAAGTTTCTGTAAAATTCAAAGACTACAATTTAACTTTCTATTTTAGAATAAAAATGCTTTTTAGGGGCAGTCATTAGTATTTTTTATAGAAAATTGGTTAAGGGTAGTTTTTTTTAAAATATAATTTTACTGAAACTTCAGGGTTGTATTTTTAGCCTTAGAATGAACATTGCAGAATTTGATGTTTATGACTGTGATTTTTTTGGGACCATCCTGTTGATTGTTATCTTCAACTACAAACATAGTCACATTCTAGATGGATCACTGTCTCCTTTTGCCTATATTTTTCTTTCATTTCATTGAATTACTTTCTGATCATTATAAGATCATAATCTTGATTCAAATATGACTATACTCTAGTTTTATTAACAATAATGTTTTTTTTAATTTAATTTTTTTTATCAGATACCGTGAGAAACAACGGAAAGAGTCTTCTCGCCTTCTGACTGTCAACAGAAAATGAGTGCCTTCAGAAACAGGTTGCCCAACTGGTTCATGAGAACGCGTACATGCGTCAGCAATTACAAAATGTTAGATTTCAATTTTCTTGACTTTGGTTGATGGTTAATCTGAATTTAAATAATCACATGTTTTTAATTGATCCACAAGTTCGATCACTAGGTTAATTTGGTTGGAGAAATATTGATATTTCAATTATTGGATTTAAAATTCAAGGAAGTAGCTGATATTCAAAAGAACTATCCCGTACTAAAGTTTATAATTTTTTGTTATTCAATAATGTCAAAGATGGTGTTGATCAAATGGTCGGACTCGAATATATTAGTTCATGAATGTATTACTGATGTGTCTATTTTATATACAAATATTTGTACTAATTTACCAATTAAAATTTCTTGTTTTCGTTGATATTGTTTATAATTCATCTTATTTCTATACGATTTCAATTAATTAATTATTTTTGAAGAAATAATATTTTTGATGCAAAAAGTAAAGATTTGTGGAAAAAAATCAACAAACAAAATAAAATAATGGATTTATTAATTTTTATTGTTTTGTTGAGTTAAAAAAGCGAAATAATCTTAGAAGAATTTTAATGAGCTATTATGATTTTTAGTTAGTTTAATTAATTTTAACTAATTAATTTATTTTATTTTTAAATCCTAAATTTTGGTCTTATTTTGTGTATGCAGAAGCACGCGGTTGAAAGAAAAGGAAATATAAGGAGAAAAGAGAAAGAAATAAATTTCAGATCAAATAAGGAAGAAAATAAATAAAAGAAGAAGGACTTTTCAGCAAAAAAATGCAAACCCTAATTCTCTCCCGTTCCCTATAAATATATGAAAGGTTGGAGTACTAAGGCTTAAGAGGTGACAGCTGAACACAAAATAAATAAAAAAAAAGAAAAAAAAATAAGAGAGAGCTGCTTTCGGCCCAAAGAAAAAGACTGGTTTGACTGCTTCTTCTTCTTATGTTCGCACTTCAAGACGCAAAAGGAGGAAGAAGCAACAGGGCTTCTCTCTGTGTGGCGACTTTAGCAGAAAGGGGGCCCACGTGACAGGTGGGGACGCTGCCTCTTCTCCTGATGTGGCGCGCGGTTTCCGAGGTGACAGCTGCTGCAGCAGATCGATGCGACAGCTACTGTCTTCTTCGACCCGACAGACGTGACGTGGTACCTGGCGCTTGACAGCGCTGACAGGCGACGCGACGTGACGGATGACAGTGACAAGTTGGGGTTCAGTTTTTTGAGACAGAAAGAGAGAGAAAGGAACTGGTTTGCATTAAATTTTGTATTTCTTTTTGTATCTCTTCTTCTCCAATTTTTAGATGCAATCCCAAACATTCTTATTAATTGCAAATTGAACATGAACCGAATTTATTGTTTTAGAGGCTAAGATGTAGCCTAGTTTTGTAGAACACAAATTTTAATTCCTTATTATTATTTTATTTTTCCTGGTTGTGTTTTAATTTTTATTATTTATGCGTACAAAATGGTGGATAGACATTTGTATGATCTTTTAAGTCATGAAGAGACCGAACTGGGGATTTTTTATTAATAAAAATTAAATACCGTTATTGGGGGACGTGACCGTTAAGAAATCCAAATTTTCAATTAATAATTTGATGGATAGGCAAATAATTAGTTGAGAATAATTTTTAGACTACGTGGATAGAGTGGTTAATATTTTTAGGATTTTGGTCTACAACTTGGAAAGATAATATTTTTATCCATAAGAAGTTATAATTTGTGTGTGTGATAAATGAGGTGAAATCAAGAGCCCTAAAACTAATTTTACCATTAACAAATTACAAGAGCTTCACTGTTTCACAGCTCTCTCCCTCTTCACCAATTTAGTTAGTTTTAATTAGATTAATTTAATTTAGTTGTTTTATCATTTATAAAATTCGATCTTCTAAATAGTGATTAATCTAGTGATATCGGTACTCAATAAAATATCTAGTCCCTGTGGGTTCGACACTCTATTCACTTACTATATTACTAGTTGCGATTTTGTACACTTGCAAATATTCAACATCAAGTTTTTGGCGCCGCTGCCGGGGACTAGTTATTCATTTATTGATATTGAAAATTACTAGATTATTGCTAGTTTGGATGTTTTTGTAATTATTTTTATTTTATTATTATTTTACATCTTTTATTTTCTTTTGACTAACTTTTACTTTTATTTATTTTTCTTTTCATTTTTAGTTGTATTTAGTTTTCTATTTTTATATTTTAGGACTTAGGATTTTTATTTTTATTTTTTTAATTTTTTTTCCTTCTTTACCCTTTTTATTTATATTATTTTCTTTATTTACTTGTTTTTCAGGGTTTAGGTGTGTATGCCTAGATCTAACCCGTTGGAGCCTAAACTTTTTGACACAGAAATTGAAAGGACCTTACGACGAATTAGAAAGGAAAAGAAAGAAAAGACCACATCCTCTTTATCCATGGCGGACAGAGAGGAGAACAAAGCTTTGAGGGATTATGCAATGCCCTCAGTTGAAGGAACAATATCAAGTACCACAAGGCCGGTAATTGAAGCAAATAATTTTGAAATCAAACCCGCAATTATTCAGATGACTCAGCAAACTGTTCAATTTGGAGGACTAGCACATGATGATCCAAATGTTCATATCGCAAACTTTTTCGAAATATGTGATACCTTCAAACACAATGGAGTTTCGAATGATGCTATTCGATTGGGACTTTTTCCTTTCTCACTTAGAGATAGGGCAAAGGCTTGGTTGAATTCCTTACCACAGGGAGCTATTACAACTTTGGAAGGTTTAGCACAAAAATTTTTGACAAAGTATTTTCCCCAGCAAAAACATCAAAGTTAAGAAATGACATCACAACATTCACTCAACCTGAGACAGAGTCATTATATGATGCATGGGAGAGGTACAAAGATCTATTAAGAAAGTGTCTTCATCATGAACTTCCAAAATGGCTACAAGTGTAAACATTCTATAATGGTTTGGGGGCTACAAATCGATCCATGGTAGATGCAGCAACTGGAGGTGCCTTAATGAGCAAAACTCATGAAACAGCTTATGACCTTTTAGAAGAAATGGCATCTAATAATTATCAGTGGTCCTCAGAAAAACCGATGCAAAGAAAAGTGGCAGGGAGTTTTTGAACTTGACCCTATTTCTAATTTAAATGCAAAAATTGATATTTTATCTAAGCAAATAGTTAATATGAATGTTAATGTTATTCAATCTCATATCATTTGTGATTATTGTGCAGGAAATCATTCTAATGCAGATTGCCAAGTGGGAAACCCTTTTGCTCTATCAAATGCCGAACAAGCAAATTATGTGTCAAATTTTCACAGGCAAAATAACCCTTATGCAAACACATACAATCCAGGATGGAGAAATCACCCCAATTTTTCTTGGAACAATAACAAGGAGGAGCTAGACCACAACAAAATTTTCAACAACAAGAAAAGAAGCCGACATTAGGAGAAATGTTCAAGCAATTCAAAATGTTTCAAATTCAACTTCGGCTTCCATTCACAATCTCGAGGTACAAATTAGTCAAATTTCTAATATTCTTAATGAAAGAGCTGCAGGAACATTACCAAGCAACACAGTTGTAAACCCCAAGGATCATGTCAAGGCAATAACAATTAGAAGTGGGGCAACAATTGGGCAGCCACAAATAAAAAATGTAGAACAAGATGTGGATGAAAAGCAAGGTGAAAATGAGAGTCAAGCCAAACAATTTCAGGGGAGTTAAATTCTAACACTTGTACTAATTCTCCTTATGATCAATCTATTCCTTTTCCACAAAGACTTAAAAAGAATAAGCTTGATAATCAATTTGCAAATTTTTAAAATATTTTCAAGCAATTGCATATTAATATTCCTCTTATTGAAGCATTAGAACAAATGCCTAAATATGCTAAATTTTTTAAGGACATTTTATAAAACAAGAGGAAGCTAGAAGTGCATGAGATGGTGATGTTAACTGATGAAAGTAGTGCAATTTTGCAAAAGAAGCTACCACCCAAACTTAAAGATCCAGGGAGTTTTAGAATTCCTTGCACTATTAGAAATTCTTCTTTTCATAAAATACTATGTGATTTAGGAGCGAGTATTAATCTCATGCCATATTCTATTTTTAGGAAACTAGATATTGGAAAAGCAAAGCCTACAACAATTTCCTTGCAATTGGCAGACAGGTCAATCAAATATCCAAGAGGGATCATTGAAGATGTTTTGGTGAAAGTTGACAAATTCATATTTCCAGCTGATTTTATTGTACTTGACATGGAGGAAGATGAACAAATCCCTTTGATTTTGGGGAGACCTTTTCTTGCAACAGGGAGAACATTGATTGATGTGCAATAAGGTAAACTTATTCTAAGGGTTGACAACGAACAGGTAACATTTGATGTATTTAAATCCATGGAGCTTCCCTCAGAAGTTCATGCATGCTTTCAAGTAAGTGAAGTCATGGGATAAACATATTTGGATGAAATTGCTAAATTACATTTAGAAGAATGCTTAACAAATTTAGAAACACTTGAATTAGAAAATGAAGAGATTTGTGATTATGATAAAAATTTGGGAGATACGCCACTCATTTTCTCATCACCACAACAACTTGAGCTTAAAAAACTCCCATCGAGTTTGAGGTATGCATTTTTAGGCCAAAACTCCACTTTTCCTGTTATTATGAATGATTCTTTGAATAATTTTGAAGAAGAAAAATTGTTGAGAGATTTGAGAAAACATAAAACTGCCTTGAGATGGAACATTTCTGATATAAAAGGGATTAGTCCTTCAATTTGCATGCATAAAATTCTAATGGAGGATGCTTTTAAACCTATTGTGCAGCCAAAGCGAAGATTAAATCCATCAATGCAAGAAGTGGTGCATAAGGAGGTATTGAAGCTTTTAGATGCATGTATCATTTATCCAATTTCAGATAGTGCATGGGTAAGTCCTATACATGTTGTGCCAAAGAAAGGAGGAATAACTATAGTAAAAAAAAATAATAATGAGCTAATACCAACAAGAATAGTCATGGGATGACGAGTGTGCATAGATTATCGAAGACTAAATGATGCAACTAGAAAGGATCATTTTCCATTACCTTTCATTGACCAAATGCTTGAAAGACTTGCAGGCCATTCTTACTATTGTTTTCTTGATGGGTATTCGGGTTACAATCAAATTTCTATAGCACCAGAAGATCAAGAAAAAAACAACATTTACTTGCCCATATGGAACTTTTGCATATAGAAGGATGTCTTTTGGTCTTTGTAACGCCCCCGCCACATTTCAACGCTGCATGATGTCAATTTTTTTGGATATGGTTGAGAAAATTATTGAAATTTTTATGGATGATTTTTCAGTTTTTGGTTATTCATTTGATAATTGTTTATCTAACTTATCTTTGGTTTTGTAGCGTTGAGAGGAAACAAATTTGGTTCTAAATTGGGAGAAATGTCATTTTATGGTGAAAGAAGGAATTGTGTTAGGCCACAAAGTTTCCTTTAAGGGAATTGAAGTGGATCGTGCTAAAATTGATGTCACTGAAAAGCTACCACCACCAACTAATGTTAAAGGAGTGAGAAGTTTCTTGAGTCATGCAGGATTTTATCGAAGATTTCTAAAAGATTTTTTTTTTTAATCACTAAACCTCTTTGCAAACTTTTAAATAAAGACACACCTTTTCAATTTTCTCATGATTGCTTGCATGCTTTTGAAACATTGAAAAAAAAATTGATTTCAGCACCTATTATTATTGCACCAGATTGGAATATGCCTTTTGAATTAATGTGTGATGCTAGTGATGTGGCAATAGGTACTGTTTTAGGGCAAAGAAAAGATAAAATTTTTCACACAATTTATTATGCAAGTAGAACTTTGATAGAAGCACAGCTTAATTATGCTACTACTGAAAAAGAATTATTAGCTGTCGTATATGCTTTTGACAAATTTCGATCTTATTTGATAGGTTCAAAGGTGGTTGTGTACACTGATCATTCAGCCCTAAAGTACTTGCTTGCAAAGAAGGAAGCCAAACCTCGATTGCTTCGTTGGATTCTACTTTTACAAGATGTGGAAATAAAAGACAAAAATTGTGTGGAAAATGTGGTTGCCGATCATTTATCTCGCATTGAACCAAAAGATGAAAACAAATTGCAGGTTACACCAATCAATGAAGAATTTCCAGATGAGTATTTAATGATGATACAAAATCCTCCATGGTATGCCGATATAGTAAATTATTTGGTATAAAAAATTCTACCTCCTGATTTTACTTATCAACAAAAGAAGAAATTTTTATCTGACATGAGATATTATTTTTGAGAGGAACCTTTCTTATTTCGCCATTGTGCAGATCAAGTAATAAGGAGATGTGTGCCTGAAGAGGAGATGGAAAGCATACTCAAACATTGTCATACATTGGAATGTGGTGGCCATTTTCGGGGAACAAAAACAGCAGCAAAAATCTTACAATCAGGATTCTTTTGGCCCTCAATTTTTAAAGATGCTTTTAATTTTGTTAAATTATGTGATAATTGCCAAAGGGTGGGAAATATTTCTAAGAAACATGAGATGCCTCTAAATAATATTTTAGTGATTGAATTATTGGATGTTTGGGGGATAGATTTTATGGGTCCTTTTCCAACCTCATTTTCTAATAAATATATTTTGGTTGCTGTAGATTATGTCTCCAAGTGGGTGGAAGCTGCTGCACTACCAACAAATGATGCAAGAGTAGTGGTGAACTTCATTAGAAAAAATATATTTTCACGATTTGGAGCTCCAAGGGAAATTATTAGTGATGGAGGAACACATTTTTGCAACCGTCAATTTGATGCTTTACTTGCTAAGTATGGAGTTACTCATCATGTGGCCACACCATATCATCCTCAAACAAGTGGTCAAGTGGAGGTTTCAAATAGAGAGTTGAAGCGAATACTTGAGAAAACAGTGAATATGGCACGAACATATTGGGCAAGAAAATTGGATGATGCATTATGGGCCTATAGGACGGCATTTAAAACACCAATTGGAATGTCTCCATATAGATTGGTGCATGGCAAAGCATGTCACTTACCAGTTGAACTTGAGCATCGCACTTATTGGGCAATAAAGACACTAAATTTTGACATGAAAGATGCTGGCGAAAAAAGAATGTTGCAACTAAATGAGATGGATGAGTTTCGCAATGATGTTTATGAAAATGTCAAGATCTATAAAGAAAAGACTAAACGATGGCACGATAAGCATATTTTGAGAAGAGAATTCAAGGAAGGGGAGAAAGTATTGTTATTTAATTCAAGACTTAAACTTTTTCCAGGAAAATTGCGATCTAGGTGGACGGGTCCATTTGTTGTCACACGAGTATTTCCATATGGAACAATAGAAATTTATGATGAGCAAAAAGGGACATTCAAGGTGAATGGACAGCGGTTGAAGCCATACATGGATAGTGAAGTTGGCAAGGAAATCATGCACATCGAGAAGGCCAAACAATAATGAAAAGATGAAGAAAGTCTGGCTGAAGACTTAAAACTTAGCGCTTCTTGGGAGGCAACCCATGTTTTATTTTATTGCATTTAGTTTGAATTATCTTTTAGTTTATTTTATTATAATTTTTGATTTTATCTTGTAGGATTGCATAAATTTTAAAGTCGCCGGGCGGAGCTGTTTTGTGCACCTTCATTGATGGTTGTTTTTTAGCAGTATGGAGTCAGAATCTGGAAAACTGATTCAAACAGCGAATGTAGCCTATCGTCTTAGCTTTCAAGCAAAAAAAAAATTCAGCCCATTTGGACATCTACAGCTCCAGATATCGCCAAAATACTGAATGCTGCGCGTGCAGAAATTTAAAGACAAATCAGGGGAGAAATTCTGAACTTTTGCATTCTTTTTGTTTTTCTTTTTCTTTCCCATTGAGGACAATGTGATATTCAAGTTTGGGGGGAAGGTTTACAAATTTATGATTTATTTTTTAGAAAAGAAAAACAAAATTTTAAAAGGATTTCAATTAGGCTTACCATTACATTTTTGAGTTCATTATTGTGATAAGCATTGAAATAATTTTTTTTGGGATAGACAATTTCTTATAAAGTAAGAGTAAGCATACTTATTTACTTTAGGATTATTGAATTTCACAATTCCTTACAAAATTGTGTGGGTCATGCTATTATACATTAAAGACAAATGTGATGTTTTTTCTTGTGATTATCCCCTTTGATCTAGTCCTAAACAGAGTTTAAGTAAATAGAGTAATAATGTAGAAAAAATAAAATAAAATTATGAATAAATTCAATCTACTCCAATGTTTTGAGTTGCTTAGTAACTAGGGGTATTCATCACAAATGTTTACACTTACGTAAAACGGCAACTTGAAATATGAGTATGCAAAGCACTTTAAGTTTGTGGCTTGTTGAGTAACCGGGTGAATTCATCACAAATGATTTGTATTCGCGTAAAAAGGCAAGTGACAACTTAAAGAAGGGACTATTATTTTTAAAATAAAAAAAAACTCTAGTTTGCTACTCGGTTTGTAGTAGAGAGAAGGGATAATCACAGATTAAGTTGTTACATACTACAATTACATTAATTGCATGACAAATATGATTGGGTTGAGAATTATGAATAAATAATTGCACTGGAGAAAGTGGGTATGCTTGGTTTTACTTTATTTGCTACTAGTATTATACACGTGCTGTGCACGTGGAGGAAAATTGGGGGAATGAAAAGGGAAAAAAAAATTACCAGCACGTGCGCTGCACGGGTTGGGTTATGGACAAAGGCCTTCTCCCATTATAGTAGTAGAGATTATACACGTGTTGTGCACGTGGGGGAAAAATTGGGGGGAATGAAAAGGGAAAAAAATACCTGCACGTGCGCTGCACGGGTTAGGTTATGAACAAAGGCCTTCTCCCATTATAGTAGTAGAGATTGTTTATATTTTTAATTGAAATTTTGATGCTTGCATGATGAGAATTCTTGGTGTGATGGGTTAAGTCTACTTTTATTATTCCTTTGTTCATGATTCTACTTTTTGCTCGAGGACAAGAAAAATCTTAAGTTTGGGGGTATTTGATGTGTCTATTTTATATACAAATATTTGTACTCATTTACCAATTAAAATTGCTTGTTTTTGTTGATATTGTTTATAATTCATCTTATTTCTATACGATTTCAATTAATTAATTATTTTTGAAGAAATAATATTTTTGATGCAAAAACTAAAGATTTGTGGAAAAAAATCAACAAACAAAATAAAATAATGGATTTATTAATTTTTATTTTTTTTTTTGAGTTAAAAAAAATGAAATAATCTTAGAAGAATTTTAATGAGCTATTATGATTTTTATTTAGTTTAATTAATTTTAACTAATTAATTTATTTTAATTTTAAATCCTAAATTTTGGTCTTATTTTGTGTATGCAGAAGCACGTGGTTGAAAGAAAAGGAAATAAAAGGAGAAAAGAGAAAGAAATAAATTTCAGATCAAATAAGGAAGAAAATAAATAAAAGAAGAAGGACTTTTCTGCAAAAAAATGCAAACCCTAATTCTCTCCCGTTCCCTATAAATATATGCAAGGTTGGAGTACTAAGGCTTAAGAGGTGACGACTGAACACAAAATAAATAAAAAAAAGAAAAAAAAAGTAAGAGAGAGCTGCTTTCGGCCCAAAGAAAAAGACTGGTTTGACTGATTCTTCTTCTTCGGTTCGCACTTCAAGACGCAAAAGGAGGAAGAAGCAACAGGGCTTCTCTCTGTGTGGCGACTTCAGCAGACAGGGGGCCCACATGACAGGTGGGGATGCTGCCTCTTCTCCTGACGTGGTGCGCAGTTTCCGAGGCGACAGCTGCTGCAGCAGATCGACGCGACAACTGCTGTCTTCTTCGACGTGACAGACGTGACGTGGTACCTGGCACTTGACAACGCTGACAGGCGACGCGACGTGACGGCTGACAGCGACAAGTTGGGGTTCAGTTTTTTGAGACAGAAAGAGAGAAAGGAACTGGTTTGCATTAAATTTTGTATTTCTTTTTGTATCTCTTCTTCTCCAATTTTTAGATGCAATCCCAAACATTTTTATTAATTGCAAATTGAACATGAACTGAATTTATTGTTGTAGAGGCTAAGATGTAGCCTAGTTTTGTAGAACACAAATTTTAATTCCTTATTATTATTTTATTTGTCCTGATTGTGTTTTAATTTTTATTATTTATGCGTACAAAATGGTGGATAGACATTTGTATAATCTTTTAAATCATGAAGAGACCGAACTGGTGATTTGTGATTAATAAAAATTAAATACCATTTTTGGGGGACGTGACCATTAAGAAATCCAAATTTTCAATTAATAATTTGATTGATAGGCAAATAATTAGTTGAGAATAATTTTTAGACTACGTGGATAGAGTGGTTAATATTTTTAGGATTTTGGTCTACAATTTGGAAAGATAATATTTTTATCCTTAAGAAGTAATAATTTGTGTGTGTGATAAACAAGGTTAAATCAAGAGCCCTAGAACTAATTTTACCATTAACAAATTACAAGAGCTTCACTGTTTTACAGCCCTCTCCCTCTTCACCAATTTAGTTAGTTTTAAGTAGATTAATTTAATTTAGTTATTTTGTCATTTATAAAATTCGATCTTCCAAATAGTGATTAATCTAGTGATATCGGTACTTAATAAAATATCTAGTCCCTATGGGTTCGACACTCTATTCACTTACTGTATTACTTGTTTCGATTTTGTACACTTGCAAATATTCAACATCAATTACCGAATAAAAGTAAACTATCACCAAATATTTATGATCATGTCATTCTATTGTAAGCTTCGGTGGATGTAAATTATCAAGATTTAAGATGATTTAAATAATTTATTGTGTAATTAGGACCAATTTGACAAAACTGTTGTCGGCAAGATAATTTTTTTTTGCAATTTCATGTTGTTATGTTTGGGTTTTATTCCATGTGGGTATGTGCCTTGAACTTTTGATCTTCAAGTGTGCTGTTTGTTGAATTTGAATTTACGTCCTACATCATTTAGGACTAAAAGAATGTAGATCAACTTCATGTACACCAATATGGAAGGTTGTTAAGTAAAGCTAGGAAGACTATTTTCCATGAATTTGGGATGTATGTCAGATGATTGAAGTTTTTAGTTTACAGAAAATCAACTTTGAAAAACATGTCTTTTAAAATCAACTTTGAAAAACATGTTTTTCCTACATCCTGAAAATTAGGATTGCCTTATATTTCGTGATGATATGTGATTTTGTTGGAATCAGTGGTTGATGAAAATGAGGTGGCTTCTTCGCCAAAAGGAGGTGAAAATAAAGTGGATAATGCAACTAGGTCATGTAGTTTAAGCTGCTCAAGTAGTGATTCTTGATCTTCCTCCAGTGGTAACAATTTTATCTATGTGCTGTTCTTTGAAAAATACATAATTTCCACCTCAAATTGAAAACTAAATCCATGCTACCCATTGACTTGGGGGGGTATTTTCCTTTTTGATAAACCTTACTTTATTGTATTCATGGTCCTTTTTTGAATTGTTTTTATATTAATAACTAGGTTAAACATTAATAGTACAGGAAATTTTGTTTTCCTTTAAAGTTCAATTGACTTATACCTTGAGTTGTGTTACAGATTCTGACAGTGAAAGTTCTTCTACGCGATCTGATGCATCCGATGCAACTCAATCACCGAGAACGTAAACCAAAATTCAGGTAAGAATTAGTATTATTCAATAAATTTATTTTGTAGGATAATTTATTGTTTTGATACTATTTATGTTGTGTTCTGTAACTGCAAATTTCTTTAGGTTCTGTAGTACGTTCACTGTTCACTGTTCACTGTTGCTCATTATGTGTTCCATTCAATATTTATGTAGTACGTTCACTGTTGCAATATAAAGACCATCTATACTTTTCACCATGTACCTTATAGTATGCAAATTGCTAAAATAATTTCACCATGTGCCTTACAGTATACAACTTGCTTTTTCTCATTGACAAACAAAACATTTCTTTTTCTCATTCCATTTGATTCTTAATATGCTAATATTTGCGGTTGAATGCTGTTTGCATTGTTCGTAGTGCGAATTTTGATGAGTATGAATTCTGGTTTGAGAATAAAGGATAAAGCTTGAATCTTTTGCATCTTTCATGTTTGTTTTGTTCATTTTAGATTTATGTGCCCATAAAAGTATATAGTTCATTTTAGTTTCATGTATAAATCTAATCTTGATTGTCAGTGATTGGAGAAGGAAAATAAGATCAGAGTTTCTCAGATTTAGTAGAAATTCTCAATGGTTCATTGGTTCCTTTTTCATTAAAATGATTTTTTCATTCTTGATCGTGATTTTTCAGGTATCTTCATTATGGCGGGTTTAGTCGTCTGTCCATCTGTAATCTTCATATTCTCAGAATGTTCGTAATGCTTTCTTTTTCTCTTTATGTTACTCTCTATTTTGGTTGGTTGGTGTATATTTTGGTGGAGGATGTATTAGTTGTAAGTATATGTATATGATGATGATATAATATAGTTATGTTAATACTCGTACCCGCAAAGTTGTGGAGTATTGGGTTCTGTGTTTGATTTTTCAAAGGTTTTTCAAAGGTTTTTCTAAATAAACTATTAAGTTTTCAAACTAAATTTTGGATTTTATTTTGTATCTTGCATCATATTATGATTTTTTCTCCCAGAGCCCTATATATATGACGCCTGTGTGATGTTTCTTGGTTTGGCCTGGGGAGGATTGAAATTGACTGTCTGTGATGTTATATTTTTAATTGTTTGCAGAATTCCGTAAGGATTTGCTGTAAAAGGGCTAATATTTTAGGGGAGATTCTGTCGAAATTTTTACTAAAATTCCTAAAATTCTATTACGTTTTCAAACAAAATTTTAGTTTTTATTTTGTATCTTAAGTCATATGAACATTTTTTTCCCTAGAGTCCTATATATATTATGTCTGTGTGATGTTGCTTGGATTGGCCTGAGGAAGATTCAAATTGACAGACTGTGATGTTAATTTTATAATTGTGAGCAGAATTCCGTAAGGATTGTTGTAAAGGGCTAATATTTAAGGGGAGATTCTGTCAAAATTTTTACTACAATTCTTGAAAATCTATTACGTTTTCCAACGAAATCTTGATTTTTTTTGTATCTTGGCTAATATGAAAATTTTAGTAGCAGATTGATATTAACTGCCTGCGTTGACATGTCGTAGGCACGTGTCCACGGGCATATCTAGTATATATATATATAATTAAATAGAATGACATGTATGGTGAGTGAGTGGAGAGAAAAGTGAAATGGCTGTGTGTGTGGGGGGGGGGGGGGGGGGGAGGGGGAGGGGGGGGGGTGTTTCGAAATTGACAGAGAAGAGAAGAAGGGAAAGGAGAAGAGTGTGAAGGGTTCTTTATTTATAAAAATATTAGTAACTACCCATGATTAATTAATAACCACCCCACTAAAACTCACCCCACTCACTCCACTCTCATTTTACCAAGTTAAATTTGCCCCCAACGGCTATATACTTTGGGGTGTGCACCTTGCTCGTGTGCACGTCCACGTGCTTTGTGTTCACCTCACCTATTTAATTATTTGTTTTTAAATTAAAAAATATGTTAATATCTTTAATAGGTATTTAAAGAAAATTAGTTTAATTTGATTAAAAGTTTGAGGTTTCATGCATGAATAAAATAGACACATACCTACTCCATAATATTTATTTTGAAAGAGAATGCAATTAATACGTTCACTGCAAACGCATGTGTCGCACGTAAAACAAATTTTCAAATATGAAATTGATTTTATTAACGAGAAAATATTTATAGATAATCGGAATACAACACACGAAAAATATATTTCATTTATTATATACACATTCAATAATGTAATCAATACGTACATAGAAAATACGTGCACCGCACGTATAGAATATTTTAATCAAAATAAGAGAAAAATGAATTTTTGTTTATAAAACGAATTCGAACAAGTCATAAAATAAATAATTTAAACATAGAGAAAATATTACACGTAATGGTAGAATATATGCAATTGACACGTGCATCGATAACACGTGCAATGCACGTAAAAACACAAAGATTGAAAACTTAATATTTGAGTTAGCTCAAATAGGAATTTGAGAAGATTGGAAATGCGTAAATAGTCGGAATCCAAAAAGTATATTGATATATATTACGAATATTACCCATAACGGTACAAAATACACGTGTGTAACATGCGGGGGGCAAAAATTGTCATTACTCAATATTTCGGGGTGTTACATTACGGGCACCCTCTCCTGCTCTTACTGAAACCCCAACACTGTCTGCACATGTCTTTGGTCATGGCTGTGGTTTTTTTGTTCCCTCGCAACAGTTTCCTTCATCCTCCATAGGTCGTGGTTGTTTTTCTTCACGAGACTGTAGTCATCGTGGTCGTGGGCCGTGGCGACAGTCATTGCAACACTAAGTATTGTACTTAGTGTCGGGGCTAGTCTAATGAGTATGCGACATTTCGGAAATGCATTGGTCATCCTCATGCTGCTTATTAGTTTTCCACAGTGGAATCGTCTTCTTCCACTACTGCTCCTACAGATTTGCCAATCTCCTCCCAGTATACCCTCTTCAACTACTACTTCGAAGAGTATCAGGAATTCCACAATTTGTTGTCTCCTCCTCCTGGTAATTATGTTCACTCAGGTACTTCTTGTCATATTTCTTCACATCAATGGATTATTGATTAAGGTGCTTCTGAATATATGTCACATTTACCGCTTTCTTCTTTTTCTTTACTTTTCAATTATTATCTATGTATTGCTGATGGAGCTCATGTCCCTGTTGAAGGGAACGGAGATATCTGCCTTTCTCCAGATCTTTCTCATATATCTATTTTACGTGTTCCTACATTTCCTAATAGCTAGTTATTGGTTTCTAAAATTTTTAAGGTTTTAAAATGTTCTGTAACATTTTTTCCTTCATCAGCTTAATGTTAAGAATACCTTTCTCAATGGAGACTTGAAAGAGGTGGTGTATATATAGCAACCTCCTGGTTTTGAGCAACAAGATTAGAATCTTGTATGTTCACTCAAAAAGTCTCTTTATGGCCTCAAACAGTCTCCTCAAGCTTGGTTTGAAAAGTTCAACAAAACTGTGTGCTTTTATGCGTTCTCAAGAAGTAAGTCCGATCATTCTCTATTCACAAAGAAAGTAAGCAAAGGCATTCTTATTCTGTTAGTCTAAGTTGATGATATCATTATCAATGGCAGTGATTCACAAGGTATTGCAGACATCAAGCAGCGGTTAGCTCAAATCTTTCAAATAAAAGATCTTGATCTGCTTCGATATCTCCATGGCATTGAGGTTGCATGCACAAAGGACGATATCTTTCTTTCTCAAAGAAAGTATGTCGTTGATATTCTTACTGAGACAAAAATGTTGGGATGTCGGCCCAATGACTTATCTATGGATCCCAATAATAAGTTTTCCTCCTTCCAATAATGCATTATTCCCTGATTCAGGACGATATTTCAGGTTGGTTGGCAAACTCATATATCTCTCGGTGACTAGGCCAGATATTGCTTTTGTAGTTAGTCGAGCCAGTCAGTTTATGCATGCACTGACCATTACCCATTGGGAAGCAATGGTTCACATTCTTCGCCATCTTAAGAAAGCCTCAGGGCAAGAACTTCTCTTTAGGTCTGGTGATTCTATTTCTTTACGATGATATTCTGATGCTGACTGGGCAGGATCTGTAACACCCCGAACTTCCTATATGGAGAATTCGAGACACGAGCCAGGACCTTTACATTCAATTAGCCACAACAGACAGAAAAGCAGGAAAATTTAAAACTTTTTTTTATTTAACATAATATATTACAAGCCGAGTGTTACAATGATTTCAATAAAATTACATCAGAGTATACATGAAAAATAAATGAACACTGGGCTATTTACTTGGACGTTATGCTTTGCCTAGATTTCTCCCGGATTTGTGGTCCTGCATCCACAACCTAATTGAATGGGGATGTTAGTACATATACTGACGCTTAAGGGCTGATGACTAACAGCGAACTCAACTTTAAATAACATAATTTAAGCATGGTAAAATGTGTAGGCATAGTTTAAGTTTTCGTGGGTGTTATGACTTAGAATCTTAATGCAATGTCAACTAAGGCTATAATGCACTTATTCTAATGCAATGTCAACTAAGGCTAGGATGCACTTATTCTAATGCAATGTCAACTAAGGCTAGAATTCACTGATTCTAATGCAAGCGAGAATCTGGAATCGTATGCATCCCATAACTACATACGTCCATATCACGTTGTTCTCCATATTTAGGGATTTGCCCGCGTTATGAATTATTTTTTTGTACCTAACCTGTTCCTGACAGATACAATGTGACTGATAAGGTTGCAGACGTGGTCAAGTCTCACTAATGCAGTACGCTCATGGTGTCTACATTTTGCACTACTACCCGGTGCACTGGACCTCACTCAAAAGCCAGACGAACGCAGGGTATCCGCAGCACAGAATAGCCCGAAGCCTACCCTGTGGCACCCATAACTCATAGAACAGTAGTCCATGGCCCGTTCGCTTCCTCGAAAAGAATGTGATGGAATTCCGAGGTGCATCCCCTAGTTTTGACAGGAGAACCTCCCGTTCTTATCATGGTACTTCAGGAATTAACATAGTGTGATACGTAACCCGTGCTCCCAACTTGTGAGAAGGCACCATACGTATCCCTCTGAAAGAGAGGTACAACCCAATAATACCACCTAGTTTTAGCCTATAGGACGAGTCAGATATAAAGGTATCTATCACGCCCCGCTTTCCAAAAGAACGCGGAATACGGTACGTGACTAAGCCCAGCAGATAGTTTTCACTATCCATAAGTTGTACGGATCTGCTTGACTCATCACAACAATAAATATAACAGTATACTCCAACCAAGCATGCATAAACAATCATAACCCAACAACATTTATTGCAACAATAATAAATATCCCAACAAATACAAGATCCGAAATAAAATAATAATCCTGGGACTACAAGCCCAAATACAAGTCTCAATACAATTCACAAATATAAATAGTTCATCAAAATATTTTAAGCAAATGATTCCAATTGCGCAGCTCAAAACTTTTGCTCACTAACTCCAGTAGGCAATTGATCAGCTAAACCTGCTCATATGGCAATTAGAAGGAAAAAATAGGAAAACAGGAAAACATAACGCCCGTTAGATGCAAGTCCGGGCTGTAAGCAGTACAAAGAAAAAGGGGGGAAACTAACTAGAAATGAAATACTAACATGGAGAAACAGTAAATATAACAGTCTACAGATGGCAGTAAACAGCGGAACAACAGTAAAAGTATAACAGTAACGGTAAGGGTCAACAGTAACAGTAAATCAACAGTAACTGGATGTGACAGTGTAAATAGTTATTCTTATGTCTAATGTTTATTACTAACTAGGTAGCACTTCATGCGTCCCAAATTATACCACATGGTAGCTACAACAAACAGTTTCGTTTTAAGATTTTGTAGTGGAACTTCAATAGGGCAGTATATTCAGACAAACAGTAACAGTAACAGTAGTAACAACAAACAGTGTCATGGATCATACCCTCATGCATTTAGAGATAAACAGTAGGTACCACGGTAAACAGTGGGGAAAACGAGTTCCCTCCGAATATGCATTTCTATATAGTCCACTACTCGATCTTTTTCCTTAAAAACCCCGGCTTGATTTCTTTTCATTATTATCAACAGGTGTGAACGAATACAACAGGCTAAAGACATGGCATGAATAAAGGATAAGTCTAAGATGAAGTCTTACTTACAACGGTTGATAAAAACAACTCATAATAGTCAAAACAATGAAACTTTCAGTTCTGGACAGCAAGACACTACTGTACCAAATCTGAGATTCCCGTTTCTACAAACTAGAAAACCTAGATCCGCCAGAAAAATCTAAAAACTAGACTCTCTTCGATTCCAGCACATATATATAAGTCACATATCAGTCATAGAAACAGAGTTGAAAACAACATTTAATACAGAAATCGTGTTCAGCCAGAAAATGCAAAATCTTGTTTATAAGCATGAAAATAGTTTAAAATCATCATATATAAATCTGAAAAAAAATCTGGAATATTCCCTAACATATCTAGTTTCAAAATATAAAATATCATGAAATTATATTCTAGATAGTATGGTCAACAAAATTGGGAAAACAGAGTAATGCAACAAAATCTCGATTCTGAAGTTCAGACATAGCAGTACCAAAATATAGATAATTCATAAAATATAATTCTAAACCCAGATCCGTCAAAAGGATGATAAAATATACAAATCAGGCTACAGTTCATATTTACAAAGTTTTCATCAAAAATGAATATAATCAGGTTGAAAACATAGTTCTTTACTGAACAGCATGCAGTTTGGAAAATATATCGATGTGTTTCACAAGTTTGAAATGAGATATAAAATTCAATAATTAATTTCACAAAAATTAAGGATTGATCCCGGTCATGTCTAAACATACTAAGCAAAATATAGAGTTCAAATTCTACTTTTAATATCAGTTTTAAAATAAGATTCCATACAGAATACATATAGTTCAGATGCTGGAATATATGATACGACTACAGTAAAACTGCAATAACTCATGCATCAAAAATCGGAATTCAGATCCATCGAAAATTCTGAAAACTAGAAAGCAAAGGCTAAAAATCATGTTCATAAAGTTATTTATTTTGCTGATGTTAATAGGGTTGAAATTACTGTACAAAAATAGGACAGTTGTGAAACAAAAGTTCTTTTATGCATTTTATCAAACAACTTAACTACAATTGGTCTCATCTAAGATGTCATACAAAGCATGGTATACGTGGGTTACTCAAATCAGCATGGCATGCGAATAAATGGTCCATAATGAGATCATACATCCAATAAACATCTATGTAACAGTCATCTAGAACATACGGTGTGCCACAAATAACATACAATCAAAGTGTCATCTAATCTAATTATTTTCATGCAACGGGTGTCAATTATTGTAAATACTCATGATCAAGAGATGATGTCAACGGTTAAACTAACAAATATGGATAATCATGAGAGCACACACATTTTCATACTAGACTACTTACGGTATTAACTTGCATGACAAAAAGAACACGTACAAGCTACTTGGCTGTTATGAAGATGACGGAAATGAAGAAAAAAATAACGGGAACGGATCCCGAATAATGAACACAATGAACAAAGAGATGTGAAATCAAACCACCCGAAACAGTGCACAAGACACACGTGCACACACCACAACAAAAGGGCAGCTGCAACAGACAGCAAGAGCGGCGGCAGCAGCACCAAGCAAGAGTGGGGTAGGGGTAGGTGACGGCTAGGATGAAAGAAAGAGAATATTAGGGTTTGGTAATTAGTGTTAGGGTGCAATTAGGGTGATTATATAGAGAAAATATGGGTTTCGATGAACGTGGTAGTATCCAATAGGAAGAAAAGAATCTAATAAGAGACAAATAGGCCATGAAATAGGTTTAAACAATAGACGAGATTGATGTGTCTAATTTTTATACAAATATTTGTACTCATTTACCCATTAAAATTGCTTTTTTTCATTTATATTGTTTATAATTCATCTTATTTCTATAAGATTTCAATTAATTAATTATTTTTGAAGAAATAAGATTTTTAATGCAAAATGTGAAGATTTTTTGAAAAAATCACAAACAAAGCAAAACTATTGATTTATTACTTTTTTATTATTTTGTTGAATTTTAATTTGCCAATGAAAGGTGAAAATGCAATAACCAATTTTAAAAGGGTTTAAATGAGCTAATATGATTATTAGTTAATTTAATTAATTTAAACTAATTAATTTTATTTTTATTTTTATTTTTAAATCCTAATTTCTGATTTTATTTTGTGTGTGTAGCACGTGTTGGAAGAAAAAGAAAGAGAAGACAAAAAGAGCAAGAAATAAAGAGCAAATCCAAGACGAGAACAAATAAACAAAGATTTGGGATTTTTCTGCAAAATTAAACCCTAATTCCTATGTCTCCTACGTCTATAAATACAAGAGCAAAAAAAAGGAAGAGAGGGGCGCTGAATGAAGGGGATAAGCTACGACTAACCCTATCTTTATTAAATAAAATAAAAGAAAAAAAAACTAAAACGAAGAGAGAGCAGGAGAGGGGGGGTCTGCGCTTGCACTACGAGACGAAAAGACGCGTGACGTGATGTTGGCTTCCTCGAGTGTGCAGCACGAGCTCCAAGACGCCTAGCACGGAAAATGACAAGTGAAGCAACGGTCAGAGGCTACTGACTCAGTGGCGGGTCCCACCTGGCTGACGTGGCGACGCGTTTTCAGGCTGACGTGACGGCGGTTCGGCGTTCGAGACGAGACAGGGAGAGAGAGAATATAGGCTGAAGAGATTTTGCTTTTCGGAACGGGGTTCGAGGCTGTTCGGTTTGTAATTTCTTCTAAAAAGCAGTCCATTTTGTATCTCTTTTCTGTCTCTAATTTTTATAATGCAATCCTGGACAGTATTTGTTAGTTGCAATTTCATTATGAACTAAATTTATTATTCTAGGACTTTGATATAGTCTAGTTTTGAGAACACAATTTTAATTCCTTATTATTTCTCTATAATTCCATGGTTCTGTATTGATTTTTATTCTTAATGCGTTTAATTGGTGGATAGACATTTGTATGATCTATTAAATCATAAAGAGACCAAACTGGTCATTTGTGATTAATAAAAATTAAACACCGTTATAAAAGCGAACTGCTGTTAATGTGACCGTTAAGAAATCCAATGTTCTTAATAAATTTTCAATTGATATTTTATGAATGAACTAAGACAAATAATTAGTTGAGAATAATTTTGATATTGCTCGCGAGAGAATATTGAATAATTTTGGGGATTTTGGTCTAAAACTTGGAAAAATAATCTTTTTATTCATATATGAAGTTATAAATTGTGTGTGATAAACTAGGTGAAATCAAAAGCCCTAGAATCAATTTTGCCATTAACAAATTACAAAAATTTCACAGCCCGCTCCCTCTTCACTAATTTAGTTAGCTTTAATTAGATTAGTTTAATTTAGTTGTTTTATCATTTATTAATTTCCATTATCCAAATCGTGATTCATCTAGTAAATTCGGTACTCAATAAAATAATTAGTCCCTGTGGGTTCGACACTCTATTCACTTAACTATACTACTTGTTGCGATTTTGTACACTTGCAAATATTCACATCAAGTTTTTGGCGCCGTTGCCGGGGACTAGTTGTTCTTTTATTAATATTGAAAATTGCTAGATTATTACTAGTTTGGATTTTTTTTTTTATTATTTCTTTTATTTTATTATCATTTTACCTCTTTATTTTCTTTTGACTTACTTTTACTTTTATTTATTTTTCTTATTTTATTTTTTTTAGTTTTTCTATTTTTTTTTTACTTACATTTCAGGACATACAAGGAAATTATCATGACGAACTATGAGAACAAGGCTTTGAGAGACTATGCTATGCCCTCAATTCATGGAACATTATCAAGCATAAAGAGGCTGGTTATTGAAGCTAACGATTTTAAAATTGAACTGGCCATTATTCAATTGATTCATAAGACTGTTCAATTTTGGGGACTACCGCACGAGGATCCTTATGTTCACATTACAAACTTTCTAGAAATTTGTGACACTTTCAAGCACAACGAAGTATCAGATGATGCAATTAGATTGAGACTTTTTCCTTTTTTCACTACGAGATAAGGCGAAGGCTTGGCTACATTATCTACCACCCGGTAGTATTACTACTTGGGAGGGACTTGCACAAAAAATTTTGGCTAAATATTTTCCTCCTACAAAGACAGCAAGGCTGAGAAATGATATTACCACATTCAGTCAATTTAAGACTGAGTATTTGTATGATGCATGGGAAAGGTATAAAGAGTTATTGAGAAAGTGTCCTCATCATGAACTACCGAAATGGCTGCAAATTCAAATATTCTATAATGGTTTGGGTGTTACAAATCGATCTATGGTTGACGCAGCAGCTGGTGGTGCACTTATGAGCAAAACTCATGAAGCAGCCTATGAACTTTTAGAGGAGATGGCAACAAATAATTACCAGTGGTCTTCAGAGAGAACAATGCCAAGAAAAGTGGCTGGAGTTTTTGAACTTGATCTTACTTCTACTTTAAATGCAAAAATTGATACTTTATCTAAACAAGTAGGAAATATGAATTTTAATGCAATTCAATCTAATATAATTTTTGATCTTTGTGCAGGAAATCATTCAAGTGCAAATTGCCAAGTGGGGACCCTTTTTCCTCACTCAAATTTCAATCAAGCAAATTACGTGTCCAATTTTCAACATCAAAACAATCCTTATTCAAACATGTATCATCAAGAATGGAAAACATCCCCAATTTTTCAATGAACAACAATCAAGGATCAATTAGACTACCTAAAAATTTTCCACAGCAAGAAAAGAAGCTGACACTTGAAGATATGTTTATGCACTACATGCAAAAGACAGAACAATACATACAAAAGATAGATTTGGCAATCCAAAATGTTGCAAATTCAACTTCGGCTTCCATTCACAATCTTGAGGTACAAATTGGTCAAATTTCAAATATTCTTAACAAAAAAACTGCAGGAACATTACCAAGCAAGACAGTTGTCAATCCCAAGGAGCATGTCAAGGCTATTACACTAGGAAGCGGGAGGACAATTGAGCAACCACAAAAAGAAAATGGCGAACAGAATGTGGTTGAAAAGCAAAGTGAGATTGAAAAAATTGTGGAGGAAAAAATTCAGCATGACAAAGTAACGTATAATGTTTTTAATTCCATAAAGTATCCTCCTGAAGAACAGTCGTGTTTTCAAGTAAGTAAACTGATTTAATTGTGGGCAAAAAACATAGTGCTGAAATTGAAAAGTTGCAAATCAAAGTATGTCCAACAAATTCAGCAACTCTTGAATCTGAAAAAAATAATATTTTCAAACATGTTATGTATTTGGATGCTGCACCATCTATTCATTTATTTTTTCAGCAAAAATTCAAGGAGGTGGGGAAATCAAAGACATCATCATCAAGAAGGAAACGCCTCAAACTAGAGCTTGAACCAGATCCACACCTGAAGAGAAGAATTAGAAAAGATGTTTTGATGTTGTTGGATCTTGGCATCACATAATCATCTCACCTCCATGTCTGGCTGAAGACTTAAAACATAGCGCTTCTTGGGAGGCAACCCATGTTTTCTTTTACTACATTTAGATTTGATTTATCTTTTAGTTTATTTCATTTTATTTTTTGATTTTACCTTGTAGGATTGCATGAGTTTGAAAGTCGCCGGGCGGAGCTGTTTTGTACACCCACATTGATGGCTATTTTTGAGCAGTATAGAGTCAGAATCTGGAAAACTGATTCAAAGAGAAATTGTAGACAATTTTCTTAGCTTTCCAGCAAACAACAAATCAGCCAATTTGGACATCTATAGCTCCAGATATCGCAAAAATACTGAACGCCACGCGTGCAGAATTTTTAAGACGAATCAGGGGAGAAATTCTGAACTTTTTGCATTCTTTTTGTTTTTGTTTTTCCTTTCCCATTGAGGACAATGTGATATTCAAGTTTGGGGGGAAGGTTTACAAATTTATTATTTATTTTTGAAATGAAAAAAAAAATTCAATTAGGCTTAACATTACACTTTTGAGTTCGTTATTGTGATAAGCATTGAAATAATTTTTTTTGGATAGACAATTTCTTATAAAACAAGAGTAAGCATACTTATTTACTTTATGATTATTGAATTTCAAAATTCCTTACAAAATTGTATAAGTCATGTGATTGTACATAAAAGAAAAAATGTGATGCTTTTTTCTTGTAATTATCCCCTTTGATCTAGTCCTAAATAGAGTTTAAGTAAATAGAGCAATAATGAAAAAAAAAAAATAATAATAATTATGAATAAAGTCTATCTACTCCAATGTTTTGAGTTGCTTAGTAACTAGGGGTATTCATCACAAATGTTTACTTTTACGTCAAACGGCAACTTCAATATAAGTATGCAAAGCACTCTAAGTTTGTGACTTGTTGAGTAACCGGGTGAATTCATCACAAACATTTGTATTCATGTCAAAAGACAAGTGACAACTTAGAGAAGAGAAAAAAAAACTCTAATTTGCTACTCGGTTTGTAGTAGTGAGAAAGGGTAATCACAGATGGAGTTGTTACATACTATAATTAGATTAATTGCATGACAAATATGATTGAGTTTGGAATTATGAATAAATAATTGTACTGGAGAAAGTGGGTATGCTTGATTTTACTTTATTTGTTATTGTTTATATTTTTAATTAAAATTTTAATGCTTGCATGATAAGATCTCTTAGTGTGATGGGTTGAGTCTACTATTATTATTCCCTTATTCATGATTCGACTTTTTGCTCGAGGACAAGTAAAATCTTATGTTTGGGGTATTTGATGTGTCTAATTTTTATACAACTATTTGTAGTCATTTACCCATTAAAATTGCTTATTTTCGTTTATAATGTTTATAATTTATCTTATTTCTATAAGATTTCAATTAATTAATTATTTTTGAAGAAATAAGATTTTTGATGCAAAATGTGAAGATTTTTGGAAAATGTCAATAAACAAAGCAAAACTATTGATTTATTATTTTTTTATTATTTTGTTGAATTTTAATTTGCCAATGAAGGCTGAAAATGCAATAACCAATTTTAAAAGGGTTTAAATGAGCTAATATGATTATTAGTTAGTTTAATTAATTTTAAACTAATTAATTTTATTTTTAAAATCCTAATTTCTGATTTTATTTTGTGTGTGCAGCACGTGTTGGAAGAAAAAGAAAGAGAAGACAAAAAGAGCAAGAAATAAAGAGCAAATCCAAGACGATAACAAATAAACAAAGATTTGGGATTTTTCTACAAAATTAAACCCTAATTCCTATGTCTCCTACGTCTATAAATACAAGAGCAAAACAAAGGAAGAGAGGGGCGCAGAACGAAGGGGATAAGCTACGGCTAACCCTATCTTTATTAAATAAAATAAAAGAAAAAAAAACCGAAACGAATAGAGAGCAGGAGAGGGGGGTCTGCGCGTGCACTACGAGACGAAAAGACATGTGACGTGGCGTTGGCTTCCTCGAGTGTGCGGCACGAGCTCCAAGACGCCTGGCGCGGAAAACGACAAGAGAAGCAGCGGTCAGAGGCTGCTGACTCAGTAGCAGGTCCCACCTGGCTGACATGGCGATGCGTTTTCAGGCTACGTGACGGCGGTTCGGCATTCGAGACGAGACAGGGAGAGAGAGAATAGAGGCTGAAGAGATTTTGCTTTTCGGAACGTGGTTCGAGGCTATTCGGTTTGCAATTTCTTCTAAACAGCAGTCCTTTTGTATCTCTTTTCTCTCTCTAATTTTTATAATGCAATCCTGGATAATATTTGTTAGTTGCAATTTTATTATGAACTAAATTTATTATTCTAGGGCTTTGATGTAGCCTAGTTTTGAGAACACAATTTTAATTCCTTATTATTTCTCTATTTTTCCATGGTTGTGTGCTGATTTTTATTCTTAATGCGTATAATTGGTGGATAGACATTTGTATGATCTATTAAATCATGAAGAGACCGAACTGGTAATTTGTGATTAATAAAAATTAAACACCGTTATAAGAGCGAACTGCTGTTAATGTGACCGTTAAGAAATCCAATGTTCTTAATAAATTTTCAATTGATAATTTTTGAATGAACTAAGATAATTAATAAGTTGAGAATAATTTTGATATTGATCGAGAGAGAATATTGAATAATTTTGGGATTTTGGTCTACAACTTGGAAAATAATCTTTTCATTCATATGGAGTTATAAATTGTGTGTGATAAACTAGGTGAAGTCAAAAGCCCTAGAATCAATTTTGCCGTTAACAAATTACAAAAATTTCACAGCCCGCTTCCTCTTCACTAATTTAGTTAGCTTTAATTAGATTAATTTAATTTAGTTGTTTTATCATTTATTAATTTCGATTATCCAAATAGTGATTCATCTAGTAAATTCGGTACTCAATAGATTAATTAGTCCCTGTGGGTTCGACACTCTATTCACTTAACTATACTACTTGTTGCGATTTTGTACACTTGCAAATATTCACATCAGAGATCAAAGACAAATTTGTAGGTCAAATAAGTGGGAATAAAAAGCTGAATCAATGCAAAATGAATCACAAGAGAGAAAAGAACAACACACGATACAAAAGAAATGAAAATAAATACAACAAAAAATAAGGTAGAATAATCAAGAATTTTATTAAATATAACTAAAAATACAGATATGAGCAATAGGGGTTATAAATCCTACCCACCTAATAAGAAGAATTTCGTCCTCAAAATTCAACCAGAAGTACATAGGGTAACCCAGAAAGAAAAGAAATTAAAATAACAAAAGCAAAACAAACAAAACGAGATCTACAGAAACAAATGAGGAAACCTCCGCTGGATATCCTCCTCCAGCTCCCAAGTTGACTCACTCGGCGAGTGAGGATTCCAAGAAATATGAACAAGCTTGATCACCTTGTTCTTCAAAACCTTTTCCCGCCGGTCCACAATAACAATTGGCAGATTTTCACAAGACAAATCCAATCTCATAGATAACTCCGAGTAGTCAATCACGTGGCTCACATCACAGATATACTTCCTTAGTTGAGAGACATGGAAGACGTCGTGCACTCCAGATAAAGCCGGGGGCAATGCAAGATGATATGCCACCTTGCCTACTCGTTCCACGATGTCAAAAACGGTCCGATGAACCTGGGGCTCAACTTGCCTCCGCCACCAAAATGAATGACACCTCGCCACGATGATACCTTAAGGAAAACATGGTCTCCCACCTGAAACTCCAAGGCTCTATGATGAAACATCAGCCCATCGCTTCATCTGTCTTTTGCGGCTTGAAGATGCTTCCTGATATGACTCACAGCATCCACCGTCTTGGTGATCAACTCCGTGCCCAACAATTTCCTTTCGCCAATATCAATATAGCACACTGCCGACCGACACTTACGACCAGAGAGTGCCTCGAAAAGAGCAGCTTTAAGACTGGCCTGAAAGCTGTTATTGTACAAGAACCTTACAAGATGTAAGTGGTCCTCCCAAGAACCTCCAAATTGCAGTACACAGGACCTCCACATGTCCTCTGGAGTCTAGATGGTCCTCTCTGACTGTCTATCTGTCTGAGGGTGAAAAGATGTACTGTACTTCAACTTACTCCCCAGACTACTCTGAAGACTCTCCCAAAACTACGACTTGAACCTCGTATCCCTGTCGGTCACAATACTGACTGGAACCCCATGAAGTCTGACAATCTCTTGCATGTACTTCTCAGCTAGGCTCTCAGTAGACTGTCCAACTCTGAAAGGATCGAAGTGAGCACTCTTCATCAACCTGTCCACAATCACCCAAAGGCATTGTGACCCTCAGGACTCCTCGGCAAAGCGGCCACAAAATTCATGGTGATATGCTCCCACTTCCACTCTGAAATGGGAAGAGACTGAAGAAGTCCGGCGGTCCTCTGATGCTCTGCCTTCACCTGCTGGCAGATCAAGCACTGCAACACAAATCTCGCCACGGCCCTCTTCATACCATGCCACCAAAAATGAAGCTTCAAGTCCCAGTACATCTTCGTACCACTAGGATGAATAGAGTACGACGATTGGTGGGCTTCCACAAGCAACTTCTGACGAACCTTACCCTTCGGAACACACAGTCTGGACCAAAAATGAAGAGATCCATCTGAGTGAACAACCATATCGGTCCTTGTACCCGCTTCAACTTTGGCTCTGAACCCTTGCAATTGCTCATCACCTGCCTGAGCCTCCTTAATCTGCTCAACAAGAGACGACTGCAACTAAAGCATCATGCAACTTTGATCGAAACCTGGCAAGATCACATCTAAATCCAACCTCCTTATCTGCTCAATAAGCTCTCTCTGCTGAGTTAGGAATATGGCGACTGATCTCCTACTAAAAGCATCTGGCACCAAGTTCACTCTACCAGGATGGTATTGCAAACTGATGTCAGAGTTAGCCATCAACTCCAACCAGCGCCTCTGCCTCATGTTCAACTCCTTCTGAGTGAAGACATACTTGAGAATTTTGTGGTCAGTAAAGATCTCCACTCGGTCTCCAAGCAGATAGTGCCTCTACAACTTCAAAACAAAGATCACCGCAGCCAACTCCAAATCATGGGTAGGGTAGTTCTTCTCGTGCAGCCTCAACTGTTTGGATGCATAAGCAATAACTCGACCCTTCTGCATCAACACTGCACCAAGGCCCTTGCCAGACGCGTCACAGTGAACCACAAAACCACTCAAACCATCCGGAATAGTCAACACAGGCGCTGACGTCAACCGGTGCTTCAACTCTGCAAAAGCTCCACTATAAGCTCCATCCCAGACGAACTTCTGATCTTTCCCAATCAGCTTAGTCAATGGCCCAACAATCTTCGAAAAAACTTGGAAAAACTTCTTATAATACCCAGCCAAACCAAGGAAACTTCTGACTTCCGAAATTGACTTAGGAACAGGCCCATCCGTGACCGCAGAAATCTTGGTCGGATCGACAGAGATACCATCGCCTGAGATAATGTGCCCTAAAAAGATAACTCGATCAAACCAAAACTCACACTTGCTGAGTTTTCCATGGAGCTGATTCTCCTTCAAGGTCTACAGAACCAACCTCAAAAGATCAGCATGATCCTTCTGATTCTGAGAATACACCATAATGTCATCTATGAAAACCACCACGAATCTATCCAGAAATGGAGAGAAAACTATGTTCATCAGACTCATGAACACTGGTGGCACATTCGTGACTCCGAAAGGCATCACTAGGAACTCATAGTGCCCATATCTGGTCCTAAATGCAGTCTTCTGCACATCAGCTGCCTTCACCATCACTAGATGATAACCAAAGCGAAGGTCCAACTTCGAAAAGACAGCAGCTCCACCCATCTGATCAAACAAGTCATCAATCCTGGGTAGCAGATACCGGTTCTTCACTGTAACACTGTTCAGCTCACGGTAATCCAGGCATAGACGACGACTCCCGTCCTTGTTGCTGACAAACAAGACAGGAGCGCCCCATGTGGACACACTGGGCCTGATGAAACCCATATCCAACAATCCATGGACCTACACCTTCAGCTCTGCTACCTCAACTGGTGCCATCCGGTAAGGACTCTCCAATATCGGTGCAGTACTAGGCTGAATATCAATACCGAATTCCACAACCCTATCCGGGGGAAGTTCAGGCAACTCCTCGGCAAATACATCCAGAAAATCTTGCACAACAAGAGGCACAGCCTCACAGCCTGAATGAAACTCCACTGCACAACCAGCATCGACAACAACTTCCTGACCACGCCCAAGGGGTAACTCTCCAGCATGGAACTCAAACTCCTCATAGCCTGGCATCCTGAAAACAACCTTCTTCGCTCGACAATCAATGATCACGTGGGTCTCACCCAACCAATCCATGTCGAGAATCTCATCAAACCCTGAACTGATAATCACAATCAGATTTGCTTTAAAATCAACACTTCCAATCACCACGGGACTCTGCTTGCACTCCCGGGAACAAACGACAACATCGCCACTTGTGGTGATATGTCAAGCAACTGACAACTCACTACACACCAATTGATGCAGATCCACAAAGCGGGAGGAGACGAAGGAATGAGCTGCATCGGAATAAAAAAGAACACGAGCAATAACAGAATGAACAAGAATAATACCTAAGATAGAGCCGAACAAGGGAAAAGATGAACAGATGAAAGATAACCAAGGATTATGAAAAAATGATGCAGAAAGACAACATGAAGAAAGATGCATGAGAATAAATGAACCAAGGAACAAATAATAGAATAACAAAAGAAAACACAAAAGAATACCTGCAACGAATTCTTCCACGGTCTGATCTACCTTCGCGATCAAGTTGAAAGCCTGACCTGTCCCTGGAGTAGCGGCCTCTGACTGACAATCTGACGCTGCGGGGGAAGAGGTGGTTTGACCTAACTACGGACTGGCGTGACTGCGACCTGGTCGTGCCTCCTCCGAGGACAATCTCGAACCAAGTGGTCGGTAGCACCACAACCAAGACAAGGATGGTTGGCCTTCCAGCAATCCTTGCACAAATGCCCAGGGATCTGGAAATAGTCGCAAACAACATCCCTCCGTGGAGGAGCAGGACGGTAGGGAGCTGTCCAAATGGTAAGGACCGGAGTTAGCCTCCTGATCCGACCTCTAGTAGGCCTGGCAGCAACAGCTGCGAGGTACTGCACAACCCGTTCAGAAGGGGTCTCACGAGCACGAGTCTGCTCTGTCGCTCGAGCTGCCTCCAAGGCATCCGCGTAGGTACGGAGACGATGGGCGGCCAAGTGCACTTGAATACCCTGATCAAGACCCAAAAGGAACCTCCGAGCATGATTCTCCTCATTCGCCACCATGGTGATAGCGAAGCGGCTAAGCCTGGTGAAATCCGTGGCGTACTCGTCCACGGATCTAGAGCCATGTTCCAAGAAAACTTGGTGTTACAATACTACATACATAATATGTAACTGAATCTCAAAATATGGCACTAATAAATCAACCAGACAACCAACCAACCAACCTGCTTCAGGGCAAGAAACTGATGCTCCATTTCTACCCGGGTGATGCGCGGGAAGAATTTCTCTAGGAAGCTTTGAGCAAAAGTAGCCTAAGTAATAGGCCGCTCTAGCCTCTCGAATTTTGCCCTCCACCAGATGTGGGCCAAATCCACCAACTGAATGCATACCACATCCACACGGTCGGCATCAGTGACCCTATCTGCCTGTAGCAGACTCTTTGTCCGGATCAGCCACTGCTCAGCCTCAAGTGGCGTCTCAGTACCAGCGAACTTATCAGGGTGCAACCTCATGAAATCTGCAACGGTACCTAGACGAGGGGGCACAGCTACAGAGGTAGGCACAATGGGGGTCGGAACAGCATTCCGATTAGCAGCTTTCAAAGCAGCCTTAACCAGTTCGCTGTGCTCCTGCTGCATCTGAGCAATCTGCTGGAGCACCTGAGTTACAGCTGCCAACTCAGGATGACCTTCTTGCGAAGAAGAAACATTTCCACGAGCCATAGTCAGCACAAAACCCAAAACAACTAGCATTGAGATCCAGTTGATTTATAATTCTTTGTGCAATGCATGGCTTGTTGGGAGCCAAGTAAATCCGATCGAGTCAAACATGTCTAATGTATTAGTCAAACTAACACACTATCCAAACCTGAGGCTCTGATACCACTATAAACCTTGTCACGCCCCGCTTCCCAAAAGAATACGGAATACGGTATGCGACTAAGCCCAGCGGATAGTTTTCACCATCCATAAGCAGTACGGATCAGTTTGACTCATCACAACAATAAATATAACAGTATACTCTAACCAAGCATGCAAAAACAACCATAACTCAACAGCATTTATTGCAATAATAATTAAATCCCAACAAATACAAGATCTGAAACAAAATAATAATCCTGGGACTACAAGCCCAAATACAAGTCTCAATACAGTTCACAAATATAAATAGTTCATCAAAATATTTTAAGCAAATGATTCCAATTGCACAGCTCAAAACTTTTTCTCACCAACTCTAGTAGGTAATTGATCAGCAAAATTTGCTCATATGGCAATTACAAGAAAAAAAATAGGAAAACAGGAAAACATAACGCCCATTAGATATAAGTCCGGGCCTCAAGCAGTACAAGTAAGGAAATGGGGGGAAAACTAACTAGGCAGGAAATACTAAAATGGAGAAACAGTAAATATAATAGTCTACAGATGGCAGTAAATAGCGGAATAATAATAAAAGTATAACAGTAACAGTAACGGTCAACGGTAACAGTGAATCAACAGTAACAGTAAATCAACAGTAACAGGATGTGATAGTGTAAACAGTTATTCTTATGTCTAATGTTCATTACTAACTAGGTAGCACTTCATGCATCCCAAATTATACCACATGGTTGCTACAACAAACAGTTTCATTTTAAGATTTCGTAGCGGAACTTCTATAGGGCAGTATATTCAGACAAACAGTAACAGTAACAATAATAACAACAAACAGTATCATGGATTATACCCTCATGCATCTACAGATAAACAGTATGTACCACAGTAAACAGTGTGGAGTCCCCTCCGAATATGCATTTCTATATAGTCCACTACTCGATCTTTTTCCTTAAAAACCCCGGCTTGATTTCTTTTCATTATTATCAACAGGTGTGAACGAATACAACAGGCTAAAGACATGGCATGAATAAAGGATAAGTCTAAGATGAAGTCTTACTTACAACGGTTGATAAAAACAACTCATAATAGTCAAAACAATGAAACTTTCAGTTCTGGACAGCAAGACACTACTATACCAAATCTGAGATTCCTGTTGCTACAGAATAGAAAACCTAGATCCGTTAGAAAATCTAAAAACTAGACTCTCTGCCGATTCCAGCACATATATATTAGTCACATATCAGCCACAGAAATAGGGTTGAAAACAGCATTTAATACAGAAATCGTGTTCATCTATAAAACGCAAAATCTTGTTTATAAGCATGAAAAGAGTTTTAAATCATCATAATTAAATCTGAGAAAATCTGGAAGATTCTCTAATATATCTAGTTTCAAATATAAAATATCATGAAATTATATTACAAATAGTATGGTCAACAAAATTGGAAAAACAGAGTAATGCAACAAAATCTCAATTATGAAGTTTAGATACAGCAGTACCAAAACCGAGATAATTCATAAAATATAACTCAAAATCCAGATCTATCAAAAGTATGATAAAATAGGCAAATCAAAATACAGTTCATATTTACAAAGTTTTCATCAAAAACGAATAGAATCAGGTTGAAAACATAGTTCTTTACTGAACAGCATGCAGTTTGCAAAATATATCGATGTGTTTCACAAGTATGAAATGAGATATAAAAGTCAATAATTAATTTCACAAAAATTAGAGATTGATTCGGTCATGTCTAAATATACTCAGCAAAATATAGAGTTCAAATTCTACTCTTAATATCAGTTTTAAAATAAAATTCCATATAAAATACATATAGTTCATAATCTGGAATATACGATACGACTGCAGTAAAATAACAATAACTCATGCATCAAAAATCGGAATTCAGATCCGTCGAATGTTCTGAAAACTAGAAAACAAAGGTTAAAAATCATGTTCATCAAGTTATTTATTTTACTGATGTTAATAGGGTCAAAATTACTGTACATAAATAGGACAGTAGTGAAACAAAAGTTCTTTTATGCATTTTATCAAACAACTTAACTACAATCGGTCCCATCTAAGATATCATACAAAGCATGGTATATGTGGGTTACTCAAATCAGCATGACATGTGAATAAATGGTCCATAATGAGATTATACATCCAACAAATATATGTGTAACAGTCATCTACAACATACGGTGTGCCACAAAAAACATACAGTCAAAGTATCATCTAATCTAATTGTTTTCATGCAACGGGTGTCAATTATTGTAACTACTCATGATTAAGAGATGATGTCAACGGTTAAACTAACAAATATGGATCATCATGAGAGCACACACATTTTCATACTAGACTACTTACGGTATTAACTTGTATGACAAAAAGAACACGTACAAGCTACCTGCCTGTTATGAAGACGACGAAAACGAAGAACAGAATAACGGGAACGGATCCCGAACAAAGAACACAACGAACAAAGAGACGAGAAATCACACCACCCGAAACAGTGCACAAGAAACACGTGCACACACCACCACAAAAAGATAGCAGCAACAGACAACAAGAGCGACGGCAGCAGTAGCAGTAGGAAAAAGGACGGTGGCATGCGGCGACTGTAACACCTCGAATTCCTGGTAAGCCTAAATTCGAAATTCCATAGGATCTTTACACTTCACTTCGTACAATTTCACAAGGTATTTGAAACTTTTATTACAACAAAGTCTTTTACAACAACATGCAGCGGAAAATAAATGAATTACAATAATGATAAATATTACAATTGTAACAACTTTGGCATTTAAGTGATCTTCATCATCAAATTCATCTTTATATCTTCTTGTAAATTCCAAGTCCTGCATATGAAACTGTGGGCACGTCAGTTGCTTACAACCGACACAATATTATACACGGCCATTCTCGCTATGCCTAAAATATAACGATTCTTTAATACTTTAACAACCATAAACTTGAATGTAAATAAAGTGTAAACGAGTGACTAACCTAAACATGTCAGTGTATGCAATGACTTAATGCCTAATGCAGGTGTTTATGCTGACACTAATGCATAATTGTTTGGATTCTATGCATCCCATAATACATAGTCCGAGGGAAAGCACCTATGTACTCCACATTAAAGGGTTAGAACCCTCGCCATGAATTGCTTACGGTAATTACTATAAGTTCTTAGATGTTTTATGAGTTACGAGCCCATGTCCAGACAGCCTGGAGGGGAATCCCACGTCATGACATGATGCATCATGTAGACAGCCTATGAACAATTCGCCTCCGTCATGGGATGATGGCACTATGTAGTCACCAAGCACCTCATAAGCGTCGCCATGATCCCGATAATTCCGGAGATGTATTCACGTCATGACATGACGCATCATGTAGACAACATGTGACACTCTCACACCGTGAATCCGAGGCCTCATACTTGTGTTTTTCCTTTACTTTCATCACATCTCCCCTTAGTGCCTGTCCTTAAGTTTTTTGTTTGTTTTAGTAGAAAATCATCACAACCTAGAGTTAGCTCGCCCTTCCGGACTTAAACCAACACAAGAGCAAGTCAGCCCATACTGGCTACTTCTCAAAGAGGGTCAACCCAACTAGTTACTCCTCAAATTTCAGTATCAAATACTACCGGTCACTAGGGTCTCGCCTAGCCTCTAGATTCCAACAACTATCTCGTTCTAGAGATCAACAATATGTTATATTCAATCTCAAAATAATACTTTAATTTATTTATTCACAATCTTTTTCTCAAAGAAAAACATTTCTTTATAATCTCATATCATGAAGTAACTAACTTCAACTTCTTTTATCAATTTAATCACTTCTAGCATTGTGTGCAATTCAAATATTCTTAATCAAAGATGAACAACTATAGAATCTTATCAAGAGGAAACCCAATTGTATTTCAAATTTTTAACTTCATTTCATCACAAAAGAGTCACATTTTTAATTGATAAATTCGAGTTCTTCAGCATTATTTAATGTATAATCCACTTTCAATTCTCACAAAATATATCAAAATATTGTGGAAATATTTTTTATAAAGCCTAGATAATTTTAGAGGAATAATAGATTTTTTTCCCAATTTTTATTGCTCTTTAAAACTCTTAAATACCAAAAAAATCAAAAATAATTAACAAGAGAGGCTGCCGGGTTTCGAACCCAAGACCCCCATCGAGCTACAGTGACCAACTTAGAGCGCACCCGAAGACCAAGGAGGCCAAAGGCGTTTGGTGATTAAAGGCGAACTCGAAATCCTTTTGTAAAGGTCTTCGGTGGTTTGGTTCAAAAAAATAAAATTTAATAAAAATAGAGCCTCTTCAAGAGTCGAACCTAAGACTAACAGCACTGTTCACAGTGCCTTAAACCCACACCGGGAATCAGTATGCCCAAAATCATTTTCTGTTATAATTTGGAGTTGAAATACCCTTATACTTTCTGTCTCTTTCTAACTTCCTTTACAAAAATTTCGATTTCTCAATTAGTTCGTATATTTCAAATTAAAATTTCTTTCAGAATAATTTCTTTAAAAATACAGTATAGTAGAAAATAGTAAACTTTGTAAAACTCTTATTTTTTTAACATTCTAATAAGTTTCTTTACAATTTTCATTTAAAGAATACATTTTCGACTTTGAAATACACTATGGTTCCTTCTAAAAAACACCAATATAGAATTTTTTATGCCAATAAAAATATACATTTGTGAAACTACTTCCATCTTTCTCTACTATAATAGCATCTTCAAATTTTTTCATACATATCGCATTAATTTGACTATTATGTTGTCACGCCCCGCTTCCCAAAAGAGAATATGAAATACGGATACGTGACTAAGCCGAGCGAATGATTTTCACCATCCATAAGCTGTTCGAAATCTTTACAATATTTCACAAGAATAATCAGAGTTGGAAGCAAGAAAGGTCAACCAAGCATGCATATATGAATCAAAATACCAACAAGAATACTTGAAACCAAAATATTATAATCTCAAATAATCCAGATCTGAATAAGTTAATATCTTGGGTCACATTGTCCAAATACGAATAAATCCAAGTAATCATGTACATTTGTTCAAAATAAGCAACAAGAAATAATAATAGCAAAATTCCAGCAGCTAGTATCTCATGTCACCAACTCCATCTGGCAACTGTTCTCCAAAATCTGCAATTTAATAAATTGCGGGAAAAGAAAAAAGAAAACAAACTCCCCTCAATGCAAGTTTCGAGCTGCTTGTAGTGCAGGATACAAGTACATGAAAAAAAATATCTAATATTAGGAATGACGACAAAATATAACAACTATCATGGCAAGATGAACAAGTGTAAATGGCATATATTAAGTGTCAAGTAAACAAGTATCATGTAAACAAGTAACAAGTGTCAAATATCATGTATCATGTATCAAATATCAAGTATCAAGTAATCACGTATCATGTTCAAGTGTCAGGTCAATTTTGTAGTTATTACTATCTAGGTAGCACCTCATGCATCCCGATTTTTATTACATGGTTGCTACATTCAAACAGTTTCGCTTTAGATTTCATAGTGGATCATAGAGGGTAGTGTACTCAGGGACAAGTATCAAGTAATCGAGCTCCAAGGTCCAAGTATCATGTATTATGTATCACGTGTCAAGTTGTGCAAGTGGCAAGTAATCACGTATCAAGCGTGAAAGTGTCAAGTAATCATGTTTCAAGTATCAAGTATCAAGTAATCACGTAGGATCTGTGGATCCACTTCCGAGTACACATTTCTGTATTTTCCACTATTAAATCTTTCCTTTAACCCCCGCTTGGTTATTTATTATTATTATCAAACGGGCATGTATGTATCACAAAGCATGGCAAGAATAACATGGCATGGTCAAGTAACAAGTTCAGGTTGCAAGATAAACATGTACAGGTGAAAGACAACACATAAAAGATTAGAACAACAAGAATTCTAGTTCAGGACAGCAAGACAGTACTGTAATAAATCTGGGATTTCCGTCGCTACATGTCACGCCCTGCTTTCCAAAAATACGGAATACGAGTACGTAACAAAAGCCCAGCGAATGATTTTCATCATCCATAAGCTGTTTCAAGAATCTTTACAACACATCACAGATATAATCAGAGTCGGAAGTCATAAAAGTCAACCACATGCACATATGAACCAAATACCAACAAGAATACTTGAAATAAAATATATTAATCTCAAATAGTTATGATCTGAAATACACAAATAATCCTGGGTCACATTGTCCAAATACAAGAATAAATCCAAGTCTCAAAATACAATTATTGTCCAAAATAAGAAACAAGAATAATAATAGCAAAATTTCCAGCATCTAGTGCATCATGTCACCAATACCGTCTGGAACCTGTCCTCCAAAATCTGTAATTCAACGAATGCAGGAAAGAGAAAAAGAGAAAACACAAGTACCCGTCAATTGCAAGTCGCGGGTCACAAATAATGTAGGATACAAGCACATGAAAATGGGTGAATCTAAGGGACAAACCTAACATGGTATAATCATGATATACTAATAGGTACAGGTAAACATGTATCAAGTGTCAAGTAAACAGGTAAACAAGTAAACATGTATCAATTATCAGGTAATCAGGTAATCAGGTAAAAATGTATCAAGTATCAAGTAATCAGGTAACAAGTAATCAGGTAACAGGATAATCAGGTAACAGGTAATCATGTATCAGGTAAACAGGTATCAGGTATCATGTAATAGGTGTCATGTTAAGTCCAGTCTAATCTTGTTAATTTACTATCTAGGTAGCACTTCATGTTGCCCGCACCACATGGTTGCTACAACAAAGCAATTTCGTTTTAGATTTCATAGTGGACCATAGAGGGCAGTATACTCAGGTACAGGAAACAGAAAATAGGTTCATGAATCAAAACAGGTACATGAATCATCCGATTCATGCATCAACGGGTTCATGAATCAACAGGTACACGACCAACTGGTACGTGCATCAACAGGTAACAGGTACATGACCAATAAGTACGTGCATCAACAGGTTAATGTATCAACATGAATCAAAATGGGAAACATGGGCTCCCTTCCGAGTACACGTTTCTGAATTATCCACTACTAAATCTTTCTCTTAAACCCCGGCTTGGTTACTTTTATTATTAATGTCCAACAAGCATGAATACGTGCAAAATAGTGTCAAATAAACATGTTATGATCAGGTTTAGGTTCAGGGTAACAAATCAGCATGCACGGAAGATATACATTCACATATATGAGCAAAATAGTTTATGTTCGTAATCAGGACATCTAGACCAATCAGGACTAAAACAAGGATTCTAAGAGCTACAGGCATGCAAAACAAGATCCGTCGGTGGATCTGGAAACTAGAAATCCACACGCATCCAACGAGTAAAATAAAGTCATATACTAGTTCACAACATCTCAATTCAAAACTGAATTGAACACAGATTTTAGGTTCAGCCAGAAAACAGGGGAACAACTTCAAAAGCATGAAAACAGTATGAAAACATATCAAATAATTCCACGAAAAATCTGGGGTATTCCCCTATATGTATAGACTCAAAATAACAAGTTTCATAATATTCCAGTAAGTATAGATAAGTCATCAAAAATAAGAAGTAACACGAAAACATGGTTTGGCGAATCTGGAATTTCTCAACCTTGCTGTACGAAAACTAGGATATCTCACAATCAGTGAAAATTCAATTCCGCCAAAATGACAGGAAAATGCATAAATTTTACCAACTTTCATATCTCACAAAGAATTTTCATACAATATAAGAAATTATAGTGAAAACTGGGTTCTTTATTGAACAGCACGCAATTTACAGCATAAGTGAATTTTAGAAAAGAACATGAAACACCACACAAAACTTATTTTTAAAATTCATGAAAAATCTGGGTAGTCCCTAACATCATAAGGAAACACTAACCAAAATATTATACCAAGATATTATGTGTAAAATAGTTCTTGAAAATAATTTGTTAACTAATTTAACCCAAAACAGAATCTGGAAATCGATCGACACGTTTGTACCAAAACCATCATATCTCAGTCATACGAAATCCAAATCAAGTAAAACCAGTGGGGTTTGAAAATAGACAAAATTATCTACAATTCCTCTTTTATTTCAAAATTAAGATTCGGACTGTAGTATGGACGAAAACAGCAAATAAAACAGAACAAGCTGTAAATACAGATTTCACACCTCTAGTCAAGAACACCATAACTTCATGAATATTGATCCAAACTCAACCAAACTTGAAATACAACCTACCAAACATCATGATTAAGGGTTTCTAACATGTCCACACCTATTATTTTCACATGCACATTCAATCAAACACAACTCATTCAATAATCACATACACGCATCAAAATCAAGTTTTGGGCATAACCTATGTTATTATCCTATCAAGCTTGGTGTCATAAGTCATCTATGGCCAAATTATCAAAACAGAGACAAAACCCATCAAGGAAAAAATAAGTTTTGGTTGTCTCTCGACCCAACTACACTATAGGTGAACTTTTTGACTTGTATCAAACTAATGAATTGTAGTACAAGTTAATTGCCTTGATTTGAAGATGAAGAACGATGCAAATCAAAAGTGGGAGAAATTTCGACGAACGAAAACCCACACGCGCACTCGAGCACGCGCAAAAAAAACCCAAGAGCACGAGAGCGCGAGACGGCGGATGGAGAGAAAATGGGAGAGATGAAGCACGGTGAAGGGTTAGGGAAAAACAAAAAAAATGTGCTGCACGGTTTTGGTTACATAAAGATATGTATATATATATAGTTTGAAGAAAGGATGGGAGGAAAAAAAAAATGGGACGGGTGTTGTTGGTGCAACCGGGTAGCAATAGGTGTGGTTGGCTTGGGTTGTAGGGTGCTCACGGTAGGATTGGGATGGTGTAGGGATTTGGTAAGGAAATAATCAGGTATGTATTGGGTTTGGGATAAATTAGGAAGTAGGTATAGTATAATAGGTAAGAATGGTGGGATTTAATATTAGGAAAGAAATGGTAGGATTTATTAATAGGAAAGTTTATATAAGGTAGTAGGAAAGTATATTGGTGGTAGGATTAGTAGTAGGTAGTTAAATAATTGGCTAGGGATTATAGGTAACGGGTTGGGTGGTTATTAGGATTTAAATGGGTAGTGGGTAATTTGGTTTGGGTTTATTAATAATGGGTTGTGGATATCCAATAGGAGAAAATACGTTTTATAAAACCCCAAAAAAAAAATTAACCAAAAAAAATATTGTTCATAATAAAAATGCAATTTGCATTACAAAATATAATTTAGTAGATAAAATGAATTTTTAGTAACTAGTCAACAAAAACAATAATAACAATAATACTAATAAAAGTAATAGTAACAAAATAATATAATATAAAACTCATAGAAAATAGTTGCAAATAAATTTATTGATCAAAAACTGATTTTTAAAATACAGAAAATACACAAAAATACATTTTTGGGAAAACATGGGTTACACTACAAACATGCAAATCTAGATCCGTCAAAAAATCTGAAAAATAGACTCCTGGCCGAATCCAGCAAATATATATAAGTCATATAGTATTTCACAAAAACATGAGTTAAAACTGAATTGAAACCAGAAAACATGTTCAGCCAGAAATCAAAAGATTGTATTTAAGGTTAGGAAAATAGCATGAAAACTCATTAATTAAATGCACAAAAAATTTGGGGAATCCTCTATATGTGTTACATCAGAATATAAAGTTTCATAATTTTTCAATATAAATAGTTTAGTTAATAAAAATCAGAAAATATCAAGATGTAGTAGTTTTGTAAATCTGGAATCACAAACACTGCAGTACGAAAACAACAATATCTCACAAACCATAAATCCAAATCCAAATCCGCCAAAAGGGTGATAAAATAGATATAGTAGTCTAACTTTCATATTCGCAAATATTTTACAAACAGTAAGTAGAATTAGGTCGAAAATCAGGTTCTTTACTGAACAGTAAGAAAATTCTTCATGTATAGTAATTGTTTGGAAACATAGAATGGTTTGTAAAACTCATCAAATAAATTCACAAAAATTCAAGTTTAATCCCAATCAAGTCTAGTTGTACTGTGCAAAATTTTGGATCAAAATAATACTTTTAACATCATGATAAAAATAGATTACTTTTCAGAATTCATAGAAAACAAAATCTGAAAATCTCTATACACCTCTGTAGTAAAATAGACATAACTCACAACCCATAAAACGAAACTATGATCTGTCAGAAAGGTTGGAAAATAAACAAAATTCTCTACAAATCTTATTCACAAATAAAATTTATATACTGACCTTAATAGGGTCTAAAATTCTGATCAAGAGCAAGGTAACAGAAAAATACAGAATTATTCTTCGAACATAAAATCATCTAGTTCAAGTAAAACTCATCCAAATCAAGCCAAACATGAAATATAGTGTACTAGATGTCCAAACAACATGGTATACGATATTTTGCAAGTCCATGACAAGTCTACCACGAATAGCACGAACGAGCACATGATATCATATGAACAACACGTATATATACAACAACAAGTGGTCAACCGTAAGTTATTTCATGTCATGTATGTCGTGAGGCAACTATGGTCAAATCAACACAATAGAGACAATATATAACGGAGGATTCACACATGAATTGTCTCTAGAACCCAACTACACTACAGGCGGTATTTAGTACTTATATTACACAAAGAGAAGAATATAAATTACTTACCTTAGAGACGACGGCGGGAACAGTGATGCAAAGAGAATAACGGGAACGGATTCCCGAACACGATCACAAACTCAACAGACACAACCATGGCTACCAGCGAACGAACCTACAATCCACGAACTCCGAACACGAACCACGAATCAACGAAATACCACGAACACACTAACACGCACACACACACACTCAAGAGGGAGTAGTCGAGTGCACGAGAGGATGCTCACTGCGGCTATCGTTGAAGGGGAAACACCAATGGCGGAACACAGTTCGGGAAAGAGAGCACGGCAGAGAGGATGAGGGAGAGAGGAAGACGATGCTAGGGTACAGCAGCTGTCGCTACTATGGCTGCGCACTAGAGGGCCGCGATGGCCTGGCTGTCGGTGCACTGGCTGCACGACAGGAGGCCGAGGAGGGGAGTTTCGGGCTGTGCAGGGGTCGCGAGCAAGGAGATGGACTGGAGGAGCACAAGGAGAAATGTGCGACGCTGTGGTGTGGGCGAGAGGATGGGGAGAGGCACACAGGGAAGAGATCGGGAGTAGGGCGGATGGTAAGCGGCTGAAGTGGGAGGATGGGTTCGAAATATATTGGGTGAAAAGAAAAGAGTTAGGGTTTAGAGAGGGAAGGCGGCTAACAGGGTATAGGGGGGTTTCGGGTTGTGGGTAGTTATAGGGTAAATGGGTATGGGGATTTAGTTTATGGGTTCTGGGTGTTAGGATAGGATTAAATAATAATCCAAATAGGTTTTAAGAATAAAACCAAATAAAAAGAGACATAGTGTGATCCCAAGAAAATGAGATGGCACAAAACTGGATCGACAAAATAAGGAACGAACAAATAAAATAAAGAGGATCAACAATAATAATTTGAACAAATAGAGACGAAGCAAAAGACTAAAAATACAATCAAGAACCCAAATAAAAGATGACACAACAATAAAATGAATATGTTGAAAAAGAGATCCAATATATAGTCCAAAAAGAGATACAAGCTGAAACAAATACATGGAAAAAGAAAATACACTCAAAATACATAAAATGGACAACAGAGGTTACATATGTGAACACCTTAACATGCATTGATTAAAAGATTTCTATTCCCACAATCCACTAAGTGTATGTTCTTGTTCTCTTTTAATTCCACATGAGTTCTAGCATTTATTTTAACCACAACATCATTATATAATTAAAATAACAACTATGTCATTTAACAACTAAACATATATCAATATTCATTCATCTCAATCAACAACTAAGCCATATGTTAACTAGCATGCATCATACTACTAAAATTAGAAAGGATTTGAGAAACACCCACCTCAATGAAGTTTTGCAATGGAAGAAAACAATTCCTAGAAAGCTCCTAGCTCCAACACGATCGCCTAGCTCTTCTCCTCCTACCAAGAACAACTCCACACCACCAAGAATTTCAAGACAAAACTCTCTAACTCTCTTTCTTTTCTTCCTTTTTTTTTATTCTTAGTTTGGTGCAAATGACAAACACAAGGGGGGATATTTATAGGAGAAATGGATGGCTAGGATTTGATCTCACAACTCCCCATAACTATCCACTACTCTACTTTCCCACTCTCCCACTCTCCCTACTCCATTCCAAGGCCGGCCATGCACTTCTTTTGCTTACACGTGCATGTGTACCTCACGTGAACACAATTCATTCACTTACATATATATATTTATATTTAATTTAAAATATAGGTTATAATATATAGTAAATGTTTAAATAAAATTAGTTTAGTTTAATTATAAATTATATTTATCGTGCAAAAATAAAATAAACACACACACACTTCAAAATTTTATTTTGAAAGAGAATGCGACTAACACGTGCATTGCAAACACGTGCGTCGTACGTAAAATAAATATTCAAATATGAAATTGATTTTATCAATGTGGAAATATTTATAAATAATCAGAATGTACATACGAAAATATAATTCATTATACATATACCGTAGTGTAATCAATACGTATACAGAAAAATATGTGCACCATACGTGTAAAATGTTTTAATCAAAATAGGAGGAAAATGAATTTTCGTTTATAAAACGAATTCGAATAAGTCATAAAATAAATAATTGAAACACATACAAAATATTACACGTAGCGGTGGAAAAATACGTAATCGATACGTGCACCGATAACACGTATAAAGCACGTAAAAATACAGAGATTGGAATTTTATATTTGAGAAGACTCAAATAGGATAAAATAAATTTTAAGAAGAAGGGAAATGCATAAATAGTTGAAATACAAAATAAGTATGATATTTATACTGAAATGCGTTATGGATATCACAATAATAGTACAAAATACAAATGCTTAACACGTGAGGGACAAAATTGTCATTTCCAATTTTGCGGGGTGTGACAGCGACAGCGACGGGCGGCTAGGGGCTGGCGCTAGCTGCTTGGCTGTGTCGACCACAGAGGAAGATGACAGCAGCAAAGAGGGGACACGGGGGGTAGGCGGCGCTGTGGCTGGGGGTGCGAGCACGGGAGAGAGAAGTGGAGAGGGTGATGCGGTGGTGGTCGGCAGTCGGCGTCGGAGAACGGGACAACGACAGCGATGAAGGGGAAGATCGGGAGAGGGTCGGGAGTCGGGGTAGGGGTAGGTGACGGCTAGGATGAAAGAGAGAGAATATTAGGTTTGGTAATTAGGGTTAGTGTGCAATTAGGATAATTATATAGAGACAATATGGGTTTGGGTGAACTGGATAGTATCCAATAGGAAGAAACGAATCCAATAAGAGACAAATAGGCCATGAAATTGGTTTAAACAATAGACGAGATCAAAGAAAAATATGTAGGTCAAATAAATGGGAATAAAAAGCTGAATCAATGCAAAATGAATCACAAGAGAGAGAAGAAAAACACACGATACAAAAGAAATGAAAATAAATACAACCAAAAATAAGGTAGAATAATAAAGAATTTTATTAAATATAATTAAAAATACAAATTTGAGCAATAGGGGTTACAGTATCACCTCTAATACCGATTTTTTCCTTTTGGCCAAATGTAGATAAAATGGTTAAGTAATAATAGTTACAAGTTACTACCCTAATGATGTCACTAATCCTTAAACAGTCTAACGGGGTTACCATAATGTAAATACCACGTGCTGGACTTCAACCTATATTTTCTAAGATCATCATGTATCCAATTCACAACCTATCGATCCAAGACACCGGTGACGGGATCTCCCTCACTCGCCACTACCCCTAACTCGGATCTCGTCTACATTCTCGGCCAGCGATCAACCTACACCTGTTAAGATATGCCGGCACACGAGTTGTGACTTATCCACAGTTTCCAAGGTGGTAAAATACAAGGTTTGATGGTCGATGGCCCCTAGGGTAACTACAATACCCTATATGACTTAACAAAGGCTACATACGAACCAATTACATGCTAAATAATAGCACTAATATTTTTCCAACTTAAAACATGCTATGACGTGTGTTTATAAGCATATAGAAACACATCGAAGTCCTAAAAAAGGGCTTGAATGGGGAAAAGCAACCATATATTCCAAACGGCGAAATTACCAAAGGTCAAAAACTGCTCAAGCTTGAGAAATTCATAGTAATTTCTACGCTTGTCCGAATCCAACAAAATTAGACTTTTTAGAAAGCTAAGAACGTCTACTACAACTCTCTAGTTGATAACTTTGTCAAGTTCAGTCAACAAGAGATCGAAAACACCTAATCTTTCCAAACAGAAACTCAGCAAGAGAAAGTTGCTGCTGTAATTTTGTAAAGATCATAACCGGTGCTATACTTATCAGAATCTAACAAAATTGGGATTTTTGGAAAGCTATGAACATCTACTATAACTCTCTAGTTGACAACTTTTTCAACTTAAGTCAACAAGAGGTCGAAAACTCCTAATCCCTCCAAACAGAAACTCAGCAAAGAAGGCTGCTGCTGGAATTTTGTAAAGATCATAACCGGTGCTATACTCATTGGAATCTAACAAAATTGGGCTTTTTGGAAAGCTAAGAATATCTACTACAACTCTCTAGTTGACAATTTTTCCAAATTCTTTATGGAACTCAAGTTTACTGATTTTTTTACACCTAGTACAACATGGAAGTCTTCTAACAACCTAGAAGCAAACAAAGCATGCTACTTGATCTTTCATGAACTAGAATTACCAAAAGAACTTGATTTTTGACAAGTATAAAAGTAAACATACAACAAACTACTAAAGACTTTATCTTTCATGCATTAGAAGTTCTACATATTACAAAAACTACTCTCTTATGAATTACAAGTTCTACATACAACAAAAGTCCACTTTTTTTTTATGAACTAGAAGTTACACATGCAACTAAAAACTACTTCTTGATGTACTAGAAGTTCTACAAGTATGGAAAGATTACTATTTTATAAGTTTGAAGTTCTACATACAACAAAAGTCCATTTTTTATGAACTAGAAGTTACACATACAACTAAAAACTACTCTTTTAATGTTGTAATAAAGTTTTCCACTTTAATCATGTATGTAGATATTCTTAATTCATCTATTCTTATATGCACATGGATTTAGTCCAAGTTGTTCTATTTTATTTACAATAAACCATGTGTTTATATTTTATTAATAATAATAACAACAATGATTAAAATAACAACAATTTGTTTGAGTTCCACCATTTAATTTCTTTATGTGTTCATTTGATCCACCCTTATTCATATGCACATGTTTTTAGTCCAAATTGTTCTTAAAATAGCATACAACAAGGAAATAAAATAATCAAAACAACAAATAACAACAATTAGTATTAAAGATTCAATCTTTATGTCGTTTTATTTGAGTTATACCATTCAATCTCTTCATGTGATCATTTTGATCCACACTACTCATATGCACATGAATCTTAGTCCAAGTTGTTAAGTGAGAACAACATAATACAATGAGAGAAAGAAACAACAAAAAAAAACAACAATCAATACAAAAAGAGTTAGAGAAAGCCCCACCTTGATCCTTATAGGAAGAACTAGCCTAACTTCTTTCTCCTTCCCTGTAGCTCTTACTTGAACCTACAATGAAAAACTCTCTAGTTAAAATTTTCTCTCTTTCCTTTGCTTTTCTATTTTTTTCTTTTGGCAAATGAGGCAAAGGGTGAAGGGTGGGGGTATTTATAGGAAAATGAGAGTGAGAGTAAGAAAGGGTGAGTGTATGAGCTTTAGAGCTTGGCACTCTTGGCCTTTGGGAAATGGTCGGCCATTTGATGGGGGAGGGGTGAGGGGGTGAGTGTAGGTGAGGTGAGGGTGAGGATGTGGTTTAAGAAACAACCCATGCTCAAAGTACTTCATAGTACATTAATATAATAAATCTAATCCCTTTAATTAAAACTTAATCATTTATTTTAATCAATCATGACAATTAAAATATTTTTTGTCTAAAACACATACTACATTATTTCGTATAATGTACGGAATCGGTATAATACGTATACGAAGATACTAATATATATACCGATAACATTTGTTCGTCAAACCGAACAATCCGTACAAAAATGATTTAATTCCGACAATAAAAATAAAAATAAATTTTATTATCGGCTCGGAAGATTTCAGCACCAAATTGATATAACACATATACATATTGACTGGTATAGATACAGATAATGATTATTAATTAAGCCAAGTAATATCCACCAAAAATATTTTAATTCTGAAAAATAAAATAGTAAAATAATATTATTAATATCTGCTCAGGATATTATAGGATCAATTGATGATAGACGCTCAACTAGTGGGTACTTTGTATTCTTTAGAGGAAATCTGGTATCATGAAAAGTAAGAAACAACCTTTGGTTGCCCAATTACCTGCAGACTCTGAATACCGAGTTATTGGGCATTTGGTTTCTGAAATTTTAGGCTCAAATCTCTTCTTTGAGACTTGTCAATTTTGTTATCTCGAGTCCCTCTCTACTGTGACAACAGGCTGCTATGCAAATCTCTGAAAATCAGGTGTTTCATGAACGCAAAAAACATATCGAAGTTGATTGTCACTTCGTTCGAGATGAATAGGAGAAGAAGGTGATTTCTTTTTCACATGTCCTCTCCGGTGAAAAACTTGCTGATATCCTAACTAAAGCACTACCTCCTAACGTTTTTCAAACTTTCTTGAGAAAGTCTGGCTTTGACTATATCTACGCACCAGCTGTAGGGGGATTGTTAAAGTAGTCTTAAATTTAGTCCCACATCTAAAATAAACTCAGATTAGTTTTTGTACTCTTCTATATATAGGAGGCAGTGTATTTAGTTATTAAACATCCAATAAAGTATTATTTTATATCTCTGTACTATAAATTTGCATTGAGTAACAGTGAGAAATTTTACTGCTCTTTTTGAATCTTCTTCCTTTTAAGCTCTTCAAGGTGATATAGTGTTAGTGTTAGTGTTGAGTCCAATGTTAATTGTTTCTCTTCAATAGTTCAATTAGACTGTTAGGGGAGAGAATTGGGAAGTCTAAAATAGAAGCATGAGTATATTTATCTGCGAAGTTAATGAAACCTGAAAATTTACTCTTCTTATTATTTCTTTTTGTTCTTGAATGGTAATGTAGTACATTGAATATCAGAGCAGAGAGCGATACAATACAACTCACTACAGAGTATAGAAGTAGTATACAACTTATAAATGGTTTTATGCTCCCTACTCAAAGAGAGGAGCCTAGTTGTCACTCAATGTAGCTAACTTAGTATCCTATAATACTTTGCATTGGGTATAAAGTGTCTCACTTTCTCTAATTTGCAACACAATTGCAAATGTGCTATCACCAAATGCAAATGCCTATAATTCGGTGGTAATTTTGGACATGTAAATTATTTTTATATATTAATGTATTTCAATTACTAAAAGAAATACCTAATAACCTTCTGTTCACCCGTGCCTCCAAATTGTCAGGACCGGCCTTGCATATTAACTGGATTCTTTCTGGTGTGACCTGATGATTTCATTCGGAACTGGTTTGAAGCTTTTGAGCTACAGAAGAAGCGAGCTGAAATTTTCAGATCATCGTCCTATGAAAACCACGTTCATGGCTGAAGTCGAGGTGTTCTCCCATAGAAAACTTCAAAAGGCTCTCACTTTGACTGACGCAGAATTGAGGACGGAGAAATCATATCCAATTTAAGTCTAGGAAAGGTTTGTTCCACAAGTAAATACTACTTTTTCTTTGAATCATGTTTTTCTTTTCTGTGGTAATAAAGGAAATTTTTTTCCTCAGATGCTCGAGCTAGTAAACTAATTGTATAGCAGCAGCTTGCTAAATGCGCAAACGATCTTCATCGTTGATTAATCGACTTGTTCATGTTGGAAATTTAATGGTGACGGTAGAAGTAAACAATGAAGGACAGGATAAATATTCTTGATATGACTCAATTTTTTTGTGTGATGATTTCTTCACTAGTCCAACAGAGTAGTATACTGCAAGGATCAAAAAAGATGGTATCATTCTCCTATACATGGAATTAAGAAGCAACTGATTCATTAGAATTTTGAATATGATACCATCGAATATGAATTAGTCAAATGAAAATGTGGATCAAAATTACAAAAATAGAAGTCAATAAATTGAATGCATTCAGGGTAAAATCAGTACAATTGCTATAAACGTTATAACCAATTCCTTAGTTCTTTCTGTCCTTACAAACAGAAAATAGTGCAGACAAATATACACATTGTAGAGTTACAACAATGAAGCTTGCAGGTAAGGTTCAACAATAGCTTAGACTAAAATAGCCATGTTTGGTCTTCTTAATCTTTTAGGCTGAACTTTCCTTTTTGATTGAGCACATGACATTCTCTTTGAGAATCTTCACAGCTTCTCCAACTCCATCCTAGAAAATAGAAAAATAAATAAAACAATTTATCGATTTCAGTTACTCAAACAATTATAAGCCAAGAAACAAAGATGCGACATTTTGATACAAGAAAAATTCTAACATATTACATGGCACTTTGATACAAGAAAATTTTTAAAATATTACATAAAATTATGAAGCGTCATGTCGGATACACTACATGGCCTCCAAAGCGTTTGTGATTAATAATTTACAAGTTGTTTTTGAATTAGTTTGGTGTCATTGAAATTAGGCATTTCTATGAGCTTTTAAAATAGGTTCTACAAAATCCAAAATCTGAAATAATTAACTTCAATTTTTCCATTTCGAACAAAAGTTGATGTTTGAAGTAAATGCTCATCCACCAGAAATGTGAGGTAGAGTTTGAGGGTGTTGCGGGCATTCGGTGTAACACCCAGTATTTAAGAAATATATATACATAGAGAATTAATTAAAAATTGGCCTATAGAGGGGTTCCATGGGAGATGGTGAATGGATTAAATGAGATGAGGGGGTTGTGCTTTGACAGCACGTGGAGGCAATGAGGATCCCGTTGGAGGGCAGCAGCAGAGCTGCTGCTGCTGTGCCTGCCACATGGCATGTGGGACCCGGCTGTGTGTAGCACGGGAGAGAAAGGTTCGAATCCCACATCGGGGGGATTTGCAATTAATATATATATATATATATATATATATATATATATATATATATAATTGCCTATGACTGAAGGTCAACAATAAGCTACAACACCTTTTATGTGGCATGCCTGTGATGGGCAGTTGTTAGAATTTGTTTGAGATGGGGCTCAGGGCGTTACAAAATGGTATCAGAGCCGATTTTCGACACCGAATGTGGGTAAGAGTGGGTATGCCTGAGAGGGAGCTGAGGTCAGTACGCTGGCAGTGTGGCCAAAGGGCAATACATTAGAATTAGCTGAATCTGGGTACTCCACTCCACATCGACTAGAAAGGAGATACTGCGCTAGGTTTCATGTCCTGGGGTCAACGACGATGCTGAATTCTTAAGGGGTGTGTGTGTAGCACCCCGTATTTAAGTAATATAAATATTGGGAGAATTAATTAAAAATTGGCCTATAGAGGGATTCTATGAGACTTGGTGTATGGATTAAATAAGATGAGGGGAGCTGTGCTTTGATAGCATGTGGAGGCAGTGAGGCCCCCGTGGGAGGGCAGCAGCAGAGCTGCTGCTGCTGTGCCAGCCACGTGGCATGTGGGGCCCGGCTTTGTGTGCATCACGTGAGAGAAAGGTTCGGATGTGGGATTCTTTGATGTCACGCCCCGCTTCCCTAAATAGAATACGGAATACGGATACGTGACTAAGCCCAGCGAATGAATTTCATCATCCATAAGCTGTTCAGAATCTTTACAACATTTCACAAGAACATAACTCAAAACTGATTTGAATCCAAAAAACACATTTAGCCAGAAATCAGAAGATTGTATCCAAGAACAGAAAAACAGCATGAAAACTCAATAAATAAATCCACGAAAAATCTGGGGTATTCCTCTATATGTGTAGCATCAGAATATAAAATTTCATAATTTTTCAATGTAAATAGCTTAGTCAACGAAAATCAGAAAACATCAAGATGCAGTAGTTTTGTAAATCTTGAATTGTAAACACTGCAGTACGAAAATAGCAATATCTCGTAAACCATAAATCGAAATCCAAATCCGCCAAAAGGGTGATAAAATAGGTACAGCATGCTAACTTTCATATTCATAAATATTTTACAAAGAGCAAGTAGAATTAGGTCGAAAATCAAATTCTTTACTGAACGGTATGAAAAATCTGCTAGTATAGTGATTGTTTGGAAACATAGAATGGTTTGTAAAACCACAAAAATTCAGAATTAATCCCAATCAAGTATATTTGTACTCTGTAAAATATTGGATCAAAATAATACTTTTAACATCATGATAAAAATAGATTATTATTCAGAATTCATAGAAAACAAAATCTGGAAATCATTCGACACCATGGTAGTAAAATAGACATAACTCACAACTCGTAAATCGAAACTGAGATCTGTTAAAAGGATTGGAAAATAGACAGAATTCTCTACAAATCATGTTCACAAAATATTCTCAAATATTGACCTTAATAGGGTATAACATACTGATCAAAACTGAAAACTGGCAAAACTGAAAATATCTCATGTGCACAAAATTCACTAGTTCACATAGAACTCATCCAAAACACAACCAAACATGAGATAGAGTATACTAGATGTCCAAGCAATATGATATAGGGTATTTCAAAAGTCCACAACAAGTCTACCACAAATAACACGGACGAGCACAAGATAACACATGAATAACACGCATATATGCAACAAGATGTGGTCAATCCTAAGTTATATGTCGTGAGGCAACTATGGCCGAATCATCACTATAGAGACAATATCAATAAGGGAATTCACATACCAGTTGTCTCTAGAACCCAACTACATTACAAGTGGTATTTAGTACTTGTATTTGCAAAGGAGTTTAATACAAGTTACTTACCTTAACCGACGATGATAATGGCTTTAAGCAAGAATAATGGGAACGGATTCCCGACAACGAACTCAATGAACGACTACGAGTCCACGAACCAAAACAAGAAACAAACTCAACTACGAACCCGCGAACTCAAAACGAGCACACTAACTATGAATGAGAACCACTCCAATCGATAACACGAGCACGAGGAAAAACGTGCACACCACACCAAAACAAGACAGCAAGGGGAAGAGACGACGGCAGCGGCAGCGACTACCGTTGCTGTTGTCGGTTGTTGTCGGCACCGGAGGAAGATGAACACAAGGCGGCACTGCGGTGCACCCTAGCTGATGCTGCTGACTGGCGGCGGAGATCGCTGGCCTCGAAATAAAGGTGGAGGCCGAGGGGAAAAGGTCAGACTGTAGGCGTGAGAGGGCAAGAACGGAGACAGGGAAAGAAAGGGATGGAGAGGAGAGGGTGCACGGAGGTGGCTGACTTGGAGGTCGGGGAGAGATAGAGACGGGGAGAGGTGGCTGCTAGGGTTAGAGGAGAATGGGAGAGCATGGGTCGAAATATATATACGGGATAGCTTAGGGTTAAGTAGATGGGAAAGTAACGGGTTGGTTAAATGGGCACTATCGGGTTTGGGTCTGCATGGGTTAAACACACAGGGAAAGGGTAGTGGTGTAGTGATGGGTTAAAACGGGTTTGGGTAGATTAAAACAGTGGCTACAGGGTAGTTATTTAATGGGTATTGGGTTTAAAGGAGTTTAATGGGTTTAATTAGGGTTTATAAATTCAATAGAAAATAAAATAACCAATAAAAATAAAATGTAATTCGCATTATAACATAGAATTTATTTGAAATAGCTACCAATACAATTAGTACATAGAAATTGATTTTTAATAACCAATCAAAACTGTAATAATGATAACAGTAACAGTAATACTAAAAGTAATAATAACAAAAAAAGAATTGTATTACAATAAAAAAAACATAGAAAATATTTACAAATATAGTTATTGATCGAAAATAGATTTTGCTAGGCGATCCAATAAAACAATTTGACAAAAGAAAGTGAAAGCGGAAAAATTATTTACAAAAATTTTAAATGTAGAAAATACACAGAAAATACATATATATACGGGAAACAGGGGTTACATTTAATACCACATCGGGGGATTTGCAATTTATATATATATATATATATATATATATATATATATATAATTGCATATGATTGATGGTCACCAATATGCTATAGTGCATTTTATAAGGCAAGTCTGTGGTAGGCAATTGTTAGAATTTGTTTGAGTGGGGCCCGGGGCATTACAAAATAATATCAGAGCCGACTTTTGACACCGAGTGTGGATAAGTGTGGGTATGCTGAGAGGGAGCTGACGTCATTATGCTGGCAGTGTGGCCAGGGGCAGTACGCTACAATTAGCAGAATCAGGGTACTCCACTCCGGTGTTGGTGTCTGGATTAATTAAAAATTGTCCTACAAAGGGGTTCTATGGAGTTGGTGTATTGATTAAATGAGATGAGGGGGGCTGTTTTGACAACACGTGGAGGCAGTGCGACCCCCGTGGGAGGGCAGCAGTAGAGCTGCTGCTGCTGTGCCTGCCACGTGGCATGTACGGCCCGACTGTGTGTGTAGCACGCGAGAGAAAGGTTCGGATGTAGGATTCTTTAGGAATTAATATATATATATATATATATATATATATATATATATATATATATATATATATATATATATATATATAATTGTCTATGATTGAATGTCACGAATAAGCTATAACACCTTTTATAAGGCAAGCCTGTGGTGGGCAGTTGTTTGAATTTGTTTGAACTGAGGCTCGGGGCATTACAAAATGGTATCAGTGCCAACTTTCGACACCGAATATAGGTAAGAGTGGGTATGCCTAAGATGGAACTTAGGTAAGTACGCTGGTAGTATGGCCAAAGGGCAATACACCAGAATTAGCTGAATCTGGGTACTCCACTCCACATCGACTAGAAAGGAGATCCTGCACTAGGTTGCATGTCACGGGCTCGGTGAGGATGTTGAATTCTTAAGGGGGGGGTGTGTATAGCACCCCGTATTTAAGAAATATATATACAGAGAATTAATTAAAAATTGGCCTATAGATGGGTTCTATAGAAGTTGGTGTATAGATTAAATGAGATGAGGGGGGTTGTGCTTTCACAACATGTGGAGGCAGTGAGGCCCCCATAGGAGGGCAGCAGCAGAGTTGCTGCTGCTGTTCCTGCCACGTGGCATGTGGGGCCCAGCTGTGTGCATCACGTGAGAGAAAGGTTCGAATGTGGGATTCTTTAGTCCCACATCGGGGGGATTTGTAATTAATCAAAATATATATCTAACTGCCTATGATTGAAGGTCACCAATAAGCTATAGTACATTTTATGAGGCAAGCCTGTGGTAGACAGTTGTTAGAATTTGTTTGAGTGGGGACCGGGGCGTTACAAAATGGTATCAGAGCCGACATTCGACACCGAGTGTGGGTAAGAGTGGGTATGCCTGAGAGGGAGCTGTGGTCAGTATGCTGGCAGTGTGGCTAGGGGCAATACACTAGAATTAGCTGAATCAAGGTAATCCACTCCAGTGTTGGTGTCTGGATTAATTAAAAATTGGCCTATAGACAGAATCTATGGAGTTGGTGTATGGATTAAATGAGATGAGGGGGGTTGTAGTTTGACAGCGCGTGGAGGCAGTGGGGCCCCCGTGGGAGGGTAGCAGTAGAGCTGCTACTGCTGTGCCTGCCACAGAGCACGTGGGGCCCGACTATGTGCAGCACGCGAGAGAAAGTTTCGGATGTGAGATTTTTAATCCCACATTAGGTGGATTATATATATATATATATATATATATATATATATATATATATATATATATATATATATAATTTCCTATGATTGAAGGTTTCCAATAAGCTATAACACCTTTTATGAGGCAATCCTGTGGTAAGCAATTGTTAGAATTTGTTGGAGCTGGGTCTCGGGGCATTACAAAATGGTATCAGAGCCGATTTTCGACACCGAATATGGGTAAGAGTGGGTATGCCTAAGAGGGAGCTGAGGTCAATACGCTGGCAGTGTGGCCAGGGACAGTACGCTAGAATTAGCTGAGTAACGGTAATCCACTCCACATCGGCTAGAAAGGAGATCCTGCACTAGGTTGCATGTCCTGGGCTCAGCGAGGATGCTGAATTCCTAAGCGGGGTGTGTGTAATACCCCGTATTTAAGACATATATATATAGAGAGAATTAATTAAAAATTGGCCTATAAAGTCGTTCTATGGGAGTTGGTGTATGGATTAAATGCGATGACGGGGGCTGTGCTTAGACAGCACGTGGAGGCAGTGAGGCCCCCGTGGGAGGGCAGCAGCAGAGTTGCTGCTACTGTGCCTACCACGTGGCATGTAGGGCCCGGCTGTGTGTGCAGCACATGAGAGAAAGGTTCAGATGTGGTATTCTTTAATCCCACATTGGGGGGGGGGGGGGGGTTGCAATTAATACATATATATATATATATATATATATATATATATATATATATATATATATATATATACACACACACACATATATATATATATAATTGCCTATGATTGAAGGTCACCAATAAGCTATAACACATTTTATGAGGCAAGCCTGTGTTGGGTAGTTATTTGAATTGGTTCGAGTGGGACCCGAGGCGTTATGAAAGTGTATCATAGTCGACTTTAGGCACCGAGTGTAGGTAAGAGTGGGTATGCCTAAGAGGGAGCTGAGGTCAGTATGCTGGTTGTAGAACCCCACATTTTCAAATATTATTTTAATTATTTGAAAATGAATTTAAATGATTTTTTGAGATTTAATTAATATTTTCTAAGAAATTTATCTTTCGTACACGTGCAATACACGTGCAAATGACTTTTTAGAAGTTTGAAAAATTAAGATTTCTTTATGAAAAATCATTATTTATTATTTAGGATTTATGTAGTATTTTTCCAGATTTTTCTGAAACAAATTAGTACTATTTGCAATTTTTGAGAAAAGAAGGACTTATTTGCAAAATTGACATTTTCATGGGTTGAAATGCAAAATCGGTATTCTGAACGTTTTGAGCAGTATTGGCTGAAGTTTGGACGTATATTTTCTATTAAATCCTAATTTAAATAATATTCGATGAAATTTCAAAACTAATCTATATATATATAAGTTATATTTTGGGAAAGGATTATTTTGCAAATTGGGTGAAAACCCTAATATTATATCCGGCATATATAAGGGATTTCCTTTTCCCAGCCGTCATTTTCAATATACAGATTCTTGGGATTTGTTTGAGGAACAAGAGAGGATTTTGGGATCTAGCAAGGAGAAAGCTTTTGTGGATTTTTCTTCAAATCAATGTGAGTGGTTTTGTTTTGTTTTGTTTTGCTTTGTTTTGTTGGCTTGTTTGATGAATGACGTAAGACCTTGTTACGCTTGTTTGTGACCATTATACTATTGTTTTGCTAGTCTCCTTGTATGTATGATATGGATCTTTTATTTGGATATGAATGACGAGAACACTTGTTGATAATTGGGATTATGTATGAGAAAATAATCAAGATTGTTGAGGAAATATTGAATCATTGGAATAGTATTATTGGAAAGCATGTTAAGAATTGATTAGGTTGTGATCGGGTGATTAACATCTAGATCTTATGACTTTTAAGTCAGAATTTGATTATGAGTTGAGGAAGAAATTTTGTTGAGAAACCCTAATGGAGGATTAGTGATTTACATCTTGAGAAATCAAGATTTGAGGAATTGATTGATTGTGTAACGTATCCATGATGGGATTATTTGAGAGTTGTTTATTGCCTGGATACAAATTAATTTTTTATGATCAATGAACTTCAGAAAACCCCAGTTTGATTTTTGTGTTCAGACCTGTTTTAGAAATCTGTAGCCGACAGTCGACTGGCCTATAGAGCAGCCGACTGGTACGAGCCTACTGTTGTACTTTCAGTCTTTGAGAATTGTTCGGGACAGTCGACTTAGACTGCTGTCAGTCGACTGGTCCGCTGTTTGTAACTTTGTTTAGTCCTTTCTGGACAGTCGACCTATGAACCTTTCAGTCGACTTAAATACTTAGACTATATTTTTGAGAATTATTGTGATTTGTTTCGGGGCAGTCGACTTATGACTTTCCCTAGTCGACTGATATTGCCTTAGATTATTTTTGTGAAATTCTAGAGAATCGTCCTCTGGACAGTCGACTTACCTGAGCATGAGTCGACTGGCACTGAGGGATCTGTACGTTTGATTTGAGATCTTTGTTCAGTTTTTGATATTTGTTCAGTATTTGATTTTGAGATATTTGTTCAGTATTTGATTGTGAGATATTCTTTAAGAATATGATTTTGAGATATTCAGTTGAGCCACTCAGTTAGTGGGATTTTGTTCAGATATTTGTTTTTGAGTCTCTAGAGGTACGTGACCCTAGTATACCGGTGTTGAGATATTTGTTGAGCTATTTGTTGAGGCCCATTGAGGCGAATTTTCAGTTAATCATATTTTTAGTCCGGTGGGGTACACTACTCTAGGAGATTTTGTTCAGTAACCCAAATTAATAAGGACATGCATTAGTAAAGTCATGACGAATGGGAACATGAGTTATGCACCTCACTAAAGCTTTAGATGTGAGACTCAATCTTCTGAATTATCCAAGTAGTTAACTTGAGATGTGGGATTTATCTCCTGAATTATCCAGGTAGTTAACCTGAGATGTGAGGTATATCTCCTGAATTATCCAAGTAATTATCTTGAGATGTGGGATTGAACTCCTGAATTATCAAGGTCGAGGCGACGCTTTTGTGGTATTCTTGTGATGATGAGACTGTGTTTAGATGTGGGAAGATCTCCTGAATTATCCAGGGAAATACCTGAGATGTGGGATCTATCTCCTGAATGATCAAGCATGGGCAAATTATCATAGTTTATCTTCATCTCTTAGTAGTCATCGTTGTCAGCATTCAGTCATCATGTTTTCTTGACTCACTTTTCTGCATTTGGATTTCCTGTTTTTCCACACTTGACTTTTGGTTTTGGATATCACGTGTTGTTACATCTCTTGCTATTTCACACTTTACATCTTTGGTTACTTTTGGTTGGATACTATGTTATAAGTTCATTTATATTTGCTATTTGATTTTTTATGCCACTCACACCATTTATGGCTGACCCCTTTAGTTTGGGGGTTAGGGTTCAACTCTAGCCTCACTTGTTGCAGGTTATTGCTTAGAGTTGGAGAATGGATGCTTGAGTTAGCCTTTTTGGATAAATGGATTATTAAGTGTTCAGTGTTGAGTTGTAAAGACCTGTTGAGTTAATTTTGAGTTGTTTAGTCTTCCGCTGTGATATGTAAAGTTTGATTGTAATAAATATTGAAAATTCTAGTGGTGTTTGGTTGTGTTTATTGTTATATTGAAGTGGATCACTGGGAATGTGCCACGTATTTTCTATGCTATTCATCTAGAAATTCGGGGCGCTACAGAGATTGGTATCAGAGCTCTGCTTCAATGGTAATAATAGACATAGTAAGAAAACCAACCTAGGTGTGGACACTAGAGAGTGAGTACCTAGGTGTGGACATCAGAGTGTGAGTATCACATAGAGTTAAAATATGATGTTTGGTTTGAAGTTATGGTTTGAGATATGGTTATGGTTTTGCCATAGGGCATTGATATGAGTTTGAATTGTGTGTGTTACTCTAACTTTACCCTCGTTTTGCAGTATTCAAAATGGTTGCACCCAGAGGTAGAAATGGTGGCAACAACGAGGATGGATCAGGTAGTTCTCGAGGAACGGGGATTGACCTAGAGGCTGAATTTGCCAAGGTGTATCAAACACTGAATACGTTGATGGCATTCAACGTGGCGCAACAGCAGCAAGCTCAGCAGCAGCAGAATCCGCCGCCTAATCATGGAGCTGGACATGGATTGGTGAATGCCGACCCCATCAAGCAGATTGAATCCTTTAAGAGGATGAGGCCGCCAGTCTTTGAGGGGCAAGCTGATCCAACAGCAGCAGATGATTGGATTAGGAAGATGGAGACGATTTTCGAAGTGTCAGAGACTCCGGCAGCTAGCAAGGTGAAGTTAGCTTCGATGCAGCTCGAGAAAGATGCTGGTGTCTGGTGGGAGTCACTGAAGAGGAATTTGGTAGATCAGCAGCTGACATGGGAAGCTTTTCTGGAGGAGTTCAGAGATCGCTTCTTTCCTCTGGATGTTCAAGAGAAGAAGGCGACTGAGTTCATGAACCTTCAGCAAGGCAGCATGACTGTTCGGGAGTATGAGACGAAATTTGCTCAACTTTCGAGGTATGCACCAGAGTTGGTCATGGATGAAGCAAAGAAGGCCAAAAAGTTTGAGCAGGGCTTGAGGCCAAACTTGAGGTCAAGAATGGTTCCGTTGGGTATCAGAAGATTTGACAAGCTGGTCAGAAGAGCAGCGATGACTGAGGAGGATATGGATCTATTTCAGAAGAAGCAGGATACTTGGAACCGGAACAAGAGGCCAGCATCAGGCCAGAGTGGGAAGGGATTTCCCGCGAAGCAGGCAAAGTTCAGTGGATCGGTGCAGAAGGCACCTGCAGCTCAGGGAGTGACCTGTTACTACTGCAAGGAGGTAGGACATTACAGGTCATCGTGTCCGAAGTTGGCAGAGCATATCTGTTCCCAGTGTGGGCAGACTGGACATTCCAAGCTCCGTTGTCCAAAATTGAAGGAAGATGGTTCGGGTGGAAGCAAAGTCCCGAAGAGGCAAGGGCGAGTATTTGCATTGACCGAGGAGGATGCGAGAAACTCGGAAGATGTAATACAGGGTATGCAGGAATTTTGATTTCTTTCATTTTGAATCAGTGTAATGAATAAAACTTTTATTTCAGAACAATTTAAGATTGAGTATCGTTCTTATTGTAACAGGAGTTGTTTTAATAAATGGAATTAAAGCAAAGGTTTTGTTTGACACTGGTTCATCGCATACATTTGTATCGCCAAGTTTTGCAAAGATCTTAGGTTTGGAACCTAAGTTATTTCCAGGCAGGGTTTTGTCGGTGGCAACGCCGTCAGGTGAAGAGCTGGTAGCGGATCGATATTACGAGGGCTGTGATATCGAGATTGGTGGAAGGATGTTCGGCATCGACTTGATCGAACTGCAAGTGTTGGGAGTAGATGTCATTGTAGGCATCGATTGGATGGCTATATATGATGCCACAATTGACTGCAAGCGGAAGGAGGTGTTGGTGAAAGCACCAGGTGGACCTGCAGTAACTTTCTAAGGGAAGAAGAAGATTCCGAAGGTGGCTGCAATTGTATCTAAGATGGCAATTTCGGATGAAGTCAAGGGCATTCCGGTTGTTCGAAATTTTCCTCAGGTGTTCTTGGATGATTTTCCAGGATTACCGCCGCAGAGAGATGTAGAGTTTTGCATCAATGTTCAGCCGGGAAGTGCGCCGATTTCCAAGGCTCCATACAGGATGGCACCTGTAGAGCAAGATGAAGTGAAGAAGCAGATTGAGGAACTTTTGAGCAAAGGGCTTATCAGACCGAGTTCTTCTCCGTGGGGAGCGCCAGTGTTGTTGGTCAAGAAGAAGGATGGGTCGATGAGGATGTGCACTGACTATCGGGAATTGAATAGGGTGACTATTCAGAACAAGTATCCACTGCCGCGGATTGATGATTTGTTCGACAGGCTTCGAGGAGCAGCGGTGTTTTCGAAGATTGATCTGAGGTCAGGGTATCATCAGGTGCGAGTCAAGGAGAAAGATGTGAGTAAGACAGCGTTCAGGACTCGTCATGGGCTGTATGAGTTTTTGGTGATGCCATTCGGGTTGACGAATGCGCCAGCAGTTTTCATGGATATGATGAATCGGGTGTTGAGACCGTTCATTGATTCCTTCGTAGTGGTCTTCATCGATGATATCTTGGTATATTCGAAGTCGGAAGAGGATCATTCGACGCACTTAACAGCAGTGTTACAGACGTTGCAGGAGCACAGTTTGTATGCCAAATTGTCGAAGTGTGAATTCTGGAAGTCTGAGGTAGCTTTCCTTGGCCATATTCTTTCTAAGGAGGGAGTAGCTACTGATCTCCAGAAAGTTGCAGCAGTGAGGGATTGGCCCAGGCCGACGTCAGTGAAGGAAGTCAGAAGCTTCTTGGGATTAGCTGGGTACTACAGGAGGTTTATTCAGGGGTATTCTCAGATTGCAGTTCCGATGACAGGTTTGACCCGGAAGAGTGTGGCATTTGTATGGACCGATAAGTGCGAAGAGAGTTTCCTTGAGTTAAAGGAAAGGTTGACTACCGCACCTATATTGGCATTGCCGCAAGCTGGGAAAGATTATGATATCTACAGTGATGCATCTCTCAGAGGTTTGGGGTGTGTCTTGATGCAGGAAGGCAAGGTCATTGCTTATGGTTCGAGGCAATTGCGTCCGCATGAGAAGAATTATCCGACGCATGATCTGGAGCTAGCAGCTATCATATATGCCTTGAAACTATGGAGGCATTATGTCTATGGTGAGAAGGTCAATATGTACACTGACCACAAGAGCCTGAAGTATGTTTATCAGCAGAGGGATTTGAATCTTCGGCAGAGAAGGTGGTTGGAGGTATTGGAAGACATTCGTCCTGAGATCAAGTATCATCCGGGCAAGGCGAATGTAGTGGCTGATGGACTTAGCAGGAAGAGTAGTTTATCGAGATTGATCACTACTCGAAAGGAGTTTGCAGCAGAGATCGACCAGGGTGGTATCGAGGTGGTACTGCGAAGCTTAGGGGCATCTTTGGCTCAGTTGAGGCTGCAGCCGTCTTTGAGGGAGAGGATTGTGGAAGGTCAGAAATCGGACTCAGAGATTCAGAAGATGTTGCAGCAAGTTTCAGAAGGCAAGTTATCAGAATTTCGTGTCCAAGATGGAGTTCTATGGATGGGTGAGAGGTTGTGTGTTCCAGATGATGCAGGGTTGAGAGAGAGTATCTTGAAGGAAGCACACAGTACATTGTTATCAGTTCATCCAGGAGGCACGAAGATGTACAGGGACATCAAACCACATTTTTGGTGGTCAGGTATGAAGCGGGATGTAGCATATTTTGTGGCAAGGTGTCTGACTTGTCAGCAGATCAAGGCAGAGAACCAGAGACCTGGAGGTTTGTTACAGCCATTACCCATTCCGGAGTGGAAGTGGGAGAATATCAGTATGGACTTTATCACGGGTTTGCCAAGGAGTTCGAAGGGCAATGACTCGATTTGGGTTGTTGTAGACCGATTGACTAAGTCGGCACATTTTCTAGCCATGAAGATTACTTGGTCAATGGAGAAATTGGCTGAGTTGTACATTGGAGAGATTGTGAGACTTCATGGAGTTCCTGTGTCAATTGTTTCTGACAGAGATCCGAGGTTTACTTCAAGGTTTTGGAGAAGCTTACAGGCAGCTTTGGGCACCAGAACTGATTTCAGTACAGCATTTCATCCGCAGACAGATGGTCAGACGGAGAGGGTGAATCGAGTGCTGGAAGATATGTTGAGGGCTTGTGTTATGGACTTCGGTGGTAGTTGGGAGAGATACTTGGCGTTGGTTGAGTTTGCTTATAACAACAGTTACCATGCAAGTATTGGGATGGCACCGTATGAGGCTTTGTATGGGCGGAGGTGCAGGACACCTGTCTGTTGGTATGAGGTTGGCGAGAGGCAGATGTATGGTCCTGAGATCGTGCAGCAGACATCAGAGCAGATTGAGATGATTCGCAAGAGGTTAGTTGAAGCTCAGAGTCGGCAGAAGAGTTATGCTGATACTCGACGAAGAGATTTGGAGTTTGAGGTTGGAGATGCAGTTTTCCTCAAGGTTTCTCCGACCAAAGGAGTGATCAGATTCGGTAAGGGAGGCAAGTTGGCGCCGAGGTATATTGGACCGTACAGGATCGTGGAGAGGATTGGCAAGACAGCATACAGATTAAAACTTCCTGAGGAGTTAGCGCAAGTACATGATGTGTTTCATGTGTCGCTATTAAGGAAGTATGTGGCCGATCAGAATCATCAGTTGGTAGAAGTTCCTGAAGATCTACAGGTGAACTTGAGCTACAAAGAACAGCCTGTTGAGATCGTTGATCGTAGGGAGAAAGTCCTTAGGAGCAAGGTAATACCTATGGTCAAGGTATTGTGGAGGAATCAACAGTTCGAGGAGGCTACTTGGGAGCCCGAGGATCGCATGCTGAAGGAATTTCCTGAATTGTTTGTATGAGTGTATTTCTTGTATGTGATTGGAATTCTTTGGATGATTGTACTATTGACTGGTATATGATGTATTCCTCTATTTTGATTGTGATGTTATAAGAAATTGTTTGGATTATGTTCTATATTATTTTAATTATTTGAAAATGAATTTAAATGATTTTTGAGATTTAATTAATATTTTCTAAGAAATTTATCTTTCGTACACGTGCAATACACGTGCAAATGACTTTTTAGAAGTTTGAAAAATTAAGATTTCTTTATGAAAAATCATTATTTATTATTTAGGATTTATGTAGTATTTTTCCAGATTTTTCTGAAACAAATTAGTACTATTTGCAATTTTTGAGAAAAGAAGGACTTATTTGCAAAATTGACATTTTCATGGGTTGAAATGCAAAATCGTTATTCTGAACGTTTTGAGCAGTATTGGCTGAAGTTTGGACGTATATTTTCTATTAAATCCTAATTTAAATAATATTCGATGGAATTTCAAAACTAATCTATATATATATATAAGTTATATTTTGGGAAATGATTATTTTGCAAATTGGGTGAAAACCCTAATATTATATCCGGCATATATAAGGGATTTCCTTTTCCTAGCCGTCATTTTCAATATACAGATTCTTGGGATTTGTTTGAGGAACAAGAGAGGATTTTGGGATCTAGCAAGGAGAAAGCTTTTGTGGATTTTTCTTCAAATCAATGTGAGTGGTTTTGTTTTGTTTTGTTTTGCTTTATTTTGTTGGCTTGTTTGATGAATGACGTAAGACCTTGTTACGCTTGTTTGTGACCATTATACTATTGTTTTGCTAGTCTCCTTGTATGTATGATATGGATCTTTTATTTGGATATGAATGACGAGAACACTTGTTGATAATTGGGATTATGTATGAGAAAATAATCAAGATTGTTGAGGAAATATTGAATCATTGGAATAGTATTATTGGAAAGCATGTTAAGAATTGATCAGGTTGTGATCGGGTGATTAACATCTAGATCTTATGACTTTTAAGTCAGAATTTGATTATGGGTTGAGGAAGAAATTTTGTTGAGAACCCCTAATGGAGGATTAGTGATTTACATCTTGAGAAATCAAGATTTGAGGAATTGATTGATTGTGTAACGTATCCATGATGGGATTATTTGAGAGTTGTTTATTGCCTGGATACAAATTAATTTTTTATGATCAATGAACTTCAGAAAACCCCAGTTTGATTTTTGTGTTCAGACCTGTTTTAGAAATCTGTAGCCGACAGTCGACTGGCCTATAGAGCAGCCGACTGGTACGAGCCTACTGTTGTACTTTCAGTCTTTGAGAATTGTTCGGGACAGTCGACTTAGACTGCTGTCAGTCGACTGGTCCGCTGTTTGTAACTTTGTTTAGTCCTTTCTGGACAGTCGACCGATGAACCTTTCAGTCGACTTAAATACTTAGACTATATTTTTGAGAATTATTGTGATTTGTTTCGGGGCAGTCGACTGATGACTTTCCCTAGTCGACTGATATTGCCTTAGATTATTTTTGTGAAATTCTGGAGAATCGTCCTCTGGACAGTCGACTTACCTGAGCATGAGTCGACTGGCACTGAGGGATCCGTATGTTTGATTTGAGATCTTTGTTCAGTTTTTGATATTTGTTCAGTATTTGATTTTGAGATATTTGTTCAGTATTTGATTGTGAGATATTCTTTAAGAATATGATTTTGAGATATTCAGTTGAGCCACTCAGTTAGTGGGATTTTGTTCAGATATTTGTTTTTGAGTCTCTAAAGGTACGTGACCCTAGTATACCGGTGTTGAGATATTTGTTGAGCAATTTGTTGAGGCCCATTGAGGCAAATTTTCAGTTAATCATATTTTTAGTCCGGTGGGGTACACTACTCTAAGAGATTTTGTTCAGTAACCCAAATTAATAAGGACAGGCATTAGTAAAGTCATGACGAATGGGAACATGAGTTATGCGCCTCAGTAATGCTTTAGATGTGAGACTCAATCTTCTGAATTATCCAAGTAGTTAACTTGAGATGTGGGATTTATCTCCTGAATTATCCAGGTAGTTAACCTGAGATGTGAGGTATATCTCCTGAATTATCCAAGTAATTATCTTGAGATGTAGGATTGAACTCCTGAATTATCAAGGTCGAGGCGACGCTTTTGTGGTATTCTTGTGATGATGAGACTGTGTTTAGATGTGGGAAGATCTCCTGAATTATCCAGGAAAATACCTGAGATGTGGGATCTATCTCCTGAATGATCAAGCATGGGCAAATTATCATAGTTTATCTTCATCTCTTAGTAGTCATCGTTGTCAGCATTCAGTCATCATGTTTTCTTGACTCACTTTTCTGCATTTGGATTTCCTGTTTTTCCACACTTGACTTTTGGTTTTGGATATCACGTGTTGTTACATCTCTTGCTATTTCACACTTTACATCTTTGGTTACTTTTGGTTGGATACTATGTTATAAGTTCATTTATATTTGCTATTTGATTTTTTATGCCACTCACACCATTTATGGCTGACCCCTTTAGTTTGGGGGTTAGGGTTCAACTCTAGCCTCACTTGTTGCAGGTTATTGCTTAGAGTTGGAGAATGGATGCTTGAGTTAGCCGTTTTGGATAAATGGATTATTAAGTGTTCAGTGTTGAGTTGTAAAGACCTGTTGAGTTAATTTTGAGTTGTTTAGTCTTCCGCTGTGATATGTAAAGTTTGATTGTAATAAATGTTGAAAATTCTAGTGGTGTTTGGTTGTGTTTATTGTTATATTGAAGTGGATCACTGGGAATGTGCCACGTATTTTCTATGCTATTCATCTAGAAATTCGGGGCGCTACACTGGTAGTGTGGCCAGGAGCAGTACGCTAGAATTAGCTGAATCAGGGTACTCCACTCCGATGTTGGTGTATGGATTAATTAAAAACTGGCCTATAGAGGGGTTATATGGAGTTGGTGTATGGATTAAATGAGATGAGGGGGACTGTACGGTGACAGCACGTGGAGGCAGTGGGGCCCTCGTGGGAGGGCAGCAGTACAGCTGCTGCTGCTGTGCCTGCCACACGGCATGAGGGGCCCGGCTGTGTGTGCAGCACGCGAAAGAAAGGTTCAGATGTGGGATTCTTTAATACCACACTGGAGGAATTTGCAATTAATATATATATATATATAATTGACTATGATGGAAGGTCACCAATAAGCTATAGCACCTTTTATGAGGCAAGCCTGTGGTGAGCAGTTGTTAGAATTTGTTTGAGCTGGGGCTCGGGGCATTACATTCGGGGAGGAAGTCGGGGGGCTAGATCCCTTGTTGGGGGTTGTAGGGCGGGGGGGTGTCGGGGAGGAAGAGAGAGTCGGGCGGAGGGGAGGAGCGTGGGCGGGGAGGAGCATCGGGGTGGATATGGGTGTGGGGGGAGAAAAGGTCAAGATAAGGAAGGAGGAGCTAGGGTTTAGTTCATGTCGGGAAGAGATTTAATTTGGGGGTGATTTTGTGAGAATTAATGAGAAGAAAGAAATGAAGAAATGACCAAACTTCCCCTCTCTCAAATATATTTGGGTGGAGCTGATATTGCTTGTTGGATCACGATCGAGTGGTTGAGAACTCTTTCTCAAGATAAGGATCTCTTCTCACCATCTCATAATAGACTTACTCTCTTTCTCTCTCTCTCTCCATATATGATTGGATATATAGGTATATTCTCAATATATATAGAGTATTATTGTATATAATATTGTATGGGACAATTCGTGAGGTGCACATGTTATCTGTGAGTTATTGGAACGGGTTGAGTCGCCAAGAGCCTTCTACCCAAAACTCAGTCTTTTCCCATATATACTTAGGTTGTGGTAGTGCCTGAGATTATTCCAATTCTGATAATCAGGGTATAATATATCAAGCAGAAAGGATATTAAATCCTAGCCCTAATTTATTTTTCCTTATTATCTCATAATTATCAACAATCTTGAGATATGATCAAATTATTATTATTTTTAGATTACGATAGAGATCGTCGGAAACAAATCGGACGTTGTCGTTGAAGTCACCTTTTGTCGGGATTTCATCATCGTCTGCATCCTGCACCCCTTTTCCCACAGTGATCGGTTCTCTGGAGTTGATCCAGATCTGATCCGCAAAATTCACAATCTCAATGGCTAGTATTAGCTATTTTGTGTTCGGGCCAAGGAGCGGATCACTGCTACTGCTGCCCTTGAGTCAGATCTGATCCACTCACACAATCCTATTGGTTGTGAGACTGCTATTTGTTGTTCGGGCCAAGGAGAGAATCGCTTCTGTGTTGTGCCACATGAATCAGATCAAATCCCCATTGGTTGTGTTTGGTGTTACGTTTTCGGCCCCTAGTCAATTTTTGGCTATTGTGCTGATCAGATCCAACCCTCAACAACCTCTTGATCTTCCTCAAGATTTGGTCTACTCTAAATTATAAGGTTTGTGTTGTTTTATTTAATTAAATTTATGTTTTATTTTATTAATGCAGATTACAAGATACCCCTCATCTTTCTCTGAAATTATATGAGTAGTGATTATTCCGAATAAACCTTATAATTTTTTGAAATTTATTGTTTATTCTTTGCAGAAGGAAAAATATAACCGTCCGTACGAGGTTCCTAAACTAGATGGATTTAATAGTTATGAATTTAACAATTAGAAAAGGGAAGCACAATACAGTATGAAGTTTGTGGAAATATTTGATATTTGACCAACAACTTGATGATTTCGTTGAGAGATATGAATGTGGATGCAATTGTTGGAGATGGGGGGAGTAGTGGGAATATTGTTTGGATGATTCCAAAGATGAAGATAAGTTGTTCTTCATACCTATAATTTTAATTGTTTGTTTGAATTTTGTTGCTAAGTGCTAAAGTTCAAAACTGTATTAACCATTGTATAATTAGATGCAAGATTAAATAATTAATTTGGTTGTGTGCTATAGGCCAAAATATTTATTTTTGCAAGTCAAATTATAGTTTGACTGTAAAAGTGAATATCCAGTTGATTGTTGTTAGAATACAATAGTGTCAATAATTTGTTTAATTGGTTAATCTTTAACAATTTTGATAAATGTAAGAATTTCAAGTTACATACCAATTGCATTGTTAGAGACAATGGATTCCTCTCGACTTGGATGTTTGTCACATAGTTGAATAAGTCTACACGTCACAGCCTTTTCCATGAATTTGGAAAACACTTATAACTTGAAGTGTCGGTATGATCTACTATAATCTGCATTAGTAATTTTTTTCGTGTGATGAATGAACTATCCCAAATTAGATTAAATGATCTGTGAAGCTTTGTGGGACAGATCACATGTTTGAAAATTTTAGGTCATGATTAATCTCGTGATTATAACTAACATGTTTAGGGTTTTTTTTGGTATGCCTTATCATACTGTGTGTATCAGTATAGAGGTCAAATGTCTGTAACTTAGGTGGGAGCATCCCGTAAATGAGGATGTGACTCCATTAGTTACGTTTTGTTATTTCTCGTTCATTGCACTGTGTGTGCAAAGTTGAATTATTTACATATTGGTCATTATCCCGTTTAGTGTTTTAAAGATGATAAAGAACAATAAAAGAATATACTCTTCGCTCAAAGTATTTAAGCACTTGGATATTATTAGAACCACGGGAGATAGAAAACAATTTTGTGAAATGTGGTAGAGCAATTTTGTATTAAATCCTATTGTTATTATTTTATAATGTTCCTATATAGTCAATAGCATGTGTAAGTTGAGTTAAACAAACAAAGCAATTGATAATGGTAGTTCCTATTTGTGTAGTCCATGAACACAACATAATAGGCTAGGACATGTGAACTATATATATTAAATTGTTTGCACTTATTAAAACTCATAACTTTGGTGTGACGTTACCAGAAATGGAAAAAAGAAACACAATACCCCACCACCAACCCAACAAGATAACAGGAAAAAGCAGAATAAAGGGAAACGCAAACCAGTGCTATGCTTCAAACGTAGAGAATTGGGACATTACCAGAAGGATTGCACAAAAGAAGTCCGGTGCCTGAAGTGCATGAAGTGGGGACACATGTCATACAACTGCACGAACGTCGTCAGCACTAACAATGACGACGAATGTCCAGTTAGCAGAGGAAGATTGCCAGGTAACCCAACTCTGATCAGGCTAGAAAATAGCATGGATATTATCAAAACTGAAGAAAAGTGGCTCCGCCAATGGTGTGCAGTGGCCAGAGTTAGGTCAGGAAGGCCGTCGGAGACTCATCTTCTCCAAGCGCTGAACGCTAAGTGGCCAATGAGGGCTCACAGAGATTGGGTAGCAAAAAAAGTGTTCCACCTACAATTTCTGGTATTGTTCCCATCGCTCGAGAAGATGGTCGAGGTCACCGACTTGGGCACGGTGGACTTTGGACACTTTAAGATGGAATTTTTTGCATGGTCGCCGAGCTTTGGAGCGGAGCTCCCGCAGGGTGACAAATTTTGGATTTGGATCCATAACGTGCCGCTACACTTCTGGAAGAAGGAGGCCTTACAAGAGAAAATCTCTAACTTCGGTACAATTGAAGATATCGACGAGAAGACGATTCACTGCTCGGAGATTGTATCGGCTAAGATACTGATCCAGAGTGGCGACATCTCGCTAATGCCCCATTTTGCAAAAGTTTTCTTGTTCGAGGAGTCCAACCTCATTCACTTTATGCTCGATAAACGAGCGGAGACAGAGGCGGAGCCCCTGGCCATCACGTCCCCCACTCCTCCCCCCTCCCTCAGAGACGGTCGCTCCAACAAGCAGGTAGTCTCACCGGTGTGGGAACTAACCATAGATGGGGCTGATGAAGTTGAACGGGCGCACTGAGAACTCATCAAAGCGGCAAGAGGGAAGGTGTAATGCCCCGATTTTTCATTTATGAAAAATTATTTATTTTGCACGTAGTGTGCACGTGCCATTTTTTCGCAATATGAAATTTTATAATGAATGATGAGTATATGCATATGTATATATGTTTGTTAAACTATTTTTATAAAGGCCTTTGTTCAAATAAACTTAAGCCTAAAATCTAATTTATTTATTTTTTTGTAAAAACTATTAGTTTGGCCCATCAATTTAAGCCCATAAATTAATTCTTTTAATAACAACTTGTAAGGTAAACATCTTTCAAAAGATTATTTTTTTTTATAAAAATGCATATGTACAAGTTTCATATGGAGACGAGAGTAGCACGTGCAAGCAACATGGTGTGCATTGCACACTACTTTTCTTTGGCCGGTTTTGGAAGAGAATGGAGATCATGCTTGGGTGGTTACTTAGTTGTGGGTAGTTACTACAACTCCTATTCTAATCTCAGCCTTCCATCTCATAACCATCTACCAGATCCTAGCCCTCCATTTCACCCAAAGTTTGTGTATAAATACCCCCCCAATTAATTGTAATCTACACTAAAATCTATTTGAAAAGAGAAAGATATATTTTTAAGAGAGTTGTGAGTGTGTGTTCTTGGAGGCCGGTCATCATCTGCAGAAGGATTCTCGGTGGCAAAGAGCAAGGAGGAGAAGTCACATCATCACACTAGAAGGATTTACGGGATTTCGTTTATTTCGTCAATAAGGTGGGTGTTTCTCATGACTTCTAAATTAGGATTCATGTTAAGATTGAGGATTGAATTGTGTATCTATGTGCAAGCTGAAGTAATAGAATGATTGCTAAATTGATATCTTCCATGCTGTATATAGTGTAGAAAATACGAACGAATGAAAAAGGACTATAATAATTAGAGAATTGGAAATGACCTGTACAGTCGACCGGTAGTGTGAGAAGTCGACTGGTATATTGAAATAAAATATGTACAGTTCGGATTTCCATGGAACGATGTATTTTAATGTGAATTGTTAACTTGATGTTCTAGCATGCTAAATTGGGATCAATATTCATCTCCGTAAGTAGATGATGAGTAAAAGAAAAATGTATGTTTAGCATTTCTTTTGAGAAAAGAAAACAGTAGTTATGTGAAAATTATATTTAATCGAAAACTATGTTGTGATGTTAATAAACAGATAAAAATTACATGTCTATGTTGGCATGAGCATATTGTAGTGTGACAAAGAAAGATGTGTGAATAGAATGAAGGAATGATTCCTTAATTTGAAAATTTAACCTGTTCAGTCGACCGAATGTGTATAACAGTCGACTGTACTGAACTTGAAAAGTTACATAATTGAACTCTGCAGAACAGCCGACTGGGTTGAATGACAGTCGACTGCCCTGTAAATGATATTAGAATATTGAACGCTGCGGAACAGCCGACTGGCTATGTGCAGCAGTCGACTCTTCCGAGCAGTTTATTGAAGGACTTTGTTTGGCTGAACAAGTAGACTGGATAAGCTCTAAGTCGACTGTCCAGATTACTTTTTGACATATCAGGAATTCTATGATTTTTTTTATGATAAAGATTGCGAATCTTATGATTATTGGATGTGACAGTTTAAGTAAACTCTGTTTGTCTTTGCATGAATTTTTATACCTGAATTGAAGTGAATCATTTATTTGAATTTATGAAAGTTTACATGATTATGGAAACTATGAACATGAAAAAGAAAGTCTACTGTGACTATGAAAAATGAACTCATGAGCAGGAAATGCTCAGATTTTTAGTTTTTGTGAATTGGAATTGAAATGAAAGAGTAGCTAAGCCTCCCCCGACAATTGGAAATAAATTGAAATGAATTATTGAAATGAAAGACCTAGGTTGGTCCTATTGAATGAATGATTAAGTCCGATTTAGTGGAGAGGCTAACTCTAGAGCTTTGATTTTGTTCATGATTCTAATAAAAACTAAGGATTAGAACATAGTGGAGATGTGATGAAAGTGAGAGAAAAACACAAGTATGAGAGCTAGAGTTTACGGTGCGGGTGTGAGCCACAGAATGCATGCTTGATGAGTCAAGACATGGCGTGGGCACTATTCAGTAATGATCGGACTTTAGCCACGCTTGTGGGATGTTTGGTGACTGCAAGAGGATCGTGTGCCATGAAGGAGGCTGAATTGCCACAGAATGCATGCTTGATGAGTCAAGACATGGCGTGGGATTCTCCTCCAGGTTTTCTGTACACGAGCTTGTACTCATAGATCATCTAGAATACTTACCGTAGTTACAGTAGTAGAGTAAGACATGACGAGGGATTGAACCCTACAAAGATGAAGAACGATTAAGAGGCTTGCCCTCGGACCTATGTAGTATGGGATGCATAGAATCCGAACAAGTGTGCATTAGTGTCATATAATATAAATGACTGCATTAAGGACTAAGTGCACAATCACAACACGACATCATTAAGATTTTCCCTTAATTTGATATGTGAACAAGTTTGTGATTTGTTAAGAAATAAGAATCGTTATACTATTCCTGGCATAGAGAGGATGGCCATGTATAATTATCGTCGATTGAATAAACTGACGTACCCACAGTTTTATATGCAGGATAATTGGCTTGGTAAAGGTTAAAGGAGAACTGATGCTCAAAGAGTATTATTTATTGTAGCATCTTTTGTATAATGTTGTAATTGCTTCCGCTGTCATTATTTGTAAATTATTGATGTAATTGCTTCCGCTGTAAAATATAAAGTGTAAAATATCTTGTAACTCTGATGTATAGTAGAAAGTTTCAATTCCTTGTAAGATTGTACCGAATGAGATGAAAAGATCCTGTAGAACTCTCGAATTCAGTTGTATTTGGAATTCGGGCTGTTACAGAGTGGTATCAGAGCTACGTTTCACACTGGTACAAATTTATAAGGAACGACACCCTAGAAGTGGACATTAGAGTGTGTGTTTGAGTCTAGAGATTTAAATGTAAGTGACTTACATTTGTGTCGCTCTATGACTTATGTTTCTTCCTCCCTATTTCTAAGATGGCTGATCACTTCAACCCTGCTGGAGACGACGACTAGCATATCATCTAGGAAGAGTACCATCCTGGACAAGTAGATCCCGAGGAAGAGTGCCATCCTGGGCAAGCGGATTCTGATGAAGAGGAATGGCCTGAATCTCAAGAGATTACCCCACCTCCAGACTCATCTGATGATTCTTTTTCTGATGAAGAAGAGGGACCAGTTTCAAATAGTCTTGTGGCGTCTCTTCAGAAGCAGGTTGAATCACTGCGGGAGAGAGTTGGATTATTGGAAGCGCAGTTGGCCAAGCGCAAGGACGACTTTGCAGTTCTCAGTCATCGTGTATGGGAACTCGAGAAGAGGAAGAATCTGACCGATGTGCTGAAGGATGAAGTTGATGAACTACGGGGAGAGCTTCGTGAAGCGAAGAGGAACCGTAGGAGTTAGACTGTTGTAGCTTCTACTATTTTCACTCTGATGTCAAGAAATGTTTTTTCAATTCGAATGTATAAAGTTTGGAATTTAATGAAATGCAAGTTGATTTAAAATTCATGTCTTATACTTCGAATTTAATGGATCTTTTGCATCGGAATATGGCTAGAAGAGGAGTTAGAAACGGTGAAGGTCTGGATCTAGAAACGGAACTTGCGAGGGTCTATCAGATGCTCAACGCCGTGGCCATGAATCAGAACCAAGGAAGGGTACTTGCGAATCCGGTGCCCGAAGTGATCAAACTAGTGGAATCGTTCAAACGGATGAAACCACCTGTATTCGAAGGGAAGTCAGACCCTGATGCGGCTGACAACTGGATTCATCAAGTAGAGATGATCTTTGAAGTGCTGGAGACCCCTGAAGGCAGTAAGGTGAAGTTGGCGACTCTGCAACTTGAGAAGGACGCGACTGTGTGGTGGCATTCGATGAAGAGGACAATGGGAGGTATTGTTCTTGGCTGGAAGGAATTTTTGGAGGAATTCCGCAGTCACTATTTTCCCTCCGACGTCCAAGAGAAGAAGGCTATGGAGTTTCTATCACTACAGCAAGGTGGCATGTCAGTAAGAGAGTACGAGACCAAATTTACTCAGCTCTCTAGGTATGCTCCGAAATTAGTGATGGATGAGGCTAAGAAGGCTCGTAAATTCGAGCATGGTTTGAGGCCGAGCTTGAGGTCCCAGATGACACCTCTTGGTATCAGAAGATTTGATAAGTTGGTCAAGAGAGCAGCAGCCACGGAAGCAGACATGGAGCAGTTTCATGTTGTTCAGAATCGGAGGAACAACTGGCAGTCTGGAAAGAGGAACGCCAATTCTGGGAGTTTCAAGGGACAACCATCTGCACAAAGGTTCAAACCGACAGGGGCAAATGCTATTAGTGTGGCTGGAGGACCTAGGAACAATGTTGTGAGACCTCCTGCGGTAAATTGCTTCAACTGTGGTGAGACGGGACATTACCAATCTCAATACCCCAAGCCACGGAATGGTAATCGCAATGTACCAATGCAGCAGACTGGGAAGAGATCGTACCAACCAGGGTGAGTATTTGCCTTGACGGAAGCTGATGCCGATGAGGAGGATCATGTCATCACTGGTATGAGGGCAGATGTTTAGAGGTTTATGTTATTTCTTTTTCCTGCTATTTAGTGAACTGTTACGTAATGAGTGTGTATTATGTTACAGGAGAACTTTATTTAAATGGAATGAAAGCTGTTGTGTTGTTCGATAATGGATCCTCTCATACTTTTGTGTCTCTAAATTTTGCTAAAGTGTTGGGAGTTGAACCGAAGATTTTTCCAGGCAAGATCTTAGCAGTAGCTACTCCATTAGGGGAAACTTTAACCACTGATCGGTATTATGCGGATTGCAAGATTGTGATCGGGGACAGAATCTTTGGAATTGATCTAATCGAGCTGACTATCTTGGGAGTCGATGTTATCATTGGCATTGATTGGATGTCGGTGTACAGTGCAAGCATCGAGTGCAAGACCAAGACGGTAACAGTGAAGGCTCTAGGTGGACCTGAAGTCACTTTCCAAGGAAGAAGAAGTGTTCTGGGCTGGTGGCAGCTATCCGCAAGGAAGAGATTCCTGTGGAAGTGCAAAGGATTCCTGTGGTTCGGGACTATCCGACTGTGTTCTTGGATGATTTTCCTGCATTACCCCCACATCGTGATGTAGAGTTCAGCATCACTGTTCAACCGGGAAGTGCACCCATTTCTAAGGCACCGTATATTATGGCTCCAGTGGATCAGGATGAGGTGAAACGACAGATTGAGGAACTGTTGGAGAAATGCTTTATTCAACCTAGTGCGTCACCTTGGGGAGCACCAGTGCTTTTGGTGAAGAAGAAGGATGGATCGATGAGAATGTGTATCGATTACCGAGAGCTGAATAAGGTCACTATTCAGAATAAGTATCTTATTCCTCGAATTGATGACTTGTTCGATCGTCTACAAGGAGCAGTTGTTTTCTCCAAAATAGATCTTTGATCAGGATATCACCAAGTTCGAGTAAAAGCTGAAGATGTGCACAAAACTGCATTTAGAACTCGACATGGGCATTATGAATTCTTAGTTATGCCATTTGGAGTGACGAATGCACCCGCAATCTTCATGGATTTGATGAACAGAGTTCTGAGGCCGTTCATTGATTCTTTCGTCATGGTGTTTATCGACGATATCCTCGTGTACTCCAAGTCAGAGGAGGAGCACACCGAGCATCTGGCAGCAGTGTTGAAGAAGCTGGAAGAGCAGGAGTTGTATGCCAAGCTATCCAAGTGTGATTTCTGGAAATCTAAAGTGGTATTCCTAGGTCACATCCTTTCTAAGGTGGGAGTGGCAACTGACCCTTAGAAGATAGAGGCAGTGAAAGATTGGGCAAGGCCTACTACAGTAAAGGAAGTCAGAAGTTTTCTTGGAATGACTGGATACTACAGGAGATTCATTCAAGGTTATGCTCAGATAGCCGTGCCACTTACTGGTCTGACCAAGAAGAATGTGAACTTCAAGTGGACTGAGCAATGCCAGGCGAGCTTTCAGGAGTTGAAAGAGAAGCTGACTACTGCACCTATTTTGGCTTTGCCTAGAGTAGGTGTTGAGTATGATGTTTATAGCGATGCTTCACATCGTGGACTTGGTTGTGTCTTAATGCAAGAAGGAGGAGTAATCGCATATGGATCTAGGCAACTACGACCGCATGAGAAGAATTATCCGACTCATGATCTGGAGTTGGCTGCGATTATCTTTGCCCTGAAGCAATGGAGGCACTACGTGTACGGTGAGAAATTGAACATGTACACAGACCACAAGAGTTTAAAGTACATATATCAGCAGAAGGATTTGAATTTGAGGCAGCGGAGATGGTTGGAAGTGCTTGAGGACATGCGACCTGAGATCAAGTATCATCCTGGGAAAGCTAATGTTGTTGCTGATGCACTTAGTCGCAAGAGCAGTTTATCCAGTTTGATTACAACTCAGAAGCATCTGATTGAAGAATTGGACCGGGCAGGTATTGAAGTTGTCCTGCAAGGATTGGGAGCATCTTTAGCTCAGTTGAGGCTTCAGCCTACTTTGAATGCAAGGATCATTGCAAGTCAGGAGGTTGATGCTGATATCGTGAAGATGAAGGAGCAGGTTGGTGCTGGCAGGTTGCTCGGATTTCAAATCAAGGATGGAGTGCTGTGGTTTGGAGAGAGGCTATGTGTTCCAAATCAGGCGGACCTGAAAGAGATTATTCTTCAGGAGGCGCATGCTACTTTTTTTTCGGTACATCCTGGGAGTACTAAGATGTACAGAGACATCAAACTGCATTTCTGGTGGTCAGGTTTGAAGCGGGATGTGGCTGAATTTGTGGTGAAGTGTGAGGTTTGTCAGCAAGTCAAAGCCGAGAATCAGAGACCCGGAGGTCTATTACAACCGTTACCTATTCCGGAATGGAAGTGGGATAACATCAGTATGGATTTCATTACGGGATTGCCTAAGATTCCTAAAGGCAATGATGTGATTTCGGTTATAGTCAATCGACTAACCAAGTCCGCTCACTTTTTGGCGATGAAACTCACTGCTTCGATGGATAAGTTGGCTGAGTTGTATGTTGGTGAGATTTTCAGGCTTCATGGTGTTCCTTTGACGATTGTATCCGATCGAGATGCGCGGTTTACTTCGCATTTCTGGAGGAGTCTTCAGACAGCTTTTGGGTACCAAGACAGATTTCAGCACTGCTTTTCATCCGCAAACCGATGGACAGACCGAGAGAGTCTATCATACTCTTGAGGATATGCTTCGGTGTTGTGTACTAGACTTTGGAGGTAGTTAGGAAAGGCATTTACCTTTGGTAGAGTTTGCCTACAACAACAGTTTTCAGACTAGCATCGGGATGGCGCCGTACGAAGCTTTGTATGGCAGGAAGTGCAGGACAACTGTTTGTTGGTTTGAAGTTGGGGAGCGTCAGTTGTTTGGTCCTGAGCTTGTGCAGCAAACCTCTGAGAAGATTGATCTGATCAGGAAAAGGTTGGTAGAAGCTCAGAGCAGGCAGAAAAGCTATGCAGATAACCGGAGAAGGGACCTTGAATTTGAGTTCGGTGACTTTGTCTTTCTAAAAGTATCGCCCAGTAAAGGTGTGGTTCGTTTTGGCAAAGGCAGGAAATTAGCCCCAAGGCTTATAGGCCCGTACAAGATATTGAAAAGGATCGGAAAAACTGCTTACCGGCTTGAGTTACCGGAAGAGTTATCTCAGGTGCACAATGTCTTTCATGTGTCTATGCTGAGAGGTTATATTCCAGATCCGAGTCATCATTTGCCTGAAGTGCCGGAAGGTTTGCAGTTGGATCTGAACTACATCGAGTCTCCTGTCGAGATTGTTGATCGTCGAGAGAAAGTCTTGAGGAATAAGACGATACCGATGGTCAAGGTAGTCTGGAGAAACCATTTGGTTGAAGAGGCTACTTGGGAGTCTGAGGAGAGGATGTAGAAGGACTATCCTGAGCTTTTTGCTTGATTTGTATTTTGTATTTTTTTCTTGTGCTTGTTATGAGTGTTTGTGTTTTGTTTCTCACTCTTGACTGTAGTTCCGGGGACGGAACTATTCTAAGGAGGGAGTGTTGTAATGCCCCGATTTTTCATTTATGAAAAATTATTTATTTTGCACGTAGTGTGCACGTGCCATTTTTTTGCAATATGAAATTTTATAATGAATGATGAGTATATGCATATGTATATATGTTTGTTAAACTATTTTTATAAAGGCCTTTGTTCAAATAAACTTAAGCCCAAAATCTAATTATTTATATTTTTGTAAAAACTATTAGTTTGGCCCATCAATTTAAGCCCATAAATTAATTCTTTTAATAACAACTTGTAAGGTAGACATCTTTCAAAAGATTATTTTTTTTTATGAAAATGCATATGTACAAGTTTCATATGGAGACTAGAGTAGCACGTGCATGCAACATGGTGTGCATTGCACACTACTTTTCTTTGGCCGGTTTTGGAAGAGAATGGAGATCATGCTTGGGTGGTTACTTAGTTGTGGGTAGTTACTACAACTCCTATTCTAATCTTAGCCTTCCATCTCATAACCATCTACCAGATCCTAGCCCTCCATTTCACCCAAAGTTTGTGTATAAATACCCCCCAAATTAATTGTAATCTACACTAAAATCTATTTGAAAAGAGAAAGATATATTTTTAAGAGAGTTGTGAGTGTGTGTTCTTGGAGGCCGGTCATCATCTGCAGAAGGATTCTCGGTGGCAAAGAGCAAGGAGGAGAAGTCACATCATCACACTAGAAGGATTTACGGGATTTCGTTTATTTCGTCAATAAGGTGGGTGTTTCTCATGACTTCTAAATTAGGATTCATGTTAAGATTGAGGATTGAATTGTGTATCTATGTGCAAGCTGAAGTAATAGAATGATTGCTAAATTGATATCTTCCATGCTGTATATAGTGTAGAAAATACGAACGAATGAAAAAGGACTATAATAATTAGAGAATTGGAAATGACCTGTACAGTCGACCGGTCGTGTGAGCAGTCGACTGGTATATTGAAATAAAATATGTACAGTTCGGATTTCCATGGAACGATGTATTTTAATGTGAATTGTTGACTTGATGTTCTAGCGTGCTAAATTGGGATCAATATTCATCTCCGTAAGTAGATGATGAGTAAAAGAAAAATGTATGTTTAGCATTTCTTTTGAGAAAAGAAAACACTAATTATGTGAAAATTACATTTAATCGAAAACTATGTTGTGATGTTAATAAACAGATAAGAATTACATGTCTATGTTGGCATGAGCATATTGTAGTGTGACAAAGAAAGATGTGTGAATAGAATGAAGGAATGATTCCTTAATTTGAAAATTTAACCTGTTCAGTCGACCGAATGTGTATAACAATCGACTGTACTGAACTTGAAAAGTTACATAATTGAACTCTGCAGAACAGCCGACTGGGTTGAATGACAGTCGACTGCCCTGTAAATGATATTTGAATATTAAACGCTGCGGAACAGCCGACTGGCCATGTGCAGCAGTCGACTCTTCCGAGCAGTTTATTGAAGGACTTTGTTTGGCTGAACAAGTCGACTGGATAAGCTCTAAGTCGACTGTCCAGATTACTTTTTGACATATAAGGAATTCTATGATTTTGTTTTATGATAAAGATTGCGAATCTTATGATTATTGGATGTAACAGTTTAAGTAAAGTCTGTTTGTCTTTGCATGAATTTTTATACCTGAATTGAAGTGAATCATTTATTTGAATTTATGAAAGTTTACATGATTATGGAAACTATGAACATGAAAAAGAAAGTCTACTGTGACTATGAAAAATGAACTCATGAGCTGGAAATGCTCAGATTTTTAGTTTTTGTGAATTGGAATTGAAATGAAAGAGTAGCTAAGTCTCCCCCGGCAATTGGAAAGAAATTGAAATGAATTATTGAAATGAAAGACCAAGGTTGGTCTTGTTGAATAAATGATTGAGTCCGGTTTAGTGGAGAGGCTAACTCTAGAGCTTTGATTTTGTTCATGATTCTAATAAAAACTAAGGATTAGCACATAGTGGAGATGTGATGAAAGTGAGAGAAAAACACAGGTATGAGAGCTAGAGTTTACGGTGCGGGTGTGAGCCACAGAATGCATACTTGATGAGTCAAGACATGGCGTGGGCACTACTCAGTAATGATCGGACTTTAGCCATGCTTGTGGGATGTTTGGTGACTGCAAGAGGATCGTGTGCCATGAAGGAGGCTGAATTGCCACAGAATGCATGCTTGATGAGTCAAGACATGGCGTGGGATCCTCCTCCAGGTTTTCTGTACACGAGCTTGTACTCATAGATCATCTAGGATACTTACCGTAGTTACAGTAGTAGAGTAAGACATGACGAGGGATTGAACCCTACAAAGATGAACGATTAAGAGGCTTGCCCTCGGACCTATGTAGTATGGGATGCATAGAATCCGAACAAGTGTGCATTAGTGTCATATAATATAAATGACTGCATTAAGGACTAAGTGCACAATCACAACACGACATCATTAAGATTTTCCCTTAATTTGATATGTGAACAAGTTTGTGATTTGTTAAGAAATGAGAATCGTTATACTGTTCCTGGCACAGAGAGGATGACCATGTATAATTATCGTCGATTGAATAAACTGACGTACCCACAGTTTTATATGCAGGATAATTGGCTTGGTAAAGGTTAAAGGAGAACTGATACTCAAAGAGTATTATTTATTGTTGCATCTTTTGTATAATGTTGTAATTACTTCCGCTGTCATTATTTGTAAATTATTGATGTAATTGCTTCCGCTGTAAAATATAAAGTGTAAAATCTCTTGTAACTCTGATGTATAGTGGAAAGTTTCAATTCCTTGTAAAATTGTACCGAATGAGATGAAAAGATCCTGTAGAACTCTCGAATTCAGTTGTATTTGGAATTCGAGCTGTTACAGAAGGAGGTTCGCTAGGACCCTGCGGTGGACCCTGCGGCGGAAGGATCAGATCTTCAATCGATCGAGAACGAGGCTCGACCAAGGGATCCAACGGTCAGGATGGAAGGAAGATGGAGGAGCGGGATCCATTACTAGATTTGGTTAGCTTGACCGGGTCAGAAGCATGCCAAGGAAAGTGGGGCCAAAAGGTATCGCAAAGTGGCAGTCAACTCCTTGAAGTTGGTGAGGAGGCGTGGAGAGTGGTTCAGAGAGGGGAGCCAGTTCATACAACGCTAGAAATGTCAAGAACCCTGTTAGATACGACAGGCAAAGTCCCAAAAATGTGCAAAAATTGGGAAGTCAAACCCTACAGATAAAGGATGAGGGGCAGGAAGAGGCAGAAAAAGCAAGAGCTGAAAGCGGAAAGACCCCTTCTTTGTACAACGGGGTTAGCAAAACACCTAAAAAGGTGATGCCTCGGGGCGAAGAGCATGGAAAGCGAAGGGCTTTTTTGGGGATGAAGACAAACAGGGAGTCGTTCAAAACCAAGGACCAGGTTCCAAACGATGAAAGTAGGAGTTCTGGGAAAAAGCTGCAATCTTGGGGACGAGAGCTAACAATGGAAGGGGCCATTTCGGGGATGAAGATGAGCAACGGCCTCAGCAAAGATAGAGATCCATCCCCAAAAGAGAAAATTACAAAATGCTTGAAAGAGAAAGAGGATTTTAGAAATGGCAATTTGGGGAAGAGTTGTTTTGATCTAAGTGGTGAAGGAAGAAGAGAGCGGGATGAAGAGAGCGTCGCCTTGGTTTCCACGACTTCTTTGGTAGCAGCGCCAACCTCTAAGGAAGCGCCACGTGCCCCCACTAACGGGCACAGAAGTCAGAGAGGGCGATCTGTTGCAGCGCGAGGGAGAAAATGGCTTAAATGGGTCCGCCGACTCTCGAGTGGTTGAGCGTAACGAGTATGGGCCGAAAGAGGGGCCCACAAAGTAAATTATTTTCTGTGAGGATTTGTATAACTCTGGGCTTAAAGTGAGGTTCATTGGGGGTGAATTGCACAATACCAAGTTTGTTTCTAGTGAAGTGTCCAACTCCGCACTAGAGAACCACAATGAGGAGGATGATACAGAGGCGAGGCTAAACCTCGAAGATGATTTTGTCTACTCTGAAGAGGAGTCTTTGGAGTCAGAGGAGTTTGGTGACGATGCAATGGGTTTGACTCCTAATTTTGTTCCATCCACCTTCCCTCCCACACAACCCACTGCCCCTGTCTCTGCTCGTGGAGACAAAGGTTTTAGAGTACAGAAAGTGGCTAAGAGGACTATGAAGGAGTCCTGGATGATTATCTTGAGATTTCTTCGGCAGCCAAATCAGCTAAGATTAGCGATGGAGGTACGCGCTCCTTCCTAGCATCTATTTTTAATTTCATGTATGATAATGAGATTTTAGTCTAGCCAAAACCTATGGTCTTGCGGTATGCGATACCGATCGGAATGCATTTCTCCTTAATAAGATTAGGGGGTGGGAGAACGATAGAGTTAACCTTATTTCGAACTCGACGTCAATATCGAGTCACGATCCCTTATCTAGCCGTAGTTAATGGAGGCTATATTCTGGAATGTTAGTGGCCTGGACAGGCAGGGCAAGCGGGAAATGGTTAAGGAGGTCATCGCCAAATCTAAAGCTAACATTGTTGGTCTTCAAGATACCAAACTTACACATATGTCTAGACTTATTAGGTTGGGGGAAATCAAATATCTGAATGGAGAATGTCCCCATATGTTAGGGCATCTGGGGGTATCACTCTAGGTTTTAACCCAGAAACATTTTGTTGTCTTGACGAGCTCTATGGGCAATTTTCATTGTCGGTCTTATTCCAACATAAAGCCGACCTGTGGACTCAATCAATTACGGTGGTCTATGGTTCGCACACCTCTGCCTCTAGGATGACAATCTGGACAGAACTAAGAGCGATTCAAGCACACTGGCCACACCCCTAGGTGGTGGGGGCGATTTCCACATCATTAGATTCACCTCTGAACATAGGGGTAGAGGAGTAGTGAATCTGATAGGGAAGCGTTTAATGAGGTTATCACAGATCTGGAACTGGTGGACATTCCCATTTCTGATAGGCTCTTCACTTGGTCAAACATGCAATCGTCGCCGATTCTAGCTAAACTAAATAGGATTTTGGTCTCCACTGACTAGGAGACCAAATTCCCATTGTCTTCGGCTAAATCACTTCCTAAACCCACCTCGGATCATGTACCTATTTTCCTATCTTCCGGCAAAGATCAACCCAGGAAATCACCAAAGTTTAGATTCGAGAAAGCATGGTTAGAAATCCAAGGCTTCCACCACATGGTCTACGAGAGTTGGTCTCGCCCCACTACGGGGATTGAAGCGACTGCAGTATAGTGTGAAAAAATCAGAAAACTTAGGGGTAAGCTCAGGAAATGGAACCGGACCAGATTTGCGCTAATTTGGAGGGCAAAAGACTCCCTCCATGAAGGTATTGAGGAACTTGAGGAGACTGAAGAAACTAAAGATCTGCTACAGGAATAGCGGAATAAGTTGCTCCAATTCAGACATGAAATTGACTAGCTCTATAGGCTTGAGGAAAACAAATGTCAACAGCAGTCCATAAATTCGTGGCTCAAAAAGGGAGACGCAAACATAGCATTCTTCCATCGAGTAGCCAGTGCCCGGTGTAGATCTTACCTCATTCACTCGATCCACTCAAACTGGAATGATCCAAGACGACAAGGATTTCAGAATGGTATTCCAGGTCCATTTCAAACTACTCTATGAACACAAAGCGGACTTGAGAGTCCCTCTCCACCATGAATTCTAGCAGGACTTGGCGGGCAACTCCGACCTTATGCTGCAATCCCTAGAAGAACCCTTCACTGAGAAGGAAGTCTAGGAGGCAGTCCAACAACTTGAAAAAGACAAAGCCCCAAGTCCAGATGGTTTCCCGATGATCTTCTTTCAAACATTCAGGGAGGAAATCAAAGGCGATTTGCTGAAGGTGTTCGCTGATTTCTACGACCATAAGCTCAAACTAGGGAGAATTAATTTTGCGGAGGTTGTGCTAATTCCTAAAAAAGAAGACTCCCGACAGTGGCAGACTTCCGCCCTATTAGTCTCCTTAACTGCTCTATCAAGATCATTACCAAGACTCTCGCTAATAGATTGGAAAAGGTGATGGATGGTCTCATTAGTCACGATCAGACAAGGTTCATTAAAGGGCGATGTATTCAGGACAGTATAGCTACGGTTGAAGAAACTATCCATCAATGCTACAAATCAAATGCTATGAGCTACCTCCTGAAGCTGGATTTCGAGAAAGCTTATGATTCGGTCGAATGGGATTGTCTCTTGAAAGCACTTGCTGGAAGAAGTTTTGGGGATAGATGGATCAGATGGATCCACACATGTCTTACCACCAGCAGAACTGCAATTTTGGTAAATGGGGTGTCGGGCCACCCATTTTCGTGCAAACGAGGCCTCAGACAAGGAGATTCGCTTTCACCCCTTCTCTTCACCATTGTGGCAGACGTGCTTCGATCCATGATGGCTAACTGTAGTAGAGCAGGTTGGATTGTACCGATGGCCAAGGGAGTCAATCACTACGGTTGCTCAATCCTCCAATATGCAGATGATACTCTCCTACTTGGTAATGGCAACCTCGAGGAAATAACCACCTTCAAAGGTATATTATATAGTTTTGAAGCGTGGTCTAGCCTCAGGGTTAACTTCCACCAAAGTGCTCTCATCCCCATTGCCCTGACAACATATAAGGCACTAGAACCTGCCACAATTTTCAATTGCTCCACAAAGAGTTTCCCCATTCAGTACCTAAGATTATCGCTAAGGCCCGAGAAACTCAAAAGGCTGATTGGCTACACATTATTGACCGGGTTGAGAACCGTCTAGCAGATTGGAAAGGTAAAGTCCTGCCATTGGAAGGGAGAGTCATGCTCATTAATGCAGTCCTATCAAATCTTCCAACCTATTATATGTCCTTCTTTGAAATGTCGCGATGGGTAATTCAGAGAATTGACCGGACTCGAAAACGGATTTTATGGAAAGGGACATACCCAGATAGAGACGGCTATCACCTTATCAGATGGGAGAAGGTATGCATGAAAAAGATACATGGAGGACTAGGCATTATTGATCTTCGAAATATGAATCTTGCTCTACTGGGTAAATGGTGGTGGAAGGTTCTCCACCGTAATGGAGAAGGGTGGCAAGATTTTGTTCAGGGATATCTGCATGGGAATGGAACGAGAAATTTGGGCATCACGGTAGGCCCACGTGTCTCTTGGTTCTGGAAAGGCATCGCTAAGGCCTATGAACCCTTCATTAGTTGTGTGACATTAGTTATCGAAAATGGCAGACTCACCAGATTCTGGTGGGATAAGTGGTGAGGTGATCACACACTTAGAGCCCTGTTTCCTGATCTATATGATCATACGTCACAACCACACTGTGCGGTTGCCGCAGCGTGGAAAAGAGGTCCCTGGAAACCACCCTTTAAACAATCGCTCGATCTGGGATCTGAGATTAGACTCATAGAACTTCTACCAACACTGGAATTAGTTGCTCTTAGTGTCCAGATAAGAAATCTTGGGGATTGGAAAAGAATGGCACGTTCACCGTTCACTCCCTGTAAAACCGCATTCACTTTAGGGGATGTACCCCAAAGTGGGCATGCATCATTTGGAGGACGAAAGCCCCATTGAAAATCAAAGTTTTCTTATGGCTAATGCTGAACAATGCGATTTTGACTAGAGAAAATCTCACTAAATGCCAACCGAATGTGATCTCACTCAATGCCAACCGAATGTGGACTCTCATTGCGGGTTCAGCCACGCTACCCAAGAAACTAGAGACCACCTCTTCCTACAGTGTCCTAGGAGCAAAGCGGTACTCGTTGAGGTGCTCAACACCCTAGGGACGACCCTAATGTGTACGAGGACCTGTGGGTAGGTTCAAAATTTGCTACTTAGAGAAAAACTATGAGAGAAGCATGGTACATCGCTATTACCGCAACGACCTGGGTTCTCATGTATAATTTTTATTTCTGCAGAACTTGTAATAATATTTCTGGTAATTTGACTCACATTATGCATTTTATTTTATTTTGGGCTAATGTGGCAGCAGCAGGTCCCAGGGAGAGGATAGCGAGTGTATTCTAGGTTGTGGATTTTGATTATGAGGAAGTCGAGATCGGTCTGACAATCGACTGACAGCCAGCTTGGTCATTACTATTGATAGATACCCACCGCCCCAGGGTTTGTTGGGGGGATATGATGTATTTTGTTTAGTTGCATGTATGTTGTGGCCATTCTGGTCTTCTTTTGTCCCACCCCCCATGTTTGGGGTGGAGTTTATGTACTTTTGTTATGTTTGTAGGACCTTGTATTTGGCTCAGTACTCTAAGTTTGTTTTATTAATACCTTATTAATGAAACAGGGTGGCCATACTCCACCTTTTCTTCAAAAAAAAAAAAACTCATAACTTTGATAAATGACAATATTAAAATATGACAAATGTGACGTTTGTGCTCATATTATGATCACTAGAAAATCATTTAGTATGGTCTCTAGGAGTACACAACTTCTTGAGTTAATACATTCTGATATTTGTGACCTCAGTGGATTTGTAACTAGAATAGACAATGGTTGGTCAGAAGTATATAATAACTTTTGTAGATGTTTATTGAAGGTTTGTCATATATATGAAGAATGAAGCACTTTTTCTTTTTAGTTTTTAGTTTTTAGTTTTTGAATTAAAAATCTAGTTAAATGCTAATATCAAAAGAGTTCAGATTTGATACATGTGGTGAATATGTTTTAATAATTTTAGAGAAGTTTCCATTTGACATAATCTCTAGTGCACTCTATTTAATATAGTCAATATAGTTCTTTGAGGATATGTTCATCAAAGATAAATGTATGAAATTATCTAGTCTTACAAACGCGGTCAATAATTCACAATTGGAATCAAGACATTGTCAATAATTCATAATTGGAATAAAAAACCAGTATTACTGCCAGTAACACTTTAATGGTAAATGAGCCAAGAAATTTCTTTTGCAGATAAGGAAATGAGTTTATTGTTATAAATAATACTTTAAATTAGTTGATTTGTCAAAAGAGGCTAAAACTATAATAAGTGGGGTTTTGTAGAAGAAATTTAATTTGATTGTTCAGTAGTATTTTTAATGCATTTTTAGTAGCTAAAGGATTGACTGAGATAAATGGGGTAGATAGGTTTGATGTTTACTTACATGTTTGTCATATTGCAACAATAAGGATTCTTCTTGCCGTTACATCTAATGAAAAATTTGTTATTCATAAAAAATGTTTAAACAGTTTTGTAATAAAAGGTTTTGTACTAAATATTTTGTATTGAGAAGTTTTGTACTGAACAGTTTTGCACTAATATGATTAGTGAACAAGATTTATAAATCTGTAAAATCATTGTATGTTTTAAAAACATGTATTAAAACCGAGACACGAATAATTTGACAAAATTTTTGAAGTGCTTAGATTTGATTTAAGTAATTCAGATAAATGTCTTTAATTATGTGATGAGTCAAATATAATTGCTATCATTTATTTGTATAGTGTTGGCATGCTTGTTGTTGGAAGTGACATTTCTATTATAAATGAAGTTAAAACTGTGTTATCCAAAAAATTCAGCATGAAATATCTAAGTGTCGTGGACACCAAATTAGGTATAAGGGTGAGTTTTGGTTGGCAAGGGATAACCCCTAGTCAAACTCTTTAAATCAATAATGTGTTCCAAAAATAAGGATACAGTGACTGAAAGTGTGTTTTGAAACACCTTATTATATGACGAAAGGTTAACACCTAATGATGGTGCAACTATGAGATAGTTAGATTTTGCTAAACTTTTTGAAAGTTTCATGTATACAAGGATCTATACTAGACCAGACATAGCCTTTGAAGTAGGCGTGATATGTAGATTCACTAGTAATCCTATCAATATACATTGGAGTGTTCTTAAGAGGCTAATGAGATAACTGATAGGTACTCATGAGTTTGCTTTGTGCTACTCTAGTAATCCTTTAGGATTAAATGGATGATTCGATACATTATAATGCTTGTAGTTAAGTGAAAGTCGACAACTAGGGGACATGTATTTATACTAGGAGGAGCATAATTATTATGGAGATCAAATGGCAAACAAGAATTGCGCTATCATCCATGAAATCAGACCACTATGTGTTATCCTCTGCAGGGGAAGAGGCTGAGTGGATTGAAGGACTTGTTGCTAGTCATCCATTGAGAAGTTTAAAGTAAACACTATAACTGTGTTATGTGACTATCAAGCTGCAATGCACTTATAACTCACTCTATAATGGCAAGATGAGTACATTAAAGCTGACAGAAGCCTAGTTGAACTTTCTCATAGATAAAGTGTAATTGAGGCAAAATATGCCTAATGCTCTTGCTAAGAGACATAAAAGTGATATAATTATTAAAATTGAGGGGGACATGAAGTTAAAAGCTATTGTGCTAAAAGTTTTAGCATCCTAGTCATTTTAAAATTTAGAATCCAATTGGAGCCACAGAGAAGTTCAAACTTAAAAATAATTTTAGGCAGATGGCAATCTTTAGATAATTTGAAAAGTTCTATATAAATTTTGTTAATATATAACTTCATTCAAAATTTGATGATGCTATATATTCTCATAACTTACATAGAATTATCTCATTATTCGAAAAGAAAGGGTGAAAAGTTTTTTTTGAAATGTGTTTTTGATGTTTAGAATTTTCATTATATCATTCCAATTTTGATGATATTTCTCTTTTATGGATTCATGTTTCATTCCAATTTTGATTTAACCATAATTGATTTAACTATTTTGTCATTCCAATATGAAATATAGTACAGTTTTTGTGTAGAAACTATAATAGTTCTTATACTTTATTTTGTTAAAGAAACTTGCTTGTGGTGTTTGTTTTAGATTTTTGCTTAGTTAATTTTTGATTCGTACTAAGTTCTTTTGTGGAACTAGATACTTTAGGAAATTCGCTATAATTCTTCGAGATGTGTCTCATTATATTCTTTTTTACAATATGTTAGCAAAGTTGCAAGAGTTGAAACTGTGAACATAGATAATGATTTGCTAAAAAATGGAGGAGTAAACATAAAGCAATTTGCAAGGATAGAGTTTCAGTTTATTTCTCTCCAGAATAAATTAGTCACTTGCATTGTAAAACTTGTTTTGAGTTTAAGACTCTTGTGTTCGTTGAGCTTAAAGCTGTTATTTTGTTCTTGAAGTATATTTGCTTTGGTAGGTTTTGAAACAATGATAGATTTCACAAGTTGGTTTAGTCATTGTAAACTATTCTGTTTTGATATGGTCTTAGAACTATTTGATTATTTTGGTTTAGTCTAATTTGAACTATTCAAGTTATAACTGATTTAGTCTATTAACTATATTCTCTTGTGATTCAATGTTTATTTGAAATTGTTCCATTACATGTGAAACTGATGAGATAATCAGGTATTGCCTAATATATTGAGAATATAGGAGAAGATTATTTGATATATAGGTATGTTCTAAATATATATTGAGTATTACTGTGTATAATATCATATCGGACAACACGTGAGGTGCACATGTTATTTGTGAGTTATTGGACCGGGTTGAGTGGGCCAAGGGCCAACTACCGAAAACCAGTTTTATCGTATATATACTAGTCTTGTGGTAGTGCCTGAGATTATTCCAATTCTGATAATTAGGGTATAGTATCTCAAGAAGTAGGGGTATTAAAACCTAACCCTAATGTATTTTTTCTTATTGCCTCTTAATTATCAATATATATATATATATATATATATATATATATATATATATATATATATATATACACACACACATACTAGGATATATACTAGGTTTTCCCGTGGACACGTGCCTACGACACGATTTCGTAAACAATGCAGGACATGTAAAGCCCTGTAAAAAGTAAAATATATGCACGTCTTCGTGAATGATGATTTATATAGATGTGTATTTTCCAGTAGACATTGATGTACTCTAAAGTAGGATTAAGTTGTTTATTTGTTTATATATTGTAGGATCATTTGTCAGCAACTCGGGATTGAAAAAGGGTATTGTGAATCTTCAACTATAGTGGATCGGAAATTACTTGCTATGTGTGACATCAACATAAGAGATTTCACATTTGATTTGGAGCATGCCATAAGTAGCATTTCATTTGGTAATACAGTTATCGCCTCAAACTGCATGAGTTATTTCCCCATTGTCATATTTTTATGTACTTAACCATGTACGAATTTAAAAGAGGTTGAAAAAGAGAGAGAGAGAGAGAGAGAGAGAGAGTGTGTGTGTGTTTGTTGTGATGTACATGTGAAGACCTTTAGTTAAATGTGATCAAGCACAATTACATCTCCATATTAATATACTTATATCCATATACTTGGAAAGCCTACTGCAAATTTGATTTGAAACAGGCTTGTTGACCCCAATTCTTGATATATTTCAGTCTATGAGATATAAAACATTCTTGAATATAGTTATAGATACAAAAAAAAGGAGCTACATGCCGATAGAACTAATAATAGAGACGACAACATGAGCCCCAAATCCCGAAAATAATTACAGAGTGATTCACACAAAACATATAAGCCCAAGTATCAGACATTTCACCAGTAAAGTAGATAGTAACATAAAGAGAAAAAAAAGCATAACAAAAATTCTGAGAACATGAAGATTGCAGATGGATAGACGACTAAACCCGCCGTATGAAGAGACCTAAAAAATCAAGATCATGGCTGAAAAATCATTTTAATGAAAAAGGATTCAATCAAGTCTAAACCAATGATAATTTAAAAAACTGTCACTAATAGTTCGTAGGAACATTTATTTTCAAACCAATACCTTTCAAAATGGATGATTTACAAAAGAGATTGTCTTCAAACTCGACGGTTTGAACCCAAAATATTCTTCATCACCCCAACATATCTGCATAATAAAGCTTACTATTAGCACGCCCAATTGTGTGCCATATTTTTGTGAAATTTTGTTGTAAAATCATTATCACCAACTATATAAGGCTCCTTCAAATAAATCATAGTCATCCATCTAAGGAATTGTTCATTTATCAAAGCTTGTTACATTAATACCAAAGTTGAAGTCCTCCTTAATAACAACAAAATCAATGAAAGACCATTGTCGAATGTCCTTGGACTGCTTCAAAATGTCTCAACAACTTAACATTATCACATGATATGCAAAAAAAAAAAAACAAATGTAACAGAAGTCCTCATTACTATGGATAGACCGATACCAGACATGCCCAAAAAATTAACCTGAATTCACTTGTTACATTCTAGTTCTAGTGTAGAAATACCATTATTTCTATTCCTCCCTCCCACACCACACACTAAATACCTATAACAGCTGGTTTCAGTTAACGAACTATGTGATCGGTGTAGGACACTACATTCCACAGCTGGCATTGTTGATTGTGAAGTCTAAAATGCATTTTATCTTGAAAACTTCCATTTCATACCCAGATGTTTATGTCTACTTATCTCTCTATTAGTGAAGGTGACCATCTAATATTAGTGATGGCATCCATCTAAGCTATGGAAGAGGCTGATGAAGAGGAGAGAGACATATAGATAGGGATCAAACACTCTGCTTTGAGTCTTCAATATGGATAGTTTATTCATGAAACAGTGAGCCAAAAATGTCATGACATTTTTCACGAATCAATCAAAACCAATGTTAAATTAAAAAACAAACAGTAAGAGTTTTTAGGAAAATTTATTTTCGAACCAATACCTTTCAAAATGGATGATGTACAAAAGAGATGGCCTTCAAACTCGATGGTTTGAACCGAACATGTTCTTCATCACCCTCCCAAAAGTGAAAGTATCAATATGTACTTAACAGTTCTGAGTGTAGACGACAGTCTGGCCATCAATAAGAAGTATTAAATTAGCGACAAACATAGGATGTCGTTGCATTAAATATCAATTTACCTTATTGCAACCCCATTTGATCAATGTAGTTGCATTTATAAATTTGAGCTCCATCTGAACTTCATCCCAGTCCTATTACAGTTCAAATACAAATGTTGTACAACAGCTAAACAATAATGTAAAATGTTTATCAAAATAATTGGATAGATTTGTTACTTTTTAATTAAAATTATCAGTGTTTTTCGAAATAACTATAAAAGAACTTCAGGATAAACAATATCTATTGTTGAGCTCAAACAATCTTCTGGTAGGAGTAAAAAAATACGATCAAAACTTGTACACCTAGAGAGTGCAACATAAAGTTGTCCGTGACTGAAAACTGGTGAGCGTAAATCTATCCCCACAATATCAAAAGATTGTCCTAGTGATTTATTTTTCGTTACAGCATACGCTAATCGAACTAGAAATTGGCATCTTATCATTTCAAAAGGTAGATCTGAAGACGAAGATGAAGGGGTTAGAGGTATTCTTGGAATAAATACCAAATTTCCTGCTTTATCGCCAGTTAAAATTATAGCTTCAATTACAAGCGATGGTTGAGCACTTTGTCCACATTGTGCACACCGAACTACAATATACCGAGTGCCATTACACATACAATCCTTTGGTGCAATATTCCTCAGCAATATGATTGGGCACCCCACTTTCAGCTCGAGTTTAAATGGTAGTAGCCCGGGAGGATCTAAAGAGTTCAAAAACTCGTTAGGGTATTGATTGGTGATGTTTCAATCAACTCCATCCACCTCAGACATTTCATCTACAGTAAGAAAAGTATATTTTCGCCCCGGATAAAGATTTAATGCAGAAGCATTGATGAAATTGATATCATCATTTCTCGCTGATAGAATTGTCCACTCTGTGAGATGTTTTGGAGTAATAGTGCCGATAACGTTTTGTTGTGGGTAAACGGTAGATAAAAGTTCTTTTAATGTGCGACACCTACGAATAGTTGAAGGAAGTTGTACAGTATTATCGGGTTTGGAGTCAATCTATATAATAAAGAACACTGATTTGTTAATATCATTATTAAGAATAGATTTGTTTAATTATTACAAAAATATGTAAGAAAACAACCTCGTTTAGAAAATTAGCAAATGAAACATTTTAGATATCGGATGAATCTAGACGCATGTTCACGTTCAAAGTAAAGACTCTTACGACATTCCAAATTAATGATTTTCTTAGCAATACACCAAAAAATTGTTCTCGAACCCCCATCGGTACTACTGGTAGGATTTATCAAAAGTCCCCACCGAGACTGGTAGGATTTATCGAAAGTCCCCACCGAGCACCACAGTGATAACCCCAAATGGGTTTTTATTATCACGGATATCTTGAAGTGTACGGTCAACTGTTTTAACAAAAAACTACCTATGCTGCATAGGAACCTCATCCCAAATGATTAGCTTTGCTTCCCTGAACAAATCTGCCTGGGATGATTGCTTAGTGAACCCACAAAAAGAATTTTCCAACACATCAAATGGGATGTAAAAGGTTGAGTGTGTAGTTTTGCCTCCTACTAATAACAATGATGCAATGCCAGAAGAAGCAACAGTTATAACAATGAAACCATCACTACAATATTTCGTTGCTAGTGTATTGTATAAAAAGATTTTTCCCATACCGGCCCCTCCGTTCAAGAAGAAAGTAGTTCCCTTACCACCCATAACTGATGTGATTATTGCAGAGTACACAGTACGTTGTGCATTGTTAAGTGAATCTATGATAGCTTGTATATTAGCTTGTCGGGCTTCATCTTGCAGTACTCTTGTTCCCAAATAAACTTGTTGCAAACAACCGTACTCCATTTTTCCATAGGATGGGTCATGGGTGGGAAGTCATCTAAGCTCTTGCATGATTCTCGAAGCATTTGGTTTAACAGATAAAGACCATATTCTTGAACTTGAGTTTGAGTAGGATTGGGAATGAAAAATAATGTATGCAGCTTGTGCTCAAGATCTTCACATATATGCATTAAGAATTGGTTCCATAAGGTACATGGTTCCAACGGAGAGCATTGCGTAAGTATGACACTAAATAACCTTCAAAGTTGGTACCCGGTGCTCATAATTACATCTTCCTCGAGACATTGTACCCATTCGCCATCATCTTCCAATAGTCCTCTTGCAACACATGCTAGTTTGAAAGAAGCATACTCAACATTGTCGACTATACGTAAGCACTGAAATGAATGTGGTCCGTTGACAACTGTTAGTAGCAAAAAATAAAATCGCTCAACTGAATTTGGACTTGCAAAGTACATTCTACTGATTGCGTACCCCTTCTTTTGCGGGGTCCACATCTCCGAAGACTTATTCCAAACAAAATGTTGCAGGAACTCTTTGTAGGTGAATGCGCGTGAAGCTAAATTGGATGAGCAACATGCAAAAAAACCCATAAGAATTGTCATTTCTAGGTCGGCTCTAGATACGATGGTGTCCATCCTATCAGCTGAATTATAAACAACATGATGCATTCCAGGCAAATGCAGTGCCAAGCGTAAAACCGCTGGCACCTCTTCATGTAAAAAGTGTCCAAAAATTCACCACGCAGCTGCTGGATGGCCAATATACCGTGCATCGAGATATTGCTTGATCTCATCTACTCCTCCCAACACAATTGTTAACCGGTCATTTACTTTGAAAATATATTTGTGGATATATTTAACACATCTCACCCCAACACAAACTTCAACATTAATATGAAAATTAAACATTTTAGAAAGATAAGCATTATAGGGTACAATATCTCAATTACCAACCTGCTGCCTCCTCACAGTATAAAAATATTTAGTATCACGCCGATGGTATATTAGATAGCCATCTTGATCCATAGTTGTTGCCTCAGAGGGACCCTAGGATACCTTTTTCAACATTTTCCATTTTCCATGCAAGATGCTTGAGGATTTCGTCCACCACACGGGCCATGCACCATACAATTATTGACAGTTTCAAAGAGTAGGGGATCCTTTATTGGATCTGAAAATTCTGCACAAACTACTTCATCTCCTTGTTGGCATGTCCGAATTTTTTCTGAATTTGCAAGAAAGAAAAGAGCGCACATATGAGGCAGCCCGCGTTTCTGAAACTCAATGGTAAAGACATGCACAACTTTTTAACCAAATACTTTTGCTTTCTCTATCCCCTTCATCAAATCATTTTTCTTCATCTCAAAAATGCAAGAAACTAAATCGAGGCGATCAGTGGCTTTGTGATGTGGCAATAGAGCTACAGTTATTTCTGGCCATTTTGGATATGCAGTCATGGTAAAGAAAATATCTTGGTGTTGGTAGTGGCGCGTAATAGCCATTGAATCTTGAAAGATTTCAAACATATGTCCTGGACTGCCAATGAGTGAAGATGACAAAATGATTCGTTGGCCGACTTGATCAAGTCCTAACCCATTTGCAGCAATGTCGATAAGACCTTCATAAAGTTTAGCTCGAATTTTCTCCTGATTAAGCTTATGATATGTCAGTCGATTCTGCTCAGTGGCTGCCCAAGCATCTACCAGAAATTCTTGCAAATGTTTTCTGCTATCAAAATAGTTGAATACTCTGTATTGCGTTGAGATAAACGATAACTATAGAATTGCATTCGAGTTAGTCTAGCAGCCGAAGGTCTTCCATTGATGACATCCCATTGTTTCAAATCCAGTTCCCATCTTAACTCACCATAAGGTAATAGCAAGACATAATGCAAGGGCAAATATGTTGGGTGG